>JAJEKV010000020.1:1661274-2861274 GCA_021234155.1 Isoetes taiwanensis | reverse complement strand
AACTGCAAATAGGACTTTGCCGGAGTTATGTTTGAGCAAATGGCTATGGTGGAACAGGAGCACGACAAGAACTCTATCGTCAAATTTGTATACTGGTTTAAAACTACCTTCCTTTTTAATTTGCCGCGTAAAATTATAAAATTATATGAAAATATCTCTCTTTCAAATGTTCCTTGTGCATATCGTTTACATAGGCCTAGTCAACTTATTATGTTAGGAAATTATACAATTACAGCTTTCCGAGAACTGAGAAAAAAATGTTTTTCCCAATGAAAACTGAAACTTTTGGATCGAGTTAGTGCTTGGCAGAAAAAAATTCTACAAGAATAGAATAGAATGGTCATAAGAACAATACAAATTTCCGGCCAAATACTTGAAATATCAAATTTATTAGGGGCCATCAGGAGATTTTTTGGTAGGTTCTAAAAATTTTCCTAACACTGAACATTTCTTGTTATGTAGTTAGTTAATTATGTAAATGCCATACGTCCATTTATATTTATATTAATGATTTATACCATCGCGGTAAATGTCGGACGCTGACATGTTATACCCAGCCTTAAATGGCAAAAAATCCGCTAAGTCCACAAAAACGCCGTGTAATTTTTTTTGGGCGTGGCTATAACATGTCAAACACACGGATATACCATGGATATGCCCGTGGGTATAACATGTCAGCGTCCGATATTTACTGCGCTCCTGATTTATATAAGAAGATGAATATCCTCTTATTTGGTCAACTTATGCTCGCATGATTGTACAAGCCCGAGAAAAATGATATGTTGCTTTAAATGATTGTCTCCTGCATATCATCAGTTTATATAGTCAATTTATGCTAGAAAATTGTATAATTATCGTTATTTGATAGTTAATATTGTAAATGTTATACGTCCATTTATATGATTTCTATAAGAAGATATATATCGGTATATCCTCTTATATGGTCAACTTATGCCGCACTATTGTACGAGCTCGAGAAAAGCATTTTTCACACCATTACTTAGTTAGTAGTTGTAAGAAACTCATTTTCATCTGGGGGGGGGACACTGCCTTGAGAAAGACGTACCACCAAAGGGGACATAGAAGTAGAAGATGGCATGTGATGAAGATAGACAGATAAATAGATTTTTAACGTGTGATGAAGAAGAAGCACCAAAATGAAAGTAGGAGACATTGTGATGTCCTTAATTGGGAAGTCTCAATGAACCATCTAATGATTAAAGATGTGGTTTATTTAAATTTGAAACATTCTATAGCTCTCTACTGGAGAATCTCGAAAAACACATGGCATCATTTGTCCATGTCATCTCGAGATTCCAATGGTATAAAAATATCGATAACATCCAAGTTGCTTATATCACTTTGGCATTTCATAGGTATAAAAATATCAAAAACGTCTAATCTATAATAAGGAGCATTATATAGCTTTCTCATAAGCCTTTTTGGTGTGGATGAAAAAAACTCAATTCAACTTAGTTCCGTTCTATAACCCGTTGGGTTCCCGTGGACGTAAAAATTTATCTTATCTTTATCTTATCTATTTGGATCTCAAAAGACAAGGGCATCATTTTCCCACTTATTGTGCTTGTGTCACTTTGGGATTTAATGTTACAAGAAATTTATCGCGGCGGCCAAGGCCGCCGCAAACATTTCTCTTTCCCGACCCCGTGTGTATGGAGTTGGGTTGGTATGATAAGAATCCTTTTATAGAATTTGATGTGGTTCATGTGGCAAAAGAAGTTATTTCATTTTCAGTTTTAAAATGCTTATGTGGGTATTAAACTAAAGTGTTAAAATATTTGCAGTTCAAGACGCGTATGTTAAAAATAAGGTACTAATAACACACTAGGGGCTCTTGGAACACTTAAGCTCTCAATCAATTATCTACACATATATGATTCATTTAGGCAAGCTAATGGCAACATTTTTAAGCAAGGATTCTACTCGGCTTCTTTTGTTGTAATTGGATAGTATTTTTACCAAAGGAAAATGCCATTATTTATTCGTTGTTAATTATTGCTCTATGTAGAAATGGTCACTGGCCGCACCTAGACTGGGCGCGGATCTTCTATGGTTGCTTTTGATCTTCTCTAGTGAGTCGAAGATGGCTACGAGCCGCCAGATGTGAACGGGATTTCCAGTTTTTCTAGTGCCACATTGAAGTAGCAACAAAGCAATTGCAGTGCAAATTTAACCCAGTTTGTTCTTCAAGATCCCAGTATCCCAAGATCATGGAAATTTTATTCAGGTTCTTCTGTTTCTTCTTTGCAGTGCTTTTAGTGCGACCAAGACCCAGCCGTGTAGAATCCAAGTTCTTTTGAAGAGTAGTTTTTAATAGTGCCGATACTATCACAACTTTAAGGGCCAATCTTCAAATTTCGGCCTGTACAGAAACACATTTCGTCAAGAACTTCTTCAAAACTAGGAGTTTTCTTCAATTCCGGCCAAGTCGGCCTGGCCAGCAAAATCGGCCTGTCTCAGGCCCAATTCCTTCACAATTAAAGCACTGGCTTCTGCTTCAGTAAATTTCAGCCGCCTTCTGCAAGAATCCAGCCCGCTCAAGCGAGTCGATCAATTTTTCTTACGTCTAGCATGCATAAATTTCCTTAAGTCGGCGAGTTTCGGCCTGTTCAAAGACAATGCTGGCAAGAACATCAATTGCTATATCCCTTAAGATATCCATCCGCTCAGTATCAGACCGATTCAGGCCAGATTTTCTCTTTCTATCACAGCAAATCTAGATTTTGGTCTGATAATTAATGGCAACCGTCTTGATATTGATATTCAGCCACGAATCTGATGATGCCTCCTTTAACAAGAATCCGGCCCCATCAAGCAGTTCTAAGCCTGTTACTCCATTGTTTATTATGCCAGAGCTCCAGAGCAAGCGTCTAATCCGGCGGAATGGCGAGAATTTGTGGGCAAAAAAATCTGCAGCAGCTTGATTTGGGAGATAATTATGACAGGAGAGTTTTTAGATGGTCTGTTGAATTGCACAAACCTCCAGTATTTGAATTTGAGCCAGAATCTGATAGTGGGTTTTCTGCCGACACAAATTTCTAGACTTCTAAGCTTGTTGATATTGATTTCAATGGCAATAATTGCTCAATACTGAACTGATATGTTGATGGATTCTTTTCCCATACCAAATTCAGATTGGCAGGAATAAGTTCGTAATGTGTAGCATTTATAATAGGGGAATGTCATTCTTAGTCTAGATTACCTGCAGAAATGCCAATAGTTGAAGTGGGTCAATCTCCCCATCTAACTCCAGCTCCCAGGATTCGAACCCAGAAAATCACCCAACAAGTCTATGAAAGCAAATCTCTGTTAAGTTAAGACAACCCAGTTCCGCCATCGCTGTCCAAGCTCTGGCTAGAAAAGCCAGTTCCGCCATCGCTGGGTAAGAAAGTCCTGCCCGCCTAGAAGCTTAAGCACCTATATAAGAAGCGCCTTCTCTTGATCTCTGTGACATCCATAAACCAAAGTTATGGCCCCTTTTGTGGCCGCTTCCTTCTTCGAAAATTTATTTATGGAAGAAGAGCACGCATGCCTACAGGGTTTTATTAAGGGCTTTCCTCTAGTTTTTCTTTTAAACATTCCAGGATTTGAACCCAGAAAATAACCTAGCAAGCCTATGAAAGTAATTCTCTGTTAAGACAGCCCAGTTTCGCTATTGTTGTGCAAGAAAGCCCAGAAAATACCGCAACTCTGGCTAGAAGCAAACTTTTTCAAGCTCTGGCTAGAAAAGCCAGTCTCGCCCTATTCTGCCATCGTTGTGCAAGAAAGCCCTGCCCTCTGTGTTTGGGGATTTTCCGGAGCTGCAGAGCCTAAACCTGACGAATAATCTCCGCCTAAACCTGACGAATAATCTCCTGAATGGAACAATCCATGCCGATATAGGAAGATTAACAAATCTGAGATGGCTTGATCTTTAGTTTAATCCATTTGCAGCAGGGCCCTTAACCGGCAGGCCTTTTGATCCGGTTGATCATGGCCGTCTGTTTCAACCCGGTGATGGGGCAGAATGGGCTGAGTCCTCCGGATTGAGGTGAGAAACAAGCTGACATGCCTTGGATTCATCTCAGAAACAAGTAGCTCTGCCTTGGTTTTAGCTTCGGGTCGTGATAAACCAGGCTAGAGGATGATAAACCAGGCTCGGACGCTGATAAACCAGGCTAGGGATGATAAACCAGGCTAGGTGCAGGTATGGTGCAGGCTTGGTGTTCTTGATCGGCAGCCTGCCGGTTAAAGGGGTTAACCACCCCTGCTTGGCTGTTACAGCCTGTAAATGGGCTCGCCCCTCCGGGCTCGCCCATTTACTGGCTGTAACAGCCTCGCAGGGGTGGTTAACCCCTTCATACCGGAAGAATTCGGCAATTTAACCAAGCTACTGAATCTGCATATAGCGCAAGCAAATCTGACGACACATCAGGCAAAGATTTTTTTTCTTCAGAAATGCTTTTTCTCCCTATCTTTTTATTAAAAAGGGAAGGCCTTGGTTTTTGTGCGGGAATGCCGCATGTGCAGACCCATGCGGCGTTCCCTCTCCCCCCTTGCGGGATGCCGCAGTACGAATTTTGAATTTTCGATTTTCTCATACAGCCTCCACCAGTTGCTCATCTACGTTTTGGCGTTGTGCTTCAGAGGGGTTGTTCCTCCATTTTCAGCCCACCTCTCATCCCGGATGCCTTACGTTCCTATTCAGGTCTGTCTTAAGGCGGAAGGTCTGGGCTGTGAAAGCTTTTTTAAAAAAGCAGAGGCTATTATTTCTTCTACACATGCGCTCAAATCTGAGGTTGGGGTTTAGGGCTCTCTGCTTATTTGACGGATTTATAACCCAGAGCATTTGGGCTTTCCTACGGGGTGGATTTCACTTTAGAGGTAACCATGTCATATCCTTTTTTCTCTTGAGCAAGCATAATCCAGATCTTAAAATATGTACGGTTTAAGATTCGGGATAGTTTTCCCTTCTTGAAGGCCGCTCTTGCACGATCTATTCTATTATATTCTTGATTGCCGTATAATATTTGATGATGGTGAAGTTGCGATTGTCTCATATGCATCCATTTCATTTCAGGTACGCCACTATCTATGCATGTCATTTCTAATTACCCTCTCTAATTTGCCTCAGCTTATTCGTTTCTTAACCCAGTGAGAAATGAAAGTTGACTCTACTGGCTTTGAGCATGTCTTTTGGAGTGAGCAGGTAAGGTGAGATTTACTTATCCATGCTATGTACTATAGATTAATTAATTCTATAATTTAGCATGTTGAACTGTGCTCTAGGATTTTGTTTTTTCCTTGAAAAAATAATTCTTTGGAGCAAGATAGGCTGAGATATGGGTGTTTTGCATTCCATTCCATTTCATTGTTGCTGTTATGACAGGCAACTTAGAAATGAGGCTTTGACTATTAGAAGCTGTTTTATAGTGAATAATAATTGATTTTTATTTCATCCAATCAATTCGGCTTATTTTAGGACCCTTAGATTGTCTTTCCTTATTTGCCTTTGGCATTTGGTGTTGGCAGAAGCACATGATTCCACTGCAATGGTTTCCAACATACATTAAAAAAATTCATAAGTATAGCAGAAACGAAGTTTTCCATCTTTAAATATCCAAGGGCATTTTGGGTCTGTACCTGTGGGGTTAAGGTGGGAAAGGGCCATAATAGTAACACCAATTGGTATTCCATTTCTATGGTTATGATAGAGGCAATCTGGAAATGATAGAATGCTTGCACTCCTTGCAGCAGCATGAATCTACAGCCCGATTCGGGATAGTTTTCCCTTCTTGAAGGTCGTTCTTGCACGATCTATTCTATTATATTCTTGATTGCCGTTCTTGGTATAATATTTGATGATGGTGAAGATTCGGGATAGTTTCCCTTCTTGAAGGCCGTTCTTGCACGATCTATTCTATTATATTCTTTTTTTTTTTTTTTTTTTTTTTTTTGAGGGGTAAAAAAAGATTTTATTTACTTAGAGAGAATGATACAAAGCCACATGGCAGAGGTGCACCCATCCACGGATATGAGATGGGGGTAGCTACGTAGCTCCAGCTTGTACTATTCTCTTTCCCGACCTAGACCAGATTAAAATAGGTGCCCCATATTTCTTCCTTTATCTCTTCTTCACTTTTAAAAACTAGCCTAAATTTTTTAAGTCTTTCAAGTACTAGGTGAAGTAGCTGAGTTGATGATATGAATACCTCCTGATTCTCAGCGAAGACTCGGGCATTCCTCCTTTTCCATATTGACCAGATCGTCCAGGCCCTGGCTATGTGAAAAGAAATCTTCTTCTTGGGACACCATTCTGGAGGGAGAATTCCTAGCAGCAATTCTTTGGTTCCTAAGGGGTATTCGAACCTATCGGACTCGGGCCCATACTTCATGCGGCATCCCACATTCCACCGGACAATGTTCTATGGATTCTTCTTCCTCTTCACACATAGGGCAAAGTGGGCTCACGTTATTGTCCCATTTGGAGACTAGATGATTGACCCTTGGGACCACGTGGATCACTTGCCAAAGAAAGGCGTTGATTAGGTGGGGGAGAAATTTTAGCCAAGCGTTTCTCCGGATGTTTTTAAGGATGTCCTCCAGTGATCACTAGCTCCCACTTGGGAGATCTTGGAAGAAATCCCTTAGTCTTCAAGCTCTTGTAGCATGACTTCACAAACTTGTTTGGTCAGATCGAAGGATGTATGAGCCATGGACTTTGATCTCCTCTATTTATTGTGTTTGGGAGTACGGAAGCCAAACATTCCCAAATTATCTTGCCTGCCTCCTTTAAACCAAAACAGACTTGAAATGCTTCCCAACTGGCCAGGTGCTCTCCCATATACCACTGAGCACAAGAATGTATACCACAGTTTTTCCATCTCTTCACAATCCTCGCGTCAGCCACTATACCTAGTGGACCTTGTTTATTGTGCAATTCCACTGGTACTCACCATGGAGGGGAGGTCCCTGATTTAAATTTGCTGATATCAAGCGTGAATAGTTTCTTTATGGCATTCTTGATTGCCGTTCTTGGTATAATATTTGATGATGGTGAAGCTGCAATTGTCTCATATGCATCCATTTCATTTCAGGTACGCCACTATCTATGCATGCCATTTCTAATTACCCTCTCTAATCTGCCTCAGCTTATTCGTTTCTTAACCCAGTGAGAAATGAAAGTTCACTCTACTGGCTTTGAACATGTCTTTTGGAGTGAGCAGGTAAGGTGAGATTTACTTATCCATGCTACGTACTATAGATTAATTAATTCTAGAATTTAGCGTGTTGAACTGTGCTCTAGGATTTTGTTTTTTCCTTGAAAAAATAATTCTTTGGAGCAAGATAGGCTGAGATATGGGTGTTTTGCATTCCATTCCATTTCATTGTTGTTGTCACATAGATTAATTAATTCTAGAATTTAGCATGTTGAACTGTGCTCTAGGATTTTGTTTTTTCCTTGAAAAAATAATTCTTTGGAGCAAGATAGGCTGAGATATGGGTGTTTTGCATTCCATTCCATTTCATTGTTGCTGTTATGACAGAGGCAACTTAGAAATGAGGCTTTGACTATTAGAAGCTGTTTTATAGTGAATAATTGATTTTTATTTCATCCACTCAATTCATATGGTTGAATACTGATGCAAATACTGAGCTTGGCCCAAATACTGATGCATGCAACGAGACACAGATGATTGCAAATTAAAAACGTTGCTATGAGGCCTGCAAATCAAGAAGCAGATGTCTTGACTCCATAATTTCTTGATTCAGAAATCTGGAGCAATATCCAATATATATTTGTTAGAGCAAGTACTTTGTCTTCCATTGCCTAACTGATTTGATTTTCTTTAGGCTTACATTGGATGTGCATATTCCAAAGTTTGAAGGACGAAATGAGGGACGAAGTAATTATCTGAAAGAATAACCTGCATGAACTAGTGCGGGTGCATATTTTTTGATGTCATATTGAATATGTTGTAGCAAACATGCAACCTTCTCCCTTAATTCTCATTAAGGGTGATAAAATACAATGGCGAAAGAGACATCAAAAGTAATGACATAAGAGAAAAAATGTAATGTTGCATAAAGAAAGCTACTTAAGAGTTGCATTCTTCATATATTATAGAAAATGTAATGTTGCATAAAGAAAGCTACTTGAGAGTTACATTATTCATATATTAATGTTCAAAGCTTGGATGATATTAAAATGATGAAGTTTCTTATGGTGACACAAACTTCAAGAAAAAGAAACGCATGGTTTTCTTCTCTATACAAAGGGGTTGCCCCTGCCATTTCTACGAATAATCTTTCTGTAAAAAAATGCTTAGCTTCTTCGGTTGAACCTATGAGCCACTCTAACTTTGAAGGGATGGTTTTGTTTCTCACATTAGGGGTCACTTTGAAAGCATCACTCAATGTACCACTATATTTGGATGTTGTAGAAGCCACACACTCTTTGCCAAAGGCTTAAGAAAAAATTGAGTAATGATACTTGCATTTAGTCGTCTTTAACAAATTACTCATGATGCTAAGTCAAGCTTAACCCCTCAACCCTCAACTTGGAAGATTTAAGTCTGTAGAAAAAATATATGTCTATAAAAAGATTTAATTTTGCCGAGTAGAAAAAACATAATTAGCCCAGCATGCTAGGACATTAGCCCGGCAACGTTGGGCACACATTTGCTGTTAGAGTTGGCGTTAACACGGAAGATGATGGAATACCTTATATCAAGATTCAAAGTTTACTTTACACTTTATACTTCCAAATTCAAAACTTTATAGATGTAAGATTTATGTTTATAGACATAAGATTATTCAAGTTTAAAAATGTAAAAATATATGACAATATATAAGATTCTTCAAGTTTATAGATGGAAGATTATTTGGCAAGTTATATGGGCTTTGGTTTGGAGAGTGCCTCATGTGGCCTGGCCTAAAAAACCAGGGTGGATATTGGGATAAGTGATATTGCCTTGAACAAGGTCCTTTTAATGTAATTGTTTGCATAACTGTGACTGTAATCTTGGCAAGAACATGTACGAAGAAGAAAGATGACAGAAGATGTGCATTTTTGCTTTATAAATTAGTTTACTTGCAATTTTCTACAATGGAACAATTAAGTCTAATTGTTAAAATAAAATGAATATGGCATGTCATGTTTTTGCGGATCTCAATGCGATGCTTTTATCTTTTGCATTTATTACTGCCAACTTATTTTCTCTGGTGATGTATTTTATTTTTACCACCAACCTTTATAGAAGTAAACACGGAGAATGGACAGACCATGATGAACTCTAAACCAATCTCTATTTTAATCAATAACATTTGATGACTCCATCAACAATGCATTCTATATATTACAGTTTTGCATCCTACCAATCTTGAATCACATACGAGAGAAGCAGGAACCGACAGATACTCATATTCACACACGTCCACTCATTCTACATGCATGACTAATGCCCGGCATCGCCGGGCACACGTTTCTAGTTTCTTAGATTTTTTTTAATGTTTATTTTTTTTCCTCAGAAACCTAGGAAACTTACGTGTCGTTCTCAAAAATAAGCATAACAGACGAATATTTCAAAGGCATCTTTCTAGGAGAATTATATATGTTTTGATAGAAGCAAGCAAAAGCATCAAATTTTCTTTTGTGGTACTTATTTTCTACGTAGCTTTATTTTGTGACACTTATTTTCTATGGCTTAAAAATAGAAAGTTTTAGGATGTAGTTAAAATAAACGTAGATAGTATGCCCCTCATGCCCAAAATAGAAAGTTTTAAGATATAGCCTATAGTGTGGTAGAAAAAATCATCCTTTTTGTTTTTTTCTATAGACCAAATCCTATGCCAACCAAATTAGGCATTACTTATTTTGAAAAAAGACAACAATGTCTACATATATGAAGGGTGTATACATAGTGGGAAGATTACACATGATAAGGACTACTAGTGCGCAATATGAGTTTATCCACTCTTGTTTCATCTCTAAAGTAAAAATCAAGTAGTTTCGTACAAAATGGATACATTGAGGGCTAAATTTTGTAACATACAACAAATATGTCTACATCCAACTATGCCATAAAAATCTTGCCCATGAAGCATAAATCAAATATCATTGCTCAAAATAAAAAGAGAACAAGACATCCCATTAACATCCTCTAAAAAGAAAATCCCCAAATATTTGTTCCTACAAATCATGATGTTC
This sequence comes from Isoetes taiwanensis, assembly GCA_021234155.1. Taxonomy (NCBI): domain Eukaryota; kingdom Viridiplantae; phylum Streptophyta; class Lycopodiopsida; order Isoetales; family Isoetaceae; genus Isoetes; species Isoetes taiwanensis. The sequence goes on along the minus strand of JAJEKV010000020.1, from coordinate 2,851,064 downwards.
CTTTATCTATCAATGGCCTTATATCCCTCCTATTATGGTCTTCTTTGCCCATCACCTCCTTTATCGATGTTGTTGTTGTTGTTGATATATGTTCCTTCCCTCTCTTTGCTTCTTTGGCTTTCTTCTATTCTATTCTTGCCTATAGGTTTCCTCTTCTTCTTTGACGACGTTGCCCTAAAGGACTTGGTTTGCTTGATAGTGTCTGAGATCAGGGATTGTAGTCGTTCAAGGGTCATAAAGAACTATTGTTGCCATTTGTAATGTTGTTGCAACTCCCTGGTCATGTTGATGTTCTCCATTTTGGGATTGCAAAGTTGAACATGTTATTATTAAGATAACATCTTGGAAAACTAGATTTGGATGCATAATGTCTACTCTCCATTTTAGTTATTTAGATAATTTAGGGAAGAGAGGATGTTGGGTGCAATGCATTGTATGAAAGGGTGCTTTCATATTGCATTTATAAAATAGACTACAATCAAATATAATTATTAATACAACAGGAAATCTAACGCGACGACCATTTCTCTTTACTGACTCACTTGGTAGGCAAATTTTGTGTGAAGTTGGAATGGCAAGAAAGAGATATGGTGTTCAAGGAAGAATGAATTGTTGTTGAAACGTATGGATCTATATACTACTAAGCAAATTGTATTGGCCTCAGGGTTTGTCATCAACGCTAATACGGGGGCTTGAATTCTTTGATCTTGACCCATTGTGTTTGTTACTCCATATTTTGAGTGAAAATGGTGTATTTTATCGATATAGTCGGCTAGCAATGACTATTTATTTAGACTCCCATGCTAAATTCAAAAGCATTGGTCGAGAATTAAGTATCTTGTAAATGCTACATACTTTTGCAAGATTTGCAAATGTATAAAAAAGGTCAGAAATACAACAATTGTGATCATCATGTCATTAGATATGCCTAGAATATGCTCAAATATGCCCAAACCCACCCTCTCGCCAACAAATTGCCCCTTGACGGGGGCAATCCAAAAAAGCCTTAAAGTGAAACCTTGGGAGGGATGTTAAAGCTTTCTAAAACACAACTAGTTTAGGAATTTGTTGGCCTTGCAATAGGAGGCAATGTGGAAGCATCCCTGTACGCAATAGACAAGCATTTTTATTCTTCATATTTGTGCAAAAGCTATTGGACTTTATAGCATGTTTATATTATAATACCCTTTTGCAATAAGTAAACACACAAAATGTAAATTGTTGATGTGTAATGAATAAAATGAAAAGACTTGCAAAGGGTCATAATGAAGGGACGGTGAAAAATACTGTGGTGAAACATAGACAGATGATTCACCGAAATTGAGGCCTTTGAGCAGACTATCTTCATTCTAATTTTGCATGTTGAACTGTTTCGTTACAACAAAAAAGCAGCATTAGATGTTTTAGCAGGGTAAAAAAAACATATTGTTAGGAAAGGGGAAGTTGGAATTAAGAGCAAAGGAGCGAGATGGATATATGCACCAAAACTTGCATTCGGATTGATATCAATTGTAGCTATGGATACTCAACCATTTCCACAATCCATCTTTGCAGCATCACATGCCTAATATCTGCTATATGGAGCCTATGGAATAAATATGTTGGCAAGCTCCAATAAGGTACTAAGTTATTGTCTATTTAAAAATTTGAAGTTCCAATCCATCACCTAAGAATGCACCACCACTCCTTCTAAATCGACTTACCTTCAACGAATTGGACAAAAACTGGACATGGAACTCACTTCTTCTTGCTTAAAATGCCATAGAAGTACGAGCAGAAGCTTTGGCCAGAGTTGTAGTCTTGCAAAAAGACGTGATAGAAGGAGGAGCTATGCCAGACCTGTGTTTTCAACATTTGATGGAGTAGATTATCTCAAAGACACATGGCACGCTAACAGAACAAGATGCTGCGTACAGAGGGTTGCCCTTTGATGACCTGAGGGTGTGTTTGCATGTTCTTTGTTTTGTCATTTCAACCCTTCGATGCCCTTAGTGTATCTTTGCATGTTCTTTCGTTTCTTGTCTTTTAGAACAATGGTTTTGTAGCATGTTTTCTATGGTGTAATCATGCTTGTCCTTTTGAACTTTCATATGGTGTAATCATGCTTGTCGCTCTGAACTTTCTATTCTTGTATAATATTCTAGTTTGATAAGATGAATGACAGCAAATTGTCTGTTGGGAGATATCTTCAGTTTACATATTCTACAACACCAAAATTGAAGTATGCCCCCTTTTATTGTATGCCATTACTTAAATTTCTCTTCTCTATTTGCAAGATGGCAACCACAATCCATGTCTTAACATCAAATGTGCCTAATAGCTTCAGAATAAATGTTCTATTAGGCTAGCAGTCATCGTCGCCTAACTCGTAACAGCTCATACAAGGAGGAATGGCTGCCAACATTTTGAGAAGCTTGGGACGTACAGTAGGTACAACCCAAGTAAAGAAATTCTTAGAAGATCACCCAGAATATCAGTGACCATATCAAGATTATTATAATTTTTTGTATTGAAATAAATATCGTACATTAATAGAATATAAGCTCCTTTGTCTTGCATTGTAAATACAAATTTGATATATATTTTGTCCAAACAATTATATCATTAAACAACAAATGCAAACACAAAAGACTCTCATAGTAAGAGTTATAATTCATTGTAAGCAGCTAGAACAGCCAGGACCGTTGAACAATACCATCAATGCATGGAGGAAGAAACACCTGCTCGACAATTTCAACCTCGCAACCTTTTTAAGGAATATGAGATGCCAATCCTGGAAGAGGAATTATCTCAGTTTAAGTCGAACATGTAGGAAATAAGAGCGTTGTTAGTAGAGTGAGCATCAGATACACCGGACCAGAACATCCGATTGCCTCAAACGCCACCTCAGACCAAGGACAAGAGAAAGAAGAGGAGTCGGAGAAGGAGATCCCCCAGTACAGACTCATGGGTAGTAGCTCTGGCTCTGATTCGGAATCAGAAGAGGAAGTGGAAGTTCAGCACGACTGCCAAGGAGGTTATAGCGGGGACAGACCATGAAGAGGGACCAACTACCAAAAGAAGGTAGATTCAGTCCTAAGTAATGTGTGGAAAGCTCGAAATCTTAACCAATTTTCGGGCAACAATAGATCAGGGATGGAAGCCAAGGCATGTCTCGATGAAATGAGAGAGTACATCAATGCCAACGGAATGAGGGACAAGAACAAAGGCAGAGTAGCTACTGCAAACCTCTCAAGAGCTGCCAGAATATCGTGGAAAGGATATGTCAAAGCACACGGGTTAAGCAGGGCAGATGCAGATTCAAAAAGTTTGCCAAGGCATTCAAACATCATTATGTGCCCAGGGAACATAAATGTCACATGATGCAGCAGTTTTATAGGTTGGAACAAGGCAATAAGTCGGTGCAAAAATACACCGAAGAGTTCACGAGGGTAAGATTCTACGTGCTGAAGCTAAGTGAATGACATGTCGTGGAAGGCTATATCAAAAGACTCCACGATGGAATCAAAAGAATTGTCCGAGCACTTAACCCAAGGATAGTAGCAGAAGCAGAGTCCAAAGCAGTAAGCTTGCAAGGGACGGGTTCCCAAGATAGTGGACAGAGCAATATGCATATGATACCGGCAAGAATTCAGGAGCCTATAGCCCCAGAGCAATAAGCTCGGCACCTGCTAGACCACTATACAATGCGAACAGTGGCAAACAAGAGAAAAAATAGGTCAGCTTCAAGGACAAAACCCAACCAGGAGGGTCTAACTACTTTAAAGCAGTGAAACAATTCCTACAGTCCATAGCAAAGGAGAAACGGCGGGAATGTATAGAAAAACAGTTGTGTTTTAGATGCTTCCAACTGGGGCATCGAACACACACTGTCCATATGTGATGAACGCTGCACTAGCAGATCTTGGAGGATGGGAGACACCACCGGAAGATGACGACGAAGAAGCTCGCGACTACATCCGAGGTGAGTGTCATATCCATGTTGCCATTGACACAGAGAATGTTGAGAGTCAGTACCAAGTAAATCTCTACAATATGGAAAGTAAAAGCAAAATCTTTCATAGCGCTTATAGATACACAGACCACTCACAATTTTGCCTCCCCTAAATAGTAGAAATGCTGAAGTTGAAAGCCCTAAAGCCTAATCCTAGGCCAGTAATATTGGCAAGCAGACAATCTGATACGCATCAGGTAAAAGATCAATTTGAACATAAATTTGCCAGGTATCAATATCGAAATGGGAGCAGAGGTCATGAACATTGGGAAGTATGACCTAATCATCGGCATGGAATATCTTGCCCAACTAGCGCCATAATTGATTGCGGGAAGCAGAAGGTGACACTAACAACACCCAATGGCAAGACAATAGAAATAACATGTAACAAGGTCAACTCATGCGATGTATGTTCAGTAAGAAATTACTTAAGAGCACAAAGATTGAGCAAGTGGCCTACATCTTCCAGCTAGAAGTTAAAGAACCAGACATAGAGGAGGAAAAGGACCACAAAATATTGAGCAAGCTACCCAAGCAAATGGCCAAGCTAGTGAAGGAATTCCACGATCTTTTCCCTTATGAGATCAAGGAACTCCCTCCTTACAGAGGAATCGAGTGTGAAATAGCACTTGAACCAAACACAAAATCCATAAGTAAGGTGCCCTACAGAATGACAGCTCAAGAGCTGAAAGAATTGAAGAAGCAGTTGCAAGAGCTATTAGACCTAGGGTCTCCCCATTCGGGATACCCATCTTATTCAATAAGAAGAAAGATGGAAGCTTGAGGATGTGCATTGACTATGAGGAAGATGCCTTGGAACCTTATCCAATGGAATAAACATGTCAAGAAGTGTGGAAGGAGTCTGAGAAAAGATGGCCAGCCAACGAGAGACTCCTGCTACTTGAACCAGCCCCTAAAGTTTTTCGACTGATTTGGGCGCTTCATAGTGCATCTACGAGCAATATGACCAGCTCCTCCACAGTAGAGATAAAAATTAGCCTCTCTCTGATGCTGCTTCTCGGTGGTAGATAAAGATCCTCGAACTGCCCGATCAATCTGCATAGACTCAAGTCCGTACCTGCTGGATTCTACAGATGAGACCGGGGCAGGCGTAGCTACAGGTGCTTGTGTGATTGGGCAAACCTGAATACGTCTCTCTTGCCTACGTTCGAAGAGTCGATTATCACATAGAACTGCAAATCTGATGGCTTCTTCCAAAGTCTAAGGGTCCTCTATAAACAACAAATACCTTTGACATCCTAACGTAACCCTATTCAAAAACAATCTCGAAGTGCAACATCATCCCAGACAGTATCTATGCAATTTGACAAAACTCTGATGCGTATACTGAAGCTGGACGAGAGTCTTGCCTTAGATTGCAAAGTTTTGTGACTACTGTGCACTGACGATCAGTATCTCCAAAGCATGCCTCGAGCTCTGCAGTGAAAGCAGCAAAATCTTGCAACTTTGGAGCTCCTTTCTCCAATAAAGGAGCCAACTTAGAGCTGGCCCTGTGAGGAGAGAACCAATCAGCCCAACTTGTTCCTGGGTCATGGGATATCTATGAGGGTGGAGCTGGATCACAAGCCTGATCCGATTCAAAAAGACCATGGAGCTTGGACCGAGTGCCGTCAAACTTCTCTGGCAGGCTGATCTTAGACTTTGATAGCCTCAATTCAGAGCTAGAAGCAGATTCATGTGAAGCAACACGTTCCTTAAGCTCTTTATTGTCTAACTGCAACTGCTGGTATACTTGAACAAGCTGTTGAACCTGCTATAATAAAGTCAAAAGCTCCTCCGTAGATATAAAATCACCAAATGCGAGCAAAAAAATGCTTAGGGTCAGAGCAGGCAAGAACCGATACGGGATTCCAGTTCAAACTGTCATGAACCTATGCAAAAACAAGGAAAATACATGGAAAATATGCAAGAAATATGGAAGAAGTATGCCAAGGTTTGCAAAGAATCTGATATATGAATAGGAATAAAGACTACAATGGCCCGAAGGCAAGCAAGAACACGAGACTGGTGCCTAGAAGGTTCAAGATTGGCGTTATGCCAACATGTAGGTTCTAGAATATTCTAGAACCTTTTGGAAACAACCCCGCATATGAGAAAGACATGAAAAAGAAATGTCTTTAACAAATATTGGTAGCGCACTTGGCAAAGGTGTGTGACTCTCAATTAGAAGGTTGTGAGTTCAAACTTTGTCTTGTGCAATTATTTTTTGCATCCGTGTGACGACCATCTTTTGTACATACGAGTATAATGTTCGTATGATACGAATATCCGTATGGTCGTCACAGTTGGTGCTTCCATGTGGAAATGACCTTAAGCCTAAGACTGGCTAAGTTATGTAACCAACTTAGCCATGCTCCCTTTTTCACTTTCTATGGTGTACAAGACTATAAATGGTAGACTTATACGATGACATGGCCTAGAAATATACGTATTTATGGCATATATTTTTGGGGAACGTCACATTCTCTCCCCATTAGGATAATGTTGTCCTCAGCATTATGCTGAGGTGATGAACCTGCAATAACCCTGCAAAACTCATAACATGAATGTATAAAGACTTAACTTTATTGTAACGATCAACTTCCCATTAATTTCTTATTATATAGTTGTAAGGCTATATTTATACTTATACAAAATTATATAGATGTCGCAAATATTACTATAAAAAATATACACATAACATTATCACAACAAGTTTAGGGGTTCATAGCTAAGTCTAAAATCTACAATTCCTATCTTCTCGTAACGTGCTTGCTCCTCCATGCTCCCCTTCACTGGCCTGCACAAGTAGCACATTACGTTAGTTTATTTAATAAGTTTGTGGTTTTAGGGGACCACCCCCCTAATTACCTCCTTGAGCCGAACTACTAGCTCAAGGTCACCTCTATTATCTTGCACTCGATCATGGCCCATAGGATTTGAGCTTAAGGACTATTTAAGACGATCCTATCATCGCCCATGATTGGGTGCTACCTGGGGTGCTACCTTGTACAAGATCCCCTTGATCGTATACACCCACAGTGCCTATTGCCCCTGGGGGTTTAAGCTAGGGAACATTCCAACAATCCCATCATCGCGCATGATCACGCTTACATCATCATGACCCCCCAATGGTCATGTGCATATGACATGCATCATTTTTCCCAAGGCTTTAAGCTAGGAAACCCTCTACTAATCCCATCATCGCTCACAATGCTTTGCTCTTCTCACATGACCTTCCCGGTCATGCGCACTCTTGGTGCGTACTGGCCTAGAGAAAGCCCTTGAAGGGGATCTCATCATCGCCTACACTCCAAGACCTTTCGCATATGCATCCCAACTACCCTAGAATGCATATGCTTTCCTGCATTTACACTAAGCATTCTAGGTATTGCTTCTCTAGATCTTGCCTCAATATCCATGTTGCGTCTTCCATGGACAAGTGCTTCCACTTGAGCAAATATTGGAGGAACAATGACCTTCTTGTCTTCTTAAATGCTTTGTCGAGAATTAGCTCAGGGACTATCTCGATTTCCAGGTATTGCTTCTCTAGATCTTGCTTCAATACCCATGTTGCATCTTCCATGGACAAATGCTTCCACTTGACCAAGTATTAGAGGAACTGTGACCTTCTTGTCTTCTTAAATGCTTTGTCGAGAATTAGCTCAGGGACTATCTCGATTTGTTCCTCAGTCATCTCCAATAAGGTTGAAGTCTCTAAAATCTCTTCCGGGTTTGGAGTGTGCCTCTTTAATAGGCTTACATGGAAGACTTCGTAGACTTTGAGATGGTCCAGTATTCGAGCTTGTAGGCTTGATTCCCTACTCGCTCTAAAATCTTGAAAGGTCTCGTCCACCTTGGAGCAAGATTTTTACAAATTCTGATTTGAAGCTTTGCTTACTTGACCTTAATCTTAAGCCAAACATTATCCCCTACTTGGAATTATCTTTCGATTCTATGCTTACCGGCTATGCTCTTTTTCCAACTTCTTGTTGTCAATAGATAGCCTCGAACTTCTTCGACCAACTGATGGATATCAGACAACATTTGTTGAGAAACGTCAACCTTGGACACTGCATTATGCCAAGCGTCTGGTGTTAAGCATTGATAACCATCAAGGGGGACATTTGTGATCATTCTTGTTTGGTACTATTGTATGCAAAGTCTACCAAGTAAATATAGTCACCCCATTTTGTGCTTATTCCACACATAGTTTCTCAACATATCTTCTAGAATTCGATTGGTGCGCTCCGTTTGTCCATCGGTTTGGGGATGATATGCTATACTCATGGGCAACTTTGTTTGGATCGTATTGAAGAAGTCCTTCCAAAAGTCACTTATGAACTTGGGGATCTCTACCAGAGATGATTTCCCTTAGCATCCCATGCAATTTAGATATATCTTTTGCAAAAAGCAAGGCGGTATCCAAGGCTGTATCCGTGGTTCGACATGGCAAAAAATGAGCCATCTTTCATAGCTTGTCAACCACAACCATTAAGGCATCATGGCCTCTTGCTGTTCTTGGGAGTCCAGTTATAAAATCCATGCTCACAACCTCCCATTTTGCATTTGGTACTGCCAAGGATTCCAAAGTCCCCAAAATTCGGAGTTGCTTCGCTTTCGTTTGTTGACATAATTTACACTGCTGAATGTACTTCGCTATGTCCTTTTTCATGCCAGGCCAATAGTAACTGCTTCTTATCTTGAATATAAGTTTTCATGAACCTTGCATGGCCGGCTATTGGGCTATCGTGAGTATCATGAAGAATTAACTTCCTTATTCCTAATGCCTCAGGGACGCAAAGTTTGTCCTTGTGGTAGAGAAGATTGCCTTCTCTCTTATATCTTTTATAAGTTTCTCTTTCTTTATCTATCCTTGCTTCTTTGCAAAGGCTAGCCCATATTCCTTGAATTCTTTGCTTGAAGGCAAGATCTCTTTGATCTTTTTGCCGAATTCACTGTACAAAGTGAATATAGCATTGGAATGCACACGAGGCTCCAATGGTCGACGAGAGAGAGCGTCGGCAACCACATTTAATTTGTCTGGCTTATAGACTATCTCGAAGTCATACTCTTCAAGGAAATCCATCCATCATCTTTTTGCTCCTCATGAATCGCCTCCCAACGAGGTTCTTCGATGTGAACCGTGCCCCTTGGTCGGTCCTGGTCCCTCTTGGACCTTTTCTCCCGCCGCCTTGCCTCCTATTCTCTCTCCCTATTCTTCTTGGCCGCTCTCTCTTTTGGCCACTCTTTCACCTTCTCCTTCCCCCTTTTCTTATTGGGGCCCACCTGCTCTTGCTGATGTTTCTGCTGGTGGCTCCCTGAGAGCGTGCCATGGTCGATGGACTCGCCAATCCGCTGAGTGCTCTCAATCGAGCTACTGGAAGCCTGCTCATGGAAGGTGTGGAAAGTCTCATTGGTGGATCTTGATGTGTTGGGCTCCTCCTCATCCTCCCGCCAGGGCCTCAAGTGCTCCAGGATCTTCTTGCCGCTTCTCGCCACTATCCCTGCCATGTTGGGCCTTGTCTGGGGCTTCTAAACTTTCTAGCTGTGGATTTGATGCGAGCCATGTCTTGTAATCAAAGAAATGGATTAGCTTAAGCTGGAGATCGAGAGAGAGAGAGAGATTTAGGGTGAATTAGGGAGAGTGGGACCCTAACATTGTACTAAAAATATACTCTCTAGGCTAGGGAATATTCCGTTATCATTAATATACCTATTAATTAGCCATCTCTATTAATGGTTCGTCCTTTTTATTTTAATATCATTTTTCAATTTCGAATTTTTTTTCCTAATGTTGGTGTGTTAATTATGAATTCGCGCCATTTTTCACCTAGATCTAGGATTGAAATGATTCTTCGACCCATTTTGGGTGAAATTTGATGATCATGCATAATTTTCACTCAAATTTTACTAAAATATTCGTTTGACTCATGCTTTTTCCATGAATCCCTAATTTAGCCTAGCTCTATGACCCTACTACTTGGGAGGAAAAAACAATTAAGTCGCATTTAATTAAAGTGGGTCAAATCTCAAAGTTTGGGACTCGGACTGAAAATGGGACTCATACTATTTTTTTTTTTTGAATTGAATGCTTGAATAGAATTTTTTCTTAATAAGACAACAATAACATTTACAAAGAACAATTCGAGAAAAGAAGGGGAGATGGTGGAGAAAAAATGGTAGGAAGGAAGGGGAGGTGGAAGGGAGGGAGGGAGCAGGGGGAGAAGGAGGGGGGGCAGGGGGAGGGAGAGAGGGGGGAGAGGGGAGGGAGGGGAGAGAAGCACGAGAGAGAGGAGAGGGGTTTAGGGAAAGGGGCAAAGTGGCAAAAGTGGAGGGGAGGGGAAAGTGGCACACTGGCAAAAGTTTAGGGAGAGGGGCAAAGGGGCAAAAGAAGGGAGGGAGAGAGGGAGGGAAGGAGAAGATGGGGAGAGGATCAGGGGCAAGGAGATTTTGGAGGGGGAGAGGATTTCCCCTTCAATAAATAAATAAAAACTAAATATTATAAATTAATGAAAGAAATTAAATTTTATATTAAAATAAAAATTAAATATTACATTAAAATAAAATTATTACTAATTAAATACTACTAATCTCAACCTTCTCGACTCACTAGTCGAGAAGGAATTTTCTCATGCTCGTGCAAGTAATGGAGGCCTCGAGCAGCACCTGGAGCAATTCTCATCCTGGTTTTCCATCCCAACGGGTCTCCGGTCCCCTCGCTACATTTTCAAAGCAGAGTATCCAAAAATATAAAAGCGCAAGCCTGCAACACAACAGAGCATTGAAGTTTAAAAGCTTGCTTACCTTGAAGGAATGCGACCAAGCTACCGCCGCCATACCCTTGAGCTAGATAGCCTAACTGCACCTCTCTTTTATGATTGCTTTGCAGTGTCAGTGTCAGGGCATAAGACAAAAAAAAGTGGGCCATATCTTCACACTAAGGATTTGGAGGGATTTGGAGGAGGAAATGGAGGCGGCGGAGGCAGATACGGTGGCGGAGGCGGCAATGGATGGCAGTGGTGGTCGCTGTTCCATATCAGATCCCACAGAGGAGCACAACACATACCGACGGATCTGGCTATGGCGCCCCTCACTCTTCCCTTTTCCTCTCGCTTTTATTCCGCCTTCTAGTCACATGACTGACCTCTGCTCCGGCAGGTCTGCCATAGCCAGATCTTCCCCTGCCCAAAACTGCCCTTCTGGAGTAGACAAAGAAGTGCTGCCGGCCATGGGGCTTTCCACAAATTCCGACTGCACTTCCATATTTACAAACGTCTTCTCAAACCGATCCATGGTCTGCGAAATCTTTTGCATATTACCAACAGCAAGCGCTCCATCTTAAGCCTTTACGATGCCGGCCTTTGATTTGCTAATATTCTGCATCGATTTGCTAATATTCTGCATCTTATTGTCTTCTCAATCACCTACTTCACTTTCAGCTTTTCATTTTTCTCCTCTTTCTCACATTTCTTGGCTTGGCGCACTAAGCTTTCGGACGTGTATTTCAGCTGGAACACCTGATTCAGGAGCTGATCGCGGCCTCCCATTCTCACCCAACACAGAAGACCTTGTGCTTCTCCTGCCGAATCTGTGCGTTCAATCTATCGCCAAGAAGCCGCCCAAATGCTTTCTACTCTTTCTGCAACTTTCTTAGAAGCAGGTATTTCCCCTCTTTCTGCAACTTTTTTAGAATAGAGCCGCAGATCTGCATGCGTGGCATGAACGTCCTCCTGGAGTTTTACATGGTAATAAGGTCGCTTTGTGCTCTTCGATCCCGTTAGAATATCTCTGCATTCCAATGTCATTACTGAGCATGGGGCTTTCCACGATTTTCTTGAAAGTTTCTGCGGTATTCGAGTTAATAGGCATTTATTTCAATGCTTTGATGGGCTCAAATATGACGGTGTATAGATTTCCCTTCTTTCCATAGAAGATGGAGCAGACTCGGCTTTTCTGCAGTGCTAAGGAGCAGGAAGAGGAAGATGCAGAGGAGCATGGAAATGCTCGATTTCACCCATGCATATCTCTGCGACCAAATGCATATCTCTGCGACTTCATGCCTTGTCTTCAAGCAGGCCAAGCTGCAGATTCGGGTGAGTTCGTCACCTGCCAAGCATCTGTGAAGCAGGCCGTTCTGTAAATTCCGGCTTCCGCCTGTGTTTCAAGGTGTCGAATGATTCAAGCTCAGCTCTGGAGAATTGCACTGACGTATTGAAGCTGCAGCACTCTGGAAGCAGGGCGACCCAAAAGAACAGTTCCCAAGGTATGTACCAAAGTTCAAATTTCAAGCATGGGCGGGAAAAAAAGGCGGGGTAGAGAAAAAAAAAGCAGTGTATGAAAACGACGTTGAAAGAACAATTATTAAATATTAAAAACGATTATTAAATATTAAATATTAATATGGCATTATAATTTGACATATTTGTTTATACATTCTAATTTCTCTTTTTATAAGTATGCTATATGTTCACGCGTTCCACATAAACCCTTAAAATTAGACCTATGATTTTTTACCATTATAGTGTATAGTAGTAGAAAATGTGCCTAAGGTTCATGTGTGTGCTACTATGTTCACACGTTAAACATTACGTTGCCATGGTGCACGTTTTCTAGGCATATATTCTTATTGTAAGGTAAAAATTTAACTTTGCGAAGATCATGATATAATTTACACCTTGTTTAACCCATTTTGAAGGTTCAAGACACAAAACATATTAATATATAGGTCTAATGCATATTAATAGATTTAATGTAGGTCTAATAGGCTCTCGTAGGTTATAATGTGCATTATAGGTGCATATGTTGCTATTTACATATGCATTAGGCATTACTCTTTACATAGCTAAATATGAGCCCAATGGTCCCCTCTTCATATAGCTATATGGTATGGTTCATTAGAAAGGGGGAGGGTCCATTGGATATCTGTCCATTAGATAATACATGGGGAGGGTCTATTTTTTATGGAAAATACGTAGGAAATTTATGGGGAGGGTATTTTTTCATAGAAAATACATAGGATGTTTGAAGGTTATTCATTTTCGACCTTCTCGGACTCTGAGCTTTGAAATTGCCCTTTTTTTTACTCTGAGCTGCCTTTTTCGACTCGCGAGTCGAGAAAGGCCCTCAAACTTGCATTTTTCGTTTTGAACTGCCTTTCTCAACTCGCGTGAAGTCGAAAGGCCTTCTCGACCTCTAAAACTGCGTTTACGGCTTTGAGCGCCTTTTCGACTTCGCGAGTCGAGAAAGGCCTTCTGACCCCTAAAACCTGTGTTTCTGGCTTTGAACTGCCTTTCTCGACTCACGAGTCGAGAAAGGCCTTGAAGCCTTCTGATCCCTAAAACCTGTGTTTCTGGCTTTGAACTGCCTTTCTCGACTCGCGAGTCGAGAAAGGCCTTCAATCCTAAAACTGCGTTTTTAAGCTTTTTGGCGCCTTTCTCGACTCGCGAGTCGAGAAAGGCCTTCTGACCCCTAAAACCTGCGTTTTTCGCTTTGAGCTGCCTTTCTCGACTCGCGAGTCGAGAAAGGCTCTCAGGCCTGTATTTTCCAAAAATGGCCCTAAGAACTGTGTTTTATTTTAATTTTTTTTGCCTGTAGCATCACTTGACTAACTTGATTTTGTCTTTTGCAGTCCTTATCTCGACCAGATAGTACATGCTTGGGAGCAATGAAAAGACCAGTTCATTGAAGAAAGATGCCGAGAAGAGGGTGGTGACATCAGTTGGACATACAAGCACGTGGCCTATGAAGGAACTCTTCATACAAATTTCTATCGTCTGTAAGTTGCTCCGTGACTTGGACATAGCTCCACGCGCCGTTTGCACTAGGTGGTTCATGTGTGAAGAGGGTGTAATCATTGTGATAATAGACCACTATGGTCGCTTCACCCACTGTAATATATATTGTAATGAGCCCATTTATAAATATAAGGTATCTCAAAACTAGTATTTTTTTGGTAATTAAGTAAACAATTTGCTTATTTTTTGTTGGAATTTGTGATCTCTTGTCTACCCACCTAAGAAAATAGAGCCAAAATATCATGGTAAAGGAATTCACCCTCACGCGAAAAACTCTTATTTTGGATGACAAATAAGCCCCAAAACAGGGACTCGACTGGTTATCCGACAAAAACTGAGAGAAAGCTTGGATGCACAGTAACAGTCAAAAATTCGAATTAAGGACAGTTTTCGGGTCGGGGTGCTCCTTCTTGTGTAAAATAACAGAGTTCCGAAAAAAAATGGGAATGGAATGAGTCCCACTTTAATTAAGTACGACTTAATTCCCCCAATTTCGAAGTTCAATGCTGGAATTTTCCATTCTACACTCTACTAGGCCAGTTACTCTACTTAGTCAGGGGTATGGTCAGTGCTAGCTCTCGGTCAACCAAGAACATTGCTCTGATACCATTGTGATGCTCCCCAGTAAATATACGACGCCCATCGTACATCTCGTGGGAAATCCCCCATCCAGCTCTCCGTCTATCCCGCACCCAAGATATCTCTGGTGCGGGAAGGGGACATGAAGGTGCCTTGCGCACCCTTCCCCTATGGGCTCCTATAATAGCGGAAGCATAACATAACATCAAGACTAGCAATAACTATACATCCAACTATCCCGAGAAGGTAGCACATCCGTACATCCATAGATACGCCAAAGATATCAACATGCCGTAAAACATATGAGATCCTACCCAGGCTCCGACTCGTAAGGTAAGTAGACTGATAGCTGGGCCACAAGATAGAGCAGACCGAGGTATCATATTGGCGGGGCCGGCTATAGACAATGGCTAGGATTGACCACTCCGTCCACCCCTCCTGTGCATACTTTGCAGATGGGCTACATCGGGCTTTGGCGTGACTATAACATGCCGGATACATAGTCTCATGGTATCATCCATCGAGTCTACTTCGGGTTGCATCTCCCCAATCCAATGAGGTAAAAGGGTTGCATCTCCTCTTCTCGAGGTCTAGTGGTTCCATGGGCGGCTGGAGAATCGTGGTGACACACGATTCGTACCCGACTGAACTCTACAAAACAAGAGCCATGCCAACACCAAATTGCTGCACATTTGCTCTAGTTAAGGAAACAGCTTGAAGCTATAGAGTACGAGTCGAGCAACTGTTTAGCGTTAAGGAGGTTATCTTCTGAAGCTTCTAGAAGCAAAAATGTATCGTCCACATATTTGTTGTGAGCCATCGACCTTCTGCAATCTTCCAACCCTATCTTAGACTGTTGCTAAAAGCAATTGTGATAGTCCTTCTGCTACAATATCAAAAAGAAATGGTGCAGTTGGGAACCCATCTAATACTCCTGCTTATGTTAAAGATAGAGGATGTCTCATCAAAAACTACCACAGACACATGAGACGACTTTAGTAGTTTCATAACAATGTGGGCAAATTCTTAGCCACATCAAAAAACAAGCAGCATCTTTTCCAAATATGACCAGCTTACACTACCATATAATTCAAGTTTTAGATATAAAAACTTTTGGCATGTCCTCCTTGCCTAATAAAGGTTCAAAATTAGTTGCAACATTATAAGAATGCTTCTATCTGGAATGAATCCCGACTGAACATTAGATATAAATCCATTAAGATGGGTTTTACTTTTTCTGCATAATCCCTCGCAATGATTTTATAGAAGAATGACAACAGAATGATTGCTCTCCAGTCGCTCGTAGTCTTTGGCCTCTTCACCTTTGGAATTAGTATGATACATCCAATGTTTAGTTTACAATCCAACTCATCTGCCTCCAAAAAGTCCTAAGCACTATAAACGAAAGGTGTTATTGAGTCCTAATATTAGTGAAAAAAATCTACCAAGATTCCATCTATATCCAGGCACTTGTTTTTTGCCAATGAGAAGGTTGCTTCCTGCATATTTTCAATTGATAGCGGTTGCTGAGTTGTCCCGTTTGTGTTGGGGATACTTTAGGTGCCACCTTTGAAAGGACCAACTTCTCAAAGCATTCCTAAAACTTTATATCCTTCCTCTTGAAAAAAAAATAAGTGGTGAAAAGTGACTTCCTTCAATTGTTGTGCGTCGCGAATAATGGATCCATCCTCCAACTGTAGTGAAGTTAATTTAGTTGAGAGTTTCTTCTTCTTTTGCAGCCCTAAAGGGAAAACCAGTGCATCTATCTCCCTCCTTGATCCAAGTCAATCTTGTTTTAATCTTACCTTGCTAAACTTTGACCAGTTCTAGCCTCTTAATTTCCTCTAAAATTGGCCTTTCTTTTTCACCTGTCCTAATAACATTTCTTCTAAGTTCACTCAGTTCCGCATATAGAGAATCCAACATGGCTCGCTCTTTAGCCACCACCTTCTAACCCCAATACTTAACAAATTTTTTAACCACAACAAGAGCATTCCCTTTTTCAAAATCATAGTCATCCCCAATCATAAATGACTATAATCGAAGCAAAAGATGCCCAAAGGCTCTAACATACGATGTGGAGCGTACAATGGACGGATCCAATGATCGAAGTAGTCCAGGCGCACCTCGTTTAGAACAATAATAGATATTTATCAATCCCCATGAGAATACCTCCCAAAATGATTAGAATAATTAGACATAATTTTCAGCTATTTTCTCTTGATTTCTCTAAGCAATGATTGTCCTACTAGATCATGTTGTGCCAACATAATCTTTCCCTTATATTAGGCAATACTGCTATTTCTTCTTCTCTACACTTATGTTCCTAGACACAAATCATGTCTGGACTAATTTTTTTCAATGCTAACAAAAGTCTACTGCCCTTAGCTTCCAAGGACTTCAGCCCACAGATTTTATGTTCCATTCAAGAACGTGTTGAGTTGCTTAGGAGATGTACCTCTATAATAAATTTCTCCTTCTTCTTCCACGGTTCTCTTTTTATTTGTTGCATTTTCATTTTTGTTATTTGCGACCTCCTCCATGTGAAGATCTGCCCATTTATTAATATGCGAAGGGAAACCTCCATTCTCTCCGTACTGATCAACGATCATACTTTCAACCTGTGCCTATTCTTTATTCCTTCCTACCACTTGTTCTGCATTACACTGCATATGAATTGTAAGTTCTTTAGAACCATCGGTCGAGAACATACCCTTTTCCCTCATCTGATTTTTAATTCTAACTATTGTGTTGTACTAGAGCCCAACCTCCTTGATCTACCTCTCTCCTCGCCAGATCCACCACTTGGGAAACAGATTCGTTTTGCCTTTTATCCATATCGTGATCCTTTTGATTGATGATAAAGGATGCTTCTTGTACATCTTTCCTATTAGAATAGACGTGTTATGTTGCCCCAGTTGTTGATTTGTCATAGTCCCATATCTCCGCCTCATGATTTCTATTCTATTATATTCTTCTCACAAAGAAATTATCTAAGCCTTTTACATCCATGTTAGGAAACATTCGTCCAATCTCCCACCTGTTAATAAGTTTTAGTTTGAATAAATGACATATTCAACAAAACTTAGACTTATTCAGATTTAATAGATAGCACTTCAAGGACTCCATTATAAGAATATATATATTATTTAATTCTTCTTAATTGTTATAATTTTTATGAGTTTTAATTATATAAGTTTATCTTTAAATTAAGGCCTTAATGATTATAAAAATTGAAAATTACTTTTCAGACAATTTTTAGTTGAACTTATTTAAAATTAGACATTTCCAGAATATAAAATTTTAATTTTGAGTGATTTCACAAATTTAAAAGTTGGCAATCCCGATAATTTGCAAATGAAATCCGATGGTTCGATAAACTATTGACTTAAAACTATTATGAAAAATTTCTCAATTTACAAACTTTTATACTTTTAAAAACACGTTTAAGAAAGTTTTTAGGTCGAAATCAATTAAATTATTAAGTTAATATTTTGTAATAACTATTGAATAATTTATTATTTTTGAAACAAAATATATTGAAACTTAATCAATAATAAATTATTCAATGTATTTACAGATAAACATAATCATTTAATTAATTCCAAATCTAAAACTTTCTTTACTTATTCTGAAAAAATAACATTTCAACTATATAGCATTTATTTTAGATAATTCTAAATAAATAGTGAAAATTAATTTAAAAAGCAATTTTATACTTTGGTAACCTTCATACTTTTGATCTAAAGATAAATAAAACAAATGATTAAAATCAATAAGAGTTAAAAATATTGTTGATCTTATTATGACATCCTTGAAGTATATATCTATTAGATTTGAATAAGTTTAAATTTTGTTAAATATGAATACATACCACTTTGTGCAGTAGTGAACTGAAGGATGTCCTCCTTTGCCATAATGCCTATGCAAATCCTTGAGTCTTTTGCTACGAAGTGTGTAATGTATGTCCCTAGGTTCTTCGCTATAGCTATAAGAAATTCTGGATCCAAGATATTGGGTGGAAGATGTTCAATCTCCAACCAATAGGGGAGTTTAATGGCTGGTAATTTATCCGGCATGAAGCCCGGAGTGTAATATTGATACAACACGAACTCATCAGCAAAAAGATCAACGCCACATGAGATTAATTTCTCTACAGCCTGCTCATTATCAGATAGAATTAAAAAGAAGTTTTTCTCTACCGCCTTGAGCGATTGAAATTGAGGCAATTTAAGCATGTCAAGACGTCTACTGTAGCTTTTTATAATCCAAAAATCCTCCAGTGAAGAATCCCGCAATGGCTCTAAAGATGAGGTTCTCCATATTCATGATGTGCCTAGAGTGATTAATCATAGTGACTTTCAAGATACCTTGATCAAATTAAATACTAAATGTCTGCAGTAGTTGCTCTAAATTAGCAGTCAAATTTCCTAAAAGAGATCGCAAAGTTCTTCCACTCTATTGCTTTGAGATCATTTGGTAACTCTTTCTTAATCCATTTAGGAAATTTGGATTTTAAGATTTTTTCAACACTATTTCCCTGCTTCCACTAGATTTTTGCACCACTCTATCTCTTTCATTGATTCCACCTCTTTCACCAGATTCCAATGTGAATGGATTTTTGGATAAACCTACAAAGTTCTCAGGGACATAGTCGGCCTCCACTGACATAGACACAGATTCTAGTTGCAAAGTCGTTGGTCCCCTCTGCTACTGCAATTGTCGCATCACCATCTGCTCCAAACTTAAGATTACTCAGCCGAAATTGCGACCTAATATTGAGAGGTTGAGAGCTTCTTTTTCAAGTACCAAAAGCCCTACTCTGTTATTATAGTGCCTAGCTTCCTTGCTAGATTTTTTCTTATTCGTTCGTCGTGGCCGAATCATCCCGTTCTTCAGAAACCCTGACTTTTGCCTGTAAATAAAAATGTCCTTGCCCTGAAGGAAAAAAAAACATAGGCTCTACCTATGTACACACATAATGTTGAAACAGAGACTCTTTTGGCCAATTTTTATTTTATTTTTTTAAGCAATTTTTACATCGTGTCACTTGGCAGCATCCCTTAGGAGGTGATTAGTTGCTATACCCAGATTATATGTGATAAAGATCTTCTTTTTCTTTTAGCTCTTCAAAATTACAAAAAAAATAAATAAAAAAAAATAAAAAAAAAATGAAACACTGCTTGCTGCCACCCTAAGCTATCCTATGTTCCAACTTACAGGTTTCTTTGGGTTATTGATCATTGCATAAACACAAAATGAGAAGCATCTGCATCTGTTTTAGGAATAGGAGGATCCCTCATAAGACATTTATGCCAAGACCACATCATCTTCAAAGCACTGCACAGCTGTACCCCACAATATTCTTACTAGTTCTAGTCTTACGATACTCTAGACATTCTTTTCTATCAATAACCAAAACTTGAAAATAAAAAACTACCAACTTGTATAGCTCGTCCCTACCTCTGATAGATATGCCATAAAACATAAACCCTCTTTGCAACCCTCTATTACAAAGAATGGAATGGTCAATGTCAGCAAGCAGAGCCAATTGACAGCTATAGCTGATTTCTTGGGCCTTCTTCCTTTTCCCACATACACTGAGAGTCTTACGAGATCTCCTCATAGAAGCAACGGTAGCCTTTCTAGCATTAGCAAAGATCAAATTATTCTTTATCTCAAATGCCACTTCCTCAATATCTGTTATTCCAATTCGAACCTCCTATTTTCTTACGATCAAAGCTCCAAACTTCCCTAACATGTCTTGGAGTCTGTAACCATAATAGAAAAGTTAGTATAAAACAAACTCCAAATTAAAAGGGCCTAGAATACTTAGTCTTAGAAGGATAGCAGCCTCTAAAGGCAAAACTTTTGATAGCAGATAGCCATCTCTGCATGAAAATAAGAATAATAAGATAACCATCTCTGCATGTATCATGCTTTATTTGCAGAAATAAATTAAAAGGTTCAATACTATACGAAAATACTCTCGCAGCTTCAGATGTTCTAGTAGCTTGCCTTGTCAGAATATGAGATTATATAATTATGGACCTAAGCTTCTATTGGACGAGATGACTTCTTTCCATATTTAAAATTATCTAATTAACTCAAAGCCTTCTTGTCTACCTTCTCGATGCCCTGGACACATTTTGTCAAGCGACTGATATGCACGTCAACTTGGCCAAGACTAAGGTGGTTTTCATATCATCTTCACGACAGCCGAGGATCCCCTCCTTCCGTTACCGAGGGCAGAATGTGGAAGTAGCATCCACATACAAATATTTGGGAGTGGAGTTTCCGTCTACTATGCACTGGGACACATCCATACGGCTACGAGTTACGGCGGGCTGGAAAGCACTGTATGCAATGCAAGACAATAGTCATAGAGCGGAGTTGTATGATTGGACCCATCAGTCACACCTGTTCAAAGTCTTAGTGGAGCCTGTCTTTTATACGGGGTGGAAGTATGGGGCCCAGTAGTATCCCTCGCTACTTGGAATGACTTGGAGCAAAAAGAAAGCCTTCTTGGTACGAGCACTAGGGGTGAAGTCCACAGGTCCCATATCAAATTCTGCGAGGAAACAAGATTCTTGCCTCTTGAGGGCTGCCCTTGATCGCCACATTGTCTATTTTCAGAAAGGTGGTCAACATGGGCGATGCTCGTCTCCCAAAACTAGCTTATATCATGGCAATGGGGCCACAACGCCTCAAGGCCCTTTGGAGGGAAAAGAGAGCTCAATGGATGGCTAGATGGAATGTGCGAGGAGCACAGGTGCATACATGTGCAAACAGAGGCAGATCGCCATAGCTTGAGGCAATATCTTGACGCTTGCTTCATCGAGAAAGCTTTGGGATGCCGGCCCTTGAACAGTCAAAGAGACACTACCGGCGCCACATAAATCCCACATTGGAACGAGGCCCACAATGCTACCTGCGCACCCACTTGCCCATGAAAAGCTTGAGACTCATTGCCTCCATTCGCGACGGGGGCACATCATCTTGAATTGAGACAGCAGATGGATTGGTGAGCCACGTCGGGGCAGGCTCTCTGTCAATGCCGCCAAATGGGAGTCATTGAGGATGAATCTCATACCCTTCAAAGTTGCCCAAAGATATGATCAAATCCGGACGCCGCTATGCCGAGTTGGTCGGCCCGCCGGCCGCTACATGTGACATTGAGCACGGCATCCGTACGGATGCTAGGATCATACCTTCAGGAGGTCATGGACATGCGAGATCAGCTATGTCTTCGGGCACACACTTGACATGTACATACACATTTATTTCATGATGATGTATACTTGTACAGTTTGACAGCATTCTTATTACTGCCACGGTTTTTCCCTCGAAAACCCTTCGGGGCGGGGGTTTTTTAACCCGGACAGTAATAAGTTTGCTGCGCTCCTTCTGGGTCCCATAGGCCGATTGGTCTCAGTGGACGATAAAAAAACTATTCTATTCTATTCTATTCTATTCTCAATTTTCTTACCTTCTTATTTTATGTTTAACTCCAAAATAAAAACTTGAACTCTTGTAATGAGATGTGCCTGTAATGAGATGTGTTGAAGTGTAATTTGGGAAAGGAAAAGAGAAAATTTAGAGCGCAATTTACAAAGATGTAACCAACCTGAATGAGCCAGCGTGTTTCACCAAAAGTAGCATTGCTATAAACCTTGTTGCCCAAACTAAAGAAAAGATGGAACTCTATGTATGATACAAAGACCACCAGCATATAAACCAATACAAATTTGAATATACAAAGTAGAACATGCAACTCTACCAAAAATTTAAGGAAACCATAATAGAAAGCTTTCTTTATTATTATTCCAGTAGCTTTTATAATGTTTGTTTTTCATGCATGTTTAACACTTAGATTGTGCAAAGACAAATAGAAGGGTGAGATGGTTGATTGTGCAAAGACAAATAGAAGTGTGAGATGGTTATCAAGAAAATAAACAAAGAAAATACATGCCATAGCTGGCTTATCAGCCCATCGCCATAGCTGGATGAAGATTTAAATTCTTGCAATCCAAAACAAGGAAGTGAATCTTTTTTATCTACTGTCTACCTCAAATATCAAATGTAAAGGGTCGTAGATGAATGCCTTAAAATGCTAAAAAAATGACACATAACAAGGTTTAAAATGAAACGCACTTATTTAAGAAGTGCGTTTGAAAGATTCCTTTTGAAAATTTATAAAATTCTAGAATCCCTCAAAAAAGGGCCCTTTTATTACCATTAGTCCAAAGATTTATAAAATTGCTCGTGAAAACAGACATTTTAAGAAGACTTAGTATTAAGGAAAAACACAAAACAAAAAAATCCCATTTTAGAGGGGGAAAGAACTACAATGAAATTCAAAGATTTACTATGGGGCAAATTCGTATGAAGAAATTAGATGCTTTTGTACCTTGTCCCTGAAAACTTTTATATTAGCTGTTTTAGAAGACAAGAAATTTGTTATTTCACAACCATTTTTGCTAAACATTCTAATGGACCTTAAAACACATTGGGAGGCAGTTGAACAAACTTCTTGAATGACAAACCATTGTTTTTGCATCACATAGTATTATAAATGTCAATACATCCACGATATCTTGTAGCTAAGCTGAAGTTTTAGTTGATGATGCAGTATAAATTTATACCGAGGATACAAAAGTTGAAGTAATGAAGCCCTGTGATTACATGCCCTCCTTTTTTATTCTCGGAGATGTATTTTTGAATGCACATGTCTTTCTACAACATGGTGATGCTCAGAAGATAGTCAATCTCTTTAGTAATGTTGAGCATATTCATCACAATTACGTCATCTGTAGCAGTGGGCACCATGCACATTTCTCTGGCAGTGAAGTATTCGTCTGCCTTACCCTTTCCTATATATTTGCAAATAAATAGGTAAACTTCTGAGGGGTTTCTACTCCTCGCACCCCTCTGGATAAACCATGTAGTTTCCTTTTCGTCAAACACCTGTGTCACCATAACATTTTGGAGTTCTTTGCCTTTAGTTGCAATTTTTGAGCTACCTGAAGTGAAGTTCGCATGTATATAGAGAAAAAAAAGTAGAAATAACAACATGATTCGACTACTTTATGTTCTAACATTGCATTACAAGCTCAGAAAATTTAGAACCGTTTTAGAACTTTTTAGACTAAAAAACCAAGAAAAGTGTGTAAAATTATCCCTTATGTGTGTTACTTTAGTAGTTTTCAGTTGCCAAACCCTTTGGCGAGCAAGAAAGACCCCAAAAGATTTTACACGATATATATTTTGCCTCTGGACTGCATATATATACACATATATATATATAAAAGTCTTATCTAACTTATATATATTCTTATGTTTGTCGCGCTTATCCGACCGTCCATTAGAGATCCGTCGGCTCACGTGGCTTTGGGACGTATCCTACGACCCAGATGGCTTGGGAGTTTATATATAATCCGTATAGACGCGATCCTACGGTCCAGGTTGATCTGATCCTGACCGCCGGTCCGAGATCTTACGGCTCACGTTGCTTTAGATATATCCTACATGATCCTACGGTCCAGATTGATCATAATCCTTGGTCCAAGATCCTATGGCTCACATTGCATGCTCGGGCCTTGGTATTTTCAACAAATTTTAAGGAAATGCTTTTAAATGGGATTTGAACTCTGGTCATTAACCTCCTAGCCCCCATTCTAACCACTAGACCAAGCATTAATTCTACGAATAATTTATGTTTCATTTACACTTAAGGGTAATGTTTAAGATAAACTACAATATAATATTCTAGAAAGTTCAAGAATGTTCAGAAAGTTCTAAAATCTTCTAGAATGTTCTAGAAAGTTCCAGAATTCTAAAATGTTTTGGAATATAAGAGAATCTAGGGGGAATCTAAGAGAATCCTTCCAGAAAGTCGCAAATTATTCTAATAAGTTCTAGAATGTAGGGGAATCTCCGGGAATGTAAGGAAATAAGAAAATACTTTCCAGAAAGTTCTAGGATGTTTTGAAAGTTTCAGAATGTTCCAGAAAGTTCTAGAATGTTCTAGAAATTTCTAGAATGTACGGGAATCCAGGAGAATTAAAGGGAATCTAAGGAAATATCATAAATTGTAAGAGAATCTAGGAAGATATTTACAAGTCTAAGGGAATCTCTTAAAATCTAGTTAAATCTAAGGGAATCTTCATAATATCTAAGGGAATTTAAGAAAATCTTGATGAAATCTTAGAGTTTTCTTAAGATTTTGCAAAGAGCCACAATAGAATGTTCTAAAATATTTCTTTTTTTTTTTTTTTTTTTTTTTTTTTTTAAAGCAAGATTTCATTTTTTTTTTCTAAAATATTTCATATTAAAGGTGTACAACATAAATCTTGAAAAAAAAAATGTTCTAGATGCTCAGGGTAAGCGCCTCAGTCTAAAAATAGAAAGTGTTTTAGAAATGTTGCACAGATCCAAAATAGATTATTTTGCAAGGTTCTAAATTCTCATGGGTAAGCACCTCAATCAAAATAGAAAATTCTAAGAGAATCTAGGAGAATCTTCATGAATGCTAAATGTAGTACATAGAATGTTGAAGAATATAGAGGAATCACAAGAGAATCTCAGTAGAATCGTTGGTTACCTAGAGCACGACAGGGCCTTGCACCGTAAGAACATGCTAAAAGTGGAACAATGTGCCGTAGGACGCATTAATTTTCTTGTATATATATGCAATTCGGTATATATTTATACCGTTTCTCCGTATAGATTTATACCGCAAGAGTTCTCAAAATGTGTTGCATTTTTTATAGTTTTGTTCATAGTTTTGTATTGATTTTGAAAACTTTGAATAAAATACCTTTTTGGCACTTTAGTGTGCTTGCTGTTTTTTTCAATGTCTATTTTGTTTAGTTTTTGAAAATATTACTATTTCTCAAACCAAACTAGGGGGCCAAAAAGGGATATCAAACAATTTTGAATGAAAGCTAAGTCCCCTCAAAAATAATGCCTAAAATTTTCAAATTGTCACACTTGTCACAAATATACCACGAAAAGGGACCTTTTTGGGGGGATTTTAGGGAATCTTTCAAAGATTCCTTTTAAAGTGCGTTTATAGCAAATTAGTGCGTTTCATTTTAAACTTTGTTACATGTAAACGTGTGCCCAAAGAAAGTCTGAGATGCAAAGGCCATAGGCAATTCCGCGGTGAGCGCAGTTAGCCAAAATGATTTGAACTACGAATATGAGAGGAAGACCAATGCACAAGGAAAAAATAAAGGTCCTGCAAAGGGGAAAGGGAACACCGCATGCAACGTTACTTGTGGCATTCCCGACACAAAATCCAATACAATCCCATTTTAAAAGATAAGATTAACTGGTTGGGAATCGGAGATGCAGAATGGTAGACCCAAATACCATTATGCAATGGAGGGAAATGCCACGCGGCATGATTATATTAATACACAACAAAAAATGACGACCCAATTACTATATTGTAATGTATATGTTTATGTGGTAGAAGAAATGCTAGGATATTTTGTGATGTGAACATGGCTATTTATTTCCCATGGCAAATGACATATGTTAAATAATATACGAGTAACATATAATATAACCATTTATTATTGTGAAAATAGATAGTATTTTAAAATATGAAAATTGACTTGAGCGAATATTTAACTAGTATACAACCATCTATTTACTTTTCATTGAAATACCCTTTTTCTTGAAACTACTCTTTTGCTTGAATATACCCTGGTATTTATTGTAATCCTATGTTTTCTTGATAATTCCTCTGGCAATTCTCTTTTTTTAACCAGTCCTTTTTTCTTGAAAATCTAATCCCCATTTCTTGGAAATACCCAATGTGTATTTGCAGTCCCCTCTTTCTATTAATTTCCGCCATATTTCTACCAATCGTCCCCCTTAGCTACTTATATAAGAATATACCCTTTTTTTTTTCAAAAATCCCTTGTTTCTACTAATATTCCCCTTAGAATATACCATTTTGTTAAAAAAATCCTTTTTTTTTTTTTTTTTTTTTTTTTTTGATGGCAAGGTTGTTTTTCCTATTCATTTAGAATAAGTACATATCAAAAAATTCACTTCTGATGAAGTGGTCACATAGAGTGACAAAAAGTGTCTCTATACTCCTCATAATGGGGTACAAAATTGAGACGTAAAGATCCTCAGATCGAAAATAGCAGACAATTTAGTACACACTGAGAATCTAATTAACCACATTTAGAAGATCCTGTAAAGTAAGATCCGCGACTGCTGTGGTTCCGAAGATATTTAGCATCTCATCCAATTGTGTTGTACTGAAGCTGGTGAAGTCAAGCAGCATCAGGACCCGAGCCTCTCTCTTTTGTTGCCACGAATGGTATAGAGAGACAAAGAAGGGTTTTAAATTGTTGAATCTCCACACCTCTGGTTTGTCCAGAATCTTCTTGATAGCAGAGGAGTGAATGACTTCCTGTTTTAGAAGAATCAGGTGCTGTTCTAGCTCCATTTCATTGATTCTCCTTATGGGTTCATCATCAAAGTTGTCCTCCCAACGAGAAGGTGCTCCAACTCTATCAAGCCTCTTCTGTTGATCTGTGGAGCACACCATGAAAATCAGTTAGATTAAGCACACAGAAATTAAAAAGTCCTTGGAATCTGCCAATTTGATCCCAATCTTTGTCATAGTTGTCCCCCCTGAGCAATCTGTGTGCCATAGCCATATCTTGCAGGGCAACCAGAAAGGTTTTTTTTAACCAAATGATGCTGATTGTTTTATGCTGAATGGCAACCAAGTTCCTATGTTTCCATACTATCCAGCAGCATAAAGTTCGAATGGAATTTATTAATCTTGTCTTCCCATCTAGAAATTTCAGAATATTTGTGGGGAAGCCAAAATTGAGCTGAGTTGTCCAGGTCCAAAATTCCTCAATTTTTGGGCAAAGGAATACATGATTAGAAGTTTCTTCCCTTCCACAACCTAAAGGGCATAATTTTGAGGCTTGATTGTCATATTTGGCCCTTGAAGCATTGGTGTGCAGAGATTGTTGGATGACAAGCCATCTGAACATCATCATCTTGGCAGCTCCATATGTCTTCCAGCTTTTAGCACAGATCCTTTTATATTTTCTTTCACTGCATCTCCAAAGCCTATTACCTTTTGATTGAGCATTTGGCAATAAGGCCTGGTAGATTTCCCTGACTATGTAAGTTTCCTTCTTGTTGAGTGTCCACTGATTGGTGCCCATTGCTAGCTCTGAATTCAAGTGATTAGAAATAGACTCCATAACTGTTGTAAAGATCTCCTTATCTAAATTTGTGCCTTTGGTCCTGTTCCTGACTTGTTCCCATGATAGCCATGAACCATCCTCCTGCAACAAATCTTCATATTTACATAAGCCAGCCTCTTTCCATTGTCTGTATTTTTGTGGATGTTTAAGGGCGAGACAACCAATTCCTTCAGGAGCCAGTTTGGGATGCCAGAAAAAGTTAATTTTGCTACATCTTGCATCCAAGATTGGAGGTCTAAAGCAGAGAGATGCTTGGTTCCATGCCTCCAGTGTTCTTCTTAGCATTTGTGATGTTCCTGGACCTGGGTTTAGCTGAAAGAAGGCTGAGTCTGGCAGGAGATGAGTGAGAGTTAGACTACCAACTGGTCTAGAGACCTCCACCCAGTATCTGATTAACTTGATAGCAGGAGAAGGACTGTCACTGTAGATAGCCCCCCAAATCAGTTTGGCAGCCAAGGCTTGAGCTTGAACAAAAAGGGATTTGCAGCCAAGACCACCTAACTTCTTAGGCTTTATCAGATCCTTCCATGCTACCCTGTGGCTCCCCTGCCATAGGAATCTCCTTATAGCTGCCTCCACCTGATTATAAGAGTGTTTATCTGCCACAATTGCAGATGAAAAGTAGACATGGGTACTAGCAATAACAGAGTTTGCTATTTCTACTCGGCCTGCCAAGGACAGTAATGAAGGGTAAGCCTGTAATTTCTTTTTGATTCTGTTTACAATGGGCTCCCAAAGACCTTTAACAGTATTATTGAGAGCCAAGGGGATTCCCAAGATTTTGGTGGCCTGATTCGATCCCATGACTTTGATGTTGGACAGAACTGTTTGTGCAGAGTCCAGAATGATGGCACATTTTGATTTATTTAATTCCATACCTGAGACTTTGCCAAATTTGTCCATGGCCTCCAGGAAGTTGGCTAGACTTGCATCCCCATCTTTAAGGAAAACAAAAGTGTCGTCAGCATATTGCATCATAAGAAAGGATTCTTCCTGGTGGGAGCTACAATGAGGCAGCTGGAGGCAATTAATCTGTTTTTTGATATGCAATTGAGTCACTAGTCTTGTGACAGTTTCTGCTACCATCAGGAAAAGATAGGGAGCCAATGGACATCCCTATCTTACCCCTCTTTGACACTTGAAAAGTTTGGAGGGGCTCCCATTAATTAGAAGGGCAGAGGAAGCTGTGTGGTTGAGGCTGAGCACCCTTTGATAAACTGCTTCAGAGAAACCCAAGTGAATCATGGCTTTGTGTAGAAAGTTCCAGTTGATTGTATCATATGCCCTTTTGAAGTCAAGCTTCAGAAGCATACATTTCTGACCAGAGAGCTTGTTCCAATGTAAACCTTCTGATGCACCTATGTAATTGTCAAGAATGCTTCTCCCAGGAAGAAAAGCAGATTGACATGGGTTGATGGTCTTCAACAAAATACTTTTCATCCTGTTTGCCAGGATCTTTGCCAGGATCTTGTAGGATGTGTTGGTAAGGGAGATTGGTCTCCAATCCCCAAAACTCTCAGGATGTTCCACCTTGGGAATTAAAGCAATATGGCCAGCATTAATTGCAGGGTGGAGGGCTTTGGCTCTCCAAGCCCCTTGTATTCCATAACTGTTGTAAAGATCTCCTTATCTAAATTTGTGCCTTTGGTCCTGTTCCTGACTTGTTCCCATGATAGCCAGGAACCATCCTCCTGCAACAAATCTTCATATTTACATAAGCCAACCTCTTTCCATTGTCTGTATTTTTGTGGATGATTAAGGGCGAGACAACCAATTCCTTCAGGAGCCAGTTTGGGATGCCAGAAAAAGTTAGTTTTGCTACATCTTGCATCCAAGATTGGAGGTCTAAAGCAGAGAGATGCTTGGTTCCATGCCTCCAGTGTTCTTCTTAGCATTTGTGATGTTCCTGGACCTGGGTTTAGCTGAAAGAAGGCTGAGTCTGGCAGGAGATGAGTGAGAGTTAGACTACCAACTGGTCTAGAGACCTCCACCCAGTATCTGATTAACTTGATAGCAGGAGAAGGACTGTCACTGTAGATAGCCCTCCAAATCAGTTTGGCAGCCAAGGCTTGAGCTTGAACAAAGAGGGATTTGCAGCCAAGACCACCTAACTTCTTAGGCTTTATCAGATCCTTCCATGCTACCCTGTGGCTCTCCTGCCATAGGAATCTCCTTCTAGCTGCTTATCTGCCACAATTGCAGATGAAAAGTAGACATGGGTACTAGCAATAACAGAGTTTGCTATTTCTACTCGGCCTGCCAAGGACAGTAATGAAGGGTAAGCCTGTAATTTCTTTTTGATTCTGTTTACAATGGGCTCCCAAAGACCTTTAACAATATTATTGAGAGCCAAGGGGATTCCCAAGATTTTGGTGGCCTGATTCGATCCCATGACTTTGATGTTGGACAGAACTGTTTGTGCAGAGTCCAGAATGATGGCACATTTTGATTTATTTAATTCCATACCTGAGACTTTGCCAAATTTGTCCATGGCCTCCAGGAAGTTGGCTAAACTTGCATCCCCATCTTTAAGGAAAACAAAAGTGTCGTCAGCATATTGCATCATAAGAAAGGATTCTTCCTGGTGGGAGCTACAATGAGGCAGCTGGAGGCAATTAATCTGTTTTTTGATATGCAATTGAGTCACTAGTCTTGTGACAGTTTCTGCTACCATCAGGAAAAGATAGGGAGCCAATGGACATCCCTGTCTTACCCCTCTTTGACACTTGAAAAGTTTGGAGGGGCTTCCATTAATTAGACTGAGCAAACTGCTTCAGAGAAACCCAAGTGAATCATGGCTTTGTGTAGAAAGTTCCAGTTGATTGTATCATATGCCCTTTTGAAGTCAAGCTTCAGAAGCATACATTTCTGACCAGAGAGCTTGTTCCAATGTAAACCTTCTGATGCACCTATGTAATTGTCAAGAATGCTTCTCCCAGGAAGAAAAGCAGATTGACATGGGTTGATGGTCTTCAACAAAATACTTTTCATCCTGTTTGCCAGGATCTTTGCCAGGATCTTGTAGGATGTGTTGGTAAGGGAGATTGGTCTCCAATCCCCAAAACTCTCACGATGTTCCACCTTGGGAATTAAAGCAATATGGCCAGCATTAATTGGAGGGTGGAGGGCTTTGGTTCCAAGCACTCTCCGGAAAAAATTCCCTTTGCAAAGAAAACAAGTATAGTATAGACTCCAAACAACAAAAATCACTTTCAGCAGTTTTAGGGCAAGCTTTCAAATTTACACGATTACCCGCCACTGAGAGTGCTGCCACAGTCCAATTCTGGGCCGTCAAGCAAAGAGGTAGAATTCTTTTTTCAAATCCACGGTGTTATGTTTCACAGTAGAAGGGGGAAGGTCGTTGTCTTAACTTATGTAGCAACGGAACCACAGGCCTTAAAGATTTT
This sequence comes from Isoetes taiwanensis, assembly GCA_021234155.1. Lineage (NCBI taxonomy): Eukaryota > Viridiplantae > Streptophyta > Lycopodiopsida > Isoetales > Isoetaceae > Isoetes > Isoetes taiwanensis. The sequence continues at coordinate 2,820,034 of JAJEKV010000020.1, read as the reverse complement.
GGCCTTATTACATTTTGTGTACAGTTTCATTGCTTAATGAGAGTGGCAGCATTACTCGGTATGGAATTACATAGAGCAGTTCAAATAGTTGGGCTCTTGCATCCGAACTGCATATACTGCTTATGGAGGATCCACTGTGCTTTCGTAGGGTCTGTGGATTTCTCCCAACCTTATGATGCAAAGAAATCGGAATGAGTTTCAAATGCACACCAATACGATTTTCACAATGTGGAAAGATCATGCACAACGTGGAAAAAAGAAATGGAGATGGAAGTGGAAGTAAGAATTTAGCCAGTCGGCTTAAGGAATTACATTATGGCTGAGCAGTCATTATTTTCAGATATCACTTGCTTCTTACAGAGTTGTAGGAAAAGGAAGAACCTGAAAGATGCCAAGCATTTGTATGCTCTTGTTTGCAGTAGCGGAATGGACATTCAAATGTCTGTTGGAAACTACATTGTGCCCATGTTTGTGGAGTGTGGGAGTATAGTTGACGCTGAGAACGCTTTTAATAAGTTATTCCAGCGGAATCAGCATTCGTGGGCTTCAATAATATCAGGGTATGTTGCAAATGGACAATCACAACATGCATTTGCCCTACATAAGAAAATGAAAGGGGAGAGTGTGCAACCGAGCAGTCGCATCTTTGCAGTTTTATTGAAAGCTTGTGCAAAGCTGAGGGATGAAGATGCGGGTTTACAGATTCACCTTGAAGTCAAAGGAAATGGACTTGAGAAAGATCTCTTTGTCGGTAGTGCTTTGATTGACTTGTATGTGAAATGTGGCTCTCTTACAAAAGCACGGAAAGTCTTTGATATGATGCCAGTTTGTGATGTTGTATCTTGGACTGCATTGATTTCTGGATATGCTGAACATGGACATGGTCATGAAGCACTGGAGTGTTATCAGCAGATGGAGTTCAAAGGAATGTCTCCAGATTCTGTTACTTTGATTTGCGTTCTGAAAGCCTGTTGCAGCATCGGAGCCATAGATATGGGCAGAGAGATACACACTGTGATTTCGAGAAAAGGTCTTGAAAAAGATAACTTTATTGGCAATGCATTGCTTGGGATGTATGCAAAATGTGGGTCAATGGTAGAGGCAAGGGAGGTGTTTTGTAATTTGCCAGTTCGAGATGTAGTTTCATGGAACACATTAATTACAGGATATGTTGAAAATAAGTCTGAGCCCGAGGCACTCAAATTATATGAATTGATGCAGCTAAAGGGTGTACATCCAAATGTTGTTACATTTATCAGCGCCTTGAAAGCATGTGCCAATGTTGGAGCCTTAGACAAGGGACGAGAGATCCATAATCAGATTTCGTTCACTGACTGTATTAGAGAACCATTCGTCGGCAACATATTAGTCTACATGTATGCTAAATGTGGATCACTTGCAGAAGCACAGGAGGCATTTGACAAGTTACATGTTCGAGACATAGTGTCTTGGACGTCACTTATATCAGGATATGCTGAAAGTGGTAATGGCAAGGAAGCATTGAAGTGTTTTAATTCCATGCAACATGAAGGCATGACTCCAAATGTAGTGACATTTGTATACATTCTCAAAGCTTGTGCCAGCTTGGCTATTATAGCTAAAGGCCGAGAAACACATTCTGAGCTTGTTCAAAAAGGGTTTCAGACAGACCTTTTTGTGGGAAATAGCTTGATTGACATGTACTCGAAATGTGCTTCATTGACAGAGGCATCAAAGGTCTTTTCTGAGTTGCCGGTTCAAGATGTTGTGTCCTGGAACATATTGCTTTCTGGATTTGTGCAACATGGACTTGAAGAAGAAGCTCTGATTTGTTTTATGGAGATGCAAATGGAAGGGTTCATTCCAAATGCTTTCACATACGTTTGTTGTTTGAAAGCATGTAGCAACATAGGGGCCCTAAACAGGGGCCGGATAATACACAAGGAAATCCCGATTGAGTATTTTGAAGGAAATAATGTTGTTGGGAATGCCGTGATTAACATGTATATCAAGCTTCACTCGATAGTGGAGGCAAATTGTGCCTTTGACAGGCTTCCATTTCAGGATGCTTCGTCATGGAATACATTAATTTCAGGTTATTCAGAAAGCAGGCTTGATCTGGAAGCACTTACATTGTTTGAACAGATGCAAGTGGACTGTATATCTCCAAATGCTGCTACCTTTATGCACATCTTGAGAATCTGTGGCAGAATAAGGGCCATAGACAAAGGTAGAAAAGTACATGCCAAGACTGGGTTTGGAAGAGCACAATTAGTTGGCAATGACTTAGTAGACATGTATGTGAAGTGTAACTCAGTACTGGAGGGATTGGAAGTTTTCAACAAACTGCCTGTCCAAGATGCTAATTCATGGAATGCGCTAGTTGTGGGATGTGCTGAGAACGAGCTTAATAGGGAAGCACTAAGTTACTTTGAACGGATGCAATTGGATGGCATATCTCCAAATCCTCTTACCTTTGTTTCGACCTTTAAAGCTTGTAGAAATACACAAGCTATAGATAGGGGTCGAGAAATGCATACTGAAGTCATACAGAATGGACTGGTGAATGATATCTTTATTGGTAACACTTTAATTGATATGTATGCCAAATGTGCTTCTATTTTGGAGGCTCAGGAAGTGTTCAATAACCTGCTAGTTCAGGATGTTGTGTCCTGGAATGTGCTAATTGCAGGATATGTTGAACACGGGTTCTTTCAGGAGGCATTAAATTGTACTGAAGAGATGAAGCTGAAAGGAGTATTTCCAGATGACATTACACTGGCATCTTGCCTTAGAGCTTGCGGCATTTTACGATTTGTGGAGAAGGGTCGAAAATTACACTCTGAGGCATTTCAAAGGGGATGTGAAAGCTGTGTTGTTGTTGCCAGCAGTTTGATCAATATGTATGGCAAATGTGGTTTGCTTCGAGAGGCAAGCGAAGTCTTCGATAGACTGTTGGTTCGAAACGTGGTGTCTTGGACTGGTTTGATCGAGGAATATGTTGGAAATGGGCTTGGCCAGGAAGGATTGAAACTTTTTGAACAAATGGGTATTGAGGGTGTATCACCTAATGCTGTCACTTTCTCTTGCGCCTTGAGGGCTTGTGGCATGTTATCTTCCATAGGGAGGGGTAGAGAACTACACTGTTTGGTTGTGCAAATGGGATTTGAAAGAGATAATCCTGTTGGCAACGCATTGGTGGATATGTATGTAAAATGTGGTTCACTGAAAGAAGCAAAAGATGTTTTCAAGAAGCTGTCAGTGCAAGATGTCGCATGCTGGAGTACATTAATTGCTGGATATGCCAATGCTGGGTGTGGCCAGGATGCATTGAAAGTTTTTGAACGTATGCAAGAGGAGGGTTTGTATCCGAATGCTGTTACTTTTGTCTGCATCCTTAAGGCTTGTGGTAGCATAGGAGCCTTAGTTAAGGGTCGGAAAATACATGCAGAGGTTCTGCAAGGTGGATATGGTAATGATTTATCTGTTGGCAACTCATTGGTTGCCATGTACATAAAATGTGGTTCACTTCTGGATGCACTTCAGACTTTTGACAGCATGCCAATTCAGGACACTGTGTCATGGAATGTACTTATTGAAGCGTACAGTGAAAATGACCTTGAACTGATGGCTCTCAAATGTTATGAGCAGATGCAGTTAGAAGGCATGTTGCCTGATCCTGTGACATTTGCCTGCAGTTTGAAGGCATGTTGCACCATAGGAAATATACACAAGGGTCGGGAGCTCCATGCTGAAATTTCACAAGGGATGCTTGAACAAGATCCTTTTGTTGGAAATTCTTTGGTCAGCATGTATACTAATTGTGGCTCACTCGTAGAGGCACAGGGAGTTTTTGATAGACTGCCAGTTCAAGATTGTGTGGCTTGGACTGCACTGCTTGCAGGGTATGTCGAACATCGGTCTGGACATGAAGCATTAAAATGTGCTGAACAGATGCAACTAGAAGGGCGGATGCCAGATGCTATTACCTTGCTTTGCACCTTGAAAGCTTGTGGGAGCATTGGAAGTATTGATAAAGGTCGAGATCTACACATAGAGGTCACAGAAGGTGGTGTTGACAGAGAAGTTCACATTGGTCCAACTTTGATAGACATGTATGCTAAAGGTGGCTCACTTTCTGAGGCAAGACAAGTTTTTGATAACCTCACAGCCAGAGACACGATGTCATGGACAGCAATGATAAGAGGATATGGTATAAACTATCATGGTGGCATGGCGCTACAATGTTTTGAAGACATGCAAGAACTTGCTGTGACTCCAGATGTTATTACATTCACCTGTCTCTTCAGTGCGTGCAGCCGAGCAGGCCTGGTGATGGAAGGTCGCGAGTATTTCATGATAATGCAGAGGAAGTATGGTATTGTTCCAACAATAGATCACTATACTTGCATGGTTGATCTACTTGCACGATCGGGGCAGCTGTATGAAGCAGAAAAATTGGTTATATCTATGCCTGTGTCTGCAGAAGCATGGACAGCTTTGCTCAGTTCGTGCAATACATATGCAGAGGCAGAGCTGGGTCTGAAATGCTTTCAGAAGCTGGTTCAGGCTAATTCAGTAGATGCTGCTTCATATGTGCTTATGGCAAATACCACGAATGCTGGTAGCTCATCCAGAGTAGGGGAATTTGCCATGGATAAGGAAACTTCTTGGTTTAAGGAAGAAGGATAAAGATAAGTCTTTGGTGGGGAGATTTAAGACCCATTCCAGGATTGACAAGTCCCTAAGTTTTTCTGGAAAGACTATGGAGCGTAGTGCACTATACGTATGGTATATACAGAGATATCACCATCTCAACCATTCAAGAATTCGAACTCAATAGTCGATAACATTGGAAATTTAAATAAATTGGTAAGGAAATAAAGCCTTCCATATAAGTTCAGGATAAGCAGGGGCTGCCTTTGAAAAATGATATGGGTTTCTTGTGGGGGAATCTTGATGCGGGCTGTTTTTTAAGTCTTGTTGCATTTTTTGTAGAAGGGGATTTCTTATCGGGCTGCTGCTGTTTCTCCACAGACATCTTGAATGGAATGAACGATGCCATTTTAGAGCAGGTGGAGCCGTGGAGGTCGTTGCCTTTTGTGTTCAGGAGGCATGAGTTACAAGTTGAACCAACAAGCAACATAAATTTGCTCGGGCTAGCCATCCGGCTAGGGAAGGGTGGCCATCCGCTGGGCATTTTGGAAGGTGTAGTTTCGGCGACCTCGTTCGAGGTGACGTGTGAAATTTCGAGGTCGCCGAAATTCACCAACGAAAAAAATGGACCCTGAAATTTTGTCCTTTTTTTTGCTTTTCCGGCATTTATCGGCCGGAAATATTGGCGGCATCGGTTAGAAGGGGACAGCAGGGGCCGACGGAAGCAGGGGACGGAGGCAGGGGCCGACGGATTGAATCGACTGAATCTCGACTGTGTTTTTCGCATTGAAAAAACTTGCTGTTTGGCCCTATAATTTTAGGGTAACTTGCTGTTTGGCCCTATAATTTTAGGGTCCTTTTTTTTCATGATGACGTGACAACATCCCCAACAAGACCATGATAGTTTGCAAATCCTCTTTGTATTGTGAGAGGGTACTCACCTAGAGGTTGGAAATAAGATTTTAATACGATTTTGATGCAGTATTGTATTTGTGGTTGAAAGAATTTGACGACAACAATTGTTGCCACATTCATTATAATTTGAGTTCATGTCGTAACAGACCACTCTTAGGTCCATGGCGAAACAGATACAAATTAGAAACAATGACCAATGCAGAGCGCGTGCATGAAGCATCACGTCCAGCGGTCTGTAACTCGATAGGCCAACAACATAGATAACAATAGCTATATCTCAGCCATTAGACTCCTCGCCCACCCTGCATTGGCAACAATTCTTGAGAAGCTCATTCTCGCGTATGTTGCTTCTGTGGGGACATTGAACGGGTGGGGGCATTGAACTCCCGTTCAATGTTATCAACCAGACGCTGTTGCACGAGGAGAAATATTTCCAGGCCCTTGTCCACCACCTCTTCTTCTATGCTGTTTGACGATGCCACACTTGAGATGTTCGGAGATGCTCGTGTTTCCTACGCAAAGCATAGAAAATTAATATTCTGTCTGTTACGATCTTGCCCACAACAATCCTCGTTGCCTGCTCGAATGAAGCTAGGAGGATGAGTCGGCAAACCGAGAGGGCAATGACGTCCTCTCCACTTGTGGAAGTTTTAATGATGAGACTTCGGCCATCTCATACAGAGGCAAGGCGCAGTTCCAGTACCCACAACTGTGCCCCAGTTATAATTATTGTGATTGTGCATTACACTACAAGGGATGGCCGAGGATTAGGCATCCGTGGGTTTCAACTGGTGAAGAGGATCTCAGTCCAGACTCTGTAGGATCGCGACCGTGACCCCTCAGAGCTGCCCCATAGACAAGCAGAGCAATGGAACCATAGAAACTCTGGTAACATCAGATTAAAAGAAACGTGAATTCCCAACCTTGATTTCGCCACTCATTGGAAAAAGGAGCCTAGTAAGCAACTAGGCTACATGTGGCCAGAGAGGAAGAGGAAAAAACCCCGGGAATCCATGTTACTTTTAGAAGATGGCCAAGAGTTTGGATAGCATTCTGCCTCGAACTCCAAAGGAGTAGCCTGTAACTACCCTTGAGTTATGGCCCAGCATAGAGGGATCGCGACCGCGATCCTGGAGCCAGGGAAAAAATTAAGGAACTTTTATATTCAAAGGAAATAGACTTGGCTAAAGTATGCCAAAAGTTGAGATGAAAGCTTCTAATGTTTAGCTAAACTTTCTGAATTTTGCCACCTGTACTTTCTTACGTTTGGCTAAACTTTTATAAAAAAAAAATTCTTCGATCCTTTGACTATTTTGCACTAATTCAAAACCTAAATATTAACCGACCATAATAAATATAAAGGCTATAGGATAATTTGGCTAAAGTACACTAAAGTTTGACGTAAGAGCTTCTAAGTTTTGGCAGTTATACTTTCTTGTGATTAGCTAAAGTCGGACGAAATGGAAGTGGGGCGTGAAATAGACTTGGCTAAAATTTTATTTTTTTTAAGCCAAAAAAGGGCCATAGTTTACCCAGTTGTTTTCCAAACAAGGCCAGAATTTTGCCATGTAGCTAAGTTTAGCCACTAATTTTTTGAATGTTTGGAGCTGGCCAATGAACAACAACTTTGCTGGGTATCATTAATGTTGCTTGGGAGGATCGCTATCGCATTCCTACCGATGTCAAATTGGCACTCTAAACAGGGGGTATTTGCTAAGCGTTAAGCTATAGCTAGAAATTTGCAAGAAATATACTGGAACAAAGAGTTTTTCCACGCGCCATAGCGACGTCAAAGTTGTGGGCGCTGGTTGCTCCGGGTAAAGAATTAGAGCTAATTATATAGGTTAAAGTGCCATTAACACGGGCAGATGTAATTAATGCACCATAATGATGTACGTGTGATTAATAAGGCTGATGCATTATTTAAGGTGGCTAAGGTATGCAGGCAATGTCGGGCAGAGCTAAGAGGAAGCGCGACGACGATCCTAGTGAATAGCCACAAAGCAAACGGTGACCTTTTACATGGCTGAGGCACATATTTGACTTCAGAGGAATTGCTTGCGCGATTCTTCTAAGACCGTGAAAGAGTGCAAATGTTTGATGCCAGCTCTAGAGGATCGCCATGAGGACCACCATGGCGATCCTCCAGAGCCAAAACTCAAGCTTACCAGCTCCAAACTAAGCTTAAACCTTGAACTCAAAGCAACCAATAAACGTACCTTTTGTGAGCTTTTTCCTGGCACCATCGGCTCGCAAAGTGCAGGCGCCCCTGGAGTGTGGAGCGGCTTGGCGCTGGCGTTTTCGATCAGGCGCTCGCAGGGCTTACAAGGCGCCCGCAATTCTAAGAGCCGGTTTTATGCATGTGACAAAAAGTAGCTGTCGCAGCGGATAAAATAACCATCGTAGCAAAAAAGGTAACCGTCGCAGTGAACAAGTGGCGGGGAGTATTCCGCTACACATACCTATAGTCCCCCAGGGTGATGTGGTGGTGCAGGTTTGGAAGGTTCATCCAGATGTTGTATCTTCTTGTTTTGTGCGGTCTTGTTACCGGGTGTTGGCTATTCATGACACTCGCCCCCCTTCGGGCAAGTGGTCTCTGCAGCTTAGGGTTCTCGATGGCTTCGGTTTGGGCGTGGACATGGAGCTCACTTCCCCACCGAAGGTTCGGGTGCTTATGTGGCGGTGGTGCACCACAGCCAGATCGGGGTGAATGTCCTTGTGAGTCGGTTTTAGGCGGGTGTGAGCCCTCTTTGCCCTTGTTGTGGCCTTCATCGTGAGGCTGTGGAGCATTGTGCGGTTTTATGCCCTCATTTGCGGGGTTGCCCGGGATTGGGTCGGGGCTCTGTTTGGTGAGATTGAATAGCCAACAATTCTTTGCTTCATGTGTATCACGGTGTTTGGCGCTCGTCGGCAAGCAAGCCTTGCATCCGTGGCTTGGTTGGTTGGTGTGGTTGATTTGGAAGGAGGCGGCGGTTGTGGATCTTTCGGGGGATTCAGTGACTGCGCAGCCTCTCGATTCCTCGACTTCGGTACAAGCTATTTCAAAGCTTTTTGGTGTTCCCGGGATTAGTAGAGCGGAAGTTTTCCATTTGGTGGGACTTCTTGGGTGTGGTAGATGGTGATGGTCAGTTTGTACAGCAGTAGAGTTGCAGTTGTTGTGGAGTGTCGAGGTATCACTGTCTCTTTGGGGCAGTTCTCCTTCCTCCTCACTTGCTTTGTAACATTACCATTCTTTTAATATATTGCTGACACAGTTCTTCAAAAAAAAAAAAAAAGTAATCGCCTGAATAATTATTGCATTGAGGTCCGCAGTGGATCCATTGCCGAAAAAGGTAGTTGACAGTTTCCGGCCAAGGTACAAGGTATGCCTCAAATTCAAATTGGAAATGATGACCCAGTTTCGAAGGCTAATCATGGCACTTCAAAAAAATTCAAATGCGGCAACCAGAAAAGCCCACGCAATACAGGGCAATTTTGTACGAGCAAATCTCAAGGAAAGCGAGATACTCCCACAATTCAAATTTCAAACATGGGGAATTTGAAGGTGGCATTCCATCCATTCCTGAGCGAGGCCTTCCTCTCAAGTGCTCAGGCGCTTGGCAACAGTGTTCTACACATCCGCTTCACAGGCCTTCCTCTCAAGCACTTGGACGCTTGTCTCAGGCGCTCGGCCATTACTTTTCGTGCGCTCGGGCATATATCCTCACGGGATCATGCAACCTCGAAGCAACACGATGATTTCTGTAAGGTGAGTTCTGAAATCCCAAGTAGATTACTAATGCTTGCTCTTGGTGGCCTCTCTTGAACTAGTAATGGAGTTATTTCACGGCTTCAGATGTGCAGACCACCTCTAAAACCATAAACCCTCTGTTTGATTGGTTTCCACAACCAGAGACTTCTCAGTTTGAGACCGGTTTTGAAGAATTTATGCTTGAATCTGCCTTCCGAGCCTCAGAATCTATGGATTACCTGAAGCTACCATTATATTTGCTGATTTGAAGACTGACTAGATCCTTTGCCCAAGACTACAGAGCTTGGGAATCTGTTCTATAAATGTGTGATTTTGGAATGAATGAAAATACGACCTTTGGTGAGATAACTGATTATAATTTGCACTCCACTTTCAAATTCAGGACATATTTTTATAGGGTTTTGTGTTTACAAATAGATTACGTGCATTAGCAAAGAATAGTTCATATAGACAAGAGCACAAAAGCAGAAAAAACATAAAAAAGAAGCACTCATATCTTGCATGTTAAAAGTAATCGTGCTTATTTTTGCATTCTTAAGCAAAAAATCGCATATTTAAGTTTATAGCTGTATTTCTGATCAACTAAGCATTCATCCCTTGCCTGCAGACCACAAGAAGTTGTAGACTACGTCAAAAAACCAGAGAAGATCATCAAAAAGTTGATTTGCCATATTCTGCTTCATGTTTTCTGACTGTGACAGTCTGTCTGGCCAAATCTTGAGTTTTTAGGATATTCTGCTTCTGTCTCTTGCAAAAGAAAAAATTGCTCTCTGCCAGGGATATTGACTTATTTTTGACCCAGTCAGGAGTGCATTTTTGAATGACCTATGCTATTCATTTTGCATCTAACTTTTGGCCTAGCATTATGACCTGCTAAGAAGAGCCCATTCAGCTCATAAGCATGGCGCTCTGGAAGCCAAACAAGATTGATGACAACACGATGGAGCCCCGGGGAATCTCTCTCTCGACCATTAGCTTTTCCTTGTAGCTCATCATCAAGGAGGACTCCTCTGAGTGTGCATCCACATAAATCATCGTAAGTCATGGAGCAAGTAATGGTCTCGATATGCTCAGCACGGCAGGCATAAAGGCCATGGCAGATGAATGACTTCTGCCTTCGGATGCAGCTGCTTTTATAGCCATAAAATTAATGGTGCGTGATACCACCATTATTGGGTGTATAAACATGCAATAATTTGTATGTATACCATCAATAATGATGATGACTATCCTTTTTGGTGCCTTTGGAGCTTGTGTTTGCAATGAAGGATTTGGTTGTGCTTGTGCTTGTGCTCTGATGCATGCTCATGGTAAAGGAGCTTTTGCTTGTGCTCCGATGCATGCTCATAGTAAGGGAACAATGGGCAGATCTTCGTCGAGCTTTTTACAGTGGAAGCATCTCATGGAGCAACACATGGTAGTTGTGCATGGAAGGTCGGGTTAAATGAAGCCTTGGCTTCACGCTCTGATGCACGGTCATGGTACAAGAGCAATAGGCCATATCTCGGATGAGCTTTAGCAGGATGGCTTATGACAGCTTCGTAGAAACTCGGCAGGCATGGAAACAAGGCAGCTCGCTTTCGTCTCACACTCTTGTGTCATGGTAAAGTAGCAATAGGACATCCGTCGGTTGATCTTTAAGAAGATGTCATGGAGTGCCACAAGGTAGATGAGCATGGGAACTCAAGTTAAAAGAATCCTTTGCATGGGAGGTTGAAAGATGCCTTCAGCCATGTTGATCCCAAACAACTTGGCCTGTCGATTACAAACCTGATTGCTCATGAGAATGAGGATGATGATAAGGATAAAGAATAAACTTATCCCCTGGAACTAAGTAAAATCTGTTCTGCTTGCTAGCTGGCTTAAAATGAGCAAAATGTGTCTTGCTCGCTTTAGCATTGAGCTAAATGCGTCCTGCTTGCTAGCTTATAATTCTGAACTTAGATGTTTTTTCTCTACCAAGAGACCTGCCTGCTCATGAGCATAAGGATGATGATAAGAATGGAAGTATATCTATCTTGCAACTTAAATGAAATGTATTTGCTTGGTAGCTTCGAAGCTGTAACAATGGGCTTGCTAGCTAGCTTAAAATGAGCAAAATATGTATTGCTTGCTAGCTTTCCATTGAGCTAATTGTGTCATGCTTTCTAGCTTAAAATTCTCAAATTACCTGTTTTTTCTCAAATTAATGAATTATTGCTTAAGTAGGTAATACTAGCATCGCCAAGGCATAAGCAATCATTTTTGTTCAAGTCCACACAAATGTAAATTTGCAGTTGCATTTTCTACCTGAAGTGTCAAATGATTTTGTGGCTCAATATGCCAATTCTTTCGCAAAGTGACCCCTACACGTATTATGTACTTGCATTCATAGAAGTTAGTTGTGTTATTGTAAACGTTTGATCTTGAAGCATGTTGTTAGCCATACAACCCTATGTCTGTAGCTTCTCATATGGTATAGGAACTCTAATATCAAAAATCAAAAGCGAATGCAAATTTTGATAACAGTCCTTCAATGAGCTCATTGTACTTAGATTAGGTCGTGCGAATCTTATACATAACTTGCATAAGCTCTAAAGAGGAAGGAACTGCACTAGCCTTGCTACTTTCATGATAACTGTGACAAGTAAGGTACTTGCAAAAGCATCAATCGTTATACAATGTTGGACATATGTTTCTACCCAATATAATAACATCAAGGACTAATCATTTGGCACAGGTAAGGTTCCACCCTAATTGTATGGAGCACTTTGCTATTTAAAGCTACAATAAATTCAGAGTGCGGTCACTGTTGAGGGATTTGTGTAAAATAACAATGTAAAAGAGACCGCATGTATGGGTTTACTCTGTATGTGCAGCCCTTAAGATTTCCTCAAGTTCTTTGAGTATTACTCTAGATTCTTTCATGATTCTATGAGACTCCCTTAGATGTTCCAAAATAAGATTCCATGAACATGGGCCCCATTGCAATCAACCACCTCCACTTTGTATATTACAGACTTTTGCAACCGAGCTAAAAGGAAAAGCTTCCTACAATGCTTTAGGGGTCCATAACGGTATCTATTAACGCATTTTCCGATGAAGAAACACAGAATGATTGCGTTCATTCGCATAGGAGCGCACCGCCTTAGCATTAGGAGACAAGATCTGCCTATGTTGCCAACTGGGAGTTATTGAAGATTAGTACCACACTCTTCGGAATTGTCCAGCTTAGGCCTGTCAGGGATGTTATACTGGGTTGGTTACACCTGACCAACCACTACATGTGATGTTGGAGACGATTTCAGTGGGGGTACTAGCATCATATCTCAAGGAGGTAATGGACATGCTAACTTAGTTGTGTCCATTGTCACTACATTAAAATATACGAGTGTACAGTTTATTACCAAGTCTATTACTGCTAAAGTTTTTCCCTAGAAAACCCTTTGAGGCAGGGGTTTTATCCTGGACAGCAATAGCTCTGCGGTGATCTAAATTTGGGTCCCATAGGCCTTTTTGGTCTCTGTGGATGGAAAAATTGAACTCAATTCTGTGATGCTTATGCTCCTATGTTGCATATGGCAGCCCGCAATATATGCCGTAGATCTTCCCCCCTCCAATGGCAATGATGTCAACTAGGCCCTCCATCTGACTCGTACCGGGGATGGCCAGGTGGGCGAGTGGAGGACACATGGGTGTCATCTCGTCCCTTCCTCTAAGGGCTCCTACAAACATTGAAAGCAAATACACTATCAATACTAACATGACATAACAATATAATGTGCCACCCCGTGGGGTGGGGCACATCCATCCATCATCTCAATATAACACCATTACATCGAACATGCTAACTAACATAACAAGGTTCCTACCTAGGCTCAGACTCAATGGGGAGTTCGACTAACAGCTAGGGCCTCCATATAACTGTAGACAGAGTCATGGCAATGATGTTGGCTGGCACAGAACAATTGCTAGGGGTGACCACTCCGTATGTCGCTCCTTCTTTTGTACCTTCCTTTGTTCCTCCATAATCACAGTATCACTGCTATTATTGTTGTGCCCTTTGGAGCTTTATTTTTTGTTTTGTTTTTTCCATGATAGTTTTTTTTTTTGAAGAACTGTGTCATCAATATATTAAAAGAATGGTAATGTTACAAAGCAAGTGAGGAGGAATGAGAACTGCCCCAAAGAGACAGCGATACCTTGACACTCCACAACAAACTCACAGAAAAACTGCAATTCTACTGCTGTACAAACCGACCATCACCATCTACAACACCCAAGAAGTTCCGCCAAATGGCAAACTTCCGCTCTACTACTCCCGGGAACACCAGAAAGCTTTGAAATAGCTTGTACCTGAGTCGAGGAATCAGAGAGGCTTCAAGAACCGCTATGTTGTTATCTCTATGGGGATTTGCTTCTTACCTATATGCCTATTGGTAATAGTAATATTGGAGACAATGTGGAAAAGTTTAAACAATATCATATTTTGTTCTAACATTTCCTTAAGTTGGTATCTACTATATGATGTTTTTATTCTATTTGAGTGTGCACTTTAACTTGTTTTGTGCCAGGGTTGATCTAGTGGTAATACATTAGTCTTAGAATAGCTGTGTCTCAAGTCAGAGACCACCCACAGGTGCAATTTTAATTTCGTCCAATGGCCCTATGTGGTCTTTGTAGATGTTAAAATAACATTTATTTATTAAATAGCGAATGTTGACTTATAATGCCATTATCAACATTTTCTTCTTCTCCCATTTCTCTTGAGATATAAGTTAAATACACGATGATGTCCCATGTTTAAATCTCATGTGATAAAGATGAATAGTTTTGAATGTTGGCTTACAACACCATTATCAACATTTTCTTCTTTTTCTATTTCCCCTGAGATATAAATTGAATATATGATGAGATCTCATGTTCAAATCTCATGTGATGTTGGTAAATGACTCGATGAAGATGAACTGGACATTGTTTCATCAATTGTACATAGAGATAAAAACTTATGGACCATTACATGAGACTTTTGTTTTGCAGCTAATTAAAAAAAAAAAAAACCAAGGGAAAGAGGAACTTTATTATTAAAAACAATTAGAGATAAGATCATGGATTTAACTATCAAGTAAGAAAGCTTTCAGAGTTATTTTGTATGGACCCTGAGCATGTTGTTGTAACATGATAAGTCTACATTGGGATAATCCATGAGGCTCTTCTTCTGTGCATGGCATGATGTTTATACCATCTCTATTAATAGTCCTCGATGGTGTAAATGAGGAATCTATTCTAGTGAAACAATTGAAACTTTGATGCTGGCAATTCGAAATTCATTTTTTTTTTATAGAAGTTGAAGCCACTATCCATGCTAAGGGTAGGGCGTGCGCATAGTGTGCAATGAGTACAACCTACTCTAGCACTTTCTTGCTAAATAACCTCTCAAACAAATAAGACCTTTGAATTTCAATCAAATGAATGAGAAATGGGGAGGAAAAAAGGTCCAAGACTTTTGTGTCCAAAACTTTTGCGTAAACGCAAAGAGAATGCCACAACATTATGAACAAAATGACAAGCTTCTTTCAATGCAAATTCAATGCCACAACTTTATGACGATATGACGAACTTCTTATAATGTCTAGTTATTCTTTAGGGGTGCCACTAGGAATCATGTGTCGATAATTGGCATCAACTTTGGCTCAATTTGGCAAATTGACAGGTAAAAATTGATTGAGTGAACCATGGAAAAGATAAAAAAAACTACAATGCCAATAAAAAGAGGACGAAGAAGTAGGTTATAAATTGAATTCCAATTATGATATGGCAAGGATTGTGGGTTGGCACGTGGGAAGAAGACAAAGAAGTCAAGTGTTAAGTTGACTTGAGATTATCATATAGCAAGCTGATGACTGGGGAACAAATAAAGGAAGGAGTAATTTTCAGGACCAAAAAATTTCGCTAAGTGCCGCGATTCAAGAAATTTTCTGGAGGCCGCCTGCTGACGTGGCAGTAGAAAATTTTGAGCGAAATTTTTTAGATACATTGAAACAAGATGGAAGCAAGCTGCTGAGATCTAAGGTGAGAGCAAGGAGATGGAGTGTTGGAAATGGGCGAGTGTGAGGGCCATGTTGAGGAGGCCACAAGGGGCACCGAAGTATTTTTGGCTACTCAATGCATTGTCCATGGTAACATGCTGCACGGGCTACCTGGCAGCCTCTCTACTAACCAGGTACTACTTTCAGGAGGGCGGTTCGCTGCGCTGGCTGCAAACGCTTGTAATGGCCATGGCCTTCCCAATCTGCATCCCCATACAGATCGTCGCCTGCTGGAAGCAGAACCTGCGATACCGGGTCCCCGGTATCCGCCTCTGCGCCATCTACCTCGTCCTCGGCATAATCCTCACCGCTGATAACCTCATGTACGCCTGGGGCATTTCTTACCTCCCTGCTTCTACCGCTGGCATGCTAATCTCTACCCAGTTAGCCTTCACCTGTGTTTTCTCTTTAATCATAATTAGGCACCAGATTAGCGCCCCTGCTTGGAACTCCATTGTCTTAGTTATGTTTAGCTCCATAATCCTTGCATTAACCTCTGCCTCTGATACCCTTTCCGGGGTCTCTTCATATCAGCATAACCTCGGCTTTGCATATACTCTAGGCGCTGCTGCTCTCTATGGTTTGTTCCTTCCTCTCATCCAGTTGTTGTATATTCGAGTGTACCAAAAAGTGTCCCTAATTTTGATCCTTGAGCTTCAGATTGCAATGGCTCTTGTTCAGAGTGTAATTTGCTTTGTGGGTATGGCATTAGCCGGGGAATATTCTAAGGTTATTCTCGAATCACAGTCCTTTAGTAAAGGTCCAGTTGTCTACTGGACGGTTCTTGCCATGTCATCGCTCAGCTGGATGGTGGCATTTCTGGGTAGCACAGCCATGACCTTCCTTTGCTCCTCAGTCTTCACTGGGATTACAATCACTGTCATTGTGCCATTTGGAGCTCTGCTTGCTGTTTTGTTTTTCCATGATAGCTTTGGTGCCCTCAAAGCAATTGCTATGTTGTTGTCTCTCTGGGGATTCGCTTCTTACTTCTATGGTGCTCATGTGGAATCTAAGAATGACATGCTTCATACAGACAATAATACTGTTGACGAGCAAAGTCACTCTAATGCTGCAATCGTTTAAATGAATAACCCTTTGTTGTGTTCTATTGTAAAGTCTTCCAGCATTGTAATTTACCCAAGTCTCTTAGTAAATGCCAATAGGCATGCATAAGGCTTTGGTCAATCAAAAACAAGTCCAGTCCAGTGAATACAAAGGGAATGATCTCCCATTAGCATGCCCAGACCTAATAAGGACGCAAAGTATGTGTACATTAGTGTTGGGCAAGCTCCGAGGTAAATAAGGTTTTTTGATTGGATACTAAAACTTCCAAATTGAGTTAGTGCATTGGAGGAATATTTTTTATAGCAATTTTTTGTGGTAGGCTCTTCTAACATTGTGTATAACAGGTTGTGATAATAATGATGATAATTGAATGCTCTTTGCATTTATTATTTCAACATCATTCCATATTCTACATGTTTACGCACATTGAAGTAAAATGGTGTAAGAATATTCGATAGATAGATTGTATTTTAACGTCCACAACAAGCTGCAGCTCAGGGACAATTTACTACACAATCAAATGGGTCATATCCTCACCAATGTACATGAAGAAATGGGTCCTTCCCCCACCAACTTTACAACGATGCATAGCCACTTTCAACGAGGCGTTGAAGAGTCTTTTTGGACCACTTTAAATTGGAATTAAGAGGCATTTTGCCGACACATCTGACCAGCCCATACAAAGATTAAGATGCAATTACATAGTCTCACGTCCTTTTTTAATAAATGGCAATGGCCGCTTATAAAGTCTCTTTTAAATGCTTGACAAACTCTCTCGAGTTTGTGGCCATTGTCAAAGTGATGTGCATTACAATTATCTATATTCATCCAAGCCACAATAAGGTAGATTTCATCACGTGCATATGGAATCCTATCCTAATCTACCAAACTAAATTAGTAATGGAAAATTTAAACTTTTGAAACTGAGATGGACTGTCTTTTAGCTTGAAATCATCTTTGTGTTCTATTGTAAAGTTTTTCAAAATAGTAATTTGCCAAGTCTCATAGTAAATGGCATTAAGCATGCAAAAGACTATGGTCAATAAAAGACAACTCCAACTCATTGAATACAAATGTGATGTTCTCCTATCAACATGCTTCCTCCTAATAAGGATGCAAAGTGTACACTAATGTTGGGCAAACACCGGGGTAAATAAGGTTTTTTTGATAGGAAACTGAAAATTTCAAAGTTTAGTGCATGGAAGGAGTATTTCTAATAGATTTGTTATAAGGACTACACAAATTTTTGGTTACAAACACTTAAAATATGGGGATAGTAGAGCTGGATCCCAAAAGAAGCCAAAGCCCATATAGCCCACCAATTATTATGACCAGCCTACTCCAGCAAGCCTATCAAGCAAACCAAACCTACTGACTATCAAGCAAACTAGACCTACTGAAACTGACCTCAGGAAGCTCATGGTACAGCAAGCTAGTGGTAGCAAGAGAACAATCCTTCTTCTTCAGCTCCCTTACACTGCATCAGCACCAGCTCCAGGTCTACTAATTCTCATGCACAGATCATGTCAGGATCCCCTTCATTACATTCTCTGCCTGGAAAGGGTACCTGGAAGCATTGAAAATGAAAATTCTGTTAATGCTGCAGCATCGCATGCCAGTACTCACATGGATGTTGGAAGGACACATAACGGGATTCAATCGCGATATTGGTGGTACAACATTCACATCAAATTTCACAAAGCGTGTCCTAATGGCGGTTGACAAATAGAACCAAGCTGCGCCTATGAATGGGAATGACATCAAAGGGGCTAAAAGAGCCCTAAAAACAGAGCACATATAGAGGGTTTGCATCCAAATGCTGATTGGTCTGCTAGAATTGGAGCCTTCACCTTCCTAGGAAATGTGTTGCAACAGGTTCAGATGCGGGAAGTGAATCAAAACTTTGAAAGAGTTATGAAACTCTTCTACCAGCATTTGGATGATCCGCAACATAAGATGACACAAGCTGCACTCTCAACTCCTCCAAGCTTGTGCAGATTTGTAGATTCAAGAATTACTTCAACAGCTCAGATGATCCTATTATGGAATAGATGGAGATCTAAATAGGTCTAAGCAGCAGTTGGCATAGATTTGTGATATGCATAGCAGAACGAAACTAGAGGAAAATAAACCTGTAAATGCAACAGACCATGTGCAGTATGGCTGTGAGTCAAGCAATGTTCAAACACTAAGATTTTAGACGTGTTTGCAAAGTAAGAAAATTATTGATATAAACCTTAATTTGCAGTAGCCATGGACTTAATAAGGGCTCTCCTTTCCAGACACAGAAAGAGACATGTGATCTTAATACAACAAGTGGCTAGAATTCGAAATTGAAGCTTTTGAGCTTTGGCTAAGATTCAAAATTGAAAGACAAGAGCCTAAGAAACGAAATTAGGAATACCTTTATTCTCCCCTGTCCTAACTTCTGCCTTGCCACACACACAATGGTCGTTGCTGCTCTATTATTTTGCTGCTCTGTTGCTCATTTGTCCAGGCCATCCCTGCCTTCGGCCTCTGCCCTGCTGCCCCTTCCTGGATGTGATCCAATAAGGCTGCGCCAACCTGTATTTGCTGCCAAATGCAGAAAATATGTCGAAAGGTGTTTTTAGGGCAGACAGCCCTTTGAAGGAGGTTTAAGAAAAAAAAATTTGAAAGGTGTTTTTAGGGCAGACAACCCATTATGACATGCATTACTAACTCTATAGGTTATGGTATTTTAGATTTGAAATTGATATGGAATAAAGGAAGTACAAGTTAGGCAAGAAATTTGAACGAGGTTTAAGGAAAAAAGCAGATGCAGATCACCTGTTATCATGACATGTCATACCATTTGATGCGTGGCATTTAAGACAAACCATACAAAAATGGGAAAGATTAATTGATGGCATCTAAGTACTCCTAATATATGCTCCCTAAAAAAAACACAATTACTTGATCATTCTTTCAAAAAAGACACAAACAAATGACACAACTTCGAAAGTATGGCATATTTAACAAAATTTAGACTTATTCAAATCTAATAGATATATATACCTCAAGGATATCATAATAAGATCAACAGTATTTTTAACTCTTATTTATTTTAATCATTTGTTTTGTTTATCTTTAGATCAAAAGTATGAAGGTTACCAAAGTATAAAATTGCTTTCAAAATTAATTTTCACTTTGATTTATTTAGAATTATCTAAAATAAATGCTATATAATTGAAATATTATTTTTTCAGAATAGGTAAAGAAAGTTTTAGATTTGGAATTAATTAAATGATTATGTTTATCTGTAAATACATTAAATAATTTATTATTGATTAAGTTTCAATATATTTTGTTTCATTAATAATAAATTATTTAATAGTTATTACTAAAATATTAACTTTATAATTTAATTGGTTTCGACCTAAAAACTTTCTTAAACGTGTTTTTAAAAGTATAAAAGTTTGTAAATTGAGAAAATTTTCATAATAGTTTTAATTGAATCGCTTATCGAACCATCGGATTTCATTTGCAAATTATCAGGATTGCCAAATTTTAAATTTGTGAAATCACTAAAAATTAAAATTTTATATTCTGAAAATGTCTAATTCTAAATAAGTTCAAGTGAAAATTAGTCTGAAAAGTAATTTTGAATTTTTATAATCATTAAGGCCTTAACTTAAAGATAAACTTATATAATTAACACTCATAAAAATTATAACAATTAAAAAGAACAAAATTGGATTAAAAAAGGGGAAGGGGAAAAAAACAGAGCATTTTTATATTCAACAAACGCCTCTTCTATTATTATCAATGCCTGTTATAGATTACTTTCCCTTCCCCAACTAAGTCTAAATCAATTTGTTTCCCAACCATTCTTCCTTCTTCCTTCTGCTATGTGGCATGCCTTGATCTACAACCAGAACATGAAATAACTTTACTTGCTATGCTTTATTTGCTATAGGCATGCCTTGATCTACGACCAGAACATGAAATAACTAGGAAAAGCAATTGGATCAGGAAAGAAACAGGGCTTTTTTAGATTTAAAAGCAAAGGCAGTTCTTTATTTACCTGCAATAAACTATGGGCAGATCATGCCATGCCTGAAACAAATCGACGGATTAATAAAAGGGATAGCAGAACGGGGCCTTATTTGGGTACAACATCGCCATAGCTTGGCTACAGAAGCTTCCTTCGTAGAAAAGAATTTCATACATGTGTATACTTCGTGTATGGGGGCACGTGTATTGGTATTTTAGGAACCGTTCCGTTCCATTACATTACTTTAACTGGATCATATTTAGTTAAAGAAGATGTGTGCAAAAGTTTAATAGATCTGTTTTAATCTGCTTCATTTCTTGCAGTAACATTTAGCTAGAGTTAGCAACACGAGGCTTTTCGCTGTAACTTTTATACAGGTAATATTACATTCTAGAATGGGACTCGCATGAAACCAACAAACCGCCTTCTCATTCATCTCAGCAGATTTTCTACAATGGTGGATAGTGGGTAGCCGCACACATGCGAACTACCCATAAAAAATAAAGGGAAAATCCAATTATATCATTTGGACCCCAACAAAATACAATGCTAATAGAGACTGGGCTAGTGTACCCGCCGAAAGCTTATCACCGGGATTAAAAAACCCCGCCCTTTCGGGTTTTCGAGGAAAAACCCTAGTGATAAGCCTTTGACGGGGCTTGGACAAACGTAAAGGCATAAAAAATCGCTCCCCAAAACCCACGAATGGAAAAGTCGAAACAGATGCCGCCGCTAACTTGTGCACACGCACATCACCAACAAAACAACAAGACAAACCAAACCTCAGTGGAGGGTTGATTCACGCTAGCGTGCCACGCGATAAAAATACAATAACAAAGAAGGGGGTGGGTGGGTTCAAAGAGAATAAGGTGCTGGCGAGAGAGAAGAGGAAGCCATGAGAAGTCGGGCGTAAACGCCTAAAATAGCGAACTCCCAACCGAGCGGGCATGCGCCCGCCGCATGCATGCAAAACATGCATGCTCGTCCCATTCTAGAATGGCGATCCGATGTCTCGGATCGATGGGATTCTAGAATGGGACTCGCATGAAACCAACAAACCGCCGAATACCAAAGGACTTCCTTAACAAACTAGGATCGAGGGGCGAAGGTCACGGGATGAAGGCTAAAGGCGGAGAACGAACAAACGAAAAAGAAACGCCAAATTGGCCAAACCAGCGGGAAGAAGCCCCTCCCCGCCCGGAAACAATTCAAAGAGAATAAGGTACTGCTGAGAGAGAAGAGGAAGCGCCGATGAGAAGTCGAAGCAGAAACGCGCCTAAAATAGCGAACTCCCAACCAGAACGGGCATGCGCCGCCCGCATGCATGCAAAACATGCATGCTCGTCCCATTCTAGAATGGCGATCCGATGTCTCGGATCGATGGGATCACATATAATTTCTGGTAAAAACATTGCAGAGGCACATAAGCCTATTCTAAAATATGCCACTAATAATAGTATTTCGACCTAAAAACTTTCTTAAACGTGTTTTTAAAAGTATAAAAGTTTGTAAATTGAGAAATTTTTTCATAATAGTTTTAAGTCAATCGCTTATCGAACAATCGGATTTCATTTGAAAATTATCAGGATTGCCAAATTTTAAATTTGTGAAATGACTAAAAAATAAAATTTTATATTCTGGAAATATCTAATTCTAAATAAGTTCAAGTGAAAATTAGTCTGAAAAGTAATTTTGAATTTTTATAATCATTAAGGCTTTAACTTAAAGATAAACTTATATAATTAAAACTCATAAAAATTATAATAATTAAGAAGAATTAAATAATACTAGTAATGGAAGCCCGGCGTTGCCGGGCATAAGTAGAAATAATAAGTTAATTCGAGGGACTTAGTTGGCCTAAATTAGTGATGCTAGACAGCATGAATAAATTATATATTAAAATGCATGATGTTGTTCAAGCCAGAATCTACCATATAGAGGTGTTATAAAGAGAGAAGGTTCGACTATGTGTAGTGAAATTTAAGCTTTATTATGGGCTATGACAATGCAGATGTAGATGTGTGTGTTTGGATGTTTGAATTATTCCGGTGTATTTCAATGTTTAAGTATTAATTTTGATCTTATGGTATTCCCTATTATAAAGACAGAGGCCTGTGTTATGTAATATATTGTGGAGACATATTGACTGCACTAAATGGGCTTTTGCAATTGTGTCTTTATGTTATACACATCCACACCCGCTTTTCTCTTAGGGTCAATGTCTAAGTCAATTACAAATAAAAAGGCATCGACTCAACATAAGTCTTGTTTAATGTCGCACAATCACATAAAGTGCATACATTTGTTCATCATGGTCAAATTGCTAAGTGTCTTTCTAGTACAGACACATATCGGTCCATAAGTCTATTTTTAGTTGAAAAGCAATGGCACGAAATTAGAAAAGCATTGAGACAAAGCTTTTACATAGTTGCTGTGCTAAGGGACATTCTAACATGTATATTGAATTCTACAATAAACATGTAGATTTTAATATGGAAGCAATTGAGGCTATATGTAAACCGTTGCGGCAATTGCATAAAACAAACCTTAATCATTAAGCAAATGATTCATATATTTTATGTCTGGGGATACATAAATGATTGCATAAAACAAACCTTGAATCATAAAACAAATGATTCATATATTTTATGTTTGGGGATACATAAAGGTACATCAAGTTAATTAAGGTTTGTAATAGATGCTTCTTTGAATTCCAAATGTGTAGCATTCCATTAAAAGTGCTCTTTACAAAAACACCCATTGACATGCGAACGTCTGACATGGTCTTTACATCACCACTAACAACCATGAATGCATGGTCCATTATATGAGCTCGTCTGTTGGAACGATTTGTGGCCACCCTTAGAATGCTAGTTATTTGGATGCACGAAACATGCAATATATGATGTGATGTGCCTAAATCCTAGAGAGTTAAGCTGGGCATCTAGTATTAAACATTATCATAGTGAGCTACACAGCAATGCAAGGCCTCATCAATGTAAATGCTACACGTCTTTCTATTAGCTGAGCATTAGTTTCAGTTGTATATGTAACGATGACCTGTTTCCACATGGTGGGCTAATCAGCTGAATAATCAGCTGGTTTAAGAAACCTCTTACATTTAATTAGAGTCAACTTATAATTTGTGTTAAACATAGCAAGCTTGATCCAGCATGCCATTACATGAAGAATAACATTCATATATACATCTTAATACATTCTAGTGGTAATTTTTGTTCAATTATTAATTCCAAATTTCAAACATCCAATGCGAATATGTAGAGGAACTGATGCATGCCACTTGTACTTGCAACTTTATCCTCATACAATCCCCAACTAACAAATGATACCAATTTATACCTCCTTTTTGAGGATGCCAGGAACTTGTTATGTGCCTAGGACACTCAGATCTGACTTAATTCCAGAGTGATGGTCACTGATGGTGTACCGTATCCTCCTCAACACCTTCAATAGATGTGCCTAGCAAGCTTGGCAATTTCTACCTTGAAAGGGTAAGAATGAACGTCGTATTGTGGTTAAGAACAACTACCTTGCAGGCTCTAGCCATCTCGTTTCCATCTGGAGGCCGTAGCATTAAAATATGAGGTAACAGGGTCACTGATGTGCATGACCATCCTCATCAAGCCATTCCCATTTCATGTTCTCGAACATAAATTACATGCTCCTGGGCGTTAATGCCTTCAAGCTAAATCAACACTTCCACCAATAAGACCAGGTAAAAATTTTGCAAGGCCATTCAGGCAGACTTGTGAAAGGCCACACACAGGATCTGGTGTCTGTAAAATTTATGTCTGTAACAGCATCTGATTGTTATGAGCACTCAAAATTGATAAAAGCATGTAAATACCTAGGAATGAGATATAGCAATCTGACAGCTACAACAATCATAGACATTTTAGATGTTGGCAAGGCCCTTTCCCAGCCATTTATTAGAACTCAGCAGAATGTTCTGGGTACCTTTTAGCATAGCTTTCAAAGTTGGCATTCCCTTTTGCTTCCATCCCATCTGAGTATGTGTACTCCAATGGCTGCAATGATCATTAAATCATTCATCGGGAGCAAAAGACTATGAAATGAACTCGGGCCTTCAGAAAATAAAGCAGCTCATATACCTTTTTACATCTTCTGGAACAATAGAGGGATCGTGGTCACACTTGAAATTACCACGTGCTCTTCAACTTTTTTGGCACCAAGCGCAGCACCATAGACACTATATGTTCAATTTGTCTGGCAAAACATATCCCATTAAAGTGGTTTCTATAAATGCAATGAGTTGACAACATCAGGTGAAGCAAAAATGAACCTTTCTGAATCCTAATATTACACACCTTTATTATCGTTGAGTTGCGAGCATCAAATACAAATTACAGCTTGAACAACATGATCCAAAAAGATAGTTTTATCACACAACAAGAAAAGGGGCATTTAGCGACGCCAATAGCGACGTCTGCAAGGACGCGTCCACGCTGACGCCCGACGGCGTCGCCCGGACGCCGCGAGACGTTCGCAGTACACGCGTCGCATGCGACGCGGCGTCGCGATGCGACGTTAGCGGCGCGCGCAGACGCCGTCAGCAGACGCGATACGACGTCGCGCAGACGTCGCGATGGCACGTGACACGCGGAAATATACACGATGGAATATACACGGAATATACACGTGGAACATCACCAAAATCCACGCGCGCTTAGTAAAAGCCGCGGTATACGCCGCATGCGGCGTGACACGTCGGAACGACACGCGGTATATACACGCGGCATATACGCGTGGAATATACGCGTGCAATATACGCGAAAAGTAAAAGCCGCATTGACACGCCGCGATCTTGACGTGACACGCGGAAATATACGCGGAAAATTCAAAATCGGCAAGTATAGAAAGCCACGTGGCAAAAAATATCGTGGATACGCCGCATGCGACGTGTAGGAAAAAAAAATAAAAAAATATTTATATAAAAAATATAAATATAAAAATATTTTTAAATAATCACAAAAGTGTTTTTATATTCATATTTTTAAATAGTCACAAAATTATTTTTATATTTATATTTTTAAATAATCACAAAAGTGAATTGTATTTATATTTTTAAATAATCACAAAAGACTCGTTAAGAGGAGTATCCACCCTTTTAGCCTAGAGCTACTCTCTCTCAGATTCAGTGGAGTAGTCATCCGAGTACGTAGTTAGAGAACATACTCGAACCGCCCGGCAGACGCGGTTGCGATTGGATGGCTCTCCAAATGACGTTTGCGATCCTCGCCGCCCCCGAGCCCCATGTCATGCTCTAGACCTTCATTCATATCCGCCACTGCTTCCTATAAAAACCAAAAGAATATGGCGTTAATGTAGTTCATAGAATTATAATAATTTTCTACAACGCACCCCC
Organism: Isoetes taiwanensis; assembly: GCA_021234155.1. Lineage (NCBI taxonomy): Eukaryota > Viridiplantae > Streptophyta > Lycopodiopsida > Isoetales > Isoetaceae > Isoetes > Isoetes taiwanensis. Next base: position 2,794,178 of record JAJEKV010000020.1, on the reverse strand, counting down.
GCATTCCCGCGAATTGGGAGAGTTCCCTCGTCGTATAACTGTTGATACAGATAAACAGCTCCACGTTCCGTGGCTACTTGTACCTGCTGCTTGCTAGGGGCAAACCCGTATAGATATTCCTATGACAATATAACGAGTATTAGCTAGTGACATTTAAAGTTCTTATTAAAATTAATGTGAACTAATATAGCTCTTACGAATCTATAATGAAACCCTTTCCGACCGCCGGAGCCCAAATGAGACGGCTTTCGCGTGCTTTTAGTTGCTTTGTCGGTCCGAGCTCTATGTTTTTTTTCTGGATCCTTTGCACGTTCGAATGCAATCTGATTGCAAGGCACACAACATTATCACAAGTTAAAGTGAACGAATGACAAAAAAAAATAAGAAATACCTTGATATCTTCCTTGTGGAGATTAAGTGGTTTAGGGACTTTTGACCAATCGCCTCCTTCTTTTTTCGCAAGTCCGCCAGGTTCCTTGACCACATTGTGCCTTTGACATACATCGATAGATCAACGCAATATCAAAATAATAAAAAACAAGACTATGACTAGGTCATGTACCTCCTTTTTCGTATAAGCTTCGCCCATCATCAAGTGAGCTTCTTCCGCTAAACGCCTTTGCTTTTTCTATCTCCGGGAAACTCTGTTTCATTTTATTTTTGACGCTCTCTATTTCGCGTTGGTCATAAGCACAGGCCACTCCCTATACCGCCGGGAGGCCATAAACGAGAGATATTATTTGTGACCGTCCCTCGGTGTAGTATAAAAGACACTTCCCTCATCATCCTTCTTAGGAAGAGCGTCCCCGAAGCATAAATGGTGGGTATATAAAAGCGTGTTTATGTCTAAGTCAATATACATATCCCGGCCCCGATTAAGAACCTTTTGAGCACTTTACAATGTATTCTAAGTGAAGAGAATGAACAAAACAACAAATTTAGATGACAAAGTACTAATATTTAAGGTTGATATCTTAAATAATATGTTCACATAACTTACATCAAAAAATTATTATTAATATGATAGTCGGGTATATTTGGGGCCAATTCACCCCATGAGACTTTACGTGTCTAAAACAAAGCGAAATGGACGCTCTTCTTCAAAGTGACACGTGGACGCCGTCGGGATCCTTCCCTCTCCAAGTCAGCGGCGACCATGTTCTTGGATCCCGAACCCCCGTGATGATCGTCGCGATCTTGAACGCTAGAGTCATTTGCTCCACTACTTCTTGACACGGGAAGTAATGAGAGAATGAGCATCTTTAACATCGCAACCAAAGAAATGTTTGGTGCGTAGTGGATATATATTTACTGTTGAAATCTTCCTCCAAGTTCCTTGCATTAGAAAAATTGCTCCCCGTCTCTTGCCTAGAACGGGAGTCCATACTACGCCTAGCATTCTCAATATTCTCGCGAGAACGTGGAGGCCGATAATCAACACTATGTCGTTGGGGAATAGGAGCGAGAGGAATTTTGCCTAACCGGCGTTGGTGTCAAAGAGGCAAAATATCTTCGCAATTTGGTCTCTCTCGGGAGACATGTTTTGCAGGAAGGCGGGGAGCGGCGAGAGGAGTGCGAAGCACAAATATCATGCAAAAACAATTCATTTATTTATTATTTTTATAAAAACTATCTTAATACCCAAACCCTTTGGTGTAGTGATAGGTGGAGGTTGGCGTCTTGGAGGAACATCAGCACGATTGCCCCTACCTCGTGGAGTCCTCCTCCTATTTTCTCTAAACTCGTCCCTTTCCTCTACACAACAAATTAAAACTCCATGCATAAACTCACATACCTAATTAGAGGGTAAAGCGTATAATAAAAACTATATAAATACTTACCTTCGTCTTGCTCATTCTCCGTACGATTGCGATTACCTCTATTCATCATGAGAAAAAGAGCACACCTAGATCAAAAGAAATTGTGAGAGAAACATTTGATAACCATGAATGATATTGGTTGCAATAATAGAATGATACTTACAAACCATAGAGATGAAAAATAGTATTTTTATGGTTCGAAATGTGCCACTAATGAGCCCCGGCAGACTTACTGCAGTCTTGACCGTCTTGACCGGGGGCGGAGGGGGAGACGCATAATGCCATGAATATTGCATCGCCAGTAAAAGAGGGCCACAATGAGGAAAACCGCTAAGAATTGAGCCTCCGCCATGACTATATATATTAATTTGAACATAACGAGAATTAGCGAGAGAAAAGCTTTGAACAAGTGTCTTTGAATAAATACCTAAATTTATATTCTTATCTTCTTATTTATATTAGAAAAGTATCTCGTATATAGGTATGGGGTGCATATCGAACTCTAGGTTGCCATATTATCAGGCCATGTATCATGTCATACACAGAACCCTAAATTATCCCACGTGGCATTTTTAGTGCCACATCATGAAACCCTACGTTGCGTGTGGCACATCATCAAACCCTAGGTTGTGTCACGTCGCGACTTCCTATTGCCACATCATAGTAAGTGCCATGTCATCAAACCCTAGCTTGCGTGTGCCACATCATCAAACCCTAGATTGTGCCACATGGCATTTACAATCTAGGGTTTGATGATGTAGCACACAAAACCTAGGGTTTGACGTCTGTAGCGACACTTTATCTACAAGTTATGATTAATAATTTATTTACCATTAATAATAATTTTTTTGATTAATAAATTACTTTTTTCATTAGTAATTTTGACTAAAAACATTTATTGGTTGCAACAAGCCTCAAATAGGAAGACAAAATTATATTAATCACTTCTTGCAAGCATTTAACAGTAGCTTAGCCATCTCAAGTGGATCACCACACTTCATATGTCGTCTCTCTCTCACAACTATATCAGAAGAAAGCCTGCTTTGTTTTTGAACACATCGACGACGCCGTGAGCAATAGATGGGCGATCCATGTGCACCACTCTCTATCCATCATCATTTGGACCTTCATATGTTGGATGATGTCCAATGTGCTAGAGTATCGGTCGGTTGGGTTTATCTCAACACACAACCCCATAAGCCGCATTGCCTGGACAAAATCAAGGAGCATCTCGTAAATGTAGCCCAGGGAATATATGTCAGATATCTCATGCCCCCATGATGCTTGGTCATCTGATGATGATGTAAAAACTCTCTTCTCCCACCAAGGATATCGCACCGTTCCATCTTGTAGTGTATAACGGCTCTTCAATTTGGGCATTCGCTCCTTGCAAAAAAAACGGAGGGCCGTGTCCCAATCACCAATAGCCACCCACACATTTGTAAGCGAGTCATCAAAATGGAGTTTGACCCTTTTGCAATTGAGCTTTGTGTGTGTCCAACCTGGAGCGTGGATGGCATAGACTCCTTCTGCAAGAGCGAGAGCTATTTCTGGGACGTACTTATACACGAGTCTCATTTTGGCTTTCCACTCGCGACTTATCTTCATATCAGCCCTTCTTGGAGCACTATGCATTGCATTTGACCATCTCCTATAAGAAGAGAATTGGCTCGGAAGATGGTCAAGTAATTCGCCAAAGGTTCCTCCATTCATGAATGGCAGGACTACCATTGGTCCCTGTGGCTCATCTCCACAAAAGACCTCAGGGGCAAGTCCAAGGGGTGTGGCCAATGCTGGACTTGGGCTCTTGAAACGGATATACTTGTCAGCCAACAACCATGATGCAGCTCTATCTTGGCCTCTCCACATAATGCCAGTATAATAATCATCTTGATTAAAGTACAGGGTTCCCAAGATCTGGATTTGGTATATCTGGCAGTCTTGTTTACTACCAATGCACTTTACAACTCCAACAGCATCCACAGGAATGCTGTCAATAAATGCAGCACATTTATCATGAGCATGTAATGATAATCTAGCCCCTGCACCAATAGAGCTCCCACCATGGATAAGACTATCTAACTCCTTCACATGTTCATCATTGAGACTGCTACTGGCCATCTTGTGATCTTTGCGTCGGACCTTTGCACTTCGCCACGAATTAGCCCATCGTCCCACGTATGCCTCAGCATAGGGGCTCATAAGTGGCACTTTATACTTAAGTAGCATCCTCAATTCTGGCTCAGGATTGCAAACCCAAGACTTTAAGTTCTTTCTCATCATATCTTCCAACTCAGACTCATGCTCTGGCCACCTCCCACATAATTCAGACCGACATTCTTTCTCAACCGATGCTACAAAGCGGTTAATTCGATCATCGGTTTGCATATGTCGTTCGGCGGTCGATGCAATGGCATATGTGATTGATGAGGATCGCCTAATTTCACTAAGCATCTCTCTGTCCCATCGAGGCCATTTTATGCCTACAAACAAAACAAAATAATGAATACAAAAAGCCAAGCATGCACAAAGTAAATGCAACATAATACGACAATATCAAACATGTATGGACCATATAATCATTACTTATAACACGCCCTATGGCGACTAATACCTTATCAGACCCCCCCCAGCCCAAAAAAGCAAAAAAAAAAAGAAGAAGAAACAAGAAGAACTAAATAGGTTAGATTAGGGGTATTCGGACCCACGGTCAATTTACATTCAGATTACTAGTTAATTAGTTAGCAGATAGTCCCAAAATTTAGTTAACTTTTTTAACCAAAAACACTACCTAAACTTATCTTCGCACCTTGTTCGGATTAGTTAGCAAAATTAACTAAAAATTAACTAAATTAGAAATTAGCACTATAGAGGTCACTTTAAGTTTAGTTAATTGTACATATAATTTTTTATGCCTTTGACTAACTTAACTAGACATGTTCGAAATAATTTAGTTAATTAGTTAAGTTATTTTTTTACCAACGCTTTTAGTGTGAATTAGTACTACATTAAGTTAGCCTAACCTATTTTTTTTTAACTAGCACGGGTGTGAAGGGAATCATCCAGTTACTGTTAACTTAACCTAGCCCTAGCTACCTCTAGCTAAAACTGACAATAAACGTGAACTAAGGTTCAACACTGGGTCCTCCCACACTGCAAGTGGGAGCCGACCATGTCCTTGCCGTAGCCACATCTACCTAAGAATGAGAAGAAAAGTGGACTTGGACCCGGACACCTAGTCCTCTCCACGCAAGGTGGAGCCGACCGTGCCCTTGAACAAGCCACTACAATTTTATTTTAAACCTAAAAAATAACAAGTGGAACTGGAAGTGGACTTGAACCCGGGTACGTGGTCCTCTCCACTCTAGGTGGAGCCGACCGTGCCCTTGAACAAGCCACTCATTAACCTAGGAAACATTTATGATTGTAGTGAAAGTGGACTTCGAACCCGGGTACATGGTCCTCCCCACTCTAGGTGGAGCCGACACCCCGTGCCCTTGAACAAGCCACTCCATCAATTTTTTAACCTACTTAAAACTATAAAAATAAAATGCAAGTGCGATCAACTACTTACCAAAATAAGGAATAAGGACGTGTACAAGATCCCCGTCGGGTCCAAATCGTAATAGAAAGCTGCAACAGAAGTAACAAAGCATTAGAAGAATAAGAACAAAGAAGAAAAACATCGAAGAAGAAATAAGGATAGAATAGAGAAGAAATAAGAGAAGAAACAAGAAAGAATGAAGAAAAATAAGAGGAAATAAGAGAAGGGAAGGGAATAGAATGGAAGGAAGAAATAAGGGAAGGGAAAGAAAAGGATCGAATGGAAAGTGAGGAAGAAATGTGAAGAATAAGAAACAAATGAAGAATGAAGAAATGAAATTAAAAAGAATGAAGAATAAGAAATGAAAAAAAAAAAATGAAGAATAAGGAAGGGAAGAGAAGAAAGAAATGAGGGAAGGGAGGGAAAAGAATGAGGAATGAGAAAGCATGAGAAAGAATGGAAATGAGAAACAAAATGAGAAAGCATGAGAAAGAAATGAGAAAGAAATGAGAAAGCATGAGAAAGAAATGAGAAAGCAAGAAATGAGAAAGAATGAGGAAGAATGAGAAAGAGTGAGGAATAAAGAATGAGAAAGCATGAGGAAGAAAGAAATGAGTAAGAATGAGGAAGAAAGAATGAGAAAGAAATGAGGAAAGAAGAAATATGGGAAGAAAGAATGAGGAAAGAATGAAGCATGGAAGAAGGAGGAAGAAATGAAGCATGAGGAAGAATGAGGAAGAAATGAAGCATGAGAAAGAAAGAAGGAGGAAGAATGAACGAGGCATGGAAGAATGGGAAGAAAAAATCAAGAACAAAGAAGAAGAGGAAGGAAAGGAAAACCAAAAAGAGGAAGGTTGGGCATGCACCATTCAATCCAAAAACCTATTCAATCTAAAAACATGATATACTAACCTTAGAATAGTTGCTTGCGTGTGTAGATCGTGGTACTAGCGCCGGCTGGATCGCCAAGAACCTCGAAGAAGTAGGGCAAAAAGAAGTTAGGAAAAGCCGCCGCCCATGTTTCAAAATATTACAGGCGCCGCGATGCGACGCCTTGTCGCATGCGACGTTATTTTCAAACTGCGCGCCGCACGCGACGCCCCCGCGACGTATTTTGTTATAGCGACGTTATTGTTTTTGCATTTTTTTTAATGTGAAGCTCATTAAAGTTTGTCCCTAGGCTTATTTGAGCGATCCCCGGAGGCCGGATCCTTGAACGGAGGATTCAACGGCCGGATATATAGGGGAACCGAAGCTTCGGGAGGGTGTTCATTAGCATACCGGTCCCCGGTGGGCTGCGGTGACAGCCTCGAGAACATTTTTGGGGTCCGTCTCACGGGGCGGGACTCTCCCCATCGAGGTGGCCATTCAAAGTCGCCTTGTTTGACTTGGGGAAGGGTGCCGGTCATGCTTGCCCAACAACGGCCGCCTGGGACCGTTCTAACCCCAACGCTTGGGTTGCGGACCTTATCCTAAAAATTTTGGAAATTTTCCCTCATGCGGGGTGATGACCATGGAAGCCCACTGACCAAAAACCATAATTTAATTCCATGCCATGCATTAACTATGAATTTATAAACCATAAATGCAATAAAATGCATAACTAAAAGAGTGTGCATCGAAAAAAGGCGAGTCTTTGACCAGGGGGGCAACAAGGCGGTGCGGACACATTAAAAAATTTTTCACTTGGAAACTATGAAGCAATCTTTCATCAAGGTACAATTGTTTCTGAGAAACAAAACCAGTTCATTACAAGTTAGTTATGCCATCCATGTCAAATAGCTTTAGGGAGCAGAAAAACCAAAACAAAAACCCTTCTAGAATCTGGCAAGTCACAGGGTTTACGTCCAATGCAATCTTAGACCAAGTATAACGTCCAGCGAGCCAAGGTCAACCCCAAGTACAACGATCCCACAAACTCCATTCCTTTGACCTTAGCTAACCCTTTGACCTAGACCTTCTCCGAAAATTTCGAAAATTGGGCTGTGTGCTGGAGATGGGTTAGGAATCCAGCTGGCAAAAAATCAGAATTTATTTTCGTACAATGCATTAATTGCGAATTTATGAATGTCTTGCCACTGCAAAAGCGCCCCCCGACTTCTACTTGCCACATCGGGAGGAGGACAGGCCCAAACTCCGCTCCGTCAGTTCCCCTTGCTCCGTATTCTCGGCTGCAGCTTCTCGGCCAGGTCCCAAGTGCAACAGACCAAGTCTCGGCCCCCAAAGCATAAAACCCTTCTAGAACCCGCAACCCACGGGGTTTACGTTTTGGAGGCCCCTCTCCTTGTCGCATTCGGCGGGACCTTGCTGACCGTGATTTGACGTGGAGTGGGGGTGTTGGCCAGAGAAACGGACCTTAAAAATCCCCCCGAAGCCGCTTGCCCCGATTTCCTCTCCCCAAGGCCCCCGGGACGGGACGGGTGACCTCCCTCTCGGGAATCGCGATTTGACTCGCCAATGGACTGTAGCGTCGACGTTGCCCCCGGGGACCAAGTTCCGCGGGCCGTAAGACCACCCGACCTCAAGAAGCAAAAAAGTAGCTCACTTCCATCACACTCGTAGTCAATTGGCCTAGGATGTGGATGCGGGATCTCTTGTCGTGGAGGGCGTGAGTGTTTCTTTCTTTTGCAAAACCGACCTTGTAACTTGCTCCCTAGGGTAATTTCGCCATTAGGGACGATTTGGCGAGGGGGTCGATTTGCCATTCCGAGCCTCCGGTGCCCGAACGACAAGACATCGCGGTTTCTACAAGGCCGACCTCGGGGTTTCCGCGTTTGACAAGTTCTCCGGACCGACTGGAATCTTTTTGGGCCTTCAAGAGGGGCCCCTGAGCGGAGGATCCAATGGTGGGATAGGGGAACCGGGCCCAGGAGGGTGGTCATTAGCGCAGCCCCCGGGAGCGCCGCCAGAAGGGCTGCCTCGGGAACTTTTTGGATCCCGCCTTGGGGGAGGTGGGACTCTCCCCTCTTGTGAGGGATCGCCGCAAGGTCCCCGCCTCGTTTGACTTGGGGAAGGGTGCCACTGGTTGTTCCCCGCAGAACGGGCTGCCCCCGACCGTTCTAATGCTAACCCTTTGACCTAGACCTTCTCCAGAAAATTTCAAAATTGGGCCGTGTGTCGGAGATGGGTTAGGAATCCAGGCAAAAAAATCAGAATTTATTTTCAGACAATGCATTAATTGCGAATTTATGAATGTCTTGCCATCGCAAAAGCGCCCCGACTTCTACTTGCCACATCGGGAGGAGGACAGGCCCAAACTCCGTTCCGCCAGTTCCCCTTGCTCCGTATTCTCGCTGCGGCTTCGCCAGGTCCCAAGTGCAACCAGACCAAGTCTCGCCCCCAAAACGCAAACCCTTCTAGAACACGGCAACCCCGCGGGGTTTCGTTTTGGAGGCCCTCTCCTTGTCGATTCGGGCGGGACCTTTGCGCCGTGACTTGACGCGTGGAGTGGGGGTGTTGGACGAGCAGCACGGACCTAAAATCCCCCTAAGCCGCTTTGCCCCGAATTTCCTCTCCCCAAGGCCCTGGGGACGGCCGGGCGACCTCCCCTCTCCGGAATCGCGATTTGACTCGCCAATGGACTCGAGCGCCGACGTTGCCACAGGGACCAAGTTCCGGGCCGTAAGACCACCCGACCTCCAAGAAGCGCCAAAGTAGCTCACTTCCATCACACTCGTAGTCAATTGGCCTAGGATGTGGATGCGGGATACTTGTCGTGGAGGGCGTGAGTGTTTCTTTCTTTTGCAAAACCGACCTTGTAACTTGCTCCCTAGGGTAATTTCGGCCATTAGGACGATTTGGCGAGGTCGATTTGCCATTCCGGAGCCTCCCCGGTGCCCGAACGACAAGACACTGCGGTTTCTACAAGGCCGACCTCAGGACGCCCCGCGGTTTGACAAGTTCTCCCGGACCGATCTGGAATCTTTTGGGCCTTCCCGAAGAGGGGCCCCTGAACGGAGGATCCAACGGTCGGATAGGGGAACCGGCTCCGGAGGGAGGGTGGTCATTAGCGTCCCCCAGGAGCGCTGCCAGGAAGGGCTGCCTCGGGAACTTTTTTGGATCCCGCCTCTTGGGGTCAGGACTCTCCCCCTCTTGTGAGGGATCCCCGCAAGGTCCTGGCCTCGTTTGACTTGGGAAGGGTGCCACCGGTTGCCCCCGCAAGCGGGCTGCCCCGACCGTTCTAATGCTAACCCTTTGACCTAGACCTTCTCCGAAATTTTCGAAAATTGGGCTGTGTGCTGGAAATGGATTAGGATTCCAGCTGGCAAAAAATCAGAATTTATTTTCGTACAATGCATTAATTGCGAATTTATGAATGTCTTGCCACTGCAAAGCCCCGACTTCTACTTGCCACATTGGGAGGAGGACAGGCCCAAACTCGCCTCCGTCGGTTCCCCTTGCCAGATTCTCGGCCTGCAGCTCCTCGGCCAGGTCCCAAGTGCAACAGACCAAGTCTCGCCCCCAAAACGCAAACCCTTCTAGAACCCGCAACCCACGGGGTTTACGGTTTTGGAGGCCCTCTCCTTGTCGTGATTCGGCGGGACCTTGGCGCCAGGACTTGACGTGGAGGGGGGGTGTTGACCTTGAGCACGGACCCTCAAAATCCCCGAAGCTGCTTGCCCCGAATTTCCCTCTCCCCAAGGCCTGAGGGGCCGGACGGGCGACCTCCCCTCTCCGGAATCGCTGATTTGACTCGCCAATGGACTTCGAACGCCGACTTTGCCCTCGGGACCAAGTTCCGCGGGCCAGAAGACCACCCGACCTCCAACAAAAGCCAAAAGTAGCTCACTTCCATCGGGGTTTAAGTAATTGGCCTAGGATGTGGATGCGGATACCGGTCGTGGAGGGCGTGAGTATTTCTTTCTTTTTGCAAACCGACCTTGTAACTTGCTCCTAGGGTAATTTCGCCATTAGGACGATTTGATGTGGTCGATTTGCCATTCCGAGCCTAATTATGCCATCCAACGACAAGAATGGGTTTCTACAAGGCCGACCTCGGGGAACAAGGGTTTGACAAGTTCTCCCGGACCCGATCTGGAATCTTTTGGGCCTTCTCAAGAGGGGCCTCGAATCACAAGGATCCAATGGGATAGGGGAACCGGCTAGGGAGGGTGGTCATTAGCTAAGCATTTATCTTCATTCTAGTAGTGAAGGGCTGCCTCGGGAACTTTTTGGATCCCGCCTCTTGGGGTCCGGACTCTCCCCTCTTGTGAGGGATCTTAGACCAAGGTCCCGCCTCGCTTGACTTGGGGAAGGGTGCAAGTACAACGGTTCCAAACGGGCTGCCCTTTAACCTTCTAATGCTAACCCTTTGACCTAGACCTTGAAAAGAAAATTTAGAAAATTGGGTCGTGTGCCGGAAATGGATAGGGATTCCAGCTGGCAAAAAATCAGAATTTATTTTCGCACAATGCATTAATTGCGAATTTATGAATGTCTTGCCATCGCAAAAAGCCCCCGACTTCTACTTGCCACATCGGGAGGAGGACAGGCCCAAACTCTGCTCCGTTGGTTCCCTTTGCTCCATATTCTCGCTGTAGCTCCTCGGCCAGGTCCCAAGTGCAAGAGACCAAGTCTCGCCCCCAAAACGCAAACCCTTCTAGAACCTCGGCAACCCACCTGTGGTTTACGTTTTGGAGGCCCCTCCCTTGTCGGTCTCCAGGCGGGACCTTGCTGTGACTTGACGTGGAGTGGGGGTGTTGACGCCAGAGCACGGACCCTAAAATCCCCCTAAGCTGCTTGCCAATCAATTTCTCTCTCCCAAGGCCCCGGTCCAGGGCCAGGCGACCTCCCTCTCCGGGCGTGATTTGACTCGCCAATGGACTCTTTAACGCCGACTTGCCCTAGGGGACCAAGTTCGTGCGGGGCCGTCCCAAGACCAAAACTCGGCTCCCAAAACAAAACCCTTCTAGAACGGCAAGTAGGATGTGGTTTACGTTTGAGGCCCTCTCCTTGTCGATTTTGGGACCTTGCAACCGTATCTTGACATGGAGGGGGTGTTGGCCCTAGCCGGGACCCTAAACTCCCAGGAAGTTGCTTGCCCCGAATTCAGAGCTTCATTACAAGTTAATTATGCCATCCATGTCAAATAGCTTTAGGGAGGTCCGTTTGAACAAGGGCATTCTCGCTATCCATATGCCTTGATCTTTGAAACACAACCATCATCACAAGCAACCAAATCTAACCCCCCAACCCGGACTAGTCTTTTTGCTTTTCTCAGAATCATTTATCTTCATTCTAGTAGTTATGATGCTTTTCTCGTAATCATTTATCTTCATTCTAATAGTTATGATGCTTATATTCTCAATGCAATCTTAGACCAAGTATAACGCCCAAATGGTAGCCAAGGTCAACCCCAAGTACAACGATCCCACAAACTCCATTCCTTTGACCTTAGCTAACCCTTTGACCTAGACCTTCTCCTAAAAATTTGAGAAAATTGGGCTGTGTGTCTGGAGATGGGTTAGGAATCGGTGGCAAAAATCAGAATTTATTTTCGTACAATGCATTAATTGCTAATTTATGAATGTCTTGCCACCGCAAAGCGCCCCGACTTCTACTTGCCACATCGGAGGAGGACAGGCCCAAACTCCCGCTCCGTCGGTTCCCCTTGCTCCATATTCTCGGCTGCGGCTTCGGCCAGTCCCAAGTGCAAGAGACCAAGTCTCGGCCCCCAAAACGCAAAACCCTTCTAGAACCCGGGCAACCCACCGGGGTTTACGCTTTGGAGGCCCTCTCCTGTCGATTCGGGGAACCGGCGCCGTGACTTGACGTGGAGGGGGGGTGTTGGCCTTGAGCACGGACCCTAAAATCCCGAGGAAGCCGCTTTGCCCCATTTCCTCTCCCCAAGGCCACGGGGCCGGGCCGGGCGACCTCCCCCTCCGGAATCGCGGATTTGACTCGCCAATGGACTCACAACGCCGACGTTGCCACGGGAACCAAGTTCCGCGGGCCGTAAGACCACCCGACCTCCAAGAAGCGCCAAAGTAGCTCACTTCCATCACACTCAGAAGTCAATTGGCCTAGGATGTGGATGCGGGATCTCGGCCGCGGGAAGGCGTGAGTGTTTCTTTCTTTTGCAAAACCGACCTTGTAACTTGCTCCCTAGGGTAATTTCGCCATTCAGGGACGATTTGGCAGGGTCGATTTGCCATTCCGAGCCTCCGGTGCCCGAACGACAAGACACTGCCCCGCGGTTTCTACAAGGCCGACCTCGGGGCCCGCCAGCGGTTTGACAAGTTCTCCGGACCGATCTGGAATCTTTTGGGCCTTCGAAGAGGGGCCCCCGAACGGAGGATCCAACCGGTCGGATAGGGGAACAGGGCTCCGGGGAGGGTGGTCATTAGCGTCTGACCCGGGAGCCGCCAGAAGGGCTGCCTCGGGAACTTTTTGGATCCGCCTCTTGGGGTCAGGACTCTCCCCTCTTGTGAGGGATCGGCTGCAAGGTCCCGCCTCGTTTGACTTGGGGAAGGGTGCCAGCTCGGTTGCCTACGCAACGGGCTGCCCCGACCGCTCTAATGCTAACCCTTTGACCTAGACCTTCTCGAAAATTTAGAAAATTGGGCTGTGTCTTTGGAAATGGATTAGGATTCCAGCTGGCAAAAAATCAGAATTTATTTTCGCATAATGCATTAATTTGCGAATTTATGAATGTCTTGCCACCGCAAAAGCCCCCGACTTCTACTTGCCACGCCGGGAGGAGGGCAGGCCCAAACTCGCTCGTCCCAGTTCCCCTTGCTTCGTATTTCTGCTGCGGCTCCCGGCCAGGTCCCAAGTGCAACAGACCAAGTCTCGGCCCCCAAAACGCAAACCCTTCTAGAACCCACGGCAACCCACGGGGGGTTTACGTTTTTGGAGGCCCTCTCCTTGTCGGTCAGGCGGGACCTTGCGCGTGACTTGACGTGGAGTGGGGGGGTGTTGACGCTTGAGCACGGACCCTAAAATCCCCCCTAAGCTTGCTTGAATTTCCCTCTCCCCAAGGCCCCGGGGGCCGGGACGGGCCACCTCCCCTCCGGAATTGCGATTTGACTCGCCAATGGACTTTAACGCCGGCGTTGCCACGGGGACCAAGTTCGTGGGCGAAGACCACCCGAGCCTCCAAGAAGCGCCAAAGTAGCTCACTTCCATCACACTCGTAGTCAATTGGCCTAGGATGTGGATGCGGGGATACTTTCCCGGAGGGCGTGAGTGTTTCTTTCTTTTGCAAAACCGACCTTGTAACTTGCTCCCTAGGGTAATTTCGCCATTCGGACGATTTGCTGTGGTCGATTTGCCATTCCGAACCTCCCGGTGCCCGAACGACAAGACACTGCGGTTTCTACAAGGTGACCCTCGGGGCGCCCAGCGGTTTGACAAGTTCTCCGGACCGATCTGGAATCTTTTGGGCCTTCGAAGAGGGGCCTCAACGGAGGATCCAACGGTCGGATAGGGGAAGGGCTCCGGGAGGGTGGTCGTAAGCGTCGCGACCCCCAGGAGTGCCGGGAAGGGCTGCCTGGGAACTTTTTGGATCCGCCTCTTGGGGTGGGACTCTCCCCTCTTGTGAGGGATGCCGCAAGGTCCCGGCCCCGTTTGACTTGGGGAAGGGTGCCGGCTCGGTGTTCCTACAGCGGGCTGCCCCGACCGCTCTAATGCTAACCCTTTGACCTAGACCTTCTCAGAAAATTTAGAAAATTGGGTCGTGGTGTTGGAAATGGATTAGGATTCCACTGGCAAAAATCAGAATTTATTTTCGTACAATGCATTAATTGCGAATTTATGAATGTCTTGCCATCGCAAAAGCGCCCCCGACTTCTACTTGCCACATCGGGAGGAGGACAGGCCCAAACTCCGCTCCGGTTCCCCTTGCTCAGGTATTCTAGGCTGCAGCTCCGGCCGTGTCCCAAGTGCTTCTGAGACCAAGTCTCGGCCCCCAAAGCGCAAAACCCTTCTAGAACCTGGCAACCCACGGGGGTTTACGTTTTGGAGGCCCTCTCCTTGTCGATTCGGGCGGGACCTTGGCGCGTGACTTGACGGGAGTGGGGGTGTTGGCGCTTGAGAGCACGGACCCTAAATCCCCGGAAGCTGCTTGCCCAATTTCCTCTCCCCCAAGGCCCTCGGGACGGGCGAGGCGACCTCCCCTCTCGGGAATGCGATTTGACTCTGCCAATGGACTTCGAGCGCCGGCGTTGCCGGGGACCAAGTTCGTGGCGGGAAGACCACCCGACCTCCAAGAAGCCAAAGTAGCTCACTTCCATCACACTCGTGAGTCAATTGGCCTAGGATGTGGATGCGGGGATACTTTCTCGAGGGCGTGAGTGTTTCTTTCTTTTGCAAAACCGACCTTGTAACTTGCTCCTAGGGTAATTTTCGCCATTAGGACGATTTGGTGGTCGATTTGCCATTCCGGAGCCTCCCTAAGTGCCCGAACGACAAGACATTGCGGTTTCTACAAAGGCCGACCTCGGGGGCCCCCAGGGTTTGACAAGTTCTCCGGGACGATCTGGAATCTTTTTTGGGCCTTCGAAGAGGCCCCTCGAGCGAGGATCCAACGGCCGGATAGGGGAACCGGGCTCGGGGAGGGTGGTCATTAGCGCTGACTGGGAGCGCCGCCAGAAGGGCTGCCTCTCGGGAACTTTTTGGATCCCGCCTCTTGGGGTCCAGGACTCTCCCCTCTTGTGAGGGATCGGCTGCAAGGTCCTGGCCTCGTTTGACTTGGGGAAGGGTGCCAGCTCGGTTGCCCCTGTGGGCTGCCCGGCCAGTTCTATCTTAACCCTTTGACCTAGACCTTCTCGAAAATTTCGAAAATTGGGCTGTGTCTTTGGAGATGGGTTAGGAATCCAGCCGGCAAAAATCAGAATTTATTTTCGTACAATGCATTAATTCGCGAATTTATGAATGTCTTGCCACTGCAAAAGCGCCCCGACTTCTACTTGCCACCGGGGAGGAGGACAGGCCCAAACTCCGTTCCGTCCAGTTCCCCTTGCTCCGTATTCTCATTTGCAACTTCGGCGGTCCCAAGTGCAACAGACCAGTCTCCGGCCCCCAAAAGCGCAAAACCCTTCTAGAACACGGCAGCCCACGGGGTTTACGTTTTGGAGGCCCTCTCCTGTCGGTCGAGGAGGCGGGACCTTGCGGCCATGACTTGACGTGGAGTGGGGGTGTTGGCGCTTGAGCACACGGACCCTAAAATCCCCCGCTTGCCCGAATTTCCCTCTCCCCAAGGCCCACTGGGGGCGGGTGAGGCGACCTCCCCTCTCCGGAATCGCGATTTGACTCTGCCAATGGACTCACAACGCGTCGGCGTTGCCCCGGGAACCAAGTTCCGTGGGCGGAAGACCACCCGACCTCAAGCGCCAAAGTAGCTCACTTCCATCACACTCGTGAGTCAATTGGCCTAGGATGTGGATGCGGGGATCTTGTCGTGGAAGGCGTGAGTGTTTCTTTCTTTTGCAAACCGACCTTGTAACTTGCTCCCTAGGGTAATTTAAGCCATTAGGACGATTTATAGGTCGATTTGCCATTAGAACCTCCCCAGGTGCGAACGACAAGACACTGCCGGTTTCTACAAGGCCGACCTCGGGGCGCCCAGTGTTTGACAAGTTCTCCCGGACCGATCACGGAATCTTTTGGGCCTTCGAAGAGGGGCCCCCCGAGCGGAGGATCCAGCGGCCGGATAGGGGAACCGGGTTCGGGAGGGTGGTCATTAGCGTCAGACCCGGGGGCGCCGCGGGGAAGGGGCTGCCTCGGGGAACTTTTTGGATCCCGCCTCTTGGGGTCAGGACTCTCCCCTCTTGTGAGGGATGCCGCAAGGTCCCCGCCTCGTTTGACTTGGGAAGGGTGCGGCTCGGTTGCCCCCGCAACGGGCTGCCCCGACCGATTCTAATGCTAACCCTTTGACCTAGACCTTCTCCGAAAATTTAGAAAATTGGGGCTGTGTCTTTGGAAATGGATTAGGATTCCAACGGCAAAAATCAGAATTTATTTTCGTACAATGCATTAATTGCGAATTTATGAATGTCTTGCCACTTTAAAAAGCCCCCGACTTCTACTTGCCACATCGGGGAGGAGGACAGGCCCAAACTCCGCCCGTCGGTTCCCCTTGCTCCGTATTCTCGGCTGCAGCTCCTGGCCCAGTCCCAAGTGTAAGACCAAGTCCGGCCCCCAAAAACGCAAACCCTTCTAGAAACGGCAACCCGCGGGGTTTCGTTTTTGGAGGCCCTCTCCTTGCCAGTTAGAGGCGGGACCTTGCGCCATGACTTGGCGTGGAGTGGGGGTGTTGGCCTTGAATTACGGACCTAAATCCGAGGCTTTGCTTGCCCGAATTTCCTCTCCCCAAGGCCACAGGGGCCCCGAGGCGACCTCCCCCTCGGAATTGCGATTTGGACTCTGCCAATGGTTTCGAGCGTCGGCGTTGCCACGGGGACCAAGTTCCGTGGCCAGAAGACCACCCGACCTCCAAGAAGCGCCAAAGTAGCTCACTTCCATCACACTCGTAGTCAATTGGCCTAGGATGTGGATGCGGGATACTGTCGTGGAGGGCGTGAGTGTTTCTTTCTTTTGCAAAACCGACCTTGTAACTTGCTCCCTAGGGTAATTTAGCCATTCGGACGATTTGGCGGTCGATTTGCCATTAAGACCTCCTCGATGCCCGAGCGACAAGACAACTGCCGGTTTCTACAAGGCCGACCTGGGGCGCTTGTGGTTTGACAAGTTCTCCCGGACCGATCTGGAATCTTTTGGGCCTTCCCAAAGAGGGGCCCCTGAACGGAGGATCCAACGGTCGGATAGGGGAACCGGGCTCCGGGAGGGTGGTCATTAGCGTGCAGCCCCCCGGGGGAGCGCTGCCAGGAAGGGCTGCCTCGGGAACTTTTTTGGATCCCGCCTCTTGGGGTCCGGACTCTCCCCTCTTGTGAGGGATCGCTGCAAGGTCCTGGCCTCGTTTGACTTGGGGAAGGGTGCCAGCTCGGTTGCCCTGCAACGGGCTGCCCCGACCGTTCTAATGCTAACCCTTTGACCTAGACCTTCTCCGAAAATTTAGAAAATTGGGCTGTGTGCTGGAAATGGATTAGGATTCCAGCTGGCAAAAAATCAGAATTTATTTTCGTACAATGCATTAATTGCGAATTTATGAATGTCTTGCCACTGCAAAAGCGCCCCCCGACTTCTACTTGCCACATCGGGAGGAGGACAGGCCCAAACTCCGTTCCGTCAGTTCCCCTTGCTCCGTATTCTCGGCTGCAGCTTCTCGGCCAGGTCCCAAGTGCAACAGACCAAGTCTCGGCCCCCAAAACGCAAACCCTTCTAGAACCTGGCAACCCACAGGGTTTACGTTTTGGAGGCCCTCTCCTTGTCAGATTCAGGCGGGACCTTGCGCCGTGACTTGACGTGGAGTGGGGGTGTTGACGCCAGAGCACGGACCCTAAAATCCCCCCGGAAGCTGCTTGCCCCGAATTTCCTCTCCCCAAGGCCCTGGGGACGGACGGGCGCCCTCCCCTCTCCGGAGCTGCGATTTGGCTCTGCCAATGGACTCAGAACGTCGACTTGCCCTGGGGACCAAGTTCTGTGACCAGAAGACCACTCATGTTCACCCAACTAAGAAATGTGTTTTAAACGTCGCTGTGTACGTCGCATGCGACGTCAATACGTCGCATGCGACGTATTTGGTTATAGCGACGTGGTTTAACTATTTTTATTTTTGTTGTGTACATGTTTGATACTGGGGCATGTTTGAGCCTAGACAATGCTTGAGCCTAAGAGGCTTGTTTGAACCTAGGTAGCATGTTCGACCCTAAGGGAAATGCAACGCCTACACGTTCAACGTCTATAGGCTCCTCATGCTTCACTCTATGTATTTGGACTTGTTCACCCTACAAAATACCATTATTATTATCTGTTTGAAAGGTAGAGCAGTGATCCACAACAGAAAGCTAGTGGATAGCATCAAATTAAGCAATGATCAGGTTAACTTGGTGGTGGCACTGGTTTAAGGTTAGAGAAAATCGGAAGTAACTAAGATACCATTGAAGACTCTTTGCATGTTCTAGTCTAGAGGCAATGCTTGAGCCTATGTGGCTTCTTTGAGCCCATGTTCCAGCCGTTCTTTTTATTCCTCGGGATATAATGTATACCAAAAGGGGGGAGGGGGAGAAAAAAGAATTGAATTGAATGGGTTTTATTGCACACCTAAGACCAATAGACATAGCCTATCGGAAGGATTAGACCGAGGATGTGCATAATATTTGACATATAGAATTTAATGATCGTCTCCTCTAGGTGCTAACTAGGAGTCGTCATTGTTAGCATTGCCAACATTTGTATTAAAATGCCTGAAGTACATCTGTATTTCGTGGAATTGATCCGGTGTAAGATCTTTGCATGAGAGCCGGTGGTCCAACCTCTTGATGCTCGTTTCCGGTGAGTTTGAATGCCTTGATCCGCCGGAGGGCTCTTCGTGACGTTATTGACTCCTCTAGCACAACACCTTGGAATATTGGGCGCCCCGGTGTAGTTTGTATGATAAACCACCATGTTGGGTCTTGTCGATCGGTAAAAAAAAAAATCTGGTCAAAGAAGCTGGACGTGAGATTGATATTGATGGTCTAAATTTTGAAGTGGATATGTGTATGTGTGTACATTCACGGTTATGCGGAAGGACAAGCGTCTCACTACCGTGGTACATCTTGCTAGAGTTGACAGCGAAAAAGCCACTTGTTCTATCATACTTTACTGTAGGCCTGGCCCCCCTTAATTGAAGGTCAAACCAATCGACATCGAATATGAAGGTCTTAAAATTGCCACCAACATCCACCTCCATTATAGTCTTTAACCTCCCACCCAATCACGGTGGCTTCGGACGATTACGATCGGCAACACTTGATTGAAACTCCATCGTGAATGATGCCATGACTCCGCAGTCACAAGTCTTCCTGTGTATGTCAAGAGAACTCACACGATAGTGGGTCCCATGCCACCATATCGAGGAGTAAGATATATACTGTCAAAAGCACCATTAATGTCAATAGATACAATAACATCAAAAGAAAATACTCGATTTCGACATCAACATAATTTGTTGCAACTACCTTTTTCATGACACCTTGTGCGTATGCCCATTCCGTAGCTGTAATATACTCCCCCTTGTGATATGCATCGGTCAAAGCCTGTAGTACCCATTCTCTTTCCATCTTGTCCGGCAAGGGTTCATATCCATCAGGGTACGGGGCTCGTCTATTATGTCGTCTCCATTCATGCCTCTTCTCTTCCATTTCTTCCTTTGCGTTCTCATAACGAGCAATCCATTTTGCCATTGGTGCCGAATTGTAAAGAAGAAATTGATTAACCTTAATGATCATATCAGGCGGAAATGACTTCTGCATACCATTGCCTTCTGCCACTACCCCCACAATCTTCTCGTCCCCTTCATCACTCCATAAGCGAGGTGCATCTGGATGTACGGCGGAAATATATTCTATCATATAGAAAAGTGACTCTTTCGCAAGCCATCCCTCTGCCATACTACCTTCAGGACGTGCTCTTTGACGCACCATATCCTTCAATACCTTCATAAACCTTTCCAAGAAAAACATCCATCTGGCATGTACAGTTCCCGCGAGCTCCACTTCCTCAATAAGATGTACCAAAAGATGGGTTTGACTGTCAAGAAAGCTCGTAGGAAACTCCTTCTCCAACAAGCAACATGCCTCTGCCATTTTCACTTTCATCTCTTCAATTTCGTCTTTCGGTATAGTTTTTTTACACATCCACCTATGAGGTCCAAAACAAAAAACTTAGCCACAAATAAAATAGACGGGGGAGCACTAAATCAACATGGGTAACAACCTTATGACCTTTGATAGGGCACTTATTGCCTCCAATGGTCCCTTGTCTAAAACTCCCCTAAAGGTCAGGGGCATGAAGAACTGCATGATCCAAACACCAAATATAAGTTATGGGTTACATTTTATAGTAGTGCATATATATGTGGACTTCAATTGCTTACATGCAAGAACTTATGCCAGTCATGGACTTTAAACCAGTCAGCTCCCCACTACTTGTGAATGCGGTTCGCAATGATTGCATGTAACCAGTTGGTGTTCTAAGGGCCCTTAAATCATCATAAATAGCTCGATGGTCAGCCCTAGCAATAACCCATTTTGCCGGAGGAAGTGGTTGCCCTTCACCTCGGATCCATGCCTCTTTCTTTGTATTACTTACCTTAAGGTCCATCCTGGCATTTGTTGTGTCTTTTTGACCAAATACATGCTTCCATAAAGAGTTTCCCACGTTCTTGAAGATATGCATCGGGTCTAAAAGGTGTTGAATCAGTAGGTCGGTCCAATATGGTAGTCTATAAAAATGCAGGACTTCCTTTTCATATTGGCAATAAAGACTTCCTCCTCCGCATGCTTCCTCGCCACCATCAGTATAATTCCTCATCCTCCTTTGTCTAGGTCGGCTACGACCTCCTCATGCAGGTGCCCCCACGGATTCCCCTTGCGGATTTTCCCCTCTTCCTTCTTATCCCAACGCCACCCCATTCTCGTATGGTAATTGCGCTTGGTGGTTTCAGATAGTCTACATTACCAATTGTGCACGCTTATTTCAAGGGGTGCGTGGAGCGGCAAATACTTCCTAAAACCCTCGTATACTACTTTCTTGGATGCTTAGAGTGACGGTGCTGCAACTTTTCCCCACATATCATGCAAGGGAAGTGCCCGATGTCTTAAACCGAACACCTCGGCAAACCGGGAAAGTCATGCATAGTCCACAATAGTATACCTCTAAGATTAAAAACGTCATTTTATGGGCATCGAGACTGAATACTGTGTTCCACAAAGGGAGTAACTCATCCACAATTATTCTTAGGTACACATCTAAATTACTTGGTTTTTTCTTCCCGTGTATCAATAAAGTCATCATAATGTGCCCACTCTTCATCAACAACCATGGGGTATGTTGTAGTTCACTATCATCAGCTGGCCATGTAGACCATGCAAATCGATTGTGTACCATATGGGTTTACGCCATCGGTGGCCAGGCCCAAGCGACGTTACGTGGTTCTTTTCCAAAGTCGGGGCCATGTCGCATCGACATGCTTCCAAGCTGCACGCGTAAGCCGGGACTCGCATCACATCATCACTAGATGCATGTGTAGCCGTGGAAGTCCATTAGGCTAGCCAATGTCTTGCAGCGGAACATCAACTTTAACCTATAGAATAAATTATAGGCAACATATAAGTACCCGAAAATAAGTGAATTTACAACTATTTGTAAGAAGTGGTGATGCATATACCTTGGGATTATTGGAAAGTGTCGAATAACCTTCGAGGTACCGTTTTTCCCTTTAGGTCATTCCACGTATCTCGGTTCATTACATACGAGACAATGAGTGGACTTCTCATGCTCTAGGGGGATAGAAGATCATACAATCATTTGGACATGCATGTATGACTTTATAACCAAGGCCGGTCGCTTGAATCATTTTCTTAACTTGAGATCCGCTCGGTAGGCATATTGTTCTTCTACGGAAGGATCTTCTCGTGCAACAACTGCGCATCTAAGAGTGGTAAGATAAAAGATGGAGATGGTGGTAAGATAGAAAGACTTGATAAGTATGTCACCTCAATAGAGCAGAGACACTTGCATTGCTCCACTTGAACTTGGTTTGGAGATTGAGAATTAGCAGGCACGCCGACAAACGAGAGGTTCGAGACGCAGGAAATAACTGCGTTTCTGCTTCGATAACAATAGGGTCATCGTCAGTACGACCAATCCTCGAAGGGTATCCAACATCTTCTACCATATCCTCTCCACCACCATCCTCGACATCATCTAAATCAATATCAGGTAATTCTTGAAGAGCGTGCAACATATCGAGCATCGGCTTCGTCTTAAAGACTTCGTTCTCGGGTTCGTCAATAGTTTCATCCTCTTCATATTGATCGTACGCAATATCTTCATATTGGTGCGCTCTGGCTTGAAATTCACGACGATAGGTTTCCCTTTGCCTGTAACTTAGAACTAATGGATCGGGATGGAGACCGCTCTGAATGAGTTCATTAAACAGGAGTAACGTATTAACCATCATGTCAAATAATGTAATAAGTATAAAATACATACAACCATTTGTATAGACTCACGAATGACAAAAAACATATTAAAAAAAAAAAACCTCTTTATTCCTTTTTTTTAGTACAACAATACTATTGTTCCATCTCAAATGGGAGAGGTCTATCATAGCGATAGTTGATAAATAACTCATCTCCAATGTTTATGCTTTTAATAGCACACACCATGATATATCTGCTTTTTACAGATCTTGTAAAAAAATCTTCCTCCCCTCCTTGACACTCTAAAAATTCACAATTGCATCGCTCACGGTTGTCAATAGAACTGTTGATGAACCCTGCAATATTGCCATGAACCCCTGGCCGACCATCAATAAACTTCAACTCCTCATCACATGCCCCCACAGCTATCGACGCAGCATTGGAATTCATTCCATAAATCCTCATACGCCAAGCATATTTAGTCAAAGTTTGCCAAGTTTTCCAATCGTACTCGGGACCTGCATATGGCATTAATGGAATGTGGGTATCTCGCTCCACTTCTATACGCGTGCCGGAGATAAGGCCGAATCCAGCTTCTGGACAAATGCGGCTCCGCATAATGATGTATCTTCTTCCCCAATAAGCAAATTCTTGATCCATAGGGATAGGTAAGTCTACTGGCCACAAGCCAAATGTCTTGCGGTGCCTAACAAAGGGTCGGACTAATCTTTGCAATTCTTCAGGAATTTCACGCTCGGGCAGTGAGGCCAAGCGTTCTTGGGAAATGTGCGACACATGCAATGTTCTCATGATTGTAGCCCTTCGTGTTCTTTCACGCAGGGGAACACTCAGCGTTGAGCGGCACCCATCCACATTATTGATGAATCGGGTTATCGCTTGGGTTTCATATGCCTCTATGGACAACATTAAACCAAAATCCACATCTAGTTTGGAGGAGACATCAGCATCATCTACCTACATATTTAGATATCATAAACATCTTGAATATATACTTGAATTGGGAGAGATACTCTAAAAAAAAAAAAAACAAATAATAATTGTATACCAACCTGATATCCATGACGAGCATCAGATCTGGTGGGTTGTTCAAATGTACCAAATCTTATCAGATGGTCTTCAACAACCGTTCTAAGTCGTCTCTTCAGCCCCCCATACATCTTTTACAATCATGAAACTATTTTGTCCCTCTGCCAATTACAAAAGGTAAGTACTATATACTGCACAATAGTTTGAACGGCTGTGATAGATACAATATATGGTAGTATAAACCCTAAACCCTAAACCCTAAACCCTAAATCCTAAATGGACAGAATTGGGCCCGGACACGTAGTCCTCTCCACTCAAGGTGAAGCCGACCATGCCCTTTCCCTAGTACGACCCTTATATAAGTTTCAATTTCAATAAAGATCTTTTGGAGACGCGCTAGCCCCGATACATAGAGTCCCCTCCACTCAAGGTGAAGTCGACATATGACCTTGACTACGCGACACCTCAATTTTGTAATCTACATTGTACTTAGTAAGGTATGAAGGTGAGTTTGGGCCTGGCACACCTGGTCCTCTCCACTCAAGGTGGAGGCGACCGTGTCCTTGACCAAAAACACCTGCGTTTTTTTTTTACTACTCGCAGTACACGTCCTCTTCTAGTTTATATATGTCTAGGCTACTAAATACAAGAATCAGTAACTTACATGTGACGGTTCCAAGATATCCGGCCTCTCCCCCCGGTGGTAAGACAACATCAATCTGTCTCTGGCCATCTCCGGCCGATCATGCCGATGACCATGGCGATCCATGTAGGGCAGCAACAAGTATAAGATATGGTTAAAAAGAAGAACACCAAAGGCGCTAGGCTGGAAGAGGAGCGAAAGAAAATAACAATGAATGCCGAGAAAAAAGTTGTTTATATAGAAATCTGTAACGTCGCATGCGACGTGACGTCGCCGGCGACGTAGTGTCAACGGTCACATGCCAGGTCACCTACGACTTGGCAGTACACCTGGCAAGTACGTACAGACGTGTCATACGTCGTGTAGACCACGTCGCATGCGACGTATAGTCAACGGTCAAAATCCAGGTCACTGTGCAATTGAAACGCAAATTCCTCCACCATCATATATCACAAAATCATCCAGACGTTTGGCAGGTAAAGTTGCAAGTTCAAGCATTGCTGCTGATTCCAACCTTGATGTTGATCTTTCAACTTCCATAGTGCCATTAGAATTACTTGTATACCCAGCATGAGATTTTAGATCATAACCTTCTTCCCCCTGTATTGACGTATCCATATGTGCTTCTTTGGTTTGCTGATATAGTTCCAGACAATATTTTTCAAGCTCTTGCAAGCTCTCAAAGCCCCCAAAAAAACCATTTTTCATGATTCGGTTTTGAAGAGTCTAGATGAAGGAGGTAATTGGGACGCCGCAAAACCCACGCCGCTAAATGACCATTCTCTTTCACATCTAGAGATAAGATTACTTCCAGAAAGACGATGAAGCCGCATTGATATGGACAGATCAATCAGTCAATAATCAATAAATCCCTTTTGCCGGGGATGTTTCAGAATTAACGCTATGTTTCAGAATTCGCCATCGACCTAAACCTAGAATCCGCCATTAGGACGTCGGGACAAGCGGCTGCAAGTCATATTAAACACTATAATGCTTCTACGGACAAAAGGTAAAAGTGTGGGATTTTTCTTGTGTTCTTGCACAAATTTTAAGGCTTTATCCTGTTCTTCTCTCAGCAACAATGATTGACAACAAGCCTATTGTCAAGTTACCTTCAAGGATTGTAAACTTGGAACAACTAGATTTTGACACAGAACAACGTCAGTTTTATAATGAACAATTTATAGCGGTAGCATATCTCTTTGTGATGATGCATGCGCAGCAACACGCTTAAATGAAGCATTTGCGAGGTTGGTCGTCGAGTCTTTTTAGGCGTGTATCAATCGGGCGCCTATTGAATTTGTAATCCTAAAACCATTAACCTTCAGATATAAAAATATATCGCCACATGCACCACCCACGCCACATATACGCATCGACGTGTCATATCGCCACATATACATACCGACGTGTCATATACGTCACATATACGTACTGACGTGTCATATACGTCACCTACGTCATATATACGTACTGACGTGTCATATACGACACATACGTCACATACGTCACATATACGACGTCGCATGCGACGTCACGTCGTAAACATCCACCTGGCGAGACACCTGTCGTCCACCAGGCGCCCAAGCCCACCTGGCGAGACAGATGGGCCAAGCACTGTACGTCGCATGCGACGCGACGTCGCAAGCGTCCACCTGGCGTGACACCTGTCGTCCACCTGGCGCAAGCGTCCACCTGGCATGACAGATCTGCCACGTCACGTTGTCAGACGTCGCACCACACGTCGCATGCGACGTGTCTACGACGTGACGTCGCATTGACGTCGCATGGTGACGTTATTTGCGACGTCACGTCGCACAGACGTCGCAAGCCCACGTCGCTAAATGTCCATTCTCTTGTTGTGTCAAGGAACAGGATAATCAATTAACAAATGATATAGGTACATACCTTGGACTGCTGCATGAGCAACCAAAAGGTTGAATTTGTAATCCTCTGTTTATTTCAAAATGTTTTGATTTCTATCCGAAAATGGAATCCATTTGTTACGTATGCTCATCCCATCTTCTCATGCATTGAGCCTGGACAAAAAGTGGGAACATGATAAAGAAAACAAATTGTCGTGAAAATGCTGAATGTATAACTTGCAGGCATTCTAGCTCTTTAACTGCAAGAAACAACAAAAAGTAGACATTGTTGCTCTTCCAGCAATAATATTTGCATAAATCTACAAAAAGAAAGAAATAAGGCATGAAAGATTACCTGGTATGGTAGTGTCAGGAAGTTATGATCGAGTGGAAGCACCAGCCATAACTAGAGGAAATCAAAATAAATACAAATTCTCAATGAATTAATGGCCTCCCAGTTGGAAAATATTGTTGCCAAAATAGCGATTGATCTTGTGAAGAAAGACACAACATTTTCGTGACAGTTTGAAGAGAAACTAATCCACCCATAATGCATATCTTCTCAAATCAATTGGAAGAACCCAGTTATCCTTAAAATTGTCTTCTCACTAAAATGTTATGCAAAGCTCAAACACCCATTTACATAAGACGTAAACAAAACAAAGAAATCAGAGAAAGATGTCACCTAGGCTTTGTCATATCCAGACATTCTCGCCTCCATTTCTTTTCATCCTACTTTGGAAGCTGTCTGAAGTACCAGTATAGCAGCTTTTTGCATCCAGAAAGCATGCAATAATCATTTCGCACAGACCATAAAAAGGAACACATTCTTGATAAGGTATTATATGAATTGGACTGCAGAACGAACCCTAACTCACAATTTGGAACTTTGAATCCATTCTTAGCCACTTGCATGCGTAGATCACCACCTGTAAAGATGGACGATCCTATAACACAGGAATTTGTCACAGAAAAATGCTACTTGCAGCAAATAAATAAATGCATAACAGAGAGTTAGTATTGATATAGCTGGCCAATAAAATAATTATGGATAAACAATAGTTTAATGTGAATAAGCACATTTACTGCAAGCAAACTTATTTGTCTCCATATCTTTTACTATTAAGAAAATACATTGCAACGACATACCTTTGTTGCTAAATGGTGTGCTCTCTTTGCCAAGGGCTGCCACAAATGTAAAGATAAACCATCTGAATATCAAAGACAACATAATCTTGGCACCATTGGTTCTCTCTTTTTCACCCGCCATGTTTTAACAGAAGGGTGGTTTGCAACAGATTCCAAAACATAAGTCATATGATTTTAAATACATGAGCAAGGAGTGCCTATCAATCCTAGGACCTAAAATGGGAGATTTTTAGCCTATTCACTTAAGATATCAACAATTTGCGAATTAATCCAATCCTCATACCAGATCCAAAGCAGAACTTTAACACCTAGGTTCCTTCAATAGAACCTCTGCTGCATGGAATCTGCACAAAACCGTCGCATAGAAATATATAAGCGAATAGAACTTGATCTGAGCGATGACCCAACCACCGGATTAGGGATATTGCACAACAAACTATAGGAAAAAATGGTCCAAACCTAAGAGAAAGATCGGAAGGCCCCTTCTGGCATAATCCTAATCAAAACCTGAATGCCTGGATGATCATCTGTAGCCATGCACAATTTTACCAAAATAAGGTGGATCAGATGAGGATGCCCACGCAAAAAAAAAAGGGTAAAATCTTACATAAAGAAACATCCTGATTTGATTAAACATTTCCGGCGCACCAATGTTAAAACACGCGGCTCGCACCAAATGCAACCAACATGCACGACCTCCATATTTTTGCGTTTTGAAATCATACTCACTCCAAATGCCTGATTTTTGGGAAACGGAAAGTTTTACCGGCGAGAAAATTTCCCACAACCTTAGGAAATTAACCCAAGAAAAAAATCCAAAAAGTTTCCCACTTGTCGGAAAAACCAAATTTAAACAATAGATATATATATATATTCTTATAATGGAGTCCTTGATGTGCTATGTATTAAATCTGAATAAGTCTAAATTTTGTTGAATATGGCATAAGTACCTCCATGGACTCGTCACAGGTTGTATTACCTATTTGAAGTTTCAGATAAACAATATACAAAGTATTTACTGGATGTAGAAGTTTTAAGCAAGGTTTTCTGTTTACTGCTACGATTAAGTGAAATTCTGTCCTTTATCTATGAATATTACAGTAATGGAAGTTTGATTAAGGTTTAAGTTTGTAAACTATCTTTATTTTAAAGAACAATTTTGTGGTTATGGGAAAACCAATGGAAATGAGGTAAGACATGTTGTAAAAAGTTTTTTAGTGTCTAATAAACATGCTGGCTGCATAATAAAGATAGTACAGAAATGCTAAAACAGGCTTCCTTTCTGAAATATCTTAAAGAAATATAAGGTCTGTAGGACGCTAAAGTGAAGGAAATAGAATGGATGTAATCTGTAACTAAATTGAAAATTGACATGCAAATAATTAAAGTCAAATTGGCATAATTATTAAGACATGCAGGGTCTGTTATAAGGTAAACCAGAAAGTTAGTGTCAAACTATGAAGTACAGAGTTGACATGCAAGACAGATGATATTATGTGCATGCAAAAATACAAACGTGACCTAAGGATACAATAATACAAATAAAACTGTAGGGTAGCCTAAGGATATACATACACATAGAAAAGCTCTTTCTATTTATTGAGAATAGTTCTTGAAAAGGGCATGCAGAGGACTAAACTTGCACGTCAGCAAATATGATCTAGAAATGTGTTAAAAGATGGGTTTTTGAAGCTGTACCGCAGGATTATGCGTATGTAAGTAAGACTCAATAAAGGTTGCATTCCATTGGATTTTGATAAAAATGCTAAACATGGGGATCTGAGGCTGTTTTGCATGTTAAAGCATATGTAAGGAAGACTGAATAAGGCTCGTTGTCTACTGGATTTTGTATCTGGAACCATTGAAATCTTGTCTGAATGTTTAAAAAAATAAGACTATGGTCTAGTTTTTGGGTAAAAATTGTTGAGTATGACTTGTATTTACATTATTTCGTTACAAATTGGGGTGCTTGAGGCTAAAGGGTATTAAGTACCAGTTTCATACGAAATTTCGTATCCAGATTGATAATACAGCTACTGGAATTGACCAGGGCTGATGTTTGGCCTAGGGATCTAGGTTTGACCGGGTTTTTTTTAGACACTTCGATTCCTTGGTTAAACCAGAGTTGCTTGTGTCCTTTAGCCTCATCCCTAATGTCCATAGAGTAATAGATAACTGTTTTTTTAAACAGGGTTCTCACAACTTAATTGGTTGTATTTCAGGATGAAAATAAATACTTAGAAGAAATGGACTTTGAAGTAATCCAACCTACATGGAATAATGAGCTGACTGCTTTGGGGTATGCAGCTAGTAAAATGGAGTGCCCAAATATTGTGAATTTTCATGTCTGGGCTTTAAGAAGGAACGTGCTAGGATGTCTAGATTTTGTAGTGCACTTTGTAAGCATTTTGTATAATCTATCCCTTAGAGAAGGGCTTGTGTTCGAGGTTTGGGAATGTTAAGTCTTCCAAGAATTTGAGGAAGGATCGATTGTCTACCTGGGATTGATAGACGAAGAGATAAGTAAACATTGATGTTGGACTAAATTTTGGTGGAAGTAGGGCAAACAGTTAGAAATTAATTGAATCACATTTGCACCTAAGGACATGGCATGGCAGGGCATAGCAAGGCATGGCATGGCAACATGAGTGTATTCCTCATGGGAGCTATGGTCCTGGAATAAAGAAGCACCTAGCACCTTTTCTTCTACTATCCCATCATGTGATATATTGTTTCATAAGCAACGGAGCGTTGTTCTTTATCATATTTGGGAACTTGATGTCAGAATCATTACCATGTATACGTGCTTGAAAGATACATTCGTGTACAGAGTTTGGAATTGATCTGAGAATTCAAGGTTACTCTATGATTTAAAAATGCATTCTTAGTACCTATCAATAGAAGACCATTTACAATAGTTGTTTACAAACAACAGCTGGTGTTGAAGCTGTACATGTGGCAAAACCACATGTTTTGGCATGTTCCAGCCACTATGATGGTTGATGGTTGAGCCTACGGCACAAGATGCATTTCTACCATTAAATGATCATCTCTATGTACATTTGCTTTGTGCAACATCTTAATTTCTTTTAACCAAGGTGCATTTCTGCCATAAAATAATCATCCCTATATACATTTGCTCTGTGATGACATCTTTCTTTCATTTTAAGCTAAACTATACTGCTTTTGTGATTCCATACCTATAAAAGGATATATACGTGAGATAGCAAACATTGTGACTTTAATCTTTTATAAGGAACAAGTGAATTAATTTATGTTTTCTTTTTTTTTTTTTTTTTTTTTTTT
This sequence comes from Isoetes taiwanensis, assembly GCA_021234155.1. NCBI lineage: Eukaryota > Viridiplantae > Streptophyta > Lycopodiopsida > Isoetales > Isoetaceae > Isoetes > Isoetes taiwanensis. The sequence goes on along the minus strand of JAJEKV010000020.1, from coordinate 2,763,777 downwards.
TTTTTTGAAAGCATAGTTGGTGGGACTTGCACCCACCTACGTCTCCCACCCAATAATAGCCAGTGGGTCTTGAACCCTGGTGGGGATCACCCCAACCCAAGGCCTTACCACCAGACTACCACCGCGATGGGGATTAATTTATGTAAAGAGCAAACAAACTTTAATATCTTGAGTATATCATAGACAACGCATATGGATAAAAATAATAGTTGTATAGTGAGCACAACTCTATATGCTGTTTAAAGTGTACACTTAATTTTGTCCCAAATCGCACTCCACATGTTGAAGAACAAGCAGCTTTTGAGATTTTCAAAGACTCAACCCCTGTACCCTTTTAACCGATGATGTAAATGAGAAGCTCGATTGAAAATGCTTTGTAGATCATGGTATAATGTAGTGTATTCAGACTTTTTAGATGTCAACATCTTACTTAAGGATGCCAAAACAATTCCTTCATACTACAGCACAAGCTTAAGTTTGGATGTTAACATCTTAGTTACGAATGCCAAAACAATTGCTTAACTGATCTCAATTTGATTTCTATTATTAGATTGATATTGTGAGCTTTTTCTTCCACAAAAAATGACACATTTTTGCCAAGATTTGTTCAAGGATAAGGAATTGTTTGTCTATGAGAAAAGATAAAGCAACCAACTTAATAAAATTGTTGCCAAACAAATCAACCTTACAATTACTCTTGACCATGGAGGTTACATAGGCATTTGTTTTGGCTTTAGCATAAAGATTTTATATGCATTTGCTAATTTGGCGAGCGGCGAAGGCCGCCACGCAAATTTCTTATATATATAACTAGAAAAGCGGCCGCCCTAACGGGCCAAACAAATACTACTCTGTTTATATAAGTTAGGGCTGCCCTTTTTTCTTTTTATGAGATATTCAAGCGAATACTACTCTGTTTATATAAGTGCTTCTTCATATACGACATTTGGGGTGTACATTCGGTGGTCTTTTCGTAATGCACCTTGGCGTGATGTTTCCGTAATGGTAATTTTGATTCCTGTCTGAGAAGTGCACCTTGAGAGAGCAACATAGAGTTGGCCATGTGCAAAAACTGGGGCTGGCAAGTAAAGCCCAACAATCTCTAGAGATTGGCCTTGCGACTTGTTTATTGTCATCGAGAAAGCCAAATGGATTGGGTATTGTCTCCTGGTGAATGGTATGTGTGAATCAGACTGTGTCAGATTGATCTTTGGGAGCAGGATTGGGGTGCCTCTGAATTGTCCTGTAATTATATCCGCCTGTAGGATTCTTTGTGTTGCATGGGTGATGCGCAGGCGTATCCCATTGCACAATCCACCCTTGAGCTTGTGAGGCGGCATTTCAGAGGGTGTGAGGTGGTTAACAAATTCAATCAGAAAATTTCGAACGTTCTCTTCATCTTCCATGTTGAGAATATATGGATGCAGATCTCTATGTAACCGTTGCAAGGTCTTGTCGCTGAGTTTTAGTGTATCCTCATATTTTGGAGATAGTATGGATTTTTCAAATAGATATTCCATACTTGCTGAGTCGATGCTTGTTCGAATGCATGTGCTTCGCAGCTGAACGGCAGGCCAAAATTGATTTTTTCAGAAGAACGAGCAAGCCAAGATGCGGCTTTTTGTGCAAATCGGTCTTGTGGCAGGTCGAAAGTGCTTGGCAAAGAATTTAAAAGCCTGGGAAGGATTGGATCAATGAAAATCGGGCCTGTGGCAGGCTGAATTTATTCGATTTGAGGAGAGTATGCATGCTAGGTTCAAAATGCTTGGAAATCCAGCATGTGATGTGCTTGAAAATGGTTAGAAGCAAGAAATGCTTGGAAATCCGGCATATGATGGGGCCAACAGTCGGGATAGGGCTAAAAAGCGCCCAGAAGCTTCTAGTTCTTGTATTCAGAGAAAAATGGACGAATGGATTCAGAGAAGCATAGGATCTTCCTCCTTCTTTCTGTCCTTTGCTCTGCTGGATTCTTTGCATCTGCATTCTTTCATCTGCCGGATCCTTTGCATCTGCATTTTTTCACTGTCAGATCCTTTTCATCTGCATTCTTTCATCCGCCTCTTTCTTTTTCGTCCTTTGCTGCCGGATCCTTTTTGCTCTACCGGATCGGGGGAGTTTGAAAACTAGACCATGGCTCTATGGCTATGGGAGCTTCTTCAGGAAACAAAGAGTCCAAGTGTACAAAGGATCTTCGTCTCAAAGGTATGTACCAAATTTTAAATTTCTAGCATGGGGGTATTAGGAAAAAAGCGGGGTAAAAAAATACGTTGAAAAAAAAAGTGTAAAATAAATGCTACAATAGGATTATATTTTGACGTTTATTTATACGTCCCCAATTTCTCTTTTTATATGCGTGCTACTATGTTCACACGTTAAACATTACGTTTCCATGGTGCATGTTTTCTAGGCATATATTCTTATTCTAAGGTAAAAATTTAACTTTTCAAAGATCATGATATACTTTATACCTTGTTTAACCCATTTTGAAGGTTTTAAGACACAAAATGGGGACAAGAACTCTTTGATGCACATGATCATCCTCTATAGTTTCTAACACAATGTAAGGTTTACATATTAATAGATTTAATGCATAGGTCTAATAGGCTCTCATAGGTTTAATGCACAGGTTTACATTGGTTTAATCATTTCACTGTGCTTTCATAGGTATATTACATAGATTTACATATTTTTAATGTATAGCTTTCATAGGTTTAAATGCATAGATTTAGATTGGTTCAGATTGCGAGTCGAGAAAGGCTCTCAGGCTTGCGTTTTTCACTCTGTGCTGCCTTTCTCGACTCGGGAGTCGAGAAACGCCATTAGAGGGGCCTTGAGGGTCTTTCTTGACTCGCGAGTTGAGAAAGGCCCTCAAAAAACTTTTTTTCCCTGGTTAAAAAAAAAAGGAAAAAAAAAGTTTTTTTTTGGGGCTCTGAGCTACGTTTCTCGATTCGCGAGTCGAGAAAGACCACTAGAGGGGCCTTGAGGGTCTTTCTCGACTCGCGAGTCGAGAAAGATCCTCAAAAAAGCCCTTTTTTTCCTACAGACCTGCCTTTTCCACAGAATTGGCCCACAGACCTGCGTTTTTCACTCTGAGTTTCCTTTCTCGACTCGCGAGTCGAGAAAGGCCCTCAGACTTGCGTTTTCACTCTGAGCTACCTTTCTCGACTCGCGAGTCAAGAAAGGCCATCAGAGGGGCCTTGAGGGTTTTTCTCGACTCGCGAGTCGAGAAAGGCCCTCAAAATTTTTTTTTCTTCCTACTTAAAAAAAAGGGAAAAAAAGTTTTTTTTTTGGGGGTCAAAATCATATGCCAATAGAAAGTTCTCTACAGAGGCTTTCTGATGAGCCCAAGATCATCTGAACAGATGACCTTTGTAGCTCAAGTTATGAATGCAAAAATAATTGACATTCTCTCTCTAGTGCTTCTCCTCTTTATCATTTTTAATGACTTAGATATTACATACAATGGTTTGGTAAAAAAGAACCTCTCATAAAAATCTTATTTTTGATTGAAACCTTTTTTTTTTCCCAACCCAAAATTTGTAAAAAGCATTTGCAAACGTAATGGAGTGTGTTACGTTTGTCTTGCTAATTGCAAATGGATTAATTTGTACGTCTATTGGCGTTTAGAGTTTGAGACAACAAGTGTAGCAGGTATGCATTCTTTTGGGCATAGTGATTTTGTCTAGCTTCGCTTTATGCATATCATCTTTGTGCAAGTTGCTGCGATGGTTTTTCCCTCCTAAGGGGGGGTTTTTTAATCCGGGTAGCAACGGGCTTGCTGCACCCGTGTAATTTGGGTCCCATAGGCCGATTGGCCTCCGCGGACGATAAAAGAACCTTCCTTCCTTCCTATATTGTTCCAATTTTATTGGATGTCTAACAGAACTCTTCGGCTCTTGGAGGCTATGCACAATTATTATTTGGGTAAAAGTGTATTAGGGTGTCTATTTTTTAAGCTTGCCAAAGTACCCTATAGTATATACTACAAAAACAAGTACTTTCTTTATTCTGTTTTCATCCAAATCAATTAAGAAAATCGAATAAAGGTCTAGGACACGTTACGATCCAGTATTACATGAAAATACAAATCTACTGAAGTAAAAAGACTGCATTAATTCTTAAACTAAATAAACGTTGATATTTTGCTTAAGTTCTGGAGTACCCAGTGCTGACTATATTTTTGGGTACTTTTCTGCTCACTAAATGATACTTTCTAAGGGACATCCTAACATGCTTTTACCCATTTTGTACTTTTTTGGTTTAAAGTTTTAATACATTTCCATACTCTTATCTAGAAATATCTAAGATTGAAGGGGTGAGATTTGCCCATAAAGAGATTATGACCATGTGTGCAAAATATCACTTCGTTAGCTTGATCTTTATAGAAGATGTATCTTAATGACGTTCTATAGTGAAAAACTAACATGTCAACAGGGATGCTTTTATTTATTTTCCTGATGCAAATTATATAGATGAGCTCCAAATAGCTAATGCACGGTCATATGGAAATTCTCCCACAGTATACTTACATGCATATGCTCGAAGACAAAGGTCTAAGTTCTAAGTTAATCTATTGTGCACCTTGTTTTTTAGCCAACCCATCCAGCTAAAGGTTCTCTCATCTTCCACAGAACCTAGGACCATCCTTTGACATAGATCTGCCAACTTAAAATATTCTGACATATGCTCCCGAAGTAGTTGGCTACTTCCAATTGTCCTCCACAATTTTGTAATTGCACCAAACTCTGAAAGTTTATTCTTTTCAATCTTTAAACATTGTTTCCACATAGTCTCACCAAAGCACTGTGATTGTTCAAGCAGAAGAGTCTCTTTCAGAACACCACGAACTTCCTTACCATCTACAATTTTGGAAGCACAAAAGTGTTCTATTAGCACTCCACGTCTACGTTTGAACTTAGCTTGAACACGTTCCTCTCCTAAATCTCTATCCCAAAATTGTGGATAAACAATTGCCATAGCTTCTAGAAGTTAATCTCTAGGAAAACGATTATGAATCTCTGTTGACAATTCCTTTGCAATCTTTGCTAGATCCTCTCTTACTGTCAACATTATAGTATCAAAATCTGACCTTTTAACAGGCACCTGACGAGGTAGACGTCCACGGACACGATGCTTTGTGCAATACATCTAATTCAAATAAAATATTAATTAGACATAAGTAGTTGAACACAAAAAGTGACCATTATTAACTTTACCTGCACAAGTTGGGAACGTGCTTTCACGCAAATCGTATCCTTGTCAGTGTATGTCAAAAAACTACTACTGCTTGCACCATCAATATTGACTAGCTTGTGCCACAAGTGGAACTTCTCCTTGCAATATGGTACATCAACACAAGAAAAGTACAAACCATCAAGAGCCAAACATGACAACTTCCTTGCGCTTGCGTATTCCTCAGTATGCAATGTCCTTTCTTGGGCAAATTTAACGAGCTTGTTCATTTCAGCAAGCATGGGAAGAATATTAAATAGAAAGAAGTTCATTAAGTTTACCAAAATAAATGCCCAAAATCAGAAAATTGTAAATATAGTTGATATTACAAAAATTTGCGTAAAATGAATGCTCAAACTCATAAAATCATATTTCTGATTTTTATAATCAGAAAATCAGATTTGCAATTCACTAAATATTCACTTATATGCAAAGAAAATACAAGAATTAATCTAGAAAATCAAAAGCACCTGCTAAAGTTAGCAATGTCTCCATATTTGTTAAACGAGCAAGCATTTCAATTGGCTTGTCTGCTTCGTTGGATTTCTTGGATGCTAATTGGTCCATAAGTGCAACCAATGATGGATATACTCCTCAAACAAACGCAAGAGATCCATCTTGTCTCCACGTTCTTTAACATCTTGTTTCCTTTTGTGAGCCCCTTGGCCATCTTTTTAAATTGATTGCACCTAAAGCACATCATAACCATATAAGAAGATAATTATGATGTCATAAAGAATGCTTGTGACTTTTACCTTTTGTTACTACGACAGAAGAACTTGTTTGTCGTATTTACAAGATCTTCCACCTTTGCCACACAATCATAATCGTTGACAACATGAAAGGCAAGGTCCAACCTATGCGCCACACTAGATTCGTCCAATGATATTGCAAAATAATCACAATCACGTATAGCTTCACCTAAATCATCTTTAATTACTTGATCCAACACTTTGGCAAATTCCCAGCCACTACTCCTAGACCAATGAGATTGAGGAAAATTTGGATTACCTTGAAGTGACATGTGCAATCGGTCCCACGTTTCCAAGAACAAACAGTGCAAGGAGCAACTTTAGGCACCTCACCATTTTGTGGATACACGGGCTCTATAAACGGAAATCTTTTAACCCAATCTAATTGGAACGTTCTTCCCTCATCCCATTCAAATCCTTTTCTCTTCTTTCCCTTTTTCACTGTCACATCCTCTTGAGTGCCATCTTGGTGCTTTCTTTTCCACCCCTTCTTTGTAGCTACATTCACCTGACACTTGCCCCAGAGGATACATCCAAAAGAACTAGAACATGATTTGCATTTGAGCAAGAAGGAAGGCTTGCTTGATGAGATGTGTCATTTCCACCTACATGATGAGATGGTGCTTCATCGTCTCTATCATTGCTACTTGATACTCTTTGGATGCCACCAAAGAATGATCGTACGTCTCGCTTTGGATTGGCTTTGTCCATTACATACCTGCATCATGAACATATTATATCATTGCACGTGAAAGCAAGAAAAAAAATCAGAATTTAATATCTAGTGCTTAAATGTTGTTGATAGAAACCACAAGGATTTAATTCATTTAGGAAACATATCAGAAAAACCTTTTTTTTTGTATCTACATACGTTTACTAGTCTAACAACACGGTGCAAATGCACATTTGATTATAAGCATATATAGTTGCAGTATGACACTATGACACTGGAGCATTAGAAGCAAAACTTTAATAGTGGTAAATACTGTATGGGTAAATACTGGAGCATTTGAAGCAAAACTTTAACTTTGTTAAAACAGCAGAAATTTTTCCACTATCAATAGGGAATTTGCATTTATACATGATTCACCACTAGTCAAAATGCTTGAATATCATCACCAGGGATCGACCTTAAGAATGGCATTTGTACGCTAAGAATTTCTGAACAGGTCATGGCAAAGCTACAAGCATCTATTTTTTCTGTGTGATATCCACCAGAATCATGCAATGAGATCACTTCAGGGGGCATATAATTCAGCGAATCTTTGTTCAAAGTAAGAGTATCACTAGCCCTGAAATTAGCTTTAGAAATGCCAAAATCTGCAATTTCGACTAACAATTTACCATCTGGTCTAATACGGCTCACCATGATATTTGCAGGCTTGAGATCTCGATGAATCACCTTTTCGCTATGCAAATGCCTCATCCCCTTGAAAATCTGGATCATTATATCCAACTTTTGCTGCAGTGTGGAAATTTTGTCTATGCATTGGAATTCTGAGAGAAAGGGAAATCAACCCACTATCCTCTTCCCTTGCATAATATGCCCAATAGTGAAGAGTAGTTGCACCATTACTTATTTATAACCTCTCTGGGTCTCTTACCAGTAAGCATGGACTGAAGCAGTGTGCTCTTGATATCATCGTGGCCATAACTATCAGTTAAATCTAATGACAATTCTTCTTTCCCATTTATAACAAGGATAATGACTTAAAAGTAATTTGACAATATGAAAACTACCACTTATAGCAGCCCAATGGAGAGGGGTTTCCCCAACATTAGTAACTGAACCAACACAAGCCTTGTTATGCAAAAACCATTCTACACAAGCCTTGTTATGCAAAAACCATTCAACTGCTTCACGTCTGCCATTCCAAGCTGCATAGTGCAAGGCTGTGTATCCTGTCAAGCTTTTCTCATCCACATCTGAGCCATGCAAAATGTTCATAGCTTACATGTTGCCAATGGTTTTGCTCCATGTGCATCACAAGCTTCTTTGTCAGCTCCTGTTTCTATCAGAATTCTTATTGCATCTACTCTTCCTTTTCCTGCTGCATAGTGCAACAGTGATTAAAATCTCGATGCCTCATATCTTCGTAATCAGGCATGTCTGGCATTACTGTTTTGATGAAGCTTTGGAAGATTGATTACATAAATTGAAATTCTAGCACAAGGCTTTTGTTGCCATTTATTGTGTTATCAAAATACCCAAGCAAGCGAACAACGTGGGAAGAATCTGTAGCCTGCAATTTTTCATGCACCTCCAATTCCTGTTTAATTCCTGGATCAGTCCATTCACAGTCCCTGCTATCCTTTACCCATAAGATGTGCTTCATGGCCATTAAAGGTGCAAGGCGGGATTAAGCATAAGACAGCAAAATCTTCTTTAATCTTCTTTCTCAGACCGTTTATAAGTTCTATTTCGCTCTTTAAATATGTTATCAAGTCAGGCTCTGGAGCAAGTTTGCACATTCAAAAATATGCATGTCAAATCGTGATGAACTTATTACCATACAGAATATCGAAATAGCACTTTGATGTCAAGAAATCTCCTGTGTTGAAGCGGATGCACTAGGCAAATTCAATCTGACCTCTGTAGCAAACATACATGGAGATAGATCCCATCTTCCACAGCCCGATGATCCAATACTGACTGCCAAAGTAGAAGGCTGGCAAATAGCGATGCCCAACAATATTGGACCAAGCCCGTGATCCTGCCACTTTGCTCCCTTTTAATTTCAAATCAGGAGACAAGTCTTCCCACTATGGTTCAGTACTACCGGTCCAGAAAGCTGCCAGAGATATCATCATCACATGCATAGTCTGGTGCTCCAAATATGCAATTTTGGGAAGTAGAAGAACCAAGAGATATCACCATACAGTTGCCCAACAACTGAATTTATTCACACTCTTCAAACTGAAAAGCATACTATAAATAGAGAACTTCGTAGAGAGAGTATGCACCTGTTCTTTACGAAATTATGTGAGAAATTGGAAATATCTTGAGCAAGCTACGTTCTGCATCCCTAGCCCAGCCATATAAAACATCTGCAAGAATATACAAGAATATCTTCAGCTAAACTCTTTTGATTTTATGAAGAAGTGTTCAAATTTAAGCATCTGAAACTAAATCTGCATTAGATAATGATGGCATGTTAGCTTGGTGTATGAGCATATGACAGGATTGGAAGCAGCCAAAATACAAGAACGAGTGTTTTGTGAAAATGATACTAGTATTACCTTTGATTTTTATTGAAATAAAGTATTCCCATCTCATTCCTGCGCATGCAAACACTTATATTAGATGAGAACATTCGGGTTTGAGACTCCTTTTGTAGACTATGAAGCATCAGAAAAAAAAAAAGAACTATGGAAAACAATCTCACTGGAACATTCTTTTGAAACATTCTCACTGCAAGGCAAAGCGGGTTGCAAATCATAAAGCAATCCCTGAAGTGCAACTAATGTCTCAGCTTAAATACAAGCACAAATTAGAGTGACAAGCAAGAACATGTACCTTGATCAACCAAACGCTTCGTGTCACATTGATGCCAAGAAACAGTCTGACGAAAATACCTTTGGAAACCAGAACTTGATCAGGAAACGAAATGAAAGCCAATATAATATAAATAGAAGCCAAAGAAAATCGAGCATTTCTAGTTCATTTTCCACTCAAAAACTAGATCGATGCATAAAATACATGAAATTGCTGAAAATGCAGAAAAGAAAAGCTCTCAAAGTCAAATCCTCAAGAAGATACTGCAGATAATTTTTTTTTAATGCTCTAAAATCCGCGTGCTTGGATTGATCTGGGCGAATATCATACCTCCGGGGCAAGAAGGTGTAGAATGGAGGCGAATCCACTCCAGTCTGAGATTAGATTACAGGGCGAATACGTTCTTGGCGGGATGGCCTCCTATCAACTCGGGGCGAATATGCCAAAAATAAATGGGCCACGTACACTACCCAACATTCGTATGAAATTCTCAAAATTCCCTAAAAATTCATTCGCCACTAAAATCATCACTGCCTCAAAAGTGAGCCTCAACTTTTATATTATTCATCTTTAATTTTTAAATTCATAGTTTATTGAAACTTTGACATTCATGCATCTAATTTGCTTTTTCGAGATGTTAAATAATATTATATTGACTAATAGGATGTTGTCAAGACTGCTAATCTTCATCTTAAATGAAAACATAATCTTGGAATGAGATTCCAAATGCAAATCCATTCGTAAAGGCAAAGCCCACAATGGTTCACAAATGGATAGGGGCTACAATTGGCATTATCATTGTCTGAAATCGATCATTGGTGGATGGGCTTGGGAAGCAAGCCTAAATCATGAAGCTGTTCTTTAAAGTAGGTGATGCCAAAACTTCAAAGCCATTCTTTAAGGCGAGTAGCCAACGAGCAAACATACAATTATGTAATGAAATTTTTTTCTTTGAAGTATCAAATATATATACTATATAAAGATTGAAAATTACAAGTGTATGCCAAGTGATATCATGCACCTACACAACCTGGATGTTTATGTAGGGATAATCACTCGGTTATTGAACTAAATACTTACAATCGAGATAAAAATGTTTTGCGGGCTAAAGATGCCCATTGTTCCTCTACTGATGCTAGAAGGCACTGCTGTATTTTGCTCTTCAAGATGGTCATAAACTAGTGGGATGACTATAACCTGGAATTGTTGGTTTTTACTATATACTATTTTCGACCTTTTTGGGAGGTGTAATGCACAATTTTTAGTTAAAGGAGGTGTAATGGGGAATTTACGAACTTATTTGAATCAGAATATTGGGACGACATGACTAGGCGAGCTTACAAGATTAATGTTTGGAGTTGGTCAAGTCACAATGTTGAACTTCCGATATGTTTAGAATGATGGAGCCATGATAATTGGATGCTATGATTATGATCTTTAAGAGCAAAACATGAATTTGTACATCAAAATAAAGCAATGGTAAAAATTGTACAAAAATAAGAACAAGTTATGGTAAAAAATGAACTTGCACAATCAAAGGCATAGATGGTGTTGTGATTAGATAAGGGTGCACATCGAATGGACCCTTGGAAAGGAGGCATGGTGTGCACACTCGTGAATAAAATAAAGGGAAAACAATCAAAATGCCTCTAACAAGTTTTCCAAATTTCCAAAAAATGAATGGCATTTTGGTTAATGTTTAATATACCTCTTATGGCTCATTATTTTTAGAAGTTTCTTTACAAGCACTATATATTAGAATACGATCTATCCAATGTTAAATTCATCTAAATTAGAAGTTAAATCATTATTTGTGTTTCCTTATGGGTTTTTTTTATATCTTCTATTTCTGACCATTGACCTCTGGAATATTCCGTGTTCTATGCCAGATCAAAGGCCATTACATTTTTCATCAACAATTTGCCTGCCACTTCCAATGGTCCAAACCGAACATATGGTTAGAAGCAAAAAAAAAAAAAAAGGCTGTCTTAGGCCCTGGACTGCCAGCGTGCCTCCAAGCCCGCCTTCTTCTTGGATCCATTGCCCCTTAGACAGAACAGGAAGGTCATACATAGAACAGATGGTAGCGCAGATGGTAAGGGTCATAGCAAACCACCATGAACCGCCGGAATCAATCCCCTGCTCCACCTGCATGCAAACCCTCCTAGATGCCTTGGGTAAAAGAAAGAAAGGAATATAAAAGGCAAAGCCATAAATTCGGCTCACTCATACACACACGCTTAGTGGAGTGCGCATGAGTCTACTCTGGCATTCTGATGCCCCCTTCAATCCTTGCTCCAAACGGCCAGTTGCTGCAAACCTATAAAGTTTTACTCGCCCATTTGCTTCAAATCCATGAATTCCCTTGATCAAAAGACCTCAAAATCCCCCTTTTCCTTTTCTGACCTGGAATCGGATGGCCAATTTGATTCTTGTTAAAAAAAAAACTCAGAAGATCCGCATGATCAATCACATCGCTCTTTTACAAAGCCGGCGATAGCCTCCAAGCCTGCCCCACTGGGACCCATGGCCGTGCCGGTTGAAAAAAGAAAGAAGCATGCTTTCTTATCCTTCTATCCTCAAACCATGCATAGAAACAAGAAGAAAAACACATGCCCTTAGCCGATTTTTGAATGCTACCTTCATCTCGGCCAATAAGCAGCTCAAATCAGCTAAAAAATATGCTTTGCATACGATTTTCAATACAATACCCAGGCAAAATCTTGCTGAAGTGATGTGATTTTTTAAGTTGAGGTGTTGTTCTTTGAGGTGTAGTTTATAAGTAGGTTAGTTTTTTAAGGAAATATGGTTTTTTGAGGTGTGGTTTATAAGTAGGTGTAGTTTTTAAATGGTTGTTTTTTAAGGAAGTATGATTTTATGAAGTGGTGTAGTTTATACATCGGTTTTGATTGAAAACGAGGCAGCGAAAGAACACATATCGGATTTGTCGGATTTATTCGAACACTTCCGGATCACTTCGATTCATTATTCACATCTTTTCTGCATCAGTTTTGCAATTTTTGCTTCTGCTTCTCTTCCTGATACTTGATTTAGGGTCTCTGGGCAGTAGCTATTTCTGCTATTTATATGACCAGGCCAAAGAAAGCCGGGTCCTTAAAAAATGCTACTTGAAAACTACACCTACTTATAATCCACACCTCAAAAAACCATACGTCCTTAAAAAAACCAGCTACTCCAAACCATGCTAGAAATACCGGCCGCAAATACCAAACGAAATAATTGGAAGCTTATGGAGTTGGATTTCTTAAATTCAAAACACTATAACTTACAAATTTCAACTCCGCATTAAATAATTTACCATTGTTGGAAAGGATGTACTCTCATTAATAAACTTTTAAAAACGGCATATTTTTTTTTTAGTAATAGTAATAGGTCTGCTGCTGCACTTGGTCTCCGTAGATGATAAATGATAAAAATCTATTCTATTCTATAATGTTTTCGCAATCAAAAAGAGTATTTTTCTGACATATGATTGTGGAAGGTTTATTGTGGTATTCGTACTGAAATACGTTTTAGGATGATGGTGGCACCTGGGTTATGTTTGGAAACAGACGTGGATTTGTGTTAGAGAAGACCCAGAGTTTTTTTTTTTTCAGATTGGGATTGGGTCACGCGTGGAGCCTGCTGTAGGTGTCGATCAGTGAGGCGGATGCTAATTCGGCTGCCTGAGGTGTCTATTTGGTTGCTTCAGGTGTCGCCAAGGAAAGCTTGGGTGTTTTGCAGATGACGGTTTCTGATGCGGCATCATAAATGTGGCTGGGTGTTATGCGCTATTTGAAATGGGGAAATTTGAGCCACGAAGAAATTTGGAGCGACCTGCATAGATAACAGGTGAGCGTCTTGGGCCCTGTTTGTTCTTTGTTTTTGTTTGTTAGTCATATCTGCTATGAGACGGGCGGCCAGAAAGGGCAAAACTGGTGCTGCCCATGGGTCCTTCCCCTGTTCGATGCCAATAGAATCAGACTCTATGCAGACTGAGACCTCGGCCATGCCCACTCATGCCATGCCTGATCTTGCACAGAGCTGAGATGCAATAGATGTCTCTGTGACATTGGCCTTCTCTGGTCAAGACGTTCCCCGTAGTTTCTTTGATGCCCTTTCTTCGTTCTGCAATAGAAGTTGCCTTGCTGGCGCAGTTGCCCTAGAGAGGGGGTCTTCTGCTGATCACCTCCATGTGCAGGCTGTGCTTAGTGCCCGTTACAAGATATTGTCAAAAGGGAGTTCAATTGGCCCTCTAAGCCAGCCGGCGTTATCTTAGTGTGCAAGGCCCTCAAGAATAACAGGTTGCACTGCTTCGAGGGCATGCTAGGATACTGCATGAAAGACGTAGGCAAGATGCATTACTCCTATCACCTGCACAATATATCTGAAACAATGATCGAGAAGGGAAAAGATTTGTATGTGAGATGGGGTGCTGGGGACACAAAGGGTCTTTGTGTGTTGGATAACAAAAACCTTCTGAACAAGGCTGCTCACTTTGTGTTTTACCATGGTGGACGTAGATTGACTCCTAGTTTGACGTTCACAATTTGCAGGATGCTGTCGTTCAACCCTGATATTGAAATCCCTGATCATGGTATAGATTACATTGCCATCCACACTGGGGATCACATGATGGCGGTTGGCTGAGCTATTGTTTGTGTTATTGCATGTGTTTTGCTTTCTTTCAGCATGTGTTTGGGATGGTGACAATTTCTTGCAGGATAGAGATGGAGACCGATGGAAATCCTGCCGGGGAGACGGGCCATCCCGTCGTGAGCTTGGATCCCTCTTTGATAAGCTTTAGGATTGACGATTCTCATCTTGATCCTCAGGTTTATCCTCCGGAGGGGGAGCAGCTGTTCACTGCAGAAAAATTTATAACGAGTATTATCCAGGTTGGAACCGAGGCTCATCGAATAGCTGCTTCCCTTAGGATCCTGGGGAGGCAGTTGACTGGGTTTTATGTGCCCATTGATTCGGCGATCTCTAGTATTGCCTGGGAGCAGTTTGGTGCTCCGTTATCTGAGTTACATGCTTTGAGGTCTCACATGAGCCTGGCTAGGAGTTTGTTGACGCAGGAAATCCGCCAGCTTGATGTTGTACTCAGGCGGGCTGCATCTGGAGAGCCCATGAATTAGGCCTTGTTGTTGTTCATCCTGTTTGCAATGTTCTTGTTTGTGTAGTTTCATGTGCGTGGCGCCCATGCCACATGTACATTTTCTAAGCCTATGAATATGTGCTGTTCTGTTCTTTGATGCTGTGTGCTGTTCATGCTTTGTTGATTGCACTTCGTTACTAACATCTGCAGACTTTCAGAGGGCTTTGGCCCCTGGGCATAAGAGAGACCCCCCTTACTGGGATCTCCCTTATGCTCGGATGAGCATTGGCATTGCATTGGGGTTCAATTCCCCAATCTCACTAACAGATTGTGTTTGTTGGCTTCCAGGCATTCAAGGAAACCATGCATAGGATCATCAAATGCATGTCATTGACAGCTAGAGCTTGGAATGGCAGCCAATGGCATGTGTTTGATGCCTCCTATGCATGATCTAAACGCATCGTCCAGGTAAGCCATGAGCTCATATGGGGTTCGATTCCCCAGGCTCATGTGTTTGTGTAATGTTCTTCATGTTGTTGGGTCATGGAGTGTTGTAATGTAGTAGTCTGTTATGTTGCTTTCATACTATACTGTATTAAAGCCAAAATACTATTTTATCCAATGGTCTGTGCTTTAATAATGCCCCCTTCAAAGTCGAGTCAACAAGGGGCAATTTGATCTGGAAAAGACTTGCTTTGGACGTTGTAGATTTGTGGAGTGGGAATATGTTCCCAGATGTGATGTTATCCAACGGCTGAGAAGCCATAATACAAGGTTTAGCCATAATACAAGGTTTAGCCATAAAAATCTATTCTATTCTATTAACAATTATATTCATTTTAGCAAAAAAGGGTTATTAATTTTAAAAACATGTAGTTTCTAAAATAATAGAAATATTGACAAAGGCATTTGAGTAATTTTCTAATGGCATTCAAGGTGTTCACACTCATAACTAGCCAGTATGTTTGACAACCAAAATTGCTTTCAAGTAATCAATTATGTAATTCATATTTGGGTCTTCTCTAGTTAATATCACTTGAGCAGAAAAGTGTGACAAGAACCCAATCCTTTAAAATTTATTGTTTAAAAATACTTCCAGAAAAAAACAAAGAAACGAGATATATTACTAGGCATATTCTATACCATGATAACCTAGAGATTCTCACACAACATAAAAGTTGAAGATTTCCGCATACAAGTCTACTACTAATAGCAAATGGCAATATGAGATGAACTTAATTCTCATTTTGGTAGCAAGTTTAATGGTTGCAACAAAAATGGCGATACAAATTCTACCAAAACCTTAACGCTTTACTATTTTGAACTGATTAATTGAAATGGAAGACCTGACTTCGATTATATCCTATAGGATATCGCCACGTCTCACTGCCCAAAAACACCAGATATCTCCACGTCTCACTCCCAAAAAACACCAGAGAGCAAAAGTGAGTCTCAACTTTTATATTGTGCATAATTTTTAAATTCATTGTTTATTAAAGCTTTGACATTCATGCATCTAATTTGCTTTTTCGAGATGTTAAATAACATTATATTGTCTAATATGATGTTGTCAAGACTGCTAATCTTCATCTTAAATGAGAAGGTAATCTTGGAATGAGATTCCAAATACAAATCCATTTGTAAAGGCAAAGCCAAGTTGACATATATCAACAATAAACATAATAAGAGTGTCGGGTCACAATGGTTCACAAATGGATAGGGCTGCAATTGGCATTATCATTGTCTCAAATTGATCATTGGTGGATGGGCTTGGAAAGCAAGCCTAAATCATAAAGCCATTTTTTAAAGTAGGTGATGCCCAAAAATTCAAAGCCATTTTTAAGGCAAGTAGTCAACGAGCAAACAAACAATTATGTAATAATGAAATTGTTTTCTTTGAAGTATCAAATATGTATACTATATAAAGATTAAAAATTACAAGTGTATGCCAAGTGATATCATGCACCTACACAACCTGGATGTTTATGTAGGGACATTTGCTCTGTGATGACATCTTTCTTTCATTTTAAGCTAAACTATACTGCTTTTGTGATTCCATACCTATAAAAGGATATATACGTGAGATAGCAAACATTGTGACTTTAATCTTTTATAAGGAACAAGTGAATTAATTTATGTTTTCTTTTTTTTTTCTTTTTTTTTTGAAAGCATAGTTGGTGGGACTTGCACCCACCTACGTCTCCCACCCAATAATAGCCAGTGGGTCTTGAACCCTGGTGGGGATCACCCCAACCCAAGGCCTTACCACCAGACTACCACCGCGATGGGGATTAATTTATGTAAAGAGCAAACAAACTTTAATATCTTGAGTATATCATAGACAACGCATATGGATAAAAATAATAGTTGTATAGTGAGCACAACTCTATATGCTAAGCGAAAGTGTACACTTAATTTTGTCCCAAATCGCACTCCACATGTTGAAGAACAAGCAGTTTTGAGATTTTCAGCACTCAACCCTGTACCCTTTTAACTGGTGATGTAAATGAGAAGCTCGATTGAAAATGCTTTGTAGATCATGGTATAATGTAGTGTATTCAGACTTTTTAGATGTCAACATCTTACTTAAGGATGCCAAAACAATTCCTTCATACTACAGCACAAGCTTAAGTTTGGATGTTAACATCTTAGTTACGAATGCCAAAACAATTGCTTAACTGATCTCAATTTGATTTCTATTATTAGATTGATATTGTGAGCTTTTCTTCCACAAGGCAGCACACATTTTTGCCAAGATTTGTTCAAGGATAAGGAATTGTTTGTCTATGAGAAAAGATAAAGCAACCAACTTAATAAAATTGTTGCCAAACAAATCAACCTTACAATTACTCTTGACCATGGAGGTTACATAGGCATTTGTTTTGGCTTTAGCATAAAGATTTTATATGCATTTGCTAATTTGGCAGCGGCGAAGGCCGCCACGCAAATTTCTTATATATATAACTAGAAAAGCGGCCGCCCTAACGGGCCAAACAAATACTACTCTGTTTATATAAGTTAGGGCGGCCCCTTTTCTGTTTATGAGATATTCAAGCGAATACTACTCTGTTTATATAAGTGCTTCTTCATATACGACATTTGGGGTGTACATTCGGTGGTGTTTTCGTAATGCACCTTGGCGTGATGTTTCCGTAATGGTAATTTTGATTCCTGTCTGAGAAGTGCACCTTGAGAGAGCAACATAGAGTTGGCCATGTGCAAAAACTGGGGCTGGCAAGTAAAGCCCAACAATCTCTAGAGATTGGCCTTGCGACTTGTTTATTGTCATCGAGAAAGCCAAATGGATTGGGTATTGTCTCCTGGTGAATGGTATGTGTGAATCAGACTGTGTCAGATTGATCTTTGGGAGCAGGATTGGGGTGCCTCTGAATTGTCCTGTAATTATTTCCGCCTGTAGGATTCTTTGTATTGCATGGGTGATGCACAGGCGTATCCCATTGCACAATCCACCCTTGAGCTTGTGAGGCGGCATTTCAGAGGGTGTGAGGTGGTTAACAAATTCAATCAGAAAATTTCGAACGTTCTCTTCATCTTCCATGTTGAGAATATATGGATGCAGATCTCTATGTAACCGTTGCAAGGTCTTGTCGCTGAGTTTTAGTGTATCCTCATATTTTGGAGATAGTATGGATTTTTCAAATAGATATTCCATACTTGCTGAGTCGATGCTTGTTCGAATGCATGTGCTTCGCAGCTGAATGGCAGGCCAAAATTGATTTTTTCAGAAGAACGAGCAAGCCAGGATGTGGCTTTTTGTGCAAATCGGTCTTGTGGCAGGTCGAAATGCTTGGCAAAGAATTTAAAAGCCTGGGAAGGATTGGATCAATGAAAATCGGGTCTGTGGCAGGCTGAATTTATTCGATTTGAGGAGAGTATGCATGCTAGGTTCAAAATGCTTGGAAATCCAGCATGTGATGTGCTTGAAAATGGTTAGAAGCAAGAAATGCTTGGAAATCCGGCATATGATAGGGCCAACAGTCGGGATAGGGCTAAAAAGCGCCCAGAAGCTTCTAGTTCTTGTATTCAGAGAAGAATGGACGAATGGATTCAGAGAAGCAGAGGATCTTCCTCCTTCTTTCTGTCCTTTGCTCTGCTGGATTCTTTGCATCTGCATTCTTTCATCTGCCGGATCCTTTGCATCTGCATTTTTTCACTGTCATATCCTTTTCATCTGCATTCTTTCATCTGCCTCTTTCTTTCTGTCCTTTGCTCTGCCGGATCCTTTGCTTGGCCGGATCGGGGGAGTTTGAAAACTAGACCATGGCTCTATGGCTATGGGAGCTTCTTCCGGAAACAAAGAGTCCAAGTGTACAAAGGATCTTCGTCTCAAAGGTATGTACCAAATTTTAAATTTCTAGCATGGGGGGGGGGAGGCGGGGTATTAGGAAAAAGCGGGGTAAAAAAATACGTTGAAAAAAAAAGTGTAAAATAAATGCTACAATAGGATTATATTTTGACGTTTATTTATACGTCCCCAATTTCTCTTTTTATATGTGTGCTACTATGTTCACACGTTAAACATTACGTTTCCATGGTGCATGTTTTCTAGGCATATATTCTTATTCTAAGGTAAAAATTTAACTTTTCAAAGATCATGATATACTTTATACCTTGTTTAACCCATTTTGAAGGTTTTAAGACACAAAATGGGGACAAGAACTCTTTGATGCACATGATCATCCTCTATAGTTTCTAACACAATGTAAGGTTTACATATTAATAGATTTAATGCATAGGTCTAATAGGCTCTCATAGGTTTAATGCACAGGTTTACATTGGTTTAATCATTTCACTGTGCTTTCATAGGTATATTACATAGATTTACATATTTTTAATGTATAGCTTTCATAGGTTTAAATGCATAGATTTAGATTGGTTCAGATTGCGAGTCGAGAAAGGCTCTCAGGCTTGCGTTTTTCACTCTGTGCTGCCTTTCTCGACTCGGAAGTCGAGAAACGCCATTAGAGGGGCCTTGAGGGTCTTTCTTGACTCGCGAGTTGAGAAAGGCCCTCAAAAAACTTTTTTTCCCTGGTTAAAAAAAAAAGGAAAAAAAAAGTTTTTTTTTGGGGCTCTGAGCTACGTTTCTCGATTCGCGAGTCGAGAAAGACCACTAGAGGGGCCTTGAGGGTCTTTCTCGACTCGCGAGTCGAGAAAGATCCTCAAAAAAGCCTTTTTTTTCCTACAGACCTGCCTTTTCCACAGAATTGGCCCACAGACCTGCGTTTTTCACTCTTTCCTTTCTCGACTCGCGAGTCGAGACTTTCCTTTCTCGACTCGCGAGTCGAGAAAGGCCCTCAGACTTGCGTTTTCACTCTGAGCTACCTTTCTCGACTCGCGAGTCAAGAAAGGCCATCAGAGGGGCCTTGAGGGTTTTTCTCGACTCGCGAGTCGAGAAAGGCCCTCAAAAATTTTTTTTCTTCCTACTTAAAAAAAAAAAGGGAAAAAAAGTTTTTTTTTTGGGGGGTCAAAATCATATGCCAATAGAAAGTTCTCTACAGAGGCTTTCTGATGAGCCCAAGATCATCTGAACAGATGACCTTTGTAGCTCAAGTTATGAATGCAAAAATAATTGACATTCTCTCTCTAGTGCTTCTCCTCTTTATCATTTTTAATGACTTAGATATTACATACAATGGTTTGGTAAAAAAGAACCTCTCATAAAAATCTTATTTTTGATTGAAACCTTTTTTTTTTCCCAACCCAAAATTTGTAAAAAGCATTTGCAAACGTAATGGAGTGTGTTACGTTTGTCTTGCTAATTGCAAATGGATTAATTTGTACGTCTATTGGCGTTTAGAGTTTGAGACAACAAGTGTAGTAGGTATGCATTCTTTTGGGCATAGTGATTTTGTCTAGCTTCGCTTTATGCATATCATCTTTGTGCAAGTTGCTGCGACGGTTTTTCCCTCCTAAGGGGGGGTTTTTTAATCCGGGTAGCAACGGGCTTCTTGGCACCGTGTAATTTGGGTCCCATAGGCCGATTGGCCTCCGCGGACGATAAAAGAACCTTCCTTTCTTCCTATATTGTTCCAATTTTATTGGATGTCTAACAGAACTCTTCGGCTCTTGGAGGCTATGCACAATTATTATTTGGGTAAAAGTGTGTTAGGGTGTCTATTTTTTAAGCTTGCCAAAGTACCCTATAGTATATACTACAAAAACAAGTACTTTCTTTATTCTGTTTTCATCCAAATCAATTAAAAAAATCGAATAAAGGTCTAGGACACGTTACGATCCAGTATTACATGAAAATACAAATCTACTGAAGTAAAAAGACTGCATTAATTCTTAAACTAAATAAACGTTGATATTTTGCTTAAGTTCTGGAGTACCCAGTGCTGACTATATTTTTGGGTACTTTTCTGCTCACTAAATGATACTTTCTAAGGGACATCCTAACATGCTTTTACCCATTTTGTACTTTTTTGGTTTAAAGTTTTAATACATTTCCATACTCTTAATTCTTTTGATCTAGAAATATCTAAGATTGAAGGGGTGAGATTTGCCCATAAAGAGATTATGACCATGTGTGCAAAATATCACTTCGTTAGCTTGATCTTTATAGAAGATGTATCTTAATGACGTTCTATAGTGAAAAACTAACATGTCAACAGGGATGCTTTTATTTATTTTCCTGATGCAAATTATATAGATGAGCTCCAAATAGCTAATGCACGGTCATATGGAAATTCTCCCACAGTGTACTTACATGCATATGCTCGAAGACAAAGGTCTAAGTTCTAAGTTAATCTATTGTGCACCTTGTTTTTTAGCCAACCCATCCAGCTAAAGGTTCTCTCATCTTCCACAGAACCTAGGACCATCCTTTGACATAGATCTGCCAACTTAAAATATTCTGACATATGCTCCCGAAGTAGTTGGCTACTTCCAATTGTCCTCCACAATTTTGTAATTGCACCAAACTCTGAAAGTTTATTCTTTTCAATCTTTAAACATTGTTTCCACATAGTCTCACCAAAGCACTGTGATTGTTCAAGCAGAAGAGTCTCTTTCAGAACACCACGAACTTCCTTACCATCTACAATTTTGGAAGCACAAAAGTGTTCTATTAGCACTCCACGTCTACGTTTGAACTCAGCTTGAACACATTCCTCTCCTAAATCTCTATCCCAAAATTGTGGATAAACAATTGCCATAGCTTCTAGAAGTTAATCTCTAGGAAAACGATTATGAATCTCTGTTGACAATTCCTTTGCAATCTTTGCTAGATCCTCTCTTACTGTCAACATTATAGTATCAAAATCTGACCTTTTAACAGGCACTTGACGAGGTAGACGTCCACGGACACGATGCTTTGTGCAATACATCTAATTCAAATAAAATATTAATTAGACATAAGTAGTTGAACACAAAAAGTGACCATTATTAACTTTACCTGCACAAGTTGGGAACGTGCTTTCACGCAAATCGTATCCTTGTCAGTGTATGTCAAAAAACTACTACTGCTTGCACCATCAATATTGACTAGCTTGTGCCACAAGTGGAACTTCTCCTTGCAATATGGTACATCAACACAAGAAAAGTACAAACCATCAAGAGCCAAACATGACAACTTCCTTGCGCTTGCGTATTCCTCAGTATGCAATGTCCTTTCTTGGGCAAATTTAACGAGCTTGTTCATTTCAGCAAGCATGGGAAGAATATTAAATAGAAAGAAGTTCATTAAGTTTACCAAAATAAATGCCCAAAATCAGAAAATTGTAAATATAGTTGATATTACAAAAATTTGCGTAAAATGAATGCTCAAACTCATAAAATCATATTTCTGATTTTTATAATCAGAAAATCAGATTTGCAATTCACTAAATATTCACTTATATGCAAAGAAAATACAAGAATTAATCTAGAAAATCAAAAGCACCTGCTAAAGTTAGCAATGTCTCCATATTTGTTAAACGAGCAAGCATTTCAATTGGCTTGTCTGTTTCGTTGGATTTCTTGGATGCTAATTGGTCCATAAGTGCAACCAATGATGGATATACTCCTCAAACAAACGCAAGAGATCTATCTTGTCTCCACGTTCTTTAACATCTTGTTTCCTTTTGTGAGCCCCTTGGCCATCTTTTTAAATTGATTGCACCTAAAGCACATCATAACCATATAAGAAGATAATTATGATGTCATAAAGAATGCTTGTGACTTTTACCTTTTGTTACTACGACAGAAGAACTTGTTTGCCGTATTTACAAGATCTTCCACCTTTGCCACACAATCATAATCGTTGACAACATGAAAGGCAAGGTCCAATCTATGCGCCATGCAATGGATTGCCAGCATATACGGAGCAAGAGCCAATTGAATCGTTATGCATAATCCATTGCAGCTCCCTTGCATGACTGATGCTCCATCTACCCCAATACAGACAAGTTTTCTTGCAACATCATCAACAGACAATCCCAATAAAGAAAACAAGTTCTCTTTAACGACTTTAAACAAGGTCTCAGCAGTTGCCTCAGAGAGACTAACAAAGTCTGCTTGCCTCACATGTCCTTTCAGTCCTTTCACATGGTAAATGGTCATACAAACCCATGCTGTGTGATCATTGGCACTAGATTCGTCCAATGATATTGCAAAATAATCACAATCACGTATAGCTTCACCTAAATCATCTTTAATTACTTGATCCAACACTTTGGCAAATTCCCAGCCACTACTCCTAGACCAATGAGATTGAGGAAAATTTGGATTACCTTGAAGTGACATGTGCAATCGGTCCCACGTTTCCAAGAACAAACAGTGCAAGGAGCAACTTTAGGCACCTCACCATTTTGTGGATACACGGGCTCTATAAACGGAAATCTTTTAACCCAATCTAATTGGAACGTTCTTCCCTCATCCCATTCAAATCCTTTTCTCTTCTTTCCCTTTTTCACTGTCACATCCTCTTGAGTGCCATCTTGGTGCTTTCTTTTCCACCCCTTCTTTGTAGCTACATTCACCTGACACTTGCCCCAGAGGATACATCCAAAAGAACTAGAACATGATTTGCATTTGAGCAAGAAGGAAGGCTTGCTTGATGAGATGTGTCATTTCCACCTACATGATGAGATGGTGCTTCATCGTCTCTATCATTGCTACTTGATACTCTTTGGATGCCACCAAAGAATGATCGTACGTTCGCTTTGGATTGGCTTTGTCCATTACATACCTGCATCATGAACATATTATATCATTGCACGTGAAAGCAAGAAAAAAAATCAGAATTTAATATCTAGTGCTTAAATGTTGTTGATAGAAACCACAAGGATTTAATTCATTTAGGAAACATATCAGAAAAACCTTTTTTTTTTGTATCTACATACGTTTACTAGTCTAACAACACGGTGCAAATGCACATTTGATTATAAGCATATATAGTTGCAGTATGACACTATGACACTGGAGCATTAGAAGCAAAACTTTAATAGTGGTAAATACTGTATGGGTAAATACTGGAGCATTGGAAGCAAAACTTCAACTTTGTTAAAACAGCAGAAATTTTTCCACTATCAATAGGGAATTTGCATTTATACATGATTCACCACTAGTCAAAATGCTTGAATATCATCACCACGGATCGACCTTAAGAATGGCATTTGTACGCTAAGAATTTCTGAACAGGTCATGGCAAAGCTACAAGCATCTATTTTTTCTGTGTGATATCCACCAGAATCATGCAATGAGATCACTTCAGGGGGCATATAATTCAGCGAATCTTTGTTCAAAGTAAGAGTATCACTAGCCCTGAAATTAGCTTTAGAAATGCCAAAATCTGCAATTTCGACTAACAATTTACCATCTGGTCTAATACGGCTCACCATGATATTTGCAGGCTTGAGATCTCGATGAATCACCTTTTCGCTATGCAAATGCCTCATCCCCTTGAAAATCACGGATCATTATATCCAACTTTTCTTTGCGGTGTGGAAATTTTGTCTATGCATTGGAATTACGAGAGAAAGGAAATCAACCCACTATCCTCTTCCCTTGCATAATATGCCCAATAGTGAAGAGTAGTTGCACCATTACTTATTTATAACCTCTCGGGTCTCTTACCGGTAAGCATGGATTTGAAGCGGTGTGCTCTTGATATCGGCGTGGCCATAACTATCGGTTAAATCTAATGGCAATTCTTCTTTCCCATTTATAACAAGGATAATGACTTAAAAGTAATTTGACAATATGAAAACTACCACTTATAGCAGCCCAATGGAGGGTTTCCCCAACATTAGTAACTGAACCAACACAAGCCTTGTTATGCAAAACCATTCTACACAAGCCTTGTTATGCAAAAACCATTCAACTGCTTCACGTCTGCCATTCCAAGCTGCATAGTGCAAGGCTGTGTATCATGTCAAGCTTTTCTCATCCACATCTGAGCCATGCAAAATGTTCATAGCTTACATGTTGCCAATGGTTTTGCTCCATGTGCATCACAAGCTTCTTTGTCGACTCTGTTTCTATCGAATTCTTATTGCATCTACTCTTCCTTTTTCCTTGCAGATAGAGCCTTGTTGATTAAAATCTCGATGCCTCATATCTTCGTAATCAGGCATGTCTGGCATTACTGTTTTGATGAAGCTTTAGAAGATTGATTACATAAATTGAAATTCTAGCACAAGGCTTTTGTTGCCATTTATTGTGTTATCAAAATACCCAAGCAAGCGAACAACGTGGGAAGAATCAGAGCACCGCAATTTTTCATGCACCTCCAATTCCTGTTTAATTCTGGATCGGTCCATTCACAGTCCCTGCTATCCTTTACCCATAAGATGTGCTTCATGGCCATTAAAGGTGCAAGGCGGGATTAAGCATAAGACAGCAAAATCTTCTTTAATCTTCTTTCTCAGACCGTTTATAAGTTCTATTTTGCTCTTTAAATATGTTATCAAGTCAGGCTCTGGAGCAAGTTTGCACATTCAAAAATATGCATGTCAAATCGTGATGAACTTATTACCATACAGAATATCGAAATAGCACTTTGATGTCAAGAAATCTCCTGTGTTGAAGCGGATGCACTAGGCAAATTCAATCTGACCTCTGTAGCAAACATACATGGAGATAGATCCCATCTTCCACAGCCCGATGATCCAATACTGACTGCCAAAGTAGAAGGCTGGCAAATAGCGATGCCCAACAATATTGGACCAAGCCCGTGATCCTGCCACTTTGCTCCCTTTTAATTTCAAATCAGGAGACAAGCTACCGGTCCAGAAAGCTGCCAGAGATATCATCATCACATGCATAGTCTGGTGCTCCAAATATGCAATTTTGGGAAGTAGAAGAACCAAGAGATATCACCAATATGTAGCATAATAACAGGGGGTTTTCTTTGTGTTTTTGTACGCGTTTCACTAAGGTTTTCCTATGATTTTGTGATGTATTCAAATGGATGTACTAATGCGTACATCTAGAGTGCACCATTTCTGAGTCATTGATTTTAGCCTTTTTTTTTCCAATGGTCAACAACCAATGGCTCACAACAAAAGCCCTTTTTTTGTGCGTGTGGTGCATAATGGTCAACAACCAATGGCTCACAACAAAAGCCCTCTTTTTGTGTGTGTGGTGCATAATGGGCACATGAAGGGCTTGAAGGGCGCATGTAGTGCAGTTTCCCCGCCGGCAACACATTTCTTATCATAACTTTTGATCCAGAGCTCTGTTTGAGATGATTTTTATTGCATTGGAAAGCTCTCTCCAAGATCTTTTTGATAGTGTATGATATGGATATGTTTGGTTAAGTTATCTATGCTAAAACAGCAATTTTTCGGCCGGGTTTGGTAGGCTTTCACATCCTACCAGCTGATTAATACAGGATTGCGCTATTGGATATTGTTTTATGGCTTATTCCAAATGAAGCTTGCAAAAAATTACCATGTATTTTTAGATTTTGAGGCTTCTAGATCCTTGTGCTAACAAGCAGAAAAGTTTCCCACTTTGGTTTCTCACCACAAGAATCCATGGAGGCCAAAGGCTGCTGTTAAATCCTAGTTGAAAAATGTTTGTGTATGGGTGTTGCAAACTTTATGACTTTCAGAATAATGGGATCAATCTGCTCTATCTTTATGGTAACTTTTACTTATGTTCTATTTGTTTTATTGTGATGAAATTCAAAAGCTACAGGTGATGAAAGCCTCAAATGAATTCTGGTTTTTTTCTGGTTTGAATTCTAAGATTTTTGTCACACCCGGGGGGGGAGGGGGGGGGAGGGTGATGTCCCTAAGGCCCCGAAGGGGCCAAAAATTTTTTTTTGCAACACAAACCATTAACATCCAACACATAACAACCATTGACATTAACAACCAACACATAACTACCATTGACATTAATTAACACAACCATTGGGTCCAACACATTTAAATTAAAATCCCCCTTAAACCCCCTTTGGTTTGGGTGCATATTCACACGGGGGGTGACGTAGAGCAGCGAGAGCCCTCATAATTGTATTTTGCACGTACGAAATCAACACCATATAGTATTCCACTTGAAATCTTATAGTATTTTGCGAATCTTGTTATACAGTATAGCAAATTTTGTACTTGCATACCCCATAAACGAGGAACTTCACGTACGGTGTAGATTAAGGAATAAGGGGTGAATATACAGTTGCCCAACAACTGAATTTATTCACACTCTTCAAACTGAAAAGCATACTATAAATAGAGAACTTCGTAGAGAGAGTATGCACCTGTTCTTTACGAAATTATGTGAGAAATTGGAAATATCTTGAGCAAGCTACGTTCTGCATCCCTAGCCCAGCCATATAAAACATCTGCAAGAATATACAAGAATATCTTCAGCTAAACTCTTTTGATTTTATGAAGAAGTGTTCAAATTTAAGCATCTGAAACTAAATCTGCATTAGATAATGATGGCATGTTAGCTTGGTGTATGAGCATATGACAGGATTGGAAGCAGCCAAAATACAAGAACGAGTGTTTTGTGAAAATGATACTAGTATTACCTTTGATTTTTATTGAAATAAAGTATTCCCATCTCATTCCTGCGCATGCAAACACTTATATTAGATGAGAACATTCGGGTTTGAGACTCCTTTTGTAGACTATGAAGCATCAGAAAAAAAAAAGAACTATGGAAAACAATCTCACTGGAACATTCTTTTGAAACATTCTCACTGCAAGGCAAAGCGGGTTGCAAATCATAAAGCAATCCCTGAAGTGCAACTAATGTCTCAGCTTAAATACAAGCACAAATTAGAGTGACAAGCAAGAACATGTACCTTGATCAACCAAACGCTTCGTGTCACATTGATGCCAAGAAACAGTCTGACGAAAATACCTTTGGAAACCAGAACTTGATCAGGAAACGAAATGAAAGCCAATATAATATAAATAGAAGCCAAAGAAAATCGAGCATTTCTAGTTCATTTTCCACTCAAAAACTAGATCGATGCATAAAATACATGAAATTGCTGAAAATGCAGAAAAGAAAAGCTCTCAAAGTCAAATCCTCAAGAAGATACTGCAGATAATTTTTTTTTAATGCTCTAAAATCCAGCGTGCTTGGATTGATGCCGGGCGAATATCATACCTCAGGGGCAAGAAGGTGTAGAATGGGGCGAATCCACTCCGGTCCGAGATTAGATTCTGAGGCGAATCACGTTCTTGGCGGGATGGCCTCCCATCAACTCGGGGCGAATATGCCAAAAATAAATGGGCCACGTACACTACCCAACATTCGTATGAAATTCTCAAAATTCCCTAAAAATTCATTCGCCACTAAAATCATCACTGCCACAAAAGTGAGCCTCAACTTTTATATTATTCATCTTTAATTTTTAAATTCATAGTTTATTGAAACTTTGACATTCATGCATCTAATTTGCTTTTTCGAGATGTTAAATAATATTATATTGACTAATAGGATGTTGTCAAGACTGCTAATCTTCATCTTAAATGAAAACATAATCTTGGAATGAGATTCCAAATGCAAATCCATTCGTAAAGGCAAAGCCCACAATGGTTCACAAATGGATAGGGGCTACAATTGGCATTATCATTGTCTGAAATCGATCATTGGTGGATGGGCTTGGGAAGCAAGCCTAAATCATGAAGCTGTTCTTTAAAGTAGGTGATGCCAAAACTTCAAAGCCATTCTTTAAGGCGAGTAGCCAACGAGCAAACATACAATTATGTAATGAAATTTTTTTCTTTGAAGTATCAAATATCTTCTTTTTTATTTTGGTAAGGGGTTGGGGAATGTGCCTGTGCAGCCGCATGGAACGCCGGATGGAACGCCGCATGCGGCGTTCCCTTCTCCCCTGCGGGACGCAAATGCAAATTTTGAATTCGCCGCCCCACATCTTTCAATGCTAAGCCATCTCTCCAATCTCTCTGCATTCGTATTCGAATCTCTGAAGCCCGAGGTTTTCACTGGCTTTCGTGCTTCAGGATTTGGACGTTCCAGAATGTAAGAGGGCAGGTTTGGATCTTGAGATGGTGTTGGGTGTTTGGAGCTTGGAGGTGCAGGCAGAAGCTTCAGTATTTGCTCATCTCTTGCGTTTGTATCTCTCACAACCTTTCTTCAGAATTTCCGAAGGCAAGTCCGTCTTAGGGTTCAGTTTGATAAGATCAGTGCTGTGCTGTGGAACCGCTGGGTGCATTTAGATTCTCCTTCTATTTTATTTTTTGTCATGCCTTAAGCTTTATTTTCCTTTGTCAAAACATGCAGATCCATCTGCAGGAGGCAAAAAATCGGCTGAAGATTGGAGCTTTGCATCAAGACACGCCAAGAATCGGCCGGAACAGGTTGAGTTTTTTATTGAAGCATTCATGGATTGAGTTTCGTTTGAGTTTCTAAGGCTGTGTATTCATTTTAAAGTTAGATCGTTCATCATATTAAGGAGCTGTATCATTTCGGCAGGTCCATGCACACTGTCATTTGAGACAATTATTGTTCCCAGTATCTGCATTCAGTATATGCATTCAGCGGATCTAATCTGCATGTCCGACAAGTATAACCTCTTGCGTTTTTTATTTTTCACATCCTAATTTCAAATTTACAGGTTATCAATATCTGCAGAAGCCAACATATCTGCGTAGAAGACCCTCTTATCTTCAGACCTTGCATAAGCCATATTTAGGCGAGAATTCCATATCGGTATAACAGCTCCAACCATAAGCTGTCATCGTTAGCATTCCAAGCATCTAGCTGTAACCTCCAACAGCCGTTTAAGAAAGAGACCATATTTATATCCCGGAGTTGATTTACCTATGTGATTTTACTGCACTCCTTACTTCAGATATGCCCTGTATGTGGCATGCAATTTTCAGAATAAAGGAATGTTATTTTCTCGAACTTAGCTTCTCTACTTCTGTAGAAGGAAATGTTGGGCACTTTGGTAACTTGATTTCATATTTGGTTGACAAGTATAAGGTATGTGCTATAATTGAAATGCTAGGAGTTGTTGACTCTTAAAAGCCATTTGATGCTAACTATAGACCAGTATTATGGGCAGAGTTGGTGATCGGTAATCATTTTCCTTTGTATCGTGAAGTTAGCTACACCACTCACAACACATAAAAGCAATAGCGATGCAGTTTTGGTGTCTGTGCAGATCAGTGTTATCCGAGAGTAGTTTGTATTGGAGGTGACAGAAAAGCCAGGGTCAGTATTTATTTGCAATCTTGCTGATTTGTACTATTAAGACACTACATGTTCAAGGTTATCTCTTTAATCCTTTGAAATTTATACTTTAATTGGCCAATAGGCTCAATGTCTCATGTGTGTGTGTGAACAACGATTATATGTTTTAAATGTGGACGTATCATATGCTAAATGCTCCAATATCTTCTATTTCTTCTAGATACGTTATGGTGCCAGATCTGCATCAATTGGCTTTTCCTTGCACTATCCTCTTTCCCCT
The DNA here is from genome assembly GCA_021234155.1 of Isoetes taiwanensis. Classification (NCBI taxonomy): domain Eukaryota; kingdom Viridiplantae; phylum Streptophyta; class Lycopodiopsida; order Isoetales; family Isoetaceae; genus Isoetes; species Isoetes taiwanensis. Next base: position 2,733,289 of record JAJEKV010000020.1, on the reverse strand, counting down.
TTCATTTTTGAGTTCTGTTTTCTTTTAACTTTCTGCTTCATCTATCAATTTCTGTGTTTGTAAGCTATTTTAGCAAGATTTGTCTACTGCTAGGGCTCCATGCTTATGTTTTTTCCTGCATTTAAAAGTTTTTGTAATCTTTTGTTCCTCTGATTTAGAGGTTTGTTTGCTCAGGTCTACAGGGATATTCTGTTCAATGGAAATCGTGTTCAGAGGAAACAGGTAGAGATCTAATTCTTTTTTTTAGCTATTGCAGATTTAGAACAAGGGGCCTACGTAACAAATATTGCGCATTTCAGATTTTGTCTTGAGAGTTCGTCCAAGTAGCAAATGGAAATCCATTTGTATTTTCACCTGACATGCTCCTACCATCATGGGTATGCTCCTGACCATCACGGATATTTTAAGGCCCGATTTTGAGCACTGTCTACCACTGAAGTAAAACAAGTGTCGCTATCCAGTCTGCTCTAGATATCTGGACTGTGACCATGCGCTTCTTGGATGGACCAGACTTAATGTGGCATTACAAAAGATAAAAGCCTTTAGAAAGGGCTATGCATTTGTCATATGAATCTCACGCCAGACCTTGAAATTGCATCTGAATTAGCTGGAAAAGACTATATAAAGCCACCTTTGGTTAACCTCAAGTATAAATGCTACCATTTCTTCATATGTTGCTAAGAACTTTTAGTTTAAAGAGTCCAGTACTGACATTGACAATGCAGATTCAGATGGAAGTCATGCTTACATGCGGGGGGATATAGATAAGCACATTGATAAGAAGTTAAATAGACTTTGCCAAATTTCTTTCTTTTTTTTTCATATATAAAACTTTTTTATGGCCAGATTGAATGAGAGTTAGAGCATTTTACAGTAGCTCAAATGAACTTCTCGAGATTTTCTGAAAAATGACGAATTGTCCTCAAATATCTGTCATATTCCATTGTCTTCAAATATCTCTCATATTCCAACGTTAAACCCTCCATTTGGATAGCAGGTATATTGGTCTTTCAACAAATTTAGGTATATTGGCATTACTAGCAGAATAAGTTCTGATTAAAATGATGTTTATCCCCAGATTTGCATCGGGTAAGCTACCCTGTTTGCGAACAACCAAGTTGTGAAGGTAAATGGATAAGGCATGTAATATATGGCATTTGTCTAAAAATTAGAGATTTAAGATCAAAGGATTTTGTTTATTATTACTGTTAATGACATCTTAAGAAAGAATATTTGGTGCAAGTAGAACTAGATGAAAATGTAAAGATTCATTTGCTTAACCTTTTCCTATTATACTTTGGATGGATAAAAAGGTGTAGTCTCATGTGTAATGGAAGAAGCAAAGGATGAGAACCAATAATCAATCTTATTTTTCCGTGCAAATGATATTCCTCTTAGAGCCAGTAAATGTATCATGCATTTTAGTGCCACTGAAAATGGACTTTCAAACATCTTTTCCCTGAGCAATAAATCGAGAAATATCAATAAAAAAGATGGATAATGCTATGCATTGCCGGTGTTCTTCATTGCATCCTTTCAATACATAGGCATAGAATTATCCTTGAGCAGAAATGATTACGAGTTTGTCTTAGTATGTAGTATAACTGGGTTTCAAGTTGTGTTTGTTCCTCACAAATGCATTTCTAAGTACAACAATGACATAGGTTGTAGTATTTGTATTTATATCAATATATATTTATGATCTTGCATGTTCCCATTCTCAAAAACACCCCTAGAGAAAGATAGTTTTGTAACTACTTTAACTTGGTTGTGGAAATGACTTATGTATGACTATGAACAAATGTGACTAGGGTGGGGTCCTTGACATGATTAATTATAGAACAATTTCAATGTAGACGCGCCAATTTTGTAAATGTAAAAAAAAAGCATGAATTGTAAAACTGAAACCACCTATTGTTATATTCAAGTAATTTAAGAAGTTGGGCAGTGCCTGCATCCTGCACATCCTCGACTAATGCCTGACATTGCATCTAATGCCCTATAAACTCCCATTACATATTCTATTTCACACGTCCATGACAAATGCCCGGCATCGCCGGGCACACGTTTCTAGTATATACTATATAAAGATTGAAAATTACAAGTGTATGCCAAGTGATATCATGCACCTACACAACCTGGATGTTTATGTAGGGATAATCACTCGGTTATTGAACTAAATACTTACAATCGAGATAAAAATGTTTTGCGGGCTAAAGATGCCCATTGTTCCTCTACTGATGCTAGAAGGCACTGCTGTATTTTGCTCTTCAAGATGGTCATAAACTAGTGGGATGACTATAACCTGGAATTGTTGGTTTTTACTATATACTATTTTCGACCTTTTTGGGAGGTGTAATGCACAATTTTTAGTTAAAGGAGGTGTAATGGGGAATTTACGAACTTATTTGAATCAGAATATTGGGACGACATGACTAGGCGAGCTTACAAGATTAATGTTTGGAGTTGGTCAAGTCACAATGTTGAACTTCCGATATGTTTAGAATGATGGAACCATGATAATTGGATGCTATGATTATGATCTTTAAGAAGAAGAAGAAGAAGAAGAAGAAGAAGAGAAAGAGCAAAACATGAATTTGTACATCAAAATAAAGCAATGGTAAAAATTGTACAAAAATAAGAACAAGTTATGGTAAAAAATGAACTTGCACAATCAAAGGCATAGATGGTGTTGTGATTAGATAAGGGTGCACATCGAATGGACCCTTGGAAAGGAGGCATGAATAAAATAAAGGGAAAACAATCAAAATGCCTCTAACAAGTTTTCCAAATTTCCAAAAAATGAATGGCATTTTGGTTAATGTTTAATATACCTCTTATGGCTCATTATTTTTAGAAGTTTCTTTACAAGCACTATATATTAGAATACGATCTATCTGCTCCACCTGCATGCAAACCCTCCTAGATGCCTTGGGTAAAAGAAAGAAAGGAATATAAAAGGCAAAGCCATAAATTCGGCCCACTCATACACACACGCTTAGTGGAGTGCGCATGAGTCTACTCTGGCATTCTGATGCCCCCTTCAATCCTTGCTCCAAACGGCCAGTTGCTGCAAACCTATAAAGTTTTACTCGCCCATTTGCTTCAAATCCATGAATTCCCTTGATCAAAAGACCTCAAAATCCCCCTTTTCCTTTTCTGACCTGGAATCGGATGGCCAATTTGATTCTTGTTAAAAAAAAAACTCAGAAGATCCGCATGATCAATCACATCGCTCTTTTACAAAGCCGGCGATAGCCTCCAAGCCTGCCCCACTGGGATCCATGGCCGTGCCGGTTGAAAAAAGAAAGAAGCATGCTTTCTTATCCTTCTATCCTCAAACCATGCATAGAAACAAGAAGAAAAACACATGCCCTTAGCCAATTTTTGAATGCTACCTTCATCTCGGCCAATAAGCAGCTCAAATCAGCTAAAAAATATGCTTTGCATACGATTTTCAATACAATACCCAGGCAAAATCTTGCTGAAGTGATGTGATTTTTTAAGTTGAGGTGTTGTTCTTTGAGGTGTAGTTTATAAGTAGGTGTAGTTTTTTAAGGAAATATGGTTTTTTGAGGTGTGGTTTATAAGTAGGTGTAGTTTTTAAATGGTTAAGTATGATTTTATGAAGTGGTGTAGTTTATACATCGGTTTTGATTGAAAACGAGGCAGCGAAAGAACACATATCGGATTTGTCGGATTTATTCGAACACTTCCGGATCACTTCGATTCATTATTCACATCTTTTCTGCATCAGTTTTGCAATTTTTGCTTCTGCTTCTCTTCCTGATACTCGATTTAGGGTCTCTGGGCAGTAGCTATTTCTGCTATTTATATGAGCAGGCCAAAGAAAGCCGGGTCCTTAAAAAATGCTACTTGAAAACTACACCTACTTATAATCCACACCTCAAAAAACCATACGTCCTTAAAAAAACCAGCTACTCCAAACCATGCTAGAAATACCGGCCGCAAATACCAAACGAAATAATTGGAAGCTTATGGAGTTGGATTTCTTAAATTCAAAACACTATAACTTACAAATTTCAACTCCGCATTAAATAATTTACCATTGTTGGAAAGGATGTACTCTCATTAATAAACTTTTAAAAACGGCATATTTTTTTTTTAGTAATAGTAATAGGTCTGCTGCTGCATTTGGTCTCCGTAGATGATAAATGATAAAAATCTATTCTATTCTATAATGTTTTCGCAATCAAAAAGAGTATTTTTCTGACATATGATTGTGGAAGGTTTATTGTGGTATTCGTACTGAAATACGTTTTAGGATGATGGTGGCACCTGGGTTATGTTTGGAAACAGACGTGGATTTGTGTTAGAGAAGACCCAGAGTTTTTTTTTTTCAGATTGGGATTGGGTCACGCGTGGAGCCTGCTGTAGGTGTCGATCAGTGAGGCGGATGCTAATTCGGCTGCCTGAGGTGTCTATTTGGTTGCTTCAGGTGTCGCCAAGGAAAGCTTGGGTGTTTTGCAGATGACGGTTTCTGATGCGGCATCATAAATGTGGCTGGGTGTTGTCTGCTATTTGAGGCTGGGCTGAGCACGAAGGCTGGAGCGACCTGCATAGATAACAGGTGAGCGTCTTGGGCCCTGTTTGTTCTTTGTTTTTGTTTGTTAGTCATATCTGCTATGAGACGGGCGGCCAGAAAGGGCAAAACTGGTGCTGCCCATGGGTCCTTCCCCTGTTCGATGCCAATAGAATCAGACTCTATGCAGACTGAGACCTCGGCCATGCCCACTCATGCCATGCCTAATCTTGCACAGAGCTGAGATGCAATAGATGTCTCTGTGACATTGGCCTTCTCTGGTCAAGACGTTCCCCATAGTTTCTTTGATGCCCTTTCTTCGTTCTGCAATAGAAGTTGCCTTGCTGGCGCAGTTGCCCTAGAGAGGGGGTCTTCTGCTGATCACCTCCATGTGCAGGCTGTGCTTAGTGCCCGTTACAAGATATTGTCAAAAGGGAGTTCAATTGGCCCTCTAAGCCAGCCGGCGTTATCTTAGTGTGCAAGGCCCTCAAGAATAACAGGTTGCACTGCTTCGAGGGCATGCTAGGATACTGCATGAAAGACGTAGGCAAGATGCATTACTCCTATCACCTGCACAATATATCTGAAACAATGATCGAGAAGGGAAAAGATTTGTATGTGAGATGGGGTGCTGGGGACACAAAGGGTCTTTGTGTGTTGGATAACAAAAACCTTCTGAACAAGGCTGCTCACTTTGTGTTTTACCATGGTGGACGTAGATTGACTCCTAGTTTGACGTTCACAATTTGCAGGATGCTGAGAAGCGGGAAATATACTTTGAGCAGTAGTTGGATAATCCCATCTAATACTGCCCATGTGAACGAGCATAGAGTCTGTGCTGCTTGGAGGGTTCTATTGAATCCCGCTCATTGTATGCCATCTAATGTTAGAACAATTCTGTTTGGTTTGGCGGCCTGTGCCTGTTGAACGGAATGGGCCAGGTCGCCGCCTATTGGGATGATTCTGTGCCATCTAATGAGATGGATTGTAATTTTCAGGATATCCATGATGCATCGTTCAACCCTGATATTGAAATCCCTGATCATGGTATAGATTACATTGCCATCCACACTGGGGATCACATGATGGCGGTTGGCTGAGCTATTGTTTGTGTTATTGCATGTGTTTTGCTTTCTTTCAGCATGTGTTTGGGGTGGTGACAATTTCTTGCAGGATAGAGATGGAGACCGATGGAAATCCTGCCGGGGAGACGGGCCATCCCGTCGTGAGCTTGGATCCCTCTTTGATAAGCTTTAGGATTGACGATTCTCATCTTGATCCTCAGGTTTATCCTCCGGAGGGGGAGCAGCTGTTCACTGCAGAAGAATTTATAACGAGTATTATCCAGGTTGGAACCGAGGCTCATCGAATAGCTGCTTCCCTTAGGATCCTGGGGAGGCAGTTGACTGGGTTTTATGTGCCCATTGATTCGGCGATCTCTAGTATTGCCTGGGAGCAATTTGGTGCTCCGTTATCTGAGTTACATGCTTTGAGGTCTCACATGAGCCTGGCTAGGAGTTTGTTGACGCAGGAAATCCGCCAGCTTGATGTTGTACTCAGGCGGGCTGCATCTGGAGAGCCCATGAATTAGGCCTTGTTGTTGTTCATCCTGTTTGCAATGTTCTTGTTTGTGTAGTTTCATGTGCGTGGCGCCCATGCCACATGTACATTTTCTAAGCCTATGAATATGTGATGTTCTGTTCTTTGATGCTGTGTGCTGTTCATGCTTTGTTGATTGCACTTCGTTATTAACATCTGCAGACTTTCAGAGGGCTTTGGCCCCTGGGCATAAGAGAGACCCCCCTTACTGGGATCTCCCTTATGCTCGGATGAGCATTGGCATTGCATTGGGGTTCAATTCCCCAATCTCACTAACAGATTGTGTTTGTTGGCTTCCAGGCATTCAAGGAAACCACGCATAGGATCATCAAATGCATGCCATTGACAGCTAGAGCTTGGAATGGCAGCCAATGGCATGTGTTTGATGCCTCCTATGCATGATCTAAACGCATCGTCCAGGTAAGCCATGAGCTCATATGGGGTTCGATTCCTCAGGCTCATGTGTTTGTGTAATGTTCTTCATGTTGTTGGGTCATGGAGTGTTGTAATGTAGTAGTCTGTTATGTTGCTTTCATACTATACTGTATTAAAGCCAAAATACTATTTTATCCAATGGTCTGTGCTTTAATAATGCCCCCTTCAAAGTCGAGTCAACAAGGGGCAATTTGATATGGAAAAGACTTGCTTTGGACGTTGTAGATTTGTGGAGTGGGAATATGTTCCCAGATGTGCTGTTATCCAACGGCTGAGAAGCCATAATACAAGGTTTAGCCATAATACAAGGTTTAGCCATAAAAATCTATTCTATTCTATTAACAATTATTGCCATTTTAGCAAAAAGGGTTATTAATTTTAAAAACATGTAGTTTCTAAAATAATAGAAATATTGACAAAGGCATTTGAGTAATTTTCTAATGGCATTCAAGGTGTTCACACTCATAACTAGCCAGTATGTTTGACAACCAAAATTGCTTTCAAGTAATCAATTATGTAATTCATATTTGGGTCTTCTCTAGTTAATATCACTGTGAGCAGAAAAGTGTGGCAAGAACCCAATCCTTTAAAATTTATTGTTTAAAAATACTTCCAGAAAAAAACAAAGAAACGAGATATATTACTAGGCATATTCTATACCATGATAACCTAGAGATTCTCACACAACATAAAAGTTGAAGATTTTCGCATACAAGTCTACTACTAATAGCAAATGGCAATATGAGATGAACTTAATTCTCATTTTGGTAGCAAGTTTAATGGTTGCAACAAAAATGGCGATACAAATTCTACCAAAACCTTAACGCTTTACTATTTTGAACTGATTAATTGAAATGGAAGACCTGACTTCGATTATATCCTATAGGATATCGCCACGTCTCACTGCCCAAAAACACCAGATATCTCCACGTCTCACTCCCAAAAAACACCAGAGAGCAAAAGTGAGTCTCAACTTTTATATTGTGCATAATTTTTAAATTCATTGTTTATTAAAGCTTTGACATTCATGCATCTAATTTGCTTTTTCGAGATGTTAAATAACATTATATTGTCTAATATGATGTTGTCAAGACTGCTAATCTTCATCTTAAATGAGAAGGTAATCTTGGAATGAGATTCCAAATACAAATCCATTTGTAAAGGCAAAGCCAAGTTGACATATATCAACAATAAACATAATAAGAGTGTCGGGTCACAATGGTTCACAAATGGATAGGGCTGCAATTGGCATTATCATTGTCTCAAATTGATCATTGGTGGATGGGCTTGGAAAGCAAGCCTAAATCATAAAGCCATTTTTTAAAGTAGGTGATGCCCAAAAATTCAAAGCCATTTTTAAGGCAAGTAGTCAACGAGCAAACAAACAATTATGTAATGAAATTGTTTTCTTTGAAGTATCAAATATGTATACTATATAAAGATTAAAAATTACAAGTGTATGCCAAGTGATATCATGCACCTACACAACCTGGATGTTTATGTAGGGATAGTCACTCAGCTATTGAACTAAATACTTACAATCGAGATAAAAATGTTTTGCGGGCTAAAGATGCCCATTGTTCCTCTACTGATGTTGGAGTTTATGTAGGGATAATCACTCGGTTATTGAACTAAATACTTACAATCGTGATAAAAATGTTTTGCAGTCTAAAGATGCCCGTTGTTCTTCTACTGATGCTAGAAGGCACTGTTGTATTTTGCTCTTCAAGATGATCATAAATTAGTGGGATGACTATAACCTGAAATTGTTGGTTTTTACTATATACTATCTTTGACCGTTATGGGAGATATAATGCCCAATTTTTAGTTAAAGGAGGTGTAAGGGGGGATTTACGAGCTTATTTGAATCAGAATATTGGGACGACATGACCAGGCGAGCTTACAAGATTAGTGTTTGGAGTTGGTCAGTCACAATGTTGAACTTCCGGTATGTTTAGAATGATGCAGCCATGATAATTGGATGTTATGATTATGATCTTTAAATTTGTACATCAAAATAAAGCAATGGTAAAAATTGTACAAAAATAAGAACAAGTTATGGTAAAAAATGAACTTGCACAATCAAAGGCATAGATGGTGTTGTGATTAGATAAGGGTGCACATCGAATGGCCCATTGGAAAGAAGGCATGGTGTGCACACTCGCGAATAAAATAAAGGCCTCTACAAGTTTTTGAAATTTCCAAAAAATGAATGGCATTTTGGTTAATGCTTAATATACCTCTTATGGCTAATTATTGTTAGAAGTTTCTTTACAAACACTATATATTAGAATATGATCTATCCAATGTTATATTCTCTCCCATGCATTATGCATCGTCCATAAAATCTGTGATGGGGTCAAACTCCCTTTTCCACCTCAGCATATGATTATGTAACCATTGTTGAAAGTCAATATGGAGGTCAAAATATGTATGATCTAGTTAATAACAGTATTACTTTCACATAACGCTTCCTAAGAGGCTTTGAACCCCTTGCCACAGTAGGCAGCACCTGAAAACAAACTTTCTTGAAAACAAACTTCTTCATAACAGCAGTACACATATGGCGTACTCAGAATGATGCAAAACAAGCCCTATTGTACATGAGGGCCTCTTCTCCTCCGCTCTTCTCCTCCACCGAATGCAGGTTCCATCCGGATGAAATTCAAATGTTCAATGGCATCTGCTTGGTCTCTGCAGAGCAGTTGCCATGAATAACCATGCAAGAAAACTACACAGATATATATAATAATATAAGATAATACCAAGTACAAAAGCCTCGGGCACATTTTGGGCAGACACTTGAATGTGTTTCACTCCACAGAACCCGCAACAAAGGCAATGGGGACATAACAATATAAGAAAATGCTTACTACATATATTTTCATTTGAGAATCCCTCTCACATTTGTAAGCAATGTGGAAAGCTTAATGTGACACACCAAAGCTCAAATCAAACTAACATCTGAAAGCATTATTCCGGACCCAAGCCTTGCAACAATAGAACAAAAACACGTCACCATAACCATAGAGAAAAATGCAAAGTGGCCAAAAGCTTGAAATGATTATCTCCTGTATCATTCTCTGGAGCAAGTATTTGTGCTAAGGGCTACATATCTTTTGAAACCCAAGAATCTACTTCTTGATCAATGTAAACCCAAGCTCTATAATACTACATATCACATCGCCTAACACATCGATTAGCGCTCCAATCGGGGGTTTGAAATGTAGATTCACAGAGACTCATATCTATTTGATACCACTGTCAAACCTAAAGATCTTGCAGGGCTCATAGACGCAGCAGAAATGGGCCTGCCAGTAAATATGAAAGAGGCTTAAATTATGCAAATAATATAATGTCCAAACTTAACAAACTTCAGGTTTGAATTACTCTGCAAAAATGGCATTTCATGCCACTGCGCATCTACAGCTAATCCTGCGAATTTGCCCACCTGGATCCAGAAAAATCAATCTAGTTCCACCGTTTTGGGCTATGTTTTGGACCTCGTATTGGCTGCGGAGACCTACTACTCGTGAATCGGTGGCACAGCGGCAACCACAAACATGAGAATGCCTGTGATGAGAATTTCTGCAAGCTTGCATTTGGAAACGTCGCCCCTATTTTTGGCAACTGGACCAAACATACGATGCTGTTATTGCCGCTGTTACTTGAGAAATCTTCAATAAGGCTATTCCTTTAACATCAAAAAAGAACCGAGCCGTGCAAGAAGACGAAAAACACAACCAACCAATGGACATGCCGTTGCCATCGCACAACACACCATGTGGCTTTCACATGATAAACCCTAGGTTTCCTTCTATATTAAGTTCTCTCACACAAATCAGATTCCACTATCCACCATCAGCTTTCTACGTATAAACATACCAATACTTACCTAAAACCATTACAAATCTTAGGTTACAAAATACCTTTTCCACAACTTTTGAACCTTATATTCATCTAAATTAGAATTCAAATTCACAAGTTATGCTCTTTTTGGAGTTAGATTTCTTAAATTCAAAACATTATAAGTTGCAAATTTCAACTCCGCATTAAATAATTTACCATTGGAAAGGATGTACCATTGGAAAGGGCATTTTTTTTACCATTGGAAAGGGCATTTTTGGAAAGGCATTTACCATTAAATAATTTACCATTGGAAAGGGCATTTTTTTTCAGCTGCTTGGTCTTGGTTTTCGTAGATGATAAAAATCTATTCTAAATAACAAAATATTGCCATTTTAGCAAAAAGGGTTATTAATTTTAAAAACATATAGGGGCATTTTAGGAGTTTTCTAAAATAATCAAAATATTGACAAAGGCATTTGAGTAATTTTCTAATGGCATTCAAGGTGTTCACACTCATAACTAGCCAATATGTTTGACAGCCAAAATTGCTTTAAGTAATCAATTATGTAATTCATAATTGGGTCTTCTCTAGTCTAGTATATATTTGTATTCTTAACATCACCGTGAGCAGAAAAGTGTGACAAGAGCCCAGTCCATTTAAATTCATTGTTTAAGAGTACTTCCAGAAAAAACAAAGAAACGAGATATATTACTAGGCATATTCTATACCATGATAACCCAGCGGTGACACGCCCCACCGTAAGCATCAGCCATGCACCAACACGTGGAGAAGGTACCAAACTGCAGGAAGAAATAGCGAATCCGTTGCCGGATCATGCCCTACTACCTCTACCTAATACCAATCTAACCTCTTCATCCATTTTGCTCCACATATTTACACAATCAGATTCAGATTAGTTCTCGGATCAAAACCCAGAAAGGTTTTGAAGCAGCTATGGCAGATCTGGAAGCTCATTTTTTTTTTATACATATGGTTGTTTTATTGCATCGCCGCTGCAACCCATTTTGTCCCTTTGCCGAAGCTGTCCGTTCTCAGGGTTTCTTTCTTGATGCTGTCCACTTTGAACACGGCAGCACAGACTTGGCCGGAACTGTCTACTCTGGGCATGGCTTTCATTTCGTTTGCTGGATGTTCGTAGCTGTTCAGCCCCACCACGCTTGCAAAATAGCAGCCTGTTTATGAATCAGAAAATTATTATCTCGAATCTCAACTAGAATTTGTGCTTTAGAAAGAACAAACCACGCATTAGAACATGTATTCGAAAAGAAAAAATGCATTTGAATAAAATATCCCATGCTTAAAAGTACTTTGGAACAGCAAGAACACAATTCTGAGCACATGTTGTCCAAATTGCAATGCATAAAAATGATTCGTATCTCTAGAATAACAAAGAACCATAAAAGAGGGATTTTTGAGCAAGATCTGATAAACATGTGGTGGCAATGAAACAGATTCTGTGCCTGAGTAGCAAAAAGAAGGGAAAAATGCTTTAAAAGTGTAAACTTTACCTTGAGGAAAGGGGGCAAATGATTTTCCACATCCAGTCTTAAGAATACTTGCATCATCAGAGAAACAGAGGGATCCATCTGCAGCAGTGCCCCAATAGAAGGGCACCTTGCCATGAGCATCCTGCATGATATTTGCCACATTTTTGCCTCAAAAATCTGCTAAAGAAGCGGAAATTTTGCTCTTTTTCAACACTTACCATGGCCGTAAAGAGGCCTCCGGCGGCTCTATCATAAAGCACAAATGCGAAATGGCCTCTAAGATCCCTCACAACTTGATGGGCCGGAAATGGAGCTCGATCTCGCAGAGCTTTATAAGCTTCCATAACTACGGTAACCTCATTTGCAGCCTTGCACAGGCCATATTGCTGCCTTAATCCAGGCAAATTTTCGAGCATTCCCTCAAAGATGCAAAATATATTATCTACGGCCCCAAACATCCTGCAAGAAAAGAAGGCTTTTGGTTATGGAGACTTCTTTTCAAGAAGGGGCAAAAAGAGGGCAAAAAAACTTCGTACCTTGGCCGGAGAAAATCTTGGCGCTCATGCGAGTAAACTATGGAGCAAGAACGATCAAGCTGCACAGAAACAGATTGCGGATATGCATGGCAGAAAGCTTGCACAAGCTCTGAGCCAGTTTTTCTTCTAAATCCAGGGCTTTCTGGCACCGGAGGGCTAAGCTCCTCTGGAGCTTCGATCAGATCCCTGGTAAAGACGGCAAACATGTTGAAATATTTTTAAAGCTAAAAGAAACACCAGTGCAGAGCTCCGGCGATGAATCTGAGCTCAAAGATTATCTAAAAAAATGCCCGATCTAAGCCGATTGAAGCAAATCCGCGAAGGATTAAAACCGCCGGAACAAAATTGAAGAACAAGATCGACAAGAAAACGAAGAGAACGAGCAGACAGCGCAGCTCTTGGGGCCTATATAGGCAAAAACGAGACACAGGATAGGTAACAGCATGGTTAACAGTGGTTAAGGTAAATTCCTTTATGTTAAAACTAAAAAAGGGATATTGTCAGGTAACGGGGGGTGCGAAGCAGTCCACGAGGCTGTTAAGCTCCTAGGGATAAGGTTAAACCGGTGATCACCGGTTGAAATGGACAAAGTTTTGGGGAGACGGGCTATGGACGGTTGACGGGCTCACGTGGGGGTAAGGATTCCACCATGAGAGGAAGGAAATGGCGGCTATGGCTGGCCGACACGTGGAGTGACATGATTGGTTTTTCGCACCCATTTACTAAGAAATATACCACGGTTCAACCTTAAATTGGGAAAAAAAAAAATTGGACGCAAATGTGTCACCCTACGGCAGCCGCAAGATCTGGCGGCGATGGCCCAACGTGCCATTTTAGCGCATTATTTTCGTCATCTTATTTTGTCATTTTATATACCTCCTAGGCGTTCTTCCTTTTTTTTCCCCTTTGTTTTGTCCCCACTTGGCAACTTGCCACCCATATATGGCTACTAGGGCCCCCACTATGCATAAACTCTGGGATATAGCCCATAGAGAAATTTCCTACCCTACTTTCTGTCGACAAAGATCATAATACCTAGAATGACCCAAACATTCACCACAGATATTCTCAATTTTAATCTCCAGCTCAAACAACGGTTTTCATCTCCTAGACATCTCCGTAAAATTCTCTGTTTCACATAAACGCATGAAACAAAAAAAGCCAGGAAGTTTCATCATCCTAATTTTTTTATGTTCGCTTCCTCATTCGCTCTTTGACATTCCAGACTCTTCTTTATCTAACATTATGAAAGGCTTGCTTTCCATGATCAATACCTGATAAAGACATCCCAACTTTTTGTAAAGATTTGCCACCACTCATTATCTACATATTTAGCCCAAGTCTTCTATGATCCACATACTTAGCCTGTGCATGATGACCACAAACCTAATTATTTCCAAATATCTAAATAGTAGCCACACAAGAAGTGTTCCAGGTGTCTTGAAACATTGTCTTGGAGCATCTCCATTTGATATCACTCTATGCTCCTCTCACATCGTGCACCCACATACTTCTCAAATTACATCAATGGATTACTACTTAATTAGCACGCTCAATTAATAGATAGTCAAACCAAGGAATGAAAAAAGATGATGAAGGACTTGGTTTGAGAAATATCAGGGCTTAATAGCATGGTCATCGAATTAAGAGGAAATTTAGCTGCTTTTAAGTCGAAGTTTCTCGTCATAGTCCTTAAGAATAGTTGGTTAGAATTATAGATGTTTGGGGTCTGGGTTTGGGAACTCCTGCAAGACAGCCCTCTGTGAGGACCCGTGGATCTAACAGGAGAATCCGGGGACTATGTCACGCGGGATTTGCAAGAAAACAATGAAGGGAAAAAAGGAAACAACAAACAATGAGACAACAATGATAAGCTTCCTTGATATCAGTGATGGGAATACATGAGCTCTCGCAAACGAGAGAAAACTGAAATGAGACAAGACTCAAAACTCATCTAAAAACTCATGCGCTAGCTCTACTCATATATATAGTACAATGGCCTTTGGCCCAATATAGACACTCGGACCGATCTCGGCGTGGAGCTCACGGAAGGAGGCCCGATCCGGCAGGAATGTTGGCGGTGCCTCTTGAAAAGCCCGAAATCGCCGACGCCGACGCGGCGGTGGGTCGATCACTTGTCTAAGCGGCGCTTCTTGGTAGCAGACCTGTGCTTTGGCTTGCGTGGTCGCCGCTTGGTCTTCACGGGCCTTTGACGACCGACCGCGCTGGTTGTGGATTCTTGGCCTTGATTTGGTCCGGTCGAATGCATGAATAGTCCCCGCACTGTGAGGCACATGACTAACACTCCCCCACCAAACGACACTCGTGGTGAAGAAAAAGGAGGAAGAGCTTCCGAGGGCTGGAAACCCGCCAGCCCGAAAAGTGAACTCGATCTCGCGTGCCGACTCGGAAGGAGGCCCCGACCGGCAGGAATGTTGGCGGTGCCTCTTGAAAAGCCCGAAATCTCGGCCGACGCCGGGGGTGGACGGGCCGTCACTTGTCTAAGCGGGCGCTTCTTGGTAGCGAACCCAGTGCTTTGACAAGCGTGGTTCCGCCGCTTTTGGTCTTCTCATTGGCCTTTGACGACCGACCCGCTACCGGGTTGTGGATTCTTGGCCTTGATTTGGTCCGGTCGAATGCATGAATAGTCCCTGCACTGGGAGGCACATGACTAACACTCCCCCACCAAACGACACTTTCGGGGTGAAGAAAAGGAGGAAGAGCTTCCGAGGGCGGGGAAACCGCCAGCCCCGAAAGTGATCTTCACTCGAATGAGGATCGCACCATTATGGTACCGAGCAATGAGGTCCGGGCGCGGTTTGAAGATCTTCAGAGTGTTTAGCCCAAGTGCGTGGATCGCAGATCAATGAGGAAGTGAGAGCGCACCATGTCTTCCAGGCGCGTGAGCGTCCAAGGAACAAACCGGCACTCCATGAGTAGGCAGGGTCTAGAGACCCAAGGCACCGACGCTTAGCATTCTGGATTGCAAAGTGAAAGATTGGACGCCGATTTAAAGAGCCGAAAGCAGATGCATTTGAGAGCAAAGCACGTAAACCACTGCCTTGGGTGGACCAAGGGTCCGGTGAGGTGGCGCATTCGCAAGAAGGTATCAAGACCATGCAAAGCATCAGCAGGCCGTTGCCAACCACGCTCATTACCAATGTAAATCCAATTCTGCGTAGTGTCCAAGGTGGCATTATCCTCCCAATTGGAGCGTCTGACAAATCGGGGATCCCACCGGAGATCCGTCGAGATCTGAGGCGGAGTCGACCCAGCGTGGCCATCCAGGACCTTCGTCCAAAAGGGAAGACGCCAATCAGAGGTGAGGAACCGGGGCGGAGGAGCACCTGTGGAAGCATATGGAGAGGGGGCCATGCCCGTATGCGGGTGGCCGAAGTCAAGCCCTCAATTCCTTGACAAGGTCCGGATCAAGAGCTTTGCACCAATGGTCCCAAACAGAAGCAGGGAGCTGAGAGTATACAAGAGGCTATCCCAACCCGTGGGAACTGTTTTGCTATCTAGAAGAGCACGCAGTTGATTGTAACCTGCCAAGTGCTGCATATAAACTTGGGCAAAGGGAAGATCCTTGGGATGTCCAAGATACTTCCTTATCTGTTGCAGCATTTCAGCTTGCCAGAGAGGTAAATGATGAGCAAGCTCAGGCATGTACTCTTGATGAAGAGCGTGTGTCTGATCATGATCAGACAGATAGGGGTTGTTATCCAAAAGCAACCACTGAAGTGTGGAATCACCCTGAAAGTTCTGATGTGGCCCATCCCGAAATTTGTCGTGTGTATCAGCCAGATAGAAATCATGGAAAATGTACGCCATTGGCTGAACAACTCTGAAGGTGATCATATCCGGATCGGCACAGTGAATGAGATCAAAGACTAAGAGGGCGCAGAATAAACCTTTGTCTTCAACAGAGAGGTCAGGCCAGATCCGAAGAAAATCTGCAGTGCACAGGGGAACATCAACGGGACCTCCAGCCGCATGCCACTTCAGAAGAAAGAGGTGGCGGCGGGCAACCACATAATCCAGATAACTGGAAGGAATAGGGAAGTCAACAGGAAGGTTGAGAGCGATGGTAACATAGCCGTCAAGTGTGGTCTGAGCCTCATCAGCAGACTGAATAGCTTGCTGTAGCTGTTGTTCGAGGTCACGGATCATGTTCTCCTTTTCTAACAGAAGGCGTGACTGGTCACGGACCCTTTTCTGAGAAGTCGTGGCAAGTGAAGAGGATTGCCCTGGAGTTTGGAGTCGAAGCGTGGCAATCTGAGCGTCATCTATGACCTTTTGTTTCTGAGCCTCCGAAAGCTGATCTTGGAGAGAAGTGAGCTGAGAGGTCTGCGTGGAGAGCTGAGCTTCCAAAGAAGCAATTTGAGCGTCACGCGCTATAAGGTCTTGGGCTTGAGTGTTGTAATGCCGAGAGAGCTCTGTATATAGCGTGTCCAGCTTGGCAATGTCTTTGTCCTTGTCAACCAAAAGAGTCTCTCTTGCCTTGACCTGCTCCAATAATTCCTGAATGGTGGTCTGCAATTGAACTTGTTGATCGACAAGCAGACTATTCTGATTTTGGGCAGCCTTTAGATCCTCACGGGTCTGTAAAAAAACCTCGTGCTTGGCTTGAAGCTGGGTCTCCAGAGTATGAACTTGCGTGGTAGCAGCTTGAAGGTCGCGGTGAACCGTATCTGAGGCCTCCAGGGCCGCTTGAACCCCATTCATGAGAGCTTCCTGGGATTCGTGTAACTTGAGAGCTGGCGAGGGTGCGGAGGTGGTGGAGCCTGCTGTTGCCTGGTTTGTGATGTTTGTGAGACATGAGGAGAACTGGAGGGCCTTGTTTCTGTAGAGGAGGAAACAGTGACATGCGTGGTGTTGTGTTGGACATGACCAGAAGAAGAAGGGCGTGAAGAGCCAACTGGTTGATTTTTAGGAAGGTACTGCTGAATGGAATCATGAGAAGTAGAAGGTGATGGAGGAAAGTAATGACGGATGAGGGCCTGAAGATGGCCACCCACGGAAACTTCAGAAATGGAGGAGGGGATAGCCCTAATACGGTCAACTTCTTGAAGAAGGCGGTAGAACAACAGCTGGGTCCAATCAACGTGATAGTTGGAACGGATAGCAGTCATCACCAAATTATAGAAAGGCTTATTGATATGGGTGTTCTTGATAGAATACCCAAGGAACTTGCGCCACAGAAACTTAACAAAAGGGTCATGGGACTTGGCGATATTTGTCAGGCGATGCATGTTCGCTTGATAAGCAGGAGCACCGAACTCAGTGACATCGAGATCCTGTAAGGCAGCCCAAGATAAACAAGGGGTTTGCAAAGGAATATGGAATATCTCAGAAATCAGGGGCTGGGTCAGCGAAATGGTGGTGCCATCGACCACAGTAACGTAACCATGCGGGCTGTTAACGATGTGAGCGATGAACTGCTTCAATTGGTCTGGATTTGGAGCCGGGAGTTCCATTTGTGAGAATGCATAAAGCTTCTGGCGTTCCGCGACTTCACGACTTGGGCCAACAAGGGCTTCACGAAAAGTGGGCGTCAAGAAAGATACTGACTCAAAAAGAGTCGGTTCCCTAGGAGCAATAGCTTGAAGGGTAGGAAATTTGGGCGCAGCCATGGCAAAAAGCGTCGGAGAGGAACCGAAAGGATGATCTTGAGAAGGCGGAGAGCGGAGAACAGAAGACGAAGGCGCAGATAGACGAAAAGGTTTTAGGGTGCGCAAGTGTAGGCGAAGGGGCATGATGAGGGCGAAACAGCAACCATGGATGATGCCAGGTGGCGATAGATGCTGAGGAGGCAATTGAAAGGCAAAATTTTGGCTAAGTCCCCCAAACCGTAAAGGGAGAAGCAAGGAACGGTGGAGATGAGACGTGAGAGAATGATCGGATGTGACAGCTGGCGAAAGGACGCACATTTATGTTCGACGGGCGTGAAAAGAAAGAATGTCATTTAATGCTGGCAACTCGAAGTGGGATATCATTAAAACGAAGGTGTCAGAAGGTACCATGGCTAGATATGCGGCGGGAGAAAATATTCTCATTTTAGAAACAGCCTTGCATTGCAAACACGTTGGCAATTTTTCTGATTGGTCCACGTCGACAGGGAGGTCCTCGGTTGGCTATATAAGACGAATAGTGGTGAAAGCTAAGACACCCGATGGCGCTCAGTATGTCTGCTGTTGGATTGCATGACAAATGCACTATGCCTTCCAACTGCCTGGAGTGGATTACTTGTAAAATGGACTGTCTGGACCTCTGGCGGTGCCACAATCGTGGCATTGCCATGGACGGGTGGTGTGCGGGCATGGCTGAGCATGCCGATCCCCATACCAACGGGATGGAGGTGATTCTGTACCTGTGCTGGGACCCTGAGCAAAACTGGTACCACATCCTGCGTATCACCTCTGCTCCGAACCCGGAGTAGAGGGTGTTCTCTTTAGGACTTAGTAGATAGGGCTCTGAGCCCGTTTTTGTATATAGGGCACTGCCCATAGCGGAAATAGCTGGGCTCTGCCCACATTTTGTAAAAATTCCACCTATATAATATAAATATGCCGCTAGTTTAGTCACTATCTGTTGTGTCTTTGTCTGGAACAACATCTGTGGTATGTTTGTCACTTTCTGGTGTATGAAATTCTTTGAGGCGAAAGCCATTAACCAGTGTAGGTAATGGAGTTCCATCTAATTCAGCCAGCTTGAAAACGCTGGGTTGCACCACTTGAACAATTTGATAAGGGCCAAGCCATCGAAACTTTAACTTGCCCGGAAAGTTTTTGTAACGAGAATCATAAAGAAGAACCAAATCGCCTTCTTTGAATGTTTTTGTCTTAAGTCTTTTGTCATGCAATGATTTCTGCAACCGTTGTCCATGAAGAACACGAATGTAAGCATCACGCCTCAGTTCATCCAACTGTTCCAATTGATAAACCCTTTCTTTGAGTGCAGCAGGCGGATTATGGGCTGTAGCCAGTTGAAAACGGAGAGTTGGAAGAATGTACTCAAAAGGCATGAGAGCTTCTTGACCATAAACCAATTTGAAAGGAGTGTGACCAGTAGCTATTTTGAAACAAGTATTGTAAGCCCAAAGAACAGTAGGAAGCTTGTTTTGCCAGTCAGTGCGAGAAGCGTCACAAATTTTCTTGAGAATTGTGACCAGAGTTTTGTTGGTGCTTTCAGCCAAACCGTTCCCTTGAGGATAGTAAGGTGTGCTCTTGTGATGATGTATCAGTAGATAATCCGTCAGCTCCTTGATGGTATGATTGATAAAATGGACACCACGATCACTGACCAGCTCCGTGGGGCAGCCAAATCGCGTGATGATTTGTTGATAGATGACCTTGGCTGTGCTTGCCGCAGTGTTGTCTGGAAGTGCGCAAGCTTCCGCCCATTTGGTAGCGTAGTCAGTGAGAACCAGAATGTAACGGGCACGGGTGTGCCGCGCAGGAGGATCTATGGGTCCCACAAAATCCATCCCCCATTTGCTGAAGGGAAGTGGCGTGGCGACCGACGTCAAGGGAAGAGCGTCACGGGCCGTGGGCCGTCCCACACGCTGGCAAGCATCACACGTGCGGGCGTGGGCGTGAGCGTCTTTGAAGAGTGTGGGCCAAAAATAACCAGCAAGAAGGATTTTTCGTGCCGTGGTGTCACCATGAAAATGACCACCACCGAGCCCTTCATGGGCTTCTCGGACAATGTCTGGGACCTCATGAGGGAGAACACAGCGTCGAAGGACGGTATCCTTACCCTTTTTGTAAAGATGGCCTGCAACCATGGTGTAGTCACGGACCTCGCGGAGAAATTGATGTCGACGGGATTGTCGCTTGGCTTGAGAGAGCGTGGCATCCTCTGGTGGAAGAGCGCCTGTGAGGAGATACTGCTGAAAGTCGTGAAACCAATGTGGTGTTGCCGTGACCAGAAAGAGTTGAGCGTCAGGAAAGGCGTCTAAGACTCCAGTGGAGGGATCATCTGTGTGGATGCGTGAAAGATAATCCGGTACAACATGAGATTTGCCTGCCTTGTGAACAATTTCAAAAGGTGCAAATTCTTGCAGAAGGAGGACCCAACGAGCAATGCGGCCCGTGGGCGTGGATTTGTTGATCAAATAAAGAAGTGCTTGGTGGTCCACAAAGAACTTGATCTGACTGCCTAAAAGATAGTGACGGAAGCGTTGGACACAGAAAATTAAACCCAAGGCTTCACGCTCGGTGGCAGAGTAGTTGCGCTCAGCAGAATTGAGTTTTCTACTAGCATATCGGTTTGGTTTGTCAGTGTGCGCATCATATTCTTGAGAAAGAGCAGCTCCAATAGCAAATGCCGAGACATCGACATGGACGTGAAAGGGCTTGTCCCATTGAGGTGGAACAAGAACCGGGGCCTGAGTAAGCAAGAGCTTCAACTGTTGGAAAGCAGCATCCGCC
Organism: Isoetes taiwanensis; assembly: GCA_021234155.1. Lineage (NCBI taxonomy): Eukaryota > Viridiplantae > Streptophyta > Lycopodiopsida > Isoetales > Isoetaceae > Isoetes > Isoetes taiwanensis. The sequence continues at coordinate 2,712,386 of JAJEKV010000020.1, read as the reverse complement.
TGAGAATTCCAAGCCCAGGTGGATTCATCACCCGTGAGTTTATGAATGGGATCTGCAATGGCCGCAAGTCCAGGAATGAAGGCGGAGTAATAATTGACCTTACCGTGAAAGAGCGCGTGTCTCCTTGATATTGGCCGGTGCTTGAGCCTTGAGCACACAACCCGATTTTGGCAGATCCGTGGTGATACCTGGCTTTTGGCGACAACGTGTCCTAACAGAACACCGAAGTGATGCAAAAGGTGCATTTCTCAAAGATTGAGACTAATGCTTGGGACTCATCACATTTCTGAAAGACGAAGTTCCAATTTATCCAAATGGTCAGCCATTGAACTGTAGGCAGAGAAGTCATCTTGAAAAAATTGCAAGAAGGGATTTTCCTTCATAAAATCATGAAAACCGAGAGCATGATGCGTTGAAACGTTGATGGAGAGTTGGATAATCCAAAAGGAACCACCTTGTAGGCAAAAAGTGCCTTACGGGGTGGTGAAAGTAGTCTTGAGTTGGTCGATTCTTTGATTGAGATCCGATTGTAGCCGGAAAAACCATCCATGAAGGAGTACATCTCATGTCCGGCTACCTCTTCCGCATTCTCGGTGCGTGAAGGGAAGTGGAAAATGATCACGCCCGTGGCCCTGATTGAGTTTTCGGTAGTCCACGCAAACGCCGGATCTTTCCATTGTGTTTTAGTGCAATGACAATGGGGCTCACCCATTCGTAATGTTTGACCTCATAGATCAAACCCGCAGCCAAGGAGTTTGTCAATTTTCGCCTTGACGCGATCACACGGGAATTGGGGTTGAGCCGTGCATCGTTGCTATATACGGGACGGCATCGGATTTGGTAGGAATGGTGAGTTCCCCAAGGTTTTGTTGATCCCCCGAGGTCTCTCGTAACTCCGTGCTTAAAAATGTGTTTGAACTTTTGAAGAGTGGACGCCCGTGTCGGAAGATTTGCAAAGAATGCGACAAGCCGATTGTTGCCCACGCCCACAATCTCGACTTCGTGAGTCCGGAATATGTGGGATAACTTTCGTGTCTTGGACAATATAAGCGGGGAGGTTGAAGTATGACAGATCGTGGCACTCGCGGTGGTGAAGAAGAGAGGTTGCCGAAGTTTCATCTGCAGGTTGCTTCATGACAGCATGTACATTGACAAGATCGGCAGGAGGTTCAGCATCTGAAAAGTGATCAACACGTTGGATTCGATTGCAAGGAGCCAGGTAAGGGTCAAGCAAAGCCGCCACAGCCTGGTCCTGATCAAGAGTCATTTCTCCCCAAGGATCAGCATATTCGGGGTAGGATGACAGAGGTAGACTCGCAGGTGGAGCCTGAACTTGATAGATATTCTGGGCGTCCTCAGAATCAGTGTCGGAGAGAGAGGGTTCAGCATTGTCGACCGAAATGATCTTACCGGTTTCCAAGTCCATAGTGACATTGAGGTGACCATCTGTGATGACTAACTGATCCGTGGCCCAGTAATGGATGCTCTTGGCCTGGCGGAGAAAAGGTCTGCCGACCAACATTTCATAATCACCTGGATCTTCTCCAGCCTTCCAAACACCAAATTCCAAGGGGAATCTGAGATCACCAATGTTGATGTGAAGAAGAGGCGTGACGCCTTGAGGTCTCGTGATATGGCCATTAGCCAATTTGATGTCATATGGGGCACGATAGAGTTGTTTGATGCCCATTTGTTTGCGGAGTTTATCCGTGATGAGATTGACCGCGCTACCTCCGTCAATTTGAACATGATTGACTTGTTGATTGCCCACCGTGGCATGTACCGTGGGTGTAGAGGTAGCTACAGCCCCAACCAAAACTGTCGGGAGTGGTAACTGGTCCTTGAGAGCAGGACAGAGTTTCAAAATTGTTGCTAAACTTAAGGGAATTTTGATTTTTGCCAACTCCTCTTGGAGTTCCAGAGGCACATGAGAAAAAGGATCTGCTGGATCCACGGGTGCTGGAGTGCGTGGTAATGAAGCAGCAACTTCTTTGAGTAGGTCAACCTCTGCAGCAATATTGGGATATATCTGAGAGCGTGGAGGTTGAGATGTGGAAGGTGTATCTTGTCGTTGTTTTGCTGCTGGTATTGCGACTGTTGCTGAGGTGTTGTTTGCACTTGATAAACCAGTTTGTTGCGGAAAGGTGTAGGATGAGTGCGAGTGCACTCTTCCGTGGCATGATTGCACATGTTGCATCTTTTACAATGAGGCGGGCCATTGGTGGAGTTGCACTCATTCGCCAAGTGGCCTTGATATTTGCAGATATGGCACCAGATCTGACTGCGCTGCTGATTGGCGTGTTGAGGTTGGACAGCAGTCTGTGGAACCATGACGGGTGGAATGAAAGGGAGCTCCTGAAGGGCCACGCCACGGGAGGAAACATTGACTGAGTGATTGACAAGGTCGATAGCCTGCTCCAAAGTCTTCGGGCGCAGGTATTCAGTCATGAGTCGGATAGCTGGAGGAAGTCCTTGGAGAAACCAGACCAAGATCTGGCTCTGTGTTGGGTACTCCTTGAGTTTGCTGAGCAGAATGTGAAGTCGATCTGCAAAATCCCGGGCAGACTCCGTGGGCTCCTGTTGAAGGTCATTGAGTTGCTTGAGATGAAGCTGATCATCATCCGTGGTCCCATAGTGAGAAAGAAAAGCAGTTTTCATTTCGGACCAATCTTGTTTCCAGTGGCTTTTGTTGGACATGAGCCATTGATGAGGAGAGCCACGCAGGGTGGTGGAAAAGATGTGGAATTTCAGTTGAGGTTGTGCATGACCATTTAGGACAGCCAGAGCCTCAAATTCTTCCATGTGGGCCTGAGCACTTTGGTCTAATGGTTTGCCTTTTGTGTTGCCAAAGGTGGGATAAGTCAGCTTAAGGGTCTGAAAGGTAGAGGTGAAAGTGCTTGGCTGGACAGGAACAGAATAGTGATTATATTGAGGTGGAGTTGGAGGTGGCATGGTGCCTGAAGGACCCTGATGAAGGGGTGACTGAGGGAGAGGTACTGGAGGTGCCGGGGCATTGTTTTTGAGGTCTGTAAGGTTGTAAACAGGAAGAGCAGTGGGAAATGTAGGGAAGGGAAATTCCTGGGGAGGAGCAAAAGAGACATGTGGATATCCCTGCCCACCCGGGGGAGATGATGGTTGTGAAGGCAGAGGCGTGTGGCCAGAAGAATGGTGGATGTAGGCATGTTCTGGGGTATGAAAGTAAGGTTGAGAAGGTTGAGCCTGATAGGGCTCCTGATAGTGATGAGGTGACTGAGGCTGTGAGCAATGTTTGCACGCTTGAGGCGGGGAATTTGGACGAGACATGACACGAGGGGTGGGTGGCGCCGACTGAGCCCTTGACCGAATGTGGCCTCACTCAATGTCATAAGCAGATCCATACATATCGCGGACAACTTCCCTTCGCTGATGACGCTCCAAGCGAGACGCCGTCTGGGAAAGAAGTTCTTCTGGTGTGAAGTTTCGGGCAGACATGGCAACAGACGAGAGAAAAGTCGAATCAGGCCCGGCAGCGGCGACAGTGTTTGGGGTCTGGGTTCGGGAACTCCTGCAAGACAGCCCTCTGTGAGGACCCGTGGATCTAACAGGAGAATCCGGGGACTATGTCACGCGGGATTTGCAAGAAAACAATGAAGGGGAAAAAGGAAACAACAAACAATGAGACAACAATGATAAGCTTCCTTGATATCAATGATGGCAATACATGAGCTCTCGCAAACGAGAGAAAACTGAAATGAGACAAGACTCAAAACTCATCTAAAACCTCATGTGCTAGCTCTACTCATATATATAGTACAATGGCCTTTGGCCCAATATAGACACTCTGACTGATCTCGGTGCCGACTCCTGGAAGGAGGCCTGATCTGCAGGAATGCTGGCGGTGCCTCTTGAAAAGCCTGAAATCTCGCTGACGCTCGCTGACGCGGGCGGTGACGGGCCGTCACTTGTCTAAGCGGCACTTGTTGGTAGCAGACCCAGGCTTTGACTGCGTGGTCTACTGCTTGGTCTTCTGCTGGGCCTTTGACGACTGACCCGCGCCTGGTTGTGGATTCTTGGCCTTGACTTGGTCCGTCGAATGCATGAATAGTCCTGTACCAGGAGGCACAGGACTAACAATAGATTAGCGAGTAAGTTCAAAACTCGTAGAAAATCTTCCTTCCCACTCCAAAAAAAAATTCGAACCAAGATCAAGGTGCCAAAAACATAATTTATCCCCTTTCACTTAGGATACTTGTGGATAAAGGATGATGAAATCTTTCATGAGCTTTCTTGAGACACCCATGAAAATTACAAGATGGTAATAAAACTATTTTTATGTTTCAGCCTGTAATTTTTACATGTCATCAATGTTCCCCTTCCTCACTCGAATGAACTATTATGTTATGTATTACAGGGTTCATTAGGGGGCTACATTACGCCCTCTAGGGCTCTTTTGCTTGTCGAGGCAACCGACAAGGGGTGGAGCCGCAAGTCGCAGACGAGGCTAGTAGCCCTACATGGGCATAATGTAGTTCCCCTCTCCCCGGCAAACTACGAGACATAACGACAACGTAGGAGATTTAGGCGACCGAATTAGGGTATTTTGAGTGTGCTTGGCTGCATTAGTCATCTTTTTGTGTTTCAACATCGATTCGAGTTCTTCTTTGTAGGTCAAGTGACTCAGGTCTTTTTACTCTTAGATCCATCGAATTTTATCTTTAAGAATGTGTTAGGTTTGTTTTTTATTGAAAAACCTATGTTCATCGTCTATTACCTTCTTTTTTTCTCCTGTTCGTTGCTCTTTCTCCTCATTCTTATTCGTTTCATTTCTTTTTTATCATTCTTATTCTTGTTGCTCGCAGAATCTTGGCAAGAGGAGGCTCGTTTTTTATTATAAGGTAATACTACACTGCCAAGCTCATTCTTATTCGTCTCATTCCTATTCATGTGATCTTTGTTGCATACAAGGTATTTCGGCTAGAGAAGGCAGAGGCAGGGTCATGTCAATCATCTTTTACCTTGGCATCTTAGAATATGTTCTCCTGTTCGTTCTTTTGTGTGCATATGATAATGAGGAGATAAAAGAAATACTTGTTGAGATGGAAGATGGAAATAAGTAGTGACGAGGAGAAAAAAAGAAGCAAGATTAGTTATCACTTGACAAGGATCTATTGAGTAAAGCACTTAATAGAGGTCAAGAATGTTCTAGGAGTGTGAATGCTTGGGCTTGAAGAAGGTTTAAAGAGTGGATAACGGCTTTTGGCTATGATCTATCCATTCCTATTGAAAACATACCCTTAAGAGGGTTGAATGATATGTTGACAAAGTTCATTATCCAGATTTGTGCTGATTTGTTGAACTTTGTTCGCTGTTTACATGTCTAATTTCTTCTTTGATATTGTTTTGGTAGGTGAAAAGAAACAAGTTATATCCTCTATCATCATCAAGTTTTTGGTATTAATTCAATTGTATATTAATTCTTGTTTTGTTATTTCAGATTAGGCTCGATATACAGGGCTATAAGAAGAATTATAAGAAGAGAACAAGAAAAGAGGATTGGTGAAACTGGTGTGCACGAACCTCCATTGAATATTGTAATTGATCCTATTTCTACTCAGCAAAGAAGCTTTCATTGGAATGATAAGGAAGATGAGACAAAGTAATAACTCTAATAGACCAAAGAAGAAAGCCCCAACTATTAGCTTTGCCATTGAAAGAGATATTCTTGCTGATACCAAATAATACATCCAATCTGTTGTATCAAAAGATTAGTCTATTTCATGTTTATGAGTTTTGGTATTAGCGTAGTTAAAGAGTTGTACAATGCTAAGGATTGTGATGTGATGTTAGAAAATGATGGTAAGCGAGCTTGTTAAGTATGGAGAACATATCAGCAAAAACAGTTATCCTACTACAACTAAGTTTGATGATCATTATTGTTGACAACCTATCGAGAGCTATGAGAGAGATTTTGTACTGACATCCAAACAATATATTATGCATTTACCTGCAAAACAGAATGATGGTGAGCCTCGCGCATTCTTCCTTTAACCTATTGGAAAATTATGTAGTACGGTAATTATCTTTAATTTTGTCATTAAATTTCCTGATTGTTTAGCCACTGATTTCTGATTTTTAATAATTGATTTCCTAATTATATAGACATGGTATTCAGTTTCTTTGGTTGGTTTCAATAAGTTAGAATAGAATAGAATAGAATAGAGTTTTATTTGGTTGGTTTCAATAAGTTAGAATATAATAGAATAGAATAGAGTTTTATTGTCCACGGAGACAAATTGGCCTATGGGACCCAAAAAGAAGGCGCAGCAAGCGTATTACTGTTCAAATTAAAAAAAAACCCGTCCTAAAGGGCTTTTGGGGGAAAAACTGTGACAGAAATATGACTGTTGTCAACCTGTACAAACATCTATTATAAGAAATATGTACACATATCAGGCAAGTGCCCGAGGACCGAGCTTATCTCAGCGATCCATGACCTCTTGGAGGTATAATTTCAACATCTGTACCGGGCCATGCTCAACATCTCATGCAGGGGCTGGCCAGGACGGACCAGCTCAGCATAGCATATTCGAATATCATCATAGACCGGACAGCTCTGAAAGGTATGGCATTCGTCTTCCACAGCTCCAACTTGACAAGATGATAAAGCCTCTCTTGACGTGGCAATAAAAGCAGTAGAGTGAGTTTGGTTTCTCGACTAGCTTAAGGATGTTGTTTGTGATATTGGCATGAGAATTACTGGCCACAAGGCAACAGAAGCTTATCAAAACTAAGTAGGGCAGATTTTATGTAATTTTCATTCTGTCATGTTCTCTTTTATCTAGTTTATTTTTTATAGGTAAGACCGTACTGGTGAATAAAAAAATAAATACTTGTATGGATATAATTTGTCAACCTAGCTCTGGATCATTTGCTGAAGTGCTTTCTTATTAGTATATATTGTTAGTGTGTCCTTTAATGTTTGTGTTATGATCTAATCTTTGTGATATGTTAACTTCATTTTTTTGTTTGCAGATCATATTAGTAAGGAGCAAGATTTTTTTTTTTTTTTTAAGGACGACAAGCTTTATTCACCAACTAAAAACAAGAGCAACATAAAATGCAAAGACAGGATTATAACCCCAGTGGACAAACCGATCCAACTGAGCATAACCACTTGCCTATGCAAAAGAATGAATCTGAAGGTAAGTATGCCAGATCAGTACTTTCTTCTCTTGATCAAGAGAAGAACAATTATAAGCCATAACAATTTTATTTTGCGCCCACTGAAGAACAATCTCATCTGCAGTATCTACGCCCTTAAAGATAAACAACCTCCTTCTCTTCCAGATTGACCATGAAAGCCAGCCACATGCGAGATGAAAAGCTCGTTTCCGTAGTTTGGGCCAAGCATCAGGATAGATAGCAAGCAAAATTTGCTGGCTAGATCGAGACGTGCCAAAAAGGGTCAGCAACCAAGACCATGCCTGCCAAAGCCGCTCACACAAGAAAAAAACAATGCTCAATACTCTCAACCCTTTGCTGGCATAAAGGACAGAGCTCTGAGATCCGATTATCAATTTTATGGACTAACCTGTTGACTCTGAGGCATCTATGGATCAGTTGCCACCACAAAACTACTACTTTGGGATGAAGCAGCTTATCCCATACCCATATCCAAACACTTTTCCATTGTGGCTGAGGGACCTGAAGATGCCACCTATTCGATGGAGGCAGGATTTCAGAATGCAAAAGCAATTTATACACATAAGACACAAACCGCCATGGCTGGATATCCTGATGGCAACCCCATACGACTACCTCAATTTGTGGACCAGAATCCTGTGGCAACAATGCAGCAATATGATTCCGGATTACTCTGTCCCATCTGTACAACAAGAACTTTGTTCTAAATGCTTCCCATACATGAGATGACCAGACTCATACCAAGCTGCAATAGTGCTTATACCAGCTGCTATCCAACGTCGTCGTGTCTTTGGATGAACAACCACACATAGAGGCACATTCTCTGGAGTGTCCTGCAAAGGAATCCACCAGCATGGAGTGGACAACTGAAGACATGCCTCAGGATTAATATGGAAAAGAGACCCGACAGTGTCCCACGCAGCAAGCAGCCCCTTTAGAAAGGGAGAAGCATTAGGATACGGATGCATATGATAAAGCAAAGCCCAAGGAAGGAAGGGGCTTAATGGTGGCCTTATGAAATGGGAGACAATGCTGAATCGACTGCACCAACAACCTCAGGCCAGGAGAATTATCCTTACCAATGAAAATCCTCCAAATAAACTTTGATATCATCACCTTGCTTTGGAGGTGAAAATCCAACATACCAATACCACCAGCTGTCTTAAGTCTAGTGCATTTCGCCCAAGCTACCTTGACCACCGCTCCTAACTCATCACCCCAAATAAAATTTCTGACGATACGCACAATCTCCTCCATCTTACACTGCGGAGCTAATAGAGCAGACGCCATGTAGACATGAGTATTACTAAGAACACATTTAGCCACAGTGATTCTACCGGGCATGGACAGTTTAGCTGTATTCCACCAAAACAAGTGCTTTTGCAACCCACTAATGATTTCATTCCAAGCATCTAAAGCAGAGACGTAAATTCCAACTGGGATGCCAAGCAACTTTGTGGTATTGCCATGCAGAATAATCTTCCATGGATAGTCCAAAATACAGGGAGGGATGAAACTGTCTAGTGTCCATAAAGCTGTACATTTTTGCCACCCTACAAGAACTCCTGATGCTAAGGAGAATGTGTCTAATAATAGCTTAGCATTACGAAGATTCTCAGCCTCCGCAATTAGGAGCAAGAATGTTCTAAAAATTGCCTTAGTGAAATCTCAACCTAATGTTCCTTCACATAATTCCAGATCATTGCGTGTTTCAGATCTTTCAGATGCATGTGGGAAGGAAAATATGGATGTTATGAGTCCATCGCGTTTGAGTTGCCCTTCTGTTGTAGATATTTCTTCTCTTATTCAGTCAAGTTCTTCTATTCCACCTGCTGTTTCTTTTTTGAAACCGTCTCCAAAGACCTTTTGTTCAATTAGCTGCACCTGCTTAGATCCTCCTGTTGTTCAAGTTTCCACCAACACAGTTATTGTCAATCCTGCTCTTTTTATCTAGTCAAGTCTTCCAGCTATTGCATACAGTTTTCTTCCTGCAAATCATTTTGTTACTTTGTCATCTGCACCTGTAGTTTCTTCTAAAGTAGATATTTTTGCTGCTAATGATATACAAGCTTCAGAAGTTGCTACAGATGACAATGGCGTACAGTTGGACAAGACAGAGCCTACACAAAAGTTGGATGTTACATTGAAAAATATGAAGATGATTTTGATGATGTATTCTATTGTCAACTCAGTAGAACCTTTCCTAACAGTGCCAAAGCCATTAGGAAATTTGTTGCACCTACTATTACCAATCAGAAAACCTTCAATTGTATTCTGCTAGTCTACTTGAAGCTATTAATTTTCTGGTCAAGAAGGCGCCATCTGGAAGTTGAAGTTTGCCATGCAATGAATATTTTGGAGTGGCCTTGCTATGCAATAATAACTTGTTACTGTCAACAATTTTGTTCAATGATAACTATTGCTAATGCTAATTGTGATTGATGATCAGCTAATAATCTCTGTTAATCTTCTATTATAATCAATGAATGATGTGTCAATGACCAATTAATAATCTATGTTAATCTGTTGTTGTAGTTAGTTAATAATCCGTTAAGGATTAATATTATATAATCTGGGATGGAGGTAAAGGTGTGGAAGTTGAGAGGGAATTAAATTCTATAATTTTAAACAAAAAAAGACAGTAATTGAGCCCGGCGGTCCGGCGGTGTATTACGATACTTGTAATGAGAGAAGGAGCCTTGATGTGGTCTGCCACTCAAACTAATAAGGTTAGGAAACATAATAGTACCACTTTTTCATAACATACAAATCGTATTGAGCGTTGTAAATCAAATAGCCCCATTGTTAACCAGGTTGAAATGGGGTCTAGTAGAATCAAATTAAAATTCGATTGAAGCGCTCGCAGGTAAGCCCAGGGAAAGTTTCCCCAAATTGCGCCACTAAGGCATTAACTGCGCAATTAACAGTGGGATCCCAAAGGACATATATTTATATCGGGATCCCAAAGGACGGCTCAAAAATCCCTCCAGGATCCTCAATTTTATTAAAACTACCCCAAGACCATTTAAATATGATACAATTTATTCTATAACGAAGAAAATGAACTAGCAAGACCATCGTGCATAGTGGATAAAATGTAAATATCTTAAATATCCATTCTAAGAGGTTGTGGTGAAGTCCAACAAAATAGAAATTGGATCCATTCTAAGAGGTTGTGGCTTACGTGACAACGATAGTGCTTTATGAATTCGTACAAGTACAAAAAAGGCATCAATGGGAGACTACATGTTTAAGAGCATGGATATTCCAAATATAATAAGATTTTTTTTTTTTTGAAGGCAAGGTATTTTTAATTTTATTATAAAATAAATAGTACATGACCTTCTTATAATGGATATTTCCAAATATGATAACATATATATGCATGTTGAAACTGATTTGAGGGTATTACATGTAAACAATTAAAGCTATTGGTATGTGTGTCCTATGTATACTTCGAACCAAAATCAATGGGACACGGAATGGACGTTTTTATCTCAAATATCATATTGACCAGACAAGCCCAACGTATCCCATTATTGAAGAAAAGACAAACAACGTATTAAGTTGAGATATTAATGATAAAATAAATATCTAGTATGCCAATAAAAATATCTACTAGTCGTGATATGCTCCCTCGACCAACAAGGATTTTAATGCATACTAGGTGGAAAACATTAATATAACTGCAAGCAGTGCAAAGGTAATTTCCTATATTTAAAATATCTTATTACAAGTTGCCTCGTGCCGAAGAGTAACATGAAGTCACTCAAGTATAATGCTTAAAATTGTTCCTTTTTTTTGTCAACAAAGATGAACACCCACTTGTAAACATGAATAGTATATGCTAGACAAATACTATATTAGGCACTAAATTATTCATCTTGCTAGTTATATTCAATAGGAACCTCTAATTTTGAGTTTTACTCAACCACCAGTTATCTTTAATAAGTCCAAAATATAGCTATGTGATCAAAAGCCTCCATGACATTAAGAAGTATAGAAGCAACATACTTAATTCAATCTACGAGATTCTTAAACATATCATATCTATTGAATTAGATTGATTGTTTAAGTCAATGGTCTATCAATGCTTTTGATGCATGTATACATATATGCATGTCCAATTTTATGCAGACATATCTGAACATATATACTCGAGTTTGTTTTTAGTAGGCTTGGCTGGAGGTGCACCATTTCATGCAACTCTAAGGTGTCCGTCAGCGCACCTACAAGAGAGCAGACGAGCAGGGGCAGCCCTGTTTAACCCTGATAGTGTTGTGGATCTGTGCATCAGAGCGTAGGGGATCAATACCTTTTGGTACAAGCAAGAAACTACTTCTTGGAGAGCTTGCAGGACCCCAATTGTATCGAATATGTCTTGAAGTTTGCCTCGATCAACACGATCGAATGCCTTCATAAGGTCTATGAATGCAAGGTACAATTGGTTCCCTCGGCCCTTAGCATTTTCTGTGAGCACTCTGAGTGTCACTAAATGATCTAGAGTTGAGTAACCAGCCCTGAAACCAGCTTGACATGTCGCTATAGCGTCTACATTTGTAGCCCAATCCACTAACTTCTGCTCAATCAAGGAAGCAAAAGTTTTTTAGCCATAACATTTCCAACCAGGATTGTTTTGTAATTGCGTAAGTCGACATATCTCCTGAAGAGAAATACCGAGTATGGTCAATTTTTGAGGCGCTGGCGGCGGGCGGATGTCAGATAGCAGGCGCTCCATTGATCGTGGGTTTGGCTTAGAGAGAAACCATCTCTCTCTCTCCTCTCTCAATCCGTTATCTTTAGATTAGGTCTCCTTCAAGTGCAGCCGGTCCAGGGGCATACTCTGTTCTTTTTGCTGCTGATAAAGTGACCCTTTGACCAGGAATTTGCATGATTGACTGGATATAGAAGGATTGGGGCTCTGGCTACCTGCAGCTATGCTAGATGTTGCTTTTAAAAACCCATGATTTCTTACTTCTCCACAGTCCAATCTAAGTCTTTCCTGCGGTCCCTTTCTGCAGCTTTCTACTCAGTATCTATCCTTTGCCTAATCAAGTGTTTTCAGTTCTCATGATGCCGGTTTTCAATGGGCTTTCCTCTTCCCTTACATATCATTTGTTCTGAGCCCAGTTCCCCAATACCATCCCCGATCTCATCTGCTCCCGAAAACTCTAAATATTTTGTTATTTTCTATTCTACTGATCAAATTTGCTGTGGTTGGTTGGAAGGCTCTATCGTAGATCTTTGGGCTTTTCTAGTTGATGAATCCATCTTTCCTGACATCTTCTTCATTGGTGAGCAATCTGGCCCAACCAACGATCCTCTGGCTTCCTCTATTGAGCTCAAAATAGCTTATCTTGGCTCTGACCGCCCTCCCAAAGCCAAGTTCTCAATCTTTTCGGATCACCTAGCTGAGTTTGTCACCTTGGAGCTCTACAGAACAAATTAATGTGGGCTTCTAATGGAGTACCTGCTCCTTTCTTCTGATTCTAGCCCCCAAATTTCTGATACCATATTCCCTCCATCTCCCTTACCATCTTCCCAAGGGTTTTCCCCCTCTTCTCCATCTTCTCTTGGATCATCACTTCCTAGAGCTGTTCTTACCATTGTCAGATCTGCTTTCCTTGTCAATACTGAGTTTATCTGGTGGGGATTTGTTCAAGGACCAGTTGATCAGTTGTGGGCAACCATTATTGATAGCAGACACATCTATCACGATCAGTTTAACTGCACAGGCGGTTTAGCTGTTAGAGGCGACCCATTCTTGGTTAGGAGGCAAGTCCGTCAGCTTATCTTTGGTAATCAAGATGCTGAACCCACCTAATCTCTGCTTGTGAACCGCACTTGGCTAAATAGCCACTATTGGCTTGAGCTCTATGGATGAAGCTCAGCCGGTTCAACTGGATATGGAGGGCCACATCTCGCTCTCCCTTCATATCCCCGAGGTGGCAAATAAAATCTGCCATCTTGATAGGCTCGGTCTTATCACAAAGGTTATCAGGGGAAACCCCTCTATGGCAGAGATCAAGAAGGCCCTGGATCGTATGTCCAGGGGCCGAAGTTTGCCCAGGCTACAGCCTTTAGGCAATCTATACTACTTGGTGACCTTTCCAAGTGAAAGAGATGCGGATCTAATATTTAGGAAGGGTGTTATCACTTGCCTCCATGGCCAGATCTTGTTTCAGCGATGGAGGCCTAAGTTCTGTGCTAATAACCCCGAAGCTCTCTTCTTTCCTGTGTGGCTATCTTTAGCCAACCTCAGCTCAGAGTTTTGGACGGAAAAAGATCTCAAGATCATTGCCTCTGGGCTTGGTGAATTCATCTGCATGGATGGATGCCCCAATGAGCCTCCTAAAATATGTATCTCGGTGAATCTTTTCAAACCTCTTCCCTCTGCCATTCTGTTCAAAGGCTTTAACAATGAGCCTACTGAGTTCATACTTCATGCCACTGGTCTCCCACTGCCTTGCGAAAAATGCGCTACTCTGGTGCATACTGGAGAGATATGTAGCCTTACAGTTGCAGAGGAGGGTGACAAGCTTATGCTCTCTGATAATGAAGGTTTTATTCCAGCAATAAGGCCCCATAAATAAAGGGATGGGTTCCAAAATCTTTATGCTGAAAACATTGAATATTCTGGTATTAACTGTAATGGGGATCCCAAGATACTTTCCTCTGCTACAGACAAACAGCAAAAGGCCTTGCTAGAAAGAGAGCCTCTGTCTTCTTCCCATGCTCTGCTCTGTGACCCAGATGGCATTCCTCATTCTGCTGGGGAAGGTGAACAACAGGTTGGACAAAATATACTAGCCGTCCCCTCTCAATCTAACAGTGAGGTTGCAGGACAAGCTAAGCCAGTCGTCCCCCCTCAGTCTAACATAGATGTCATAAGCTCTGATTCTGCTCAGCCAGAAAACCCTTCTACTGAGACTCTGCTGAAGGCTGAACCACCGAATCAGAACCGAATAGATACTACTCCTGTCTCCCATGAGTTACACCAGCCTCAAGTGGCCCTGTCTATACAGGATCGAGATGAGGCCACACCTGTAGCCGGTTAGATTGTCGATGACCCTGTGGTTGAGGATGTTCAATACCTCTTCTCACCTGGAGAACCAGCTATGCCTACTGATGTTACTCTGAAGGAGCTGCCCCTCCAAAGTTCCGAGAACCCGATCGATGAGGTAAGAATAGTAGATGACGCTACAAAGAAAAAGAAAATGGCCCATGGAAAGAAAGCAAGCAAGCATGAGTTTGATTCGGTTGTTGCCAAGCTTCTTTTAGATCACTCTAGATATGATACAACTAAAAAGAAATGATATGGTGGAGAGCTGTTGGTCTGTGCATTAGTCAGTGGATATCAGTTTTTTGGAGTTACTTAGTGCTCGGATTTGTATCTCCCTTAATCAGCAGTGGTTTACATTTGGATGTTCTGTCTTCGGGTCTCGAATGCTCCCCTTTCAATGGCTGGAATCTTCAAGGATACAAGCTGAATGGAATGCATAGTTTTGTGGTAATTTACGGGATATAGCTCTTTTTGCTTTGAGATTAGTCACTCCTGTGCAGGGGCTGGTCTGGGAAAGTTTATATTATCTGTTTTGGTGTTAACAGACTTCTATTAATGGATGCCTTTTTTTGTGTTCTTGTCTATTACTCTTGTTTTGATGAACAACAGAACGTGCACTACCTTTGGATGGGATTTTAAAAATAAAAATACCTTTCTCACCTTTCAACAACGGTTCATAACCAGATGGTACAGCTTTGGACGAATCATCTGGGACTGTATTGGGGCCGGCAGAGGCTTGAATGGGGAGGCATTATGCCATAACTTTCAGATATGGTTTTTAAGTCCAATCCTTAAGTTTATTGAATCTAGTGGTCCTTTGCTCCTGGAGGGGGGTGGGTCTCCCTTAGAGAAGTATGTCCCTAGTAGAGTGGGGGGTAAATGGTGGTTTGGGTTGAACAAGGCCCCTCGGCCTAGGGTAATGCTTGGTCTATCAACAGGTGTTCTATGGCAAATTGGTGACTCTTCTCCCTGTTCTGGGCTAGATCCTAGTGTGGGGGGTAAGGGGTCTTCTCTTCCTGTTACATTGTTCTCAAACAGATTGGGAATGATATGGAGGCGACGTAAGTATAGGGGGCATAAGGTGACAAAGGTCCCTCGATTTTTCCTGGTGGGGGCAAGGAGTAAAAGGAATATGTGCTTCCCTATGAGGGTTAAGTTATGCTCTTCACGTGGTTTTCCAATAGGAACATTTTGTCAGAAGAGATCCTGGGGGTCTAAGGTCCCTGGGGTGACCCGTGGTGTGATGGGGGGTCTCAATAAGGTTATGTACCTTTCTTTACTACTAGAGCCTTTTTGGGGGGGTCCTCCCTTGTCACAACCCCCCTATATATTGAGCAAGAAATGGGGGCCAAGGGGCACCTCTTGGCACTCGAGGTCTACGTGGGCTTCTATTGATAAAGATTCTTGTATGCAGGGCACATTTTGTCAAGGGGGGTCATGGTGGTCTAAGGTCCCTAGGGTGACTCCTGGTGGGGTGGGGGGTCTCAAAAAAATTATTATGTACCTTCCTTTGCTACTAGAGGTAATCTTTCTTATTGATTCACCTTCAAGAATATTATGTTACATTGTTGTCATCTCTCTCTCGTGTGATCTATATCCTAGTAAGGAGGGTTCTCCCCTGACATTTTCCCCGGATAGATGGGGAAAGAAATGGGGGCCAGAGGGCAACTGTAAGAATAGCTATATCTATCTTGGTACCTCTTGGCACTTGTGGCCCATGGGGGATTCTATCAAAAAATTTCTTTTTTTCATCTGGGTTCTGGTGCACCAATTTGACAGTCCACCGTGGTTAACAATATGAAGATTGTTTCTTGGAACCTGAGGGGTATAAAATGTGTTCTCAAACGAGGCAGAGTACTTGCTGCAATTCGCTCCTTGAAGGCGGATGTTATCATTATCCAGGAACACAGGCTCCCTGACCTCCAGGCAAGCTCTCTGGGCAAATGGGTAGGCAACAATTACTCCTCCCTTAGCTGTGCAGCCAATGGAACTAAAGGGGGTACATGTATACTCTGGAAAGGTCTAGTGCAAAAAGCTTACCATACTGCAGGTGACGGGCGATGGCAGGTGGTTACTTTTGAAACAAATAATTGTCACTGGGGAATCATCAATGTATATGCATCTAATAAGCCGGGGGAAAGGGCAGTCATGTGGAAAGAGATTGAGTCCTGGGTCTCTCTCCAGGCCAACATAACAGACAATTGGATCTTAGGTGGAGATTTTAATATGACTGACACTTGGGATCAGAAAATAGGGCTACATAGAAACCTATCAACAGAGGAGTATTCCTCCTGGAACTCATTACTTGATAATAGTGGATTTGCTTTGGTCCCGCCTTCCAATGCCACCTTTTCATGGTCAAATAAGCAAAAGGGCCAGGACAGAGTTTATTGCCTGCTGGATAGGTTCTATATGGCCAACAAGACGGCTAGTTTTATGGACAGGTGTTATGTTGAGGGGGAGTTAGCGTTCTCTCACTCTGATCATGTCCCCCAAAGTTTAATCTTGGAGGATATTCCTACTGCTCGGATGAATGGGAATATTCCCTTCAAGTTTAATTCATCCTGGCTGGGGAAGGAGGCTTTCTGCAAGCCCTTTAGGGTCTTTGTTTCCTCACTTGCTAGTATTGACAACCCGTACAGTATGAAGGGTTGGGTTAAGAAGATGGGACTCATAAAGTGGTGGGTAAAAGGGTGGGGCTGGAAAAGAGCTATAGAGTTTAAAAATGAAAAGGAGGAAGTCTATAATCTTCTGAGAAAGGTCAAACAGGAGCTGCTACTGGATCCGTACAATTTGGTTAAACATAATACTGAGGAGATGCTAGAAGGAAGAGCCAAGGCAATAGAGGAGGAGGAGGCCAGAGGAGCGGCAGTTCGCTCCAAAACCAAATGGTATGCTGAACTAGACCATGAAAATAATTCTTCTTTAGGATGGCTGGGGCTAGATTAGCGGAAAATAGTATTCTAGCAGTAAAGGATGATAATCTCAACACACTTGAAGACCTACAGGAAATCAGGTCCTTTATTCGAGGAAGTTTTGAAAAACAATTTGAGGAAGATCCCTTACCCCCTCGTTCCATCTTCGACTAAACTCCTGGTTGAACAATATTGATTGGGGGGGGGAGGGTTAATGCTGCTGAAAACAAACAGTTACTACATAATTTAGAGAAGGATGAGATCTATAAGACTCTATGCTCCCCTGCCGCTGGAAAATCTCCTGGTCTAGATGGGTTCCCCCCTGAATTCTTTGTCGAATTTTGGGATGTTCTTGGGGATGACTTTACTAATGCAGTTTGTGGTGCTTGGGCCTCTTATTCTCTACACCCTACGCTTGCAGCAGGTTTTATCACGCTCGTCCCCAAGGTTCCCAGGCCTCTAACATTAAGTGAATGGAGGCCTATTGCTTACCAATGCCATCTACAAAGTGATTATGAAGATTATTGCCAATCGATTGAAACCTCTACTCAATAGGGTCATTGGGAAGGAGCAATCAGCCTTCTTGCCCGGCAGATATATCCTGGATAACTATCTTGCAGCGAGGGAAGGGTTGCATTGGTGTCAGGCCTCAAAGCAAAAGTGTGTATTGATTAAGATGGATTTCAGGAAGGCATATGATTCCCTCAGATGGGCAGGTTTACGTGCAGTTATGGGTTACATGGGATTTGACGCTCATTTCATTCGACTAACTCTAGGGATGAACAGCCCAGCCTCAGCTTCGGTGCTGGTTAATGGACAACCCTCTGGTCTATTTAATCTCAAAAAAGGTATAAGGCAAGGTTGCCCCCTTGCTCCCTATCTGTTTCTCATCATGGCAAACCTTTTAACAAGAATGGTGCACCTCAAAGTGGCAGAGGGGAACTTAGAAGGTCTATCTTTTCCAGAAGGTGTGGATAAGCTGACAATCATGCAGTATGCTGACGATACTTTTATGTTCCTCAGATATGATGACAACAGCTTTCTCTCATTCCGAGAGATCTTGTTGGCCTTTGAGGTTATTTCTGGTATTGGTCTCAATGCCAATAAATGCTCTGTGCTACAGGTATTCTTAGGCCGCCAAAACTGGTACGAAATAACACTGAAATTGCAGAAAATGAGCATGCTATTTTGGGCAAAGCTACTGTTTCACACAGTATTTGCAGGTATGACACTTATATTGAAACATGCATTGCATGTAAATCTGACCTCAGGGTCAAAATACATGGGTTTATCCCTAAATCTTACCTATAAGGGTTCTATCCCTTAAAATTCTACCAGTATATATGGGTTTATCCCTAATTCTCTGCCAATATGTATGGGTTTATCCCAATTTTCTGCCAGTATTATTATGGAAAAACAATTTTGAAATATCTTGTCTTATTTTTTCTGGTGTATCTGAATATGGATTGTTGTATTAAACAGAAAAGAAGAATTTTGTGCACCAGAATTGATGGAAGGGTCAAGTTACAAGTAATTAAGGAGAAAACTAAGACAAAATATGTACATTTAACCTATTTCTCAAAGGTGGTGGATAAAATTACCTATAGCAGTACGTTCAAAACTGTCCTCTGCAGATTTTTTGGAAATTCTGGATATGACATTTGGGAAAATACAGTCTTTGGATGGAGGTTTACCAGCAATCTAAAAGATATGTTTTACAAACCAAAAATAGTTTTTACCAGTCTTGTGGAGCCTACATGTATATGTAACATACCCAGGTTACAAAAATTTGTTGATCCCAAAATCGGGCATATTCGCACGACTGACATCAATATTATACACAACAAGGGATTGAGGAATTGGTTTGCACTCGGATTGAATCATATACCTGATCAGCCATTCAGTATTGAACTTTTTATGACCGAAATTGAGAATACCATAGAGCAATTCTTTTTTGTTCATAGATTCTCTTTGATTGAATTTAATGATCAGGTCATTGAGCAATGCAAAAGTGTGTTAAGAAAGGAAATCAGATGGCTTGCTAAAAGATTTGTGGAAAGTAATAGTGACTCAAAGAAAAAGTTCTTGAGTACTGATGATGCAGTTATCAGAAATATGGAGTGGTTGGTTAATAATTTGTATATCTCTGGTGCTGATAAAGCAGCAAACAATCCAGTTTTTATCTGCCCACTGCATATTAGGAATGAGGCTGCAATCAGACTAAGCAGTAATGATTTTTGCAAATATGCAACTTTAAATGATGATTTAATTGCTCAGATTCAATCTGACATTATTGATATGTTGGGTGAAGGACATGTGTTCAGTCTTGAGCTACCTTATCTACTTGGAATCTTTAAAGCACATAAGTTTGAATACAGATGGATTACCAATGCACATGAAACTATTTTTTCCACCATTGCCTCTATTATAGCAGCAGGGTTAAATCTGATTTTGGATATTTGGCCAACAATTTGCCATGAGAAATGCAGTGCAGCTAATATCTTTCAGAAGAATAGCATTAAAGCAGCATGGATAGTAAATTCTATTTATGATGTGGTTTGTAATCTTCCTCCAAAAATATATGATCTCTTTGTAGCAGATATCACCAAGTGTTATGAAAACATACCTCTGAGTGGTGAGTATGGAATCTGCAATATAATGGAAAAGGTTATATATATGGCTTGGAGCTTCAAAAGAAAGATTAATCATGCAGCTGATATGTGGTACAAAATTTTGGATGATGGCAAGATTAAAATTGAGTGGAAAAATAAAACTCCAGAAAGTAATATATGGCATAAGATGGACAGGAATCTGTTTATTCAAATAAACAAATGGCTGCTTAATAACTGCTTTCTCTTAATGCATAATGGTATTTTTAAGCAAACTAAAGGCATCCCAATGGGATTTGCTTCAAGCCCAGGTTGGTGCAACTTATATCTTGCTTATTTTTGAGCTCGATTTTGTCTTAAGACTAATTGCAGATGGGAGACTTATGGAAGCTGCTGCCTTCAAATTCACTTTTAGATATATTGATGATCTTCTTAGCATCAATAATCCAAATATCAGAACCTTTCTTGGGCTTAGCAACATAAGCAGCAGCATAAGCATTTATAACATGGATTACATTGGTATCAAGGATGAAACTGTATATTGCAACCAGGACACATCATTTGGGAAGAAAGTGGATTTCCTAAACATTACTATTGATATTGTGGCCAGACATGTTGGAATGTATAATACATACAGGTTTGACAAAAGAAATAACTTACCTTTTAAGGCTTCAAGGTTTATACATGCCAGCAGCTGTAGACCTTATATTATGGCATGTAATGTGATCATTTCACAGGTCCAACCATTATTATATGCACACAGCAATCCCTTTCGGGCAGCAGATGACTTAGTGAAACTTATTAATTGCTTTATTGATAAAGGCTTTAAGAAGAAGGACGTATGGCATAAAGTTCTCAGGGTATTGAGAAAGGAGAATTTTCCAGGCCTGAAGTATGATATAAAAATGCTAGTATTCTGATGGTGATGACAAAAGTGGTCCCAAGCATAGGGATTTATTGATTCATTAGCAAATGTTTTGCTAGGTATGATTTTTGGCACAAGATACTCAAAGTTTTGAGTAAAGATGAATTCCTAACACTTAAATATATGATCAATGTTTTGGTATTGGAATTGAGTAAAATCAAGTTAAAGTAATGTATTTGGCAATGGAGTTCCCTTGCATGGGAACCATCATCTTTAATGTTAACTATGGAAATTCCTCTAAGATTAATTGATACTCTTGTTATTGCTTGCACTTTATGAACTTCTGTTATTATCTTTATGTTGTTTTTAAACACTTCTCTGAGGTTGGTAAATCATAGTGTCATGCTGTGCACTATATTCTGGTAGTATCTGATACAAACTTTGTAAACTTAAGTTAATAAAAATCTAACTGAGTAAATACAAATGACAGAAGCTATTACTTTGGTATTTTGATTGCAGTAAAACAAAATACATATCTGTAGTATTGTTATAAAGTTGGAAAAAACAACAAAATTGGTTGCCAATGGTTATAGTAAATTGGCACATATACAAGATCTTAAACTATATATCTTAGTACTAATATTCATATTCCTGTTGTGTCATAGCAGACACAAGTTAAAACTCTGTTCACCTAACTCTGTGCAATGCAGCCCCCTTCAGTATCTTCATGTTCCATTCAAGTTTGTTGCCATTGTAAGTAAACTCAAGGACATCTCCAAGGCTTAAACCATACAGCTTCTTAAAATAATCCCAGCCAACACCTAGGCAGTTTCGGCTCCTTTTTGATACCAGTGTGCTCTTCTTATTTCCAGGTCCAGTGATGATAACTGTATATCCCTTTGGTGGACTACGCCATTTATTCTCATTCTCGAGTACCTAATCAAGTAAACAATAGAAAATAGTAAAGTACCTTATAAAAATGTTTGGAATATAAAAGCATAAACTTACTAAGCCTCTATTTATGTTTGCTCTGAGAAGAGCGACACGGAAGGATTTCTGGGATGAAGGTGCATCCTCATCAGAAGAATCATCATCGGATGAATCAAGCTCGCTGTATTTGGGTGATTTTTTAGCACTTTGCTGTTCTTTGATACCATGTTTTTTTGGGGGTACACTATGGCTAGTGTTTCCAACTTGCCAGTTGTCGATTGGCTTCACACAATAATTTCCATCACAAATCTGTGCTGATAGGCGAGTTCCATTATCCGATATACTGCATAAAAGTGCAGTTCCCTCCACCATATTGTTCCCCTGCAAAAATGTTTCCCAGCCTTCGGTGAAGAAGGTTCGCCCACCTACAGATGCGATATAAATTGAATACTCTTTTCGATTCGGGCCTACACCAACAATATATTGATCTTTAGCAAGTAATACCCCTTCTGCTTCCTGTAAAAATCCAGATTTGGTCAACTACTGAAATTTGCGTAAGGAAGTTACATCTTAGGATTTTATAAATCAACAAAAAGCTAACGCACCAGAAGGTGACCGAACTTAACATCCATAAGGAATACTGTCGCCATAGCTATGGAATGGCTTTCGACTGGAAGATGGAAGAGTTGCTCCGGCCGGGATGCGTCATAAATTAATGCATACAGTATATGGTTATTATGATTTGACGGCTCTAATTATTAAAAGCCTAGAGTAGCAGCTCTGCTGGTAATTATTGTAGGCAAGGGATAATGGCTCTGAGGTTAACGATTTCGGGACCAGAATAAAATTGGTTTGTACCATTATTGTTAATATCCTTAATTATTTTGAATCCAGACTATTTAAATATAGACTATCATGTTCCTCCTTAGTTAATTCATATTATTCGAGGTATTATAAGCAGTATTCGACAATATTCTTTATATCCTCAACTAATTCTTGGTTTTCACTAATGCTCCTTAGAGACATTTTGTAACTCTCAGTTGGCAGGAGGGTCCCTTTGCTAGCAAAGGGATCCTCCAATCCTTTTTGCTAGCATTTGGGACCTTACTTGCCTTCCGGTAGGAGGTAGGGATATATATATATATATATACACTATCTTACTCTGGGCATTAGCAATAGTTCCCTCTAAGGCTTATGTCCCATCCTCTAATCCAAGTGTTGGTATTATCATAGTGGTAATAATAGTCCATGAACAAGTTACTTGGTCCTATAAAAGCAACTATGAAGCTGGGATACCTTGTCTATGATAAAGGGACCAATTCATCTCTATGGCTTTGAACATTGCAACAAATTGTTGGCTTGAACTTGGCCCCTTGAAATAATAAGCTAACCCATGTTGCTCTTGGAGCTTGATGGAGGTTTGTTTCTATATGATGGTCATATCCCACACTAAAAACTAATATGGTTTAGATTGACTTAGGTGATGGTAGTTTTTTGCCACTTGATTGGTTTGGTCTTTACAAATGATTAAGTGGATTCTCAGTCTTGGAGTCTTGAGACATCAAAGTATGTTTCTTATCAAAAGTTGGTTGATAGGTCGAACATGATCATAATATAAATATTATAGCAATGGGTAAAAGTTAGTTTGGTTTTTTTTGCATGGTATAGCTTTACCATGGGATAGTCATCTGGAAATCATTTGGAAATCCTTGGTATATGAAGGGGTAGGGCTGGAATCAAGCATGTAAGCCTTGGCATAGGAAATTAAAAATATGCAACCAGGATCTTGAGAATAGAGTTTGATACTGCTTTAGACAAATTGGTATAATAATCCTAATTTGTTAAGGAAATGAATGGGAATGGATAAACCTAAGGGTTTGCTGTTGTTTGATGTGGATGCATGGAGAAGGAGTTAACCAGGTATTGTCTACATAAAAGTTACATATGCCTACCATGACACAGGGATATAAGATTCTTGGAAATGAGGCCTTTATAATTAAGGTGATTTAATCTGTTGAATACATGGATGGAGACCACAAATGACATGGTCATATGGAACATTAGTAATGGTTGATAGTGGTAGGAGGGTGGTGACATTCGACATAATTAGATGAACCATTGCATTAATGGTTGTAAAATAAAAGTAGACCATTTTGGGTCATTGAGTCTTGGATACACAAACCATAGCATAAGGTTGATAGTAAATTTGCTATTTTCTAAATGTCAACACTTGTATGCTATTTACGGTATTTTATTATTCTTTTTCATTTTATTATCTTTATTCATTATATTGTGGTATTTGGTATCGTGAAAAACCCTAACATCAGCTACAAACCCTAACGATGGAGCTTGGAAGCTGCTTTTGACGGATGACGATAGACGGATCCCTAACTGATTGATCTGGACAAATTTATTTGCGAAATATGGATGATCAACAATATGCAAAATATCTGCCACAAAGCTTTCATGACAGGGTGTTCAGGTAACGGTTTTTCTGACTAATCTTGCTTTATCTAAATAGTCTTGTAATGGATAGGTAAACTGGGATTGTTTATCTGAAGTTTATGGCCTAATCAGATTGATATGTTGAGCTATAAATATATGGTCTCCTTTAGTTTAAAACCCTGAGATATGAATAAGGTAGGGCGACCTGAGGGCAGTAGCAATAAGGGGCAGACAAGGGCCAAACTTATAGAATTCCTTAGAAGAAATGGTGTTGAGCACAGCAGTCCCCAACCTTCCAAAGCACAATTGATTGAGCTTTGCAAGGCAAATGGCCTGGATCCTAACAGGGACAAGAATGATTCTGGCATTGTGAAGTTTCTACCAAGCTTAAATCCATGCGTGAACGTCCCCAGTGTCTCCAATGTCTTGAAAAATCCAGATACCTCCTGCAGCATTGTGGAGAGGGTAGCTGATTCAGAAAGTGAAGAAGATACAGATTATGATGTCCAGCCGAATCAGGTTCCCATTCTTGGTTATTTGGTGTTGAAATTTAGCATTTCCTTTCCTGAAGTTATTGCATATCTTTTTTGTTAACTTATTGTTTGAGCTTCATTCTCCCTATAATTCATGTTAAATATTACTTATTCCTATGAGATAGAGTAAGGTTTTGTGTATATCTGACTGGCAGTCTTGGAAAATTATACATAGCATTTGGTTAAAATTCTAGCACATATTTTCGCCTTATAACCGGTTTTTTCAGTCACTGAATTGTATACCCAGCATTTGATGAAATATAGGCTTTACAATTGGTTGAATTCTAACTTGTATTTGTCTTATTATATACGTGTTGGATGGTCTGATCCTAGGTCCACTTAGTATGGGGTAAATAATATTGAAAAGCCCTGGTTAAATCATGCATTAAATATCCTGGATGATAGCAGATTAGTAATTCTCTCATGTTAATTGTATGTTTTACAGCTTGGATCGGATAGGTTTGTATACTCCTTGGATCTCTAATCCTTTCTTATGACTATTTAAGTAATATTCTTTATTACGTGGGTAAAGGGGGTAGAAATGCCAAGAGAGTTCATTGCTTTACTGTTAGCATTAGTGTTTTTACCCTCTTTTGGCTAATTAATGCTATTTTTTGCAGATGTAACCAGGCCTCTCTTCTCTGCATTGTTATTTTGCATGATGATTGAAGATGGTAACCGGTGATGAGCGATTTTTATGAACCATTGTATGTGAGTTTTTTGTATATTACATAATTGGATGGTAAGAAATTACCTTAACTATATTTCAGGTTATTCCTCTTGATGGATATATTTGACTTATCTGCAGTAATGGAAAATTCTTTTTCTTACAAATGGTTGGTCTAAATTTGGATTATAAGATCTGGTTGGAAAATTGGAGTGGTCTTAATCATGGATATATAAATGGTTTAATAAAATTACTACCTAACCTATAAGTGGCATTATTTGTGCTTAAACTTCTTCATAAATTTGTTGAGTTATTCATAGTAGGTTTGGGTTTTGAATGGTTTTATTTATGGATATGGCAGTATCTATTAGCTGTTATTACTTCAACATTGAAAGGTTTGCATAGAATTCTTTTGGCAGAACTTCTTATGGCTTGAATATGGGAAATATGGTTATAAAATTTTCAGTCCCAGGACCTCTATGATTTCCCTTTTTAGGGTTCAATAAATTCAGGTGTCCTATTTAGTTAGTATAGGGCTCCGTGGATGTCTAGTTAATGCAAAAGGTCTTGGCTAGGCCGGTCTATATATATATATATATATATATATATATATATATATATATATATATATATATATATATATATATATATATATATATATATATATATATAAGAATCCAATCCATTCCCAGAATGGACCAGCTGATCTAGGCATTCCCAAAGGATTTCCTAAATCTTATCAGTCCCTAAAAGAAGGGGGGCCTTAGGGACCAAACAGAAAAATGTGCCCGAGTGCAGCCAAGACTATGCAATAGCAATGCCCAATAATCCAAATAAAAGGTGTATAGGATCTGGTATAGATACCATACTATTGAATATTTTAAATTTAAAGATAGTCCTTAATGCTAATACTAGCTTTTAAGAAGTACCAACTCATGAATAAAAAGACAAAAACATTTGTCTAACATAGTTAGGTAAAATAAAAAGCCTAAAGCCAAAAAATAAGCATAAGACAATGCTGAAAGCAGAATCACTTAGATAAGTTAATTGCAAGGCAAAACTCAATAAATTTAAGTCAAGAAAAGGGATCCAAAAAAAGACTAGGAATAAGGCATATTAACCCAAAACAGATAAAAACTTAGTTCAGGTTAAACATAGATGTGCAAATAACTCCAAGCCGAATGCAGGAAAATTCCATGCTCAGACAGGCACATTATTAACAGAATAATGGGCAAGACAAGTCAAGGTAAATAAAGGTGCAATTAAGTACCGAAAAATGGTACCAAGAAATGCTGGACACAATGATACAACAAAGAGCCTTAAAAAAGCAATAGAATGCATTATGTGAACAAGGCAATAAAACATATCTGTTTCACAACATATTTACTGTAACTATAATAATCAGATCTGCTAAAGCAGCCTTTACAAATCATAAAATAGCCAGAAAGCTTACCAGAAAAAGTTGAAGGTAGACAATGTCAAAATGTTAAATAAAAATGATCAGATTCAAAAATTCATTAACTACATGTGGTAGTAGACTCCCGCCATGTAGCAAGCATCATTACATCCAAAAACTCATAAAGAAGTTGGAGGAGTAAAATAGGTTACCTGCAGCAAACCATGCATCAATTAGCCATAATCTGGGTAAAGACACAAGTGCTGACAGGTAAGCAGTTATTTTACTCAGCTTATCGCCCTTCACCAACAAACATATTTAACATATCTAACAGAACAACAAAGTTGAATAAAATTTGCATAAAGCAAGCTTCAAGTAGAAGCTATTAAATAAACCTGGTTTGGTTGTATGATCAGATTTTCGTCAGTATCCTCATCATTGGCAGCATTTGCTTCATTAGTTTCAGGAATTTCCACATCGGCCAATCTGGTGATCTCAGGACATTGTGTATCTTTGCTTGAACCTTCTCCAGTATTGTGGAAGAACTTCTTGACACCCAAAGACATGGCAGTCCCTGGATTCATCTTGGAGGCTGTTAAATTTGCTGGCCCAGCTAAATTATATCTGTCCACAACTCTTTCCAGAAACTGTTTAGTTGGTTGAGCCACAATTTCGCCCTCCATTTTGCAGAGTGTGGCCAGATCAAGACCTGCTTTCTTGATCAAATCCAGTAACTTAGCTCTGGTAAAACCCTTGTTGGTTGCTCCTTCCAGCTTGCCCATGTTGGGCGCCAAATATGAGCCAGCGGCACATAGACCGGCAAAAAGGCAGTGGCAGATCGGCTAGCAAAGAAAGCCTAGTTTACATGCTATATTTATATGGATAATGCATCGTGAGTCTGCTGGTGCAACCCTAAAACAGAAACTTCATGCAAAAGGTAGTGCGGAAAGCATCCTTTACCTTTTTCCAAAAAGGAAACAGTCTGGCACAGCTATTCTTGGCGATCTTGACATATCAGTTAATCCCAGCCATGCGGCCATTTTCAAGTTTGAGCCGAGCAATCCGACGACATCGCCGCCATTATCCTTTTAGGGTAAGCATAAAATAAACCATATTACCAATATCTTCTTTAATCCTTTGCTTCATACCAATGGGTAAATTCTTTTCATATGAAAATATTCGGCCATATCAGTAAGGCACACATATGTTAGAAAACACCTTGTATTTCTTATAAGCAGTGATGGTGCTAGGACTACCCCACCAAGGCTTCAACAATGTCGAAAAAATATTGTTCAAGAATAGTAACCGTATAATCCAACCATTTACAGTTCCATGCCTAGCAAAATTTATGCTCATAACATAAAAAATGTGAGCATATGCTTGTTAGCTACCTGGCAACCATAGAATAGCTGTAAACAACAGCCAAAGGGGTTCCTCTTAAAAATGGGAGTAAAATAATGCCCATGCAACATAATTGTCTCCAACAGGAGTACAACTAGTCTAACCTGTAATGACATATTAGTAGAGCTTTCACCATTTATCTTGCATGCATATGCAAAAGAACTAAGTTTTCAACCAACAAATTATTTTTAAAAAAAGGCTTGGCCTATACAAACAATAGAAAGCCATCTGTACTGTGCTGCTAGTTAAACAACTTTATGCAACAGTCAAAAATTTCTTTACTGGTCAGATTAAACGAACAAACCCTGTGCCTTGGTGGTCAGATCACAGCCATTGGATATATATATATATATTTATATATATATAAAAAACCTACCTCCTACCGGAAGGTGGTGTATGTTCCAAAATGTAGTATAGGGTTAGGTGGGTCCCTATACTACATAAGGACCCAACCCACCCACTAAGAAAATTATCAACTAAAATTACAAAAAAGAATTAAAGGTACCTGTTGGAGTTGATAATCTTGATGACTGTATCTGCATCAAAGTTCAGCCCAGGAAATGTGCCTTCCTTGAGTGCATTTAATACTGTATAATGTATATCTTTTTCAGCAAACCCTTTCTCAATGAAGCTACGCATCAGAACTTGCAGATCTTTAGCAGCCCTAACTGGATTGGTATGCACATAAAGATGCGGCATGACTTGGGAGATAATAACATTTTTTGCCCAATAGTAGGGTCTGCAACCACATGCATCTACATACTTAGAAATAGGAAAGGGTAATTTGTCCCTTTTGTCGTAATGATATGTTTCAAATATTCCATGAACTGGGTCCAAAACTTTAATTGTCATATTGAGGAAATTTGCCATTCTGCCTTTATTATCCATTCCAAAACCTTTATCCCAGTAAAAGGTCTCATCCTGAATTTTGAGAACCTCTAAGTCATATATGGAGTCCGAGTATTCAGTATTCACTTCCAACCCAAGAAAAACTCTGATGTAATCATTGTTGATACTAAGCAAGTCATCCATGTAACGAAAGGTACATGAGAAAGCAGCAGCCTCTTTAAATTTTCCTTTTCTGACCAGTCTGAGGATAAAATTCAGCTCTAAACAAGCAAGATACAGATTACACCAAGTAGGACTACAAGAAAAACCCATGGGAATTCCCTTAGCCTGTCTCCAAATTTTGTTGCCCATTTGTACAAAACAGTTCATTAACAACCAAATGTTCATACTTACAAACTCTTCCTGGTTCATACTTGCCCATTGTTCACTTTCTGGTTTGGAATTTCTCCAACAAGCCATAACCTGCCCATTATCCAATATTTTGTAGCAAAGAATAACATTTCTGTGCCTTCTGTTTTGCAGATTCCAGACTAAAGAAATAACTTCCTTAATGACCTGGCATATGCCAACATCCCCTTCTAAAGGAATATTTTCATAGCATTTGGTTATATCTGCTACAAACACATGCTTGATTTCGTTTGGTAAATTGCAGGTCACATCATAGATGGATTGGACCACCCAGGAGGCTTTAACTTTATTCTTTTGGAAAAAGTTAAACATGGAAAGTTTTTCTTCACATACCGATGGCCAGATTTCCATAAACAGATTAAGGCAAGCAGCAACAACTGATGCAAGGCTGGAAAATATAGTGTCATGTGCACAAGTAATCCATCTGTAACTTCCCTTGTGTGCTTTAAAGATACCAAATATATATGGAAGATCAGTTTGCTCTGTACCTCTATTTCCCAAAAAGGTATGAATGTCTACCTTGATCTGGTTGACCAAATCCTGTGGCTGTATATTGCTGCAACAAAAATCATCACTATTAAGTCTGTTCAAAGCTTCATCTCTGACATGTTTGGGACAGATAAAAGATGGGTTGTTAGAGGCCTTATCAATGCCTGCCACATATATATTTTCAGTAAGCCATTTAATACTGCTCACCACAACAGGGTCATTAATTTGGAATTTTTTGCATTTCAGATTCTTTTTCACAACAGCCTTGGCAAGCATGTATGCTCTTTTCACAATTTCTCTTTTACAATCAGCTATCAACTTTTTGTCCATTTCTTGAACATCAAATCTATGTACATGGAAGAAAAGATCAGTAGTTTCCAGCATCTCCTTTCTAAACCTTATCAAGCTGAAAGGTTTGTCTGGGATGTGGTTAAGGCCTGCTTTTAGCATATTTCGAAGAGCCCTACAATGTACAAAATTCAGATCAGTGGTGCGAATGTGCCCAGTTTCTTTACAAACAAATTTCATCAGATCTGGATCAGCACATGGGCAAGGTACTGGACCATCATGTGCAAAGATTTTTTTGGGCTTGTATAACATATTTTTAAGGCTGCCAGCAAATTTCCACCCAAAGGTAGTATTTTCAAATAAATTCTCACCATTCTGCCCCAAGAAGTTAATCATAACCTCCTTGAATACTTGGGTAAACTTAATTTTCTCCACGCATTTTGAAAAAAAGTTAAAGTGTACAAACTTTTTCCCAGTCTTATTTTTAACAGTTTTTAGAACAATTCTTCCTTCCGGGCCTTTGAAGAGTGACCTTGCTTTAATCTGTAATACATACAGTAGAATAATTTTATTAAATAATCAAATATACATGTAAACAAGACAAAGTACTATTTGAACAAAATTTGGGTAGAACCCTTCATTTAAAGAAAGTTTTTTATGGCATAAGAGCCAGTTGGCATAAAAGCCAGTAATGGATGGCCACAAGGGGCTCTTGTTCATAGCAAGATAGATGCTAAAATAAGCATATTTCATCATAAACCTACAGAAAAGTAGGTGGATCATCATTCAGCAAAAATCCAGTAAGTGACGGCCACAAGGGGCACAGGTCCAAAATATCAAAATAAGGTGAACTTAGGAAAACAAAAACCTCTTTTCCTTTAGAAATTGAGAGTAGTAGGTGGAACATCCTTCAAAAGATCTGAGCCATACTTGGTAGGTTTATTAACCGACCTGTCCATATTGTTGTCAATGTTAATATCAGTAATACTGGAATTTTCAGAAACCCCCATACTACTTGAACCACAAACTTTCTTGTACTTTGGAGGCATTACAACTTCGAAATCCTCTTCAATTTTCTGCCTCCTTTTGGGATATCTTGAGTAAGTATCCCTATCATCTTCTTTACCAAGTGAATCCATAAGGAATTTCCTAGGTTTGATTGTCTTTTCCAATATACCAGCAGCTTTTGTATTGCCAAACTCACTCTTCAGATCTGCAGATATGTTTTCAGCAAACCTTGAAGTCATTTTGATCATGATATCTCTTAACCTGAGGTATCCAATGAAAGCTATAGCACCTGCCCTCATCCCTTTTGAATTTAAGAGCTTGTGTAACATATAGAATCTGTAAGTGCAAGACTTGTTAGGCCACAAAATATCAGTAATGTTCATTATGAACCAGACTGCATGGTCGTACCATGTCATATGGTCTTTACAGCCATTTGGATCATTCTTACCAGATCTTTCACAACCACATTTCAAAAAGGGACAGAAAGTTCTCCATAATTTTCTGAGGTATAAATCATTTCTCCTTTCATCAGATTTGGCCATATGGCCTTTTTGCCCCACAAAAATTCCAGTATTCCTGTCACATTTTTTACCAAAGAATTGTGATGTGAAAGGTACATCCAAATCAATCCTGTCAATTTTCTTTATTAAGTTATCTGCATCTCTATATGCCTGCTCAACCTCAGCATCTGTTATATTGCATAACATTCTAAGGGTTTTAACATTGACAGGGGCTAAAACCCCAAGGTTATGTGTTTCCCAAAAACCATGGTTACACTTAACCCCTTGCAGTTCAGCTAATCTGGCAGACAGAATAGGAAAATGATAACAGTTATAGAGCGTTAATTTTTTAAGCTCATAGTTATCCAGCTCATTATGTACAACTTGTGCATCTGATTCCATCTCATTAACGGGTTCCAATTCAAGCATTTCCTGTTGTTCCTTTTCAGACAGTCTGCTGATATCAAACAGACAATTTGTGGTCAGCACTGGTTCAACAACTTTTTTCTTTTTGGTCTGCACTTTAGCTGGCTTTCTAATAGGGGGATAAGTGAGAGGAATACCATTTGCAATCTGCACGGCTGCTACTCCTTTAAGAAAGGTAATCAGATCCAGCATTTCACTGTTCTCAGCATTAAAATGTGACAGAGGTAGTATTTCATACACACGATCAATAACCTTCATACATTGGGCTAAATCATCATCCAATTTGTTTACTTTGGATGCCAAATCAAGCATATTGTTCATCCCTAAAAAAGTGACCATAGACATACCATTTTCATCAGGAAAAGCCTCTTTCTTCAAAATGTATTTATGCACCTCGGGTCTGATAACACATCCTAAAAATAGCTGTACTGCTTTATTTGGTGGCCATATATTAGTGTTCCCATAGCCAAATCCTATGAGATCCTCATTCCAGCAGGGAGCATCAGTAATAGCTTTTTGTACGAACTCTTCCTTTCGTATTTCCATTACTTCATCAATAGCATTGCTTTCAGCTACCTAAAATCAATAGTAATAAAGATGTGAGATACATTAGAAAAGAATAAAGGATTTAACAATAAGGATCCCTAAGGCCCACTCTGGCTTAACCAGAGTCCTGAAGTCATAGAATATATAAGAATCCAATCCATTCCCAGAATGGACCAGCTGATCTAGGCATTCCCAAAGGATTTCCTAAATCTTATCAGTCCCTAAAAGAAGGGGGGCCTTAGGGACCAAACAGAAAAATGTGCCCGAGTGCAGCCAAGACTATGCAATAGCAATGCCCAATAATCCAAATAAAAGGTGTATAGGATCTGGTATAGATACCATACTATTGAATATTTTAAATTTAAAGATAGTCCTTAATGCTAATACTAGCTTTTAAGAAGTACCAACTCATGAATAAAAAGACAAAAACATTTGTCCAACATAGTTAGGTAAAATAAAAAGCCTAAAGCCAAAAAATAAGCACAAGACAATGCTGAAAGCAGAATCATTTAGATAAGTTAATTGCAAGGCAAAACTCAATAAATTTAAGTCAAGAAAAGGGATCCAAAAAAAGACTAGGAATAAGGCATATTAACCCAAAACAGATAAAAACTTAGTTCAGGTTAAACATAGATGTGCAAATAACTCCAAGCCGAATGCAGGAAAATTCCATGCTCAGACAGGCACATTATTAACAGAATAATGGGCAAGACAAGTCAAGGTAAATAAAGGTGCAATTAAGTACCGAAAAATGGTACCAAGAAATGCTGGACACAATGATACAACAGTAGCCTTAAAAAGCGCAATAGAATGCATTATGTGAACAAGGCAATAAAACATATCTGTTTCACAACATATTTACTGTAACTATAATAATCAGATCTGCTAAAGCAGCCTTTACAAATCATAAAATAGCCAGAAAGCTTACCAGAAAAAGTTGAAGATAGACAATGTCAAAATGTTAAATAAAAATGATCAGATTCAAAAATTCATTAACTACATGTGGTAGTAGACTCCCGCCATGTAGCAAGCATCATTACATCCAAAAACTCATAAAGAAGTTGGAGGAGTAAAATAGGTTACCTGCAGCAAACCATGCATCAATTAGCCATAATCTGGGTAAAGACACAAGTGCTGACAGGTAAGCAGTTATTTTACTCAGCTTATCGCCCTTCACCAACAAACATATTTAACATATCTAACAGAACAACAAAGTTGAATAAAATTTGCATAAAGCAAGCTTCAAGTAGAAGCTATTAAATAAACCTGGTTTGGTTGTATGATCAGATTTTCGTCAGTATCCTCATCATTGGCAGCATTTGCTTCATTAGTTTCAGGAATTTCCACATCGGCCAATCTGGTGATCTCAGGACATTGTGTATCTTTGCTTGAACCTTCTCCAGTATTGTGGAAGAACTTCTTGACACCCAAAGACATGGCAGTCCCTGGATTCTTCTTGGAGGCTGTTAAATTTGCTGGCCCAGCTAAATTATATCTATCCACAACTCTTTCCAGAAACTGTTTAGTTGGTTGAGCCACAATTTCGCCCTCCATTTTGCGAGTGTGGCGGATCAAGACCGCTTTCTTGATCAAATCCAATAACTTAGCTCGGTAAAACCCTTGTTGGTTGCTCCTTCCGGCTTGCCCATGTTGGGCGCCAAATATGAGCCGGTGCACATAGACCGAAACAAAAAGGCAAAGGGCAGATCGGCTAGCAAAGAAAGCCTAGTTTACATGCTATATTTATATGGATAATGCATCGTGAGTCTGCTGGTGCAACCCTAAAACAGAAACTTCATGCAAAAGGTAGTGCGGAAAGCATCCTTTACCTTTTTCCAAAAAGGAAACAAATGCAGCACATTTATTCTTGGCGATCTTGACATATCAAGTTAATCCCGACCATGCGGCCATTTTCAAGTTTGAGCCGAGCAATCCGACGACATCGCCGCCATTATCCTTTTAGGGTAAGCATAAAATAAACCATATTACCAATATCTTCTTTAATCCTTTGCTTCATACCAATGGGTAAATTCTTTTCATATGAAAATATTCGGCCATATCAGTAAGGCACACATATGTTAGAAAACACCTTGTATTTCTTATAAGCAGTGATGGTGCTAGGACTACCCCACCAAGGCTTCAACAATGTCGAAAAAATATTGTTCAAGAATAGTAACCGTATAATCCAACCATTTACAGTTCCATGCCTAGCAAAATTTATGCTCATAACATAAAAAATGTGAGCATATGCTTGTTAGCTACCTGGCAACCATAGAATAGCTGTAAACAACAGCCAAAGGGGTTCCTCTTAAAAATGGGAGTAAAATAATGCCCATGCAACATAATTGTCTCCAACAGGAGTACAACTAGTCTAACCTGTAATGACATATTAGTAGAGCTTTCACCATTTATCTTGCATGCATATGCAAAAGAACTAAGTTTTCAACCAACAAATTATTTTTAAAAAAAGGCTTGGCCTATACAAACAATAGAAAGCCATCATCTTTGTCCGCTAGTTAAACAACTTTATGCAATTGATCAAAATTTCTTTTCTTGGTCGGATTAAAGCGAACAAACCCCATTGCCTTGGTGGTCGATCACGACCATTGGATATATATATATATATATATATATATATATATATATATATATATATATATATATATATATATATATATATATATATATATATATATATATATATATATATATATATATATATATATATATATATATATATATATATATATAAATACATTTTCTTTTGCACTATTAAATGTTTTGTTGATGTATTTTGTGCCACAACTATACCAACAAACACATATAATGCAATAGAATAAATAAAACTAACCGTAAAGCCATGATCCACCTGTGTATGCAGTTAGAGGCCCAGACAGCGCTGAACAACAACGGCGAGACTGTAGGGAAGAACAGAGTCCGCCTAGGCCGCACCCGGCAAGGAGCCTGTATGAAGCATTCGGCCCAATGACCCCGGAGGAGGAAATGTCACAGATGAGAACGGACCTTGAGCAAATAAAGGCTTTCTTGGTAACTCAAGCAGGAGTTGGTTCGGAGGGCAACACCCAGTTGCCACAAGCATCAGGCCGGAAAGCAGGAAAGGACAAGAGGAAGAGCAAGAGAAGGAGGTCCCCCAGCGCGAAATCCTCTGACTCAAGCTCGGACTCGGACTCTGATTCCGAGGAGGAGGCTGAACAAGTGCAGGACTATAGAAACGACAGACACAAAGACACAAAGGCCTCAGATTACCAGAAGAAGGTAGACTCAGCATTGGGAAACGTATGGAAGGCCAGGAAGCTTGAGCAATTCTCAGGCGAGAACATGTCAGGCATGGAAGCAGAGGCTTGGCTCGATGAGATGAGTGAGTATGGTAACACCTATGGTATGAAGGACAAGGACAAAGGCAGGGTGGCAACAGCCAACCTTGAAGAAGCAGGACGCATTTGGTGGAAGGGTTATGCCACATGGACGGTTGCAGGTTCAAAAAGTTTGCTAAGGCTTTCAAGCGCCACTACGTCCCAAGGGAACACAAGTCCAACATGATGCAGCAGTTCTACAGGTTGCAGCAAGGAAACAAATCAGTCCAGAAATATACAGAGGAATTCATGAGGCTAAGGCTTTATGTGCCGAAGTTGAGTGAAAAGCACGCAGTGGAGAGCTATATTGAAGGATTGAATGAGGAGATCCGTAAGCTTGTAAGGGCAATAAACCCCAAGACGGTATCAGAAGTGGAGTCCAAGGCAATAAGCTTGCAAGGAACGGGGCCTCAGAATAGCAGGCAGAGGCAGCAGTATTACCAGGATAAAGGCAAGGCAACATGGAGTTATAGCCCTCCTAGAGCAGCCAGCCCAGGTCCAGCTAAAGCCCCATATAGTGGCAACCATGGGAAGCAGCAGGAGAAGAAGCAGGTGTCCTTCAAGGACAAGCAAGAGGGGTCAAACTACTCCAAAGCAGTGCGGTCCTTCTTGCAAGCAATGTCCAAGGAGAAGAGACAGGAGTGCATAGAGAAGCAGCTTTGCTTCAGGTGCTTCCAGCCAGGCCACAGGACAACGAACTGCCCCTTCGTCATGAGCGCAGCGCTAGCGGAGTTGGGTGGATGGGACACTCCGTCTGACGACGACGGCGAGGCAGCTCGCGACTATATTCAGGGTGAGTGTCACATTTTTGCTGCCATAGATACAGAACAAGCAGAGAATCAGTATAAGGTGATTTCCACAGTAGGGAAGGCCAAGGCCAAGTCTTTCATAGTCCTGATAGACTCGGGAAGTAGCCACAACTTTGCATCCCCAAGAATGGTTGAGATGTTGAAGTTGAAACTATTGAAGTCAAAGCCGAGACCCGTAGTCTTAGCAAGTGGAGCAGTAAGGCAAACGACAGGCAAGAGAATAAACTTCGACATCGACTTGCCAGGAATTAACATCTAGATGGGGGCAGAAGTAATGGGCATCGGCAAGTATGACTTGATCATAGGAATGGAGTATCTTGGAGCAGCAGGGGCCATCATTGATTGTGGAAAGCGGAAGGTGACCCTCACAACGCCAGACGGCAAGATCATTGAGATCACAGGTAAAGAAGTTGTTCTCATCATGCAGTGTATGTCTAGTAAGCGGCTGCTCAAGTGCATCAAGAGCGACCATGTAGCATATATCTTCAAGCTTGAGATCGAAGAGCCCGAGTCAGAAGAAAGCAAAGAAGACAAGGTGCTCAGCAAGTTGCCCAAGCAGATAGCTAAGTTAATCACGGAGTTCCACGATCTCTTTCCAGATGAGATCGAGCACCTCCCTCCTTACAGGGAGTCGAGTGTGAGATAGCACTCGAACCAGGAACGAAGCCGACGAGCAAGGCTCCATACAGAATGAGGACGCAGGAGCTGACGGAGCTAAAGAAGCAATTGCTCGACCTAGGCTTCATTAGACCTAGCGTCTCACCATTTGGGGCACCCATTCTTTTCGTCAAGAAGAAGGATGGCAGCTTGAGGATGTGCATAGATTATAGGCAGTTGAATAAGCACATCATCAAGAATAAGTATGCGCTCCCCAGATCGGATGACTTGATGGATCAGCTCCAAGGGGCAAAAGTCTTCTCCAAAATTGACTTAAGGTCAGGCTATCATCAGATCCGGATAAAGGAAGAAGACATCCATAAAACCGCCTTCAGAACGCGGTATGGGCACTATGAGTTCACGATAATGCCTTTCGGCTTATCAAACACCCCAACAACGTTCATGAGGCTCATGAACGACATCTTCAGGGAGTTCTTGGACACCTTTGTAATAGTATTCTTTGATGACATTTTGGTGTATAGCAGATCCCTTGAAGAGCATGTACAACACCTAAGGAGGGTGCTCGAGAAGTTGAGAAGGCACCAGTTGTACGCCAAATTGTCGAAGTGCCACTTCGCAACGGAGAAGGTGGAATACCTGGGGCATGTGATCTCAGCAGAGGGAATCTCGACGGACCCTGCCAATATTGAAGCAGTGATTCAGTGGCCGGCACCGAAGAATGTCCATGAGGTCAGAAGTTTTCTTGGCCTAGCAGGGTACTACAGGAAGTTTGTGAAGAACTTCGCAAAGATAGCAGCCCCACTAACGGACTTGACGAGGGCGGAAAAGGTGAAAGATTGGGCAGATCATTGGCACAAGAAAGCCCAAGCAGGGTTTGAATTGTTGAAGGAAGCTTTGACAACCGCCCCCGTCTTGACCCTGCCAGACCCAGAGAAAGACAAGCTGGTGGCGACAGATGCAAGTAAGATATCCACAGGTGCAGTGCTCATGCAGGAAGAGCGAGTAGCAGCGTATGATTCCAGGAAGATGAACGATGCCGAAACGCGCTACCCGACGCACGATCAAAAATTGCTTGCAGTTGTCAGGGCGCTAAGAATTTGGAGGCACTACGTCTTGGGAAGGAAGTTCCAGTTGGACACAGATCATCAGAGCCTCCAATATGTATTCATGCAACCACACCTTAACCTGAGGCAGCGAAGGGGGATGGAGTTCCTCGAAGAGTATGACTTTGATATAGTCTATAAGCCGGGGAAGCTCAATGTGGTAGCAGATGCGCTTTCAAGGCATCCGCTGACAACTAGAGTGCATTGCAATGCAATTTTGACACTCTCCAGCGACTTCGGGAAGAAGATTGAAGAAACCTTGCCAACAGATGCAGCCTTCAAGGAAGTATGGGCGAGCTTGTGCAAGGAAGCAAGAAAGATAAGGAGAAGGAAACCTTTAAGAATTTTAAGAAGGAAGGTAACCTTCTGTACCATAAGAACAAGTTGTGTGTGCCGCAATCATTGGGGGTGAGGAAGTTGATTCTCCACGACACCCACAACAACCCAATAGCTGGCCAAGCGGGATTTCTGAAGACATATTTCAAAGTGCGCAGCAGCTATTATTGGTCAGGAATGAAGAAGCAGGTAGCTCGCTACATCAAGGAATGTCAGCTATGTCAGCGGACGAAGGCAGAGCGGCTTCGAATTCCAGAAGCATTGGAACCATTAGCGGTGCCGAACGCTAAGTGGGAGGTCATCAGCATGGACTTCATAACAGGGCTTCCAAGGACAGTAAGAGGGAAGGATGCCTTGATGGTAGTGGTCGACAAGTTGTTGAAGATGGCACATTTTGTGCCTTGCAGAACAACTGACACAGCTATGGATACAGCGAAGCTCTTCACCAAAGAAATCTTCAGGCTCCACGGCATGCCAAGGGAGATCATCTCTGACAGAGATCCGAAGTTCATCAGTGCCGTTTGGCAGGACCTCTTTGCAACGATTCAGACAAAGCTATCCATGAGCACGGCCTATCATCCTCAGACGGATGGGCAAACAGAGCGGACCAACAGAATTTTGGAGGATATGCTACGAAACTATGTCTGGAACAAGCAGGGTATGTGGGAAGAATTTATTCACTTGGTGGAGTTTGCGTATAATAGCACCAAGCAGGAATCATCCCAAATGTCGCCGTTTATGATCAAATACGGCTACCAATGCCTAATTCCAGACACTTGGCACAATCCCATGTCAAAGGTAGAGGTTTCGCAGCAAATGTTGGCTGACATGCAGCAGCTGGTGGAAGAGGTTCGAGGATATCTTGTTGCAGCAAGGAGTCAACAAAAGAGCATCACCGACAAGCATCGGACAGTCAGAGAGTTCCAAGTTGGCGACGACATGTGGCTCAAGATCAAAGTGAAGCAGGCGAAGCTCCGCATTGGAAATTGTAAGAAGCTTGCTCCAAGGTGGGCTGGACCCTTCAGAATAGTCCAAAGAGTAGGTAACCAATCCTACAAGTTAGACTTGCCAGCACACCTAAAGATTCATAAAGTCTTCCACGTGAGTTTGTTGAAGAAGCATACTCCTAATCCAGACGAAGTCTTGGACACTCCAACATTGTTGGAAATGACAGAAGAGCAGCTGGAAATAGTTCCAGAATTGATTCTTGATAAAGCCTTCAAGAAAACAAGGAGATCAGAGTTTCTCCAATACTTGGTCAAGTGGAAACACTTGCCGGTAGAAGACGCGACATGGGTACTTAAGAAGGATCTAATAAAGCAGTACCCACAGTTTATGGAGCAATGGGACGACAAGGTCATCTCCGAAGAAATCGGCTCAGGCATGTCGATTTATGTAGATTAATTTTATGTATAGTTAAGATTAATCTACGCATGCAACCTATGCTTGGTATTGGAAGGTAGATTAGAAAGTCTACTTCTGTCCCACGGAAGTAGACGACCTCGAGAGATAAGAGGTCATTCAGGAATGCATTGATAGGAAAAGCACCTCTAGTCAATGCCTACGGGGAGCACCCTATCCTTCACGGCCCATATACGGGAAGGACCCTATCCTCCACGTTGGGCAACTAAAGGTGTAGGCATGAGCGCCATATAGGCATTATAGGGTGCTGTCTCCACGG
This sequence comes from Isoetes taiwanensis, assembly GCA_021234155.1. NCBI lineage: Eukaryota > Viridiplantae > Streptophyta > Lycopodiopsida > Isoetales > Isoetaceae > Isoetes > Isoetes taiwanensis. The sequence goes on along the minus strand of JAJEKV010000020.1, from coordinate 2,671,945 downwards.
CCACGATGGAAGAAGCATCCTCTTCCTATGCCGGGAGATTAGCCATGCAGTCATGTAGATAGATGGGGTGGTTCCCTTATAATCAAAATTTTATTAATAATAAAAATGGTACTAACGTAGTGTCGACCTGCAGGGCAATACAGCGCTTCGGAGGGCAAGGAGGTCGAGCTACAAAGACTTGCAACACAAATTTTGTTGGAATGTGTTGCAAGGAATGAAGGGTACCTCGAAGGATAATTGTATATGAAATGTTAAAATTTTGAGAAACAAAAATGTTGTGATAAGTGGAACGAATAAATAACTTGTTTTAATGACGTTACGAATTGATAAGTTATTTGATAAGGTAATGGCGTAATAATGTTCTAAAAATATTACTTTAAGGTAATCCTAATAAATGTGTAAGTATGATAGTAGTATATTGTATGCATCAAGTTGATTGCAGATTAGGAAGATCCCAAGGTGGGGAGACCCACGATGCTGCGGACAGCATCATTTCAAGGTGGGGAGAATAACGTTTCAGCACATACACGCCACCCCGACTGACGTGTACGCCGACGTGTAGCCAAGCGGGTAGCCCCTAGGGGGGCAACTCGCAAGGAGTGTGCATTTATTAATGTGCACATTTACCCATGTGCACATTTATCTAGGTGCACATTTTCCCATGTGGACACCTTATGCCACCTAGTCAATAAAGGCAAGTGGGCCATACCCAATTATCCCACATGCTTAAAGGGATAATTGGAAACCCTAACCCTAACCCTTTGTCTATTTAGGTAAGGGAAACCCTAACTTGCTATTTTCGTTCATGCCATTTTAGGGCTCTGTTTTACTTGCTCCAGGAGTCAAACCCGCCTCCCAGACTCTGTTTGAGCGATTTAGCTCGTTAGTTTCCCCTTCTAGCTTCGTCTTCTAGCAGTTCAGCAGGATGGTCGAGTTCAGAGCAGGAGGAGCGAGCCAAGGATCAGGTATTTAGTCAATTTAATAGCCTAAACCGTCTTCCAGTCATTGAATCAGTAGGTTTAGCCTATTAAATTGCCCATAGCAACCATTTAGATCCCCAGTACCAAGCTCTAAATAAAGAACCTAACTCTATGATTTAGATTAGATCTTGTTCTTTAGTTCTTCTATGATATGTATGATGATGTATCTTTGTGGACTCATTGTATTGGGAAGGGGGGTAGAGACCCTAAGGCCTAGTAGTTGATGCTCCTAGCTAGCCTCCTTAGCACACTGTAAATTCGGCCTGTGTACAAGAGCCACACATGGTTGTGGGTGAAGGGGCCAGACTGGCTTATAAGGAGGTTCGTGTTCTGACTCTTGAACGATCTGCCGGGGATCACTGTGGACTAGGTCTAATGGCTTGCCACTGAGTGTGGGCAAGGCATGGACTCGACACCCGTGGAGTGATGCGTCACTCTCCATTGGGTTCAAATCGAATAAGGGCAGTGGCCCTCTAGTCGCCTTGAGTCAGCATGTAGATCTCTGGAGGGAGTGATCCCTACCTGCCCCATCGGACCTGGGGAGATGCAACCCAGGAATAGCCCCTTTGGCTATGCATCCGGCGGGCTACAGTCAGGTTCCAATACTTTTCAGCCTACTTTGCAAAGTGTGCACAGAAGGGGCGGATGGAGTGGACTACCCTAAGCCATGTTCTCATGCCAGCCAAATCCATTGCCATGAATTCTGTTTGCAATGAACTCTGGAGACCCAAGCTGTCAGTCATTCCCTGGAGTCTCAGGCTTGGGTAGGAAACCCATATGTGATGTGCTGATCTTTGTCTATGCAGATATGGATGAGCCACCCTTCGAGGTGGCTGCGTGATGATATTGTATACTGACATGTATGTTTACGCTTCCGCAGCTAGGTAGGCCCTGAGGGCGACATGGTAAAATGACCCCTTCATTCTTCCCAATGGAACTCATCAAGGTTGCAGTGATACATGGAGGGCCCTGTATCAGTATGAAGCTAGTATGGGGGATGAGCTCCTGTTTGTATACGTTGAGTGCACCGTATACGAGTAGGGGACGTCACACCAGGGACATTCTTAACTACCAATCAAAGGGATCAGTTTTATGTGGCAGGAGATTTCAATGCAAGGTTAGGACTGAGATAGACTCCTTTATTTTGTGATGATAACAATGAAATCTGGTTATGAGAGTATATCGAATCAGAGCATCCTTGGAAGCAGACATCCAATGATCACATTAGCAATGCTATGGGAAATCACGTGTTACAGCTACGTGGGGCAGTAAAATAGATTGTTTTCAATGGCATACAGACTTTTCCAGACTCGCATAATTACACATGTTTTCAACCAAATGGCAGCTCTGTTGTTGATCTCTTGCTAGGTAATCCCACTTGTACAATGCTCCATGACTTTCATATACTTGAAAAGCAGCTAGTTTCAAACCACGCACCTCCCAGTCTGGCTTTTAAAGCTGATAAGTCTCGAACTCTAAAACAGATTTGAAGCCTCACCGCATCAAACTCAATTAAAAAATTGCAGGCAAATGTGCGGATGCTTTAACTAGCAGACTCGAGCAGATAAAGTGGCCAGCTAATGCACTTGGATATAACCAGGTTCTGGTTGAAAACATGTTGGCAGTAGCAACTGAAGTCTTTGGGACTATTAAGCACATAGTAAACCGCCAGAACCAAAAGTGGTTTGACAAGGAATGCATGCTTGCCAAGCGGGCATTAAGTACGGCTGTTGATAATATAAAAGCCAGCAAAACTTATAAGGCGCCTTTGAGATGCAAGAAAATTATGGCAGCGCATACATGAAGCAAAATTAACTAGAAGGATACTTGACGAACCGAAGGCCTTTTGGAACATAACTAAAAGCCCTCTTCTATATTCTGATTTTACAGCAGAAGAGATGGTTTCCTAGCTCAAAGAGCTCTACATGATTCCTGCTTAGAAAGCAATGGTCCAAAAGCTCCCTATAACCGAGCCTATTTGTTCTCCCTTGGATGTACATGAAACACTGACCCACATGAAAAATGGCAAGTCCCCTGATAATCTAGGCATGGCGTCAGAATTATGTAAATGGAGAGGTGATCTAATCCTTGAAAAACTCACTCATATTTTCAACCTAGTGCTCAAACATGGCAGCCTTCCAGATGCATGGTATGTTGGACATGTGAAGCTTTTAACACAAGCCAAATGATGGCTTGGGCTAAAGTGACTGCTTTATCTAAGGATCTAAAAAATAGAGAGAAATATTTAAGTTCTTTTCCTTTTCTGTGGAAAATACAATGGTATGAAATTGGTGCAGACTAGTTTAATGGTTGAGCCTTAATTGCTGAGCCTAGAAAAAAGTGCATATTCGGCTGGAACTTGGTCGATCCCTAAATAAGCTATATTTTTTTAAAATATTGCAGGGTCCTAGCCCATTGTATGGGTCCCATGACCTATTGGTCTTCGTGGACGTTAAAAAAACTATTCTATTCTATTCTATTTATATTGAAATTTGGGCAAATGCCATGTTTCATTGTTCAGTGGGAAATGTTGAACAAGCCAAGTGATGGCTTTAGCCATAATAATGGCAGTTGGGACCTAGAAAGGTGTGGACTTGGACCAATTGGATTCATGTGATACACAATGCATGGCAATTTAGCTAGCTGTGCAATCATGACTTGGATTTTAACATTATGGCATTGGCCGAAAGGCGGTCTTAGAAAGGCGGTCTTAGTATATACTAGAAAAAATAATAGTTTTTCTTCTAATACATCTATAATTTATGGCAAAGAGCCAGCCTTTTTCTTAAAAAGAATAGTAGGCGGATATGGTTGATTAATCTTGCAGAGAAATTTTTTTGATCTCCATATTTTTGGAGTCCAATGCCTAAGACTCCATTCAGTAATTAACTAATGGATAACCCTAATGTGGTTGTGGCTCAAATGCCCGATATGAACAGTTGTGCATTGATATACCTAAAGACTGCTTGACAGTGAGCAAGGCGCATGGATCTGTTAAGCGCATGCAAAGTGGCGATCAAATAGGGGTCTCCATACTCTGGGTTTCCGGATCCGCAAATATGTGTAACCCTGGCTTTACTGCTTTTTCTTCAAATCGTGAGTTGGTTCCCTTCAAATCGTGAGCGACTACCTCTGAATCTCCATATTTTCACATCTTCAGATGTAGAGATGTAGAGCTAAGTAGGCTTGAACAGTATCTCGGCACCATTTAAAGATCTAAGAAGAAGATCCGATGGATTCGGCAGATGAATCTATAGCAGAGCTACATTTCAAAATGCCTGGAGGGCCTTGTAGAAGACTGATGGACTTTCCATATACTATTTACGGCTGAGCTTCATGTCGAAATACTTGGAGGATCCAGCAGATGCCTGGAGAACTTGCAAATGCCCCAGCCATTCACAACTTCAAGAATCATTCAGGTTTTTATGAAATATTTGTCGATTCAATCTTCTAAATGCATACAGAGAATGTATTGGATTTGCTAGATAAAGCCTTCTAATTTCTTATCGCTTTGGTTGTTAGATATAACTATAGCATGCAGTTAATTGATTCTATACCTGAAAATGCATCCAGTTTCTTGATTCTATATTTGAAGCTTCGAATGATAAGGAGTAGCATAAAAACAGGTTTTTATGCATATTTCAATCATTGTTTTTTACCATCTCTATTTGGGCTTGCATACAAAATGGTAAGTGTTTCCAGCTTTTGAATACTGGAAAACATAGGCCTGCACGTGAAACTAATAACATTATTTTATGATTAACACTAGAAATAATGTTGGAAGATATTCTGCAGGGTGTTAATTCCATTTGTGTTTCATTAACAGATCTATTTGTTTTATATTATAATGATTTTCCAATCATGCTCTTGTAGGAGCATTATGTTTGCAGATGCTATATAGATCTGATACAATAACCAGATTGTATGATTATCTTAGATCATGCAAATATGCGCTGCAGTTAAATGAGTTAAATAATACAAACCATATCAGATTTATTATCCACTTAGGTCTGATACACGCTAATGTGTTTGTTCTTATACCCGTGCTTAAATATTTATGCGCACTAATGTGGATTGACAAGAATTGGCATTTGTTTGAGCAGTTGCATAATATTTCTCCATGTACTCTTTTAGTTAAATCCCGGGGGATGCACTTAGTAATAAAAGGGTATGGACATCTGCGTTCGAAGTGTGCCCAAAAACATCCCTAGTATACTGATCTGTGGAAGCTAATTTAACCCCTAAGGTATATATTTTGCCCCAGATAATGGCAAAAAAACCCCCTAATGCTAAGTATACAAATACTGAATGGTAAAAAAAACCCCCCTTTCTTGCATGCACATGTCCCGTACTGCAAAGAATACTGAATCCCCTGGGAGTTAAATCTGGCTAGAAGGGCAAGAGGGACAATGGGTAATCAGTGATAAACTGAAAATCCCAATGTACCTTCTGGCCCTTGCCCTGATACCGTTTTCACGCTAACAGGGTACTGGTTGGCTGCAGGTACGGGATTTTCTTCCTATTGTTCCCTTTGCTTTTCTAGGTTGGATTTGGCTACAAGAAGGATGGAGAAATAGATCACTAATTTTGCGGGACTCGTCTCTAGGAATTCTAAATGGCAAAAGCATCACCTAAATAGGGTTATAACTACTTTCATGTAAATTTTGCTTTCTAGTCTATTTTTAAGATTGCGAATGCTTAAAAGTTCTACAAAGCTACTGGTCTATTGGATCTTTTACATAAATGAGCAGAATTTGAGATAGGTCTAAGGCTTGGTCCTATTCTATAAAAGAAGCATATGACTTCATATTTTAATTCAAGTCTAGCATAGATATTGGCCATGAATAATATTTGTGAACACAGGTTCTTGGCTTTGACCACATAACCTTTGACCATATGATTATAAACAAACTGTACAAAATGTAGACATGTTATACATGATTATAGATGGATTAACTAGTGAAAGGTTGTCTCACTGCTAGTTGTTTAAATGATCAAATTCTAAGTGGACATATGTTATAGCAGAGTTAAATGGGTAAAAGGATACTATTCTGGATAGGCTCAGTCCAGTAATATGATGATAATACTACCAAAGGATTGACTGAGGTGGATGTCTGGTCTAGGTTTAACTAGTTCGAGCCGGCTTTTTTTTTTTTTTTTTTTTTTTTTTTTTTTTTTTTGATGGTAAGATATATATTTATATTAAAAAGTAATAAAGTATGTACAGTAGAGCCCCACTATAAGGGAAATACAGAGGATGTAGGAGTCTTAGTACGAGAACAAGAGGGCATCAACTCGTCTTCCCCGCTAAAAGGGTACTATAAGAAAAATCTTCTTTCTTCACCAGAGAGTGGGTACTATAGAGAGAGCCAGCTCCATTCTAGTACAGGGTCCACCAGTTTACTACTCCAGATTTAAAAGCTACCTGCTTCATTACCAGTAGTTCAAACTATCTCGTTATCAACCACTTGAAGTATGAATAGAACCCTACCAAGGATCCAACTTTATCAAGTCCTTTATTGTATTTCTCGCCTTTCTTCTTATGATGAGATAGGGCCATCAGAGCAACCTCCATATTGAAAAAGTTGTTTAACTTCTCGATGGAAATCCCTTGACCACCTAGGGCCACATCACAACGATGCTTCCAGATAACCCAAAGTGTCAGATTCACCAGGGAGGCGTCTATACAGCAGTGATCCGTGATGATGATCAGATCTGGCCAGACTAGTTGGTTTAACATGATACCAATAATAGGACAAACCCACTGCCAAAATTCAGCAATCCGGGGACAAAAAAAGAGATGCACTATGGATTCAGTAACTTGACCGCCCAATGGACATCTGTCGTCAACCGTAACACTCTTATTAAATAACCTTTCCTTGGTACTTAATCCACCTTGAAGAGCTAACCATCTAAAAAACTGAATCTTTCTAGAACAGATAGACTTCCAGGAGTTTGACAGTAAGGTTTTGGTGTCTGCCAAACTAACCCCAAGCCTAACCTCAGCTATCAAGGGGGTATCCTGGCACAAATCCCTATAAATCCTCCTCACACTATACTGATTTTGCCCATCGTGTAGCCAACTCTCCTGTGTCCCCACAATACCTGTCAGATTAGCGGCATTCCTTAGGATTTCCTTAAAGACTTTACGATCTCCTTCCCCTGGATTCGGGATTGTCGCTTTGAATGCAGTCCAGCAAATCCATCTGCCATTAACCCATAGATGTTGCAACAAAGTTATTCCACAATCCTTCCATTTGACAAAGATACGAGGGTGTGAGAGGGCCAAGGGAAGCCCTTCCCTTTCCCAGATCCCGGTGTTCCAAAATAAACTAAACCCCCCCGCATCCCTAGGGGGATCCGTAGGAGAGAAGAGATGTTGCACCTGTATCCAAGCATGAAGAATTTTCCGCATGACTGGAGATGTTCCAGGAGCCACCTTGAAGTTGTAGAACAGAGCACCCAACTCATCCCTAGGGAGACATGGCTTACCAAGGAGCTTGCCTTGCTTCAACCAGTAAGAGACAAATCTAAGAGCAGGGGATGACTCACCTTGTAGAGTATGCCAGACAAATTTGGCTGCCAGAGCCTGAGCTTGTAAGAAGGGATCTTTACAGCCCAAACCACCATCTTTTTTGTCACGACAGAGTTCACCCCAGGCCACCTTCGCCATACCCCCCCAGATAAATTTCCGGATGATAACTTGTATTTGGTTATACACCCCTTTCTGGGCGACCATAACTGAAGAGTAATAAATATAAGAGGCAGCAAGAACGGCATTTGCAACTGTCACCCGTCTAGCTGTAGAAAGGGACTTTGTAGACCACAGACCAACCTTCTTTCTTAGTTTATCGAGGATAGGGGCCCAGAGCCCTTTAAGGCTGTCTAACAACACCAAGGGAAGACCAAGAAGTTTAACTGATTCTCTGGCAGTGATGACTGGGAAACCCAAACCCCTGGCACGAGGATCAATGTCGCTTTCAGAAGACCATCTGATTTCTTTTCTTGGAAGGTGCATAACCAAAGCTGCTGTTATCATGTAGATGATCCATCAAGAACTTCCTAGACTTGATAGTTTTTTCTATGATGTCCACTGCCCTTGAGTTACCAAACTCCAGTTTGAAATTAATTTTATCATTCTCAGCAAGCCTGTGAGTCATTCTGAACATGAGATCACGTATTTTGAGGTATCCAATATATGAGAGGACAACCTTCTTAATGGGATCAGTAGCCAGCCATCTAGCCATAAAGGCAAACCTCATCTGAATTTTCTGTTGAGGCCATATTCTATCCAAATTATTCAGCATGAACCATATCATATGGTCTACCCATATGATATTATCTGGGCATTTTTCATCTGTAACCTGATCACAATTACATTTAAAGAAAGGGCAGTATGTCCTCCAAATGCGTTTTAAGTAGAAATCAATCCTTGGTTCATTGGTCTTGGCCATATGTCCCTTTTGACCAATATACAGTTCATTTCCCAGTACACATTTCTTCTCCAGCATCTCAATACTAAAAGGTAACTTTAAAGTAATTTTCCTGATATGCTTAGTAAAGGAGATAGCATCCTTCTCAGCCTTAGATACCTCATCAGGGTTTAAACGTGCCAGCATTATTAAAGACTCTTTACTTATGGGGGCTATAACTCCAAGATTTTTGCTGGCCCAAAGCACCTGCTGGAATTGATCACCATGAATCTCCACATTCCTGCTGGACATAATTGGAAAACTTCCACTGTTAAACAAATTCAGTTCCTTAAGGTTGTATGTTTCTAATTCTTCCATAATATTCTCCTCTGAGCCAGAAGAAACATTACCAAGGTTAGAAGCCACAGAATGATCCCCATCATTCACATCAGCAATATCAAAGAGGCAATTATCTAAGGAAGCCTCAGTTTCAGCTGCAGTCTCCTTAGCAGTATCCATTTTATTGTTTGGAGTATAGGTAAACTTAAGTGCATTCTGTTTTTCCAAAGCAGTCAGACCTTTGATAAAGGCTAGAAGATCATGTAAATCCTTACTATCAGCATTCATATGTGCACTTGGAAGATTCTTGTATGCCTGAATAATCAAGTCATGGCACTTTCCATAATCCGCATCTTTAAAACTTGAGACTAGTCCCAGCATGTTGTTAAACCCCAAGAAAAGAATAGCAGAAATATCACCATCACCAAGTGTACATTCTTTGCAGATTAAAAGGTTGTGTACCTCAGGTAGCTTGATGCATGCAATCACAGCTTGAACAGCCTTATTAGGTGCCCTTATGCCCTCCTCTGAATATCCCAGATTTACCAATTCGGGAAGCCATCCAGATCTGCCTTCATTTGAATTATTGACATCATTCTGCTGATTGCTAGTATGCTGCTTGGAAAGTTCAGTGTCATTTACCCGAGTATTAGCTTCCTATATCACAAATAAAACTTAGAATATAGCAGAGAAAGCATCCTAAAAGACATATAAAATTCAATATATAAGAATGAAAGCATAAAACATAAAACATAAGTCCCAATGACCTCTATGATTCACACTAGTAAGACTAGTGATTCAAAGTGGGGAGATATATAGACCGGCCTAGCCAAGACCTTTTGCATTAACTAGACATCCACGGAGCCCTATACTAACTAAATAGGACACCTGAATTTATTGAACCCTAAAAAGGGAAATCATAGAGGTCCTGGGACTGAAAATTTTATAACCATATTTCCCATATTCAAGCCATAAAAAGTTCTGCCAAAAGAATTCTATGCAAACCTTTCAATGCTGAAGTAATAACAGCTAATAGATACTGCCATATCCATAAATAAAACCATTCAAAACCCAAACCTACTATGAATAACTCAACAAATTTATGAAGAAGTTTAAGCACAAATAATGCCACTTATAGGTTAGGTAGTAATTTTATTAAACCATTTATATATCCATGATTAAGACCACTCCAATTTTCCAACCAGATCTTATAATCCAAATTTAGACCAACCATTTGTAAGAAAAAGAATTTTCCATTACTGCAGATAAGTCAAATATATCCATCAAGAGGAATAACCTGAAATATAGTTAAGGTAATTTCTTACCATCCAATTATGTAATATACAAAAAACTCACATACAATGGTTCATAAAAAATCGTTCATCAGCCAGTTACCATCTTCAATCATCATGCAAAATAACAATGCAGGAGAAGAGAGGTCGGTTACCTGCAGCAAATAGCATTAATTAGCCAAAAGAGGGTAAAAAACACTAATGCTAACAGGTAAGCAATGAACTCTCTTGGCATTTCTGCCCTTTACCCACAGAATAAAGAATATTACTTAAATAGTCATAAGAAAGGATTAGAGATCCAAGGAGTATACAAACCTATCCGATCCAAGCTGTAAAACATACAATTAACATGAGAGAATTACTAATCTGCTATCATCCAGGATATTTAATGCATGATTTAACCAGGGCTTTTCAATATTATTTACCCCATACTAAGTGGACCTAGGATCAGACCATCCAACACGTATATAATAAGACAAATACAAGTTAGAATTCAACCAATTGTAAAGCCTATATTTCATCAAATGCTGGGTATACAATTCAGTGACTGAAAAAACCGGTTATAAGGCGAAAATATGTGCTAGAATTTTAACCAAATGCTATGTATAATTTTCCAAGACTGCCAGTCAGATATACACAAAACCTTACTCTATCTCATAGGAATAAGTAATATTTAACATGAATTATAGGGAGAATGAAGCTCAAACAATAAGTTAACAAAAAAGATATGCAATAACTTCAGGAAAGGAAATGCTAAATTTCAACACCAAATAACCAAGAATGGGAACCTGATTCGGCTGGACATCATAATCTGTATCTTCTTCACTTTCTGAATCAGCTACCCTCTCCACAATGCCGGGGAGGTATCCGGATTTTTCAAGACATTGGAGACCTTTGGGGGCGTTCACGCATGGATTTAAGCTTGGTAGAAACTTCACAATGCCGAATCATTCTTGTCCCCTGTTAGGATCGGGCCATTTGCCTTGCAAAGCTCAATCAATTGTGCTTTGGAAGGTTGGGGACTGCTGTGCTCAACACCATTTCTTCTAAGGAATTCTATAAGTTTGGCCCTTGTCTGCCCCTTATTGCTACTGCCCTCAGGTCGCCCTACCTTATTCATATCTCAGGGTTTTAAACTAAAGGAGACCATATATTTATAGCTCAACATATCAATCTGATTAGGCCATAAACATCAGATAAACAATCCCAGTTTACCTATCCATTACAAGACTATTTAGGTAAAGCAAGATTAGTCAGAAAAACCGTTACCTGAACACCCTGTCATGAAAGCTTTGTGGCAGATATTTTGCATATTGTTGATCATCCATATTTCGCAAATAAATTTGTCCAGATCAATCAGTTAGGGATCCGTCTATCGTCATCCGTCAAAAGCAGCTTCCAAGCTCCATCGTTAGGGTTTGTAGCTGATGTTAGGGTTTTTCACGATACCAAATACCACAATATAATGAATAAAGATAATAAAATGAATAAGAATAATAAAATACCGTAAATAGCATACAAGTGTTGACATTTAGAAAATAGCAAATTTACTATCAACCTTATGCTATGGTTTGTGTATCCAAGACTCAATGACCCAAAATGGTCTACTTTTATTTTACAACCATTAATGCAATGGTTCATCTAATTATGTCGAATGTCACCACCCTCCTACCACTATCAACCATTACCAATGTTCCATATGACCATGTCACTTGTGGTCTCCATCCATGTATTCAACAGATTAAATCACCTTAAATCTAAAGGCCTCATTTCCAAGAACCTTATATCCCTGTGTCATGGTAGGCATAGGTAACTTTTATGTAGACAATACCTGGTTAACTCCTTCTCCATGCACCCACCATCAAATAACAGCAAACCCTTAGGTTTATCCATTCCCATTCATTTCCTTAACAAATTAGGATCATTATACCAATTTGTCTAAAGCAGTATCAAACTCTATTCTCGAGATCCTGGTTGCATATTTTTAATTTCCTATGCCAAGGCTTACATGCTTGATTCCAGCCCTACCCCATCATATACAAAGGATTTCCAAATGATTTCCAAATGACTATCCCATGGTAAAGCTATACCATGCAAAAAAAACCAAACTATAATATTTATATTATGATCATGTTCGACCTATCAACCAACTTTTGATAAGAAACATACTTTGATGTCTCAAGATTCCAAGACTGAGAAGCCACTTAGTCATTTGTAAAGACCAAACCAATCAAGTGGCAAAAAACTACCATCACCTAAGTCAATCTAAACCATATTAGTTTTTAGTGTGGGATATGACCATCATATAGAAACAAACCTCCATCAAGCTCCAAGAGCAACATGGGTTAGCTTATTATTTCAAGGGGCCAAGTTCAAGCCAACAATTTGTTGCAATGTTCAAAGCCATAGAGATGAATTGGTCCCTTTATCATAGACAAGGTATCCCAGCTTCATAGTTGCTTTTATAGGACCAAGTAACTTGTTCATGGACTATTATTACCACTATGATAATACCAACACTTGGATTAGAGGATGGGACATAAGCCTTAGAGGGAACTATTGCTAATGCCCAGAGTAAGATAGTGTATATATATAATATCTTAGTTACAATGCCTCCGGGATCGAGAGTCTAACTATTCTTGAAATCGCCGGTAGGATGGATTATCCTCAAGAAACTTCTTAACTTGAGCCGTTCCTACCGAGCGTCCCAAGTTCCTGAGGATGTTGGTTGATGACCTGCCCTGCAAGGCTGTCACTAATTCCTCTACCCTGCGGTCGGAGGTGTAGGCCGCGGTTACTGCTAGTCTTCCCTGCCGTCAGTAGGGCACAACAAAGTCGAAGATGTCAAGTGCCATCGTTCTCTTGACTAAGACGACATAGTCGGTGTTTGAAGCCAGCCAAGCATGCATGCCAAAGCCTGAGAGTGCGATGAGCATGAATACTCCTTCTTCGCCCCTGGGGCTAAATTTGCGGTGTATTACCGCTATTCTCCCATGCAGCAGCAGGGGGAGATAGTATCTCAGCGACCTGTCGTTGTGCGACGTTGTTGATTCGTCGCACCCTCGGCCGCCAGCTCTTCTGGTATATTCATCGACCTCCACCTCGGTGAACTCTTTGTAATCTCTGATTGTCGATTTCGCCTCTTCTCTCTATGGGGGCTGGTTCGAAGAGCTCGGCATCAAAATGTTCGTGGTCTTGCCACGGATCCCCATCCGTTCTTGAATGGCATAGAACTCCTCATCGGATGGCAGGTCCCGAGCTTCCATTATTTGCCTGATGTTACTGTAGGCTTGGATGTTTGAAGTCGACTCCCCTGTATAGGTGTCGACTTCTCTTACCTGAAACGGGAAATCTGAAACTCCCCAGACGATGAAATCATCCAGATCTGGTTGTTGCCGCAGTTGTTGCAGCAATTCGTCGAGTCAGTACTCCCTCTCCCTGCATTCAGGGAGGTTCTGGATGTCGCTGAGGAGTAGGTACTCCTCGCCGTCGATGATGATGGGGGCTAGGCTTGTGATACCTAGCCCAAATGGGAGAGAGATCCTGAGGGTCTGCCGGTTTCGTTCAAAGTTGCGTAACTCCTCTTCCGCTAGCTGCTGCTCTTCTGCTGGGTCGAGCTCGGCGTAGTCCTCGTCTTCCGATTCCTCGTCTTCTGCTCTTCCTTCTTGCTCCTATTGGTACTGCAAAAGGAGCTGGTCTGCTGCTGAGGAGGCTATGGGGTCCACCTCCATGGGAGGGATAGAGGTTTCCCCAATGGGGTTTTCAGCACGGTGGGAAAGGAAGATTGCTAAGGCGGCGGTGTAGGAGAAATACTTGGTCCTGTCGACTGTCAAGACCATGTAATCTGGCAACCTTGGGCCTTGTTGGTCAGGTACTTGGCAATGTTTGGAACATCACCCAAGGCTGCTTGAAGGGATCGCCAGGGGACAAAATAGCCTGTACAAGGGGGGAGCTGCACTAGGGACTGTCCTACCCTAGCTTGGAACTCGGTTAAGACTTGTCTATATGCTGGGGTTGCGTGTAGGGTGGTTTGGACATCTATCTCTTTTTGAAAAACTTGAAAAATGGCATTGACATCGGGCTCAGCTGCATGGGCAATGGTGCTACCATCGCCTGAAATCAGCAGTTGCCATGGATCTAGGGAAGATGGGACTAACAAACGGATTCAGAAGCGCCTCAGGGAGCTGGAAAATCGCCTATAAGGTCTGGAGCAAACTTGTAGGATGGTAAGTGAGAAATGGGAGCCTATTTATAGACTAGGGAAAAACCTTTATTTTTGGGTGACTTGAAAAACTCTTGGGGTTGGCCAATTCTAGCTTATGATGAGGTTCAAATGGGAATTGGAAGGCTAATTTGAGGGTTTGAGCATGACTGGGACTACCTAACGAACCTGTCGCAACAAACAGGAGGTCAATTGGATATGGCATGGTGGAGAAAATGCTAGGAGGTCTCGCACGTTGCGCCCAGGTCAAGACCTAGAGTCTGGGTTTTGCTTCTGGCACGACGTGTGAGACATCTGCTCTACCTTGGTCAAAACTTGTCCAATTTGGGTGATCCAAGGATCAAATCATGCTAGACTCATCGAGTAGGCAAGATTGACCCCTTACTTGGTCGATTTGGAGGTGTTTTGGTCTAGTTTGGATATGGTCTCACACGTTGCGCCCAGGTCAAGACCTAGAGTCTTGGTTTTGCTTCTGGCGCGACGTGTGAGACATCCTCACTACTTGCTCTAAAATGTCCAATTTAACTAAAAAAAAGCCATTACTTGCTAATTCAACTTAGTTAAGTACATTTATACACATGGTCTACTCAAAAACACTTTGTATTAAACAAAATTTTATGATTTACAAAATTTACTGAGGTTCTCCCTTAATGTGGCTGGCCAGCTGCATGTCTTTCCTCATTAAGGTTAGTATTTTGCATGTACCGTGCATGTCGTGGAATCTTCAAAGTGCTGCACCAACTTCTGCTCGATTGCTTCCTGTAATGCCAGCAACATTTCATCCGTCACCCTCATGCCGGTATTGTATTCCTGTATTACTTCTCTGACTAATCGGGCGAACGGTGCACGGGGGATTCGGAAGCTGAAGCTGCGCTGAAAGTGCCTAATCCCGGAGTGCTCGTCTCTCGCTCTCCTTTCTGCTGGCTCTCTTTTTCGCGGGCTTCTTGGGAGGCTTGGGCTTCTCTGGCGGCGGCCTTAAGGTCTGCTTTTTCGATGGACGTCCACCTTCGACAATTCTGACCCTGTTCTCCTGGTAGTAGGAGTTGTAAGCCTCCCACTTCCTCGAGAATGCGTTGTGCTCCCTCAGCTTCCTCTCGTAGACCTTGATAGGGTCTATCACATACGATTCTCGGGCAGGTCGTGGCTGTTTCTTCCTGTCCCAAGTTGGATATGGCGGAGGCTTCTGCACTTGTTCAATCGGGTCTGCCTGTTCTTGATCCACCTGCTCTTCCCCTGGGGGCTTGGAGGAACTCCCAACTTCTGTGTTAGGGTTGAACTCGTCGGACGAGGCAGGTTTGTCGGCCGGGCGCTCCTCGATAACGATCTTTGTTCGTGGAACCTTCTTGATTTTCCTTTGGCCCGCCTCCACGAATTTTCCTTTCTTCTGCCTCAGTTCCTCGGCCTCCTTGGCTTCCTGCTCCTCCCTCTTCCTCTTCTTCTCTGCCCGCTTCCTCTCCCGGCGGCGTTCTTTTGCTTCGTGTTTCTTGATCCACGCCGCGAATTCTTCTTCTTCGGTCGGCTCGAGCGTCGGCTCCCTCTGTTCTTCATTTTGCTCGGCAACCCGATCGTGCTCCTCCTTCTGTTTCTTCTCCTCCTCCATTTCTTCGAGGACTTTTTGCATCTCATCGCTCATCCTCAAGCACTTCTGTACCTGCATCTGAGTGCACCTCCTCTTGATCGACCTGCTGGTCTATCTCCTCCTCCTGTGCTCCCTCCTGCTGGGATCCTTTCCTTTGGTGCTCATCTGAAGTTGTTCCCTCGCTCGATGAAGACTGGTCTTTTCTGTTAAGAAGGCGCTCCTGAAGCATCCGCTGAAGTAGGGCGCTGGCGGTTTCGTCTTCTCGAGGAACCCTAGCAGTCTGTTTGGTTCTGGCCATGTCTTACGGCTCGTCGATCCGAGGTCGGGCGCCCAAAAATTGCCTTAAAAAGCGGGAGCAATTTTTTTAAAGAGGAAACGTACAAATGAGAGGGGGTCTAGATCTATTTATAGATGGCCAATTTTAGGTCAAATTTCAAGTTACTCTATTGGATGTGCCAAGACACTTATTAACCTATTACATGGGCTTAATTTAGACTTTTCTAATCCATTGGTCTCGCACGTTGCTCCCAGGACAAGACCTAGAGTCTTGGTTTTTGCTCTGGCGCAACGTGTGAGACATTGTGGATTTTTATGCTAAATTACATGAAGGGGTGTACTATACCAATCTAGCTAATTCTTATCTTACAACTCGATCTAGCATGTTACTTTTCTGAGATTCATCAAGTATTAAGGTGTTTATGGCCTAATGTCTCGCATGTTGCGCCCAGGGCAAAACCTGGAGTCTTGGTTTTTGCTCTGGCGCGACGTGTGAGACCTTCTTGCTTTAGAAAGATTTGGCTCACTGTTTCCAATTCGCTTAACTGTTATTAGCTTAGCATATACTACAAAAATGAGAAAAAAAATTCCAACTTTTCGAGGTTTGAGGATCCTATCAAGTTAGTACTACTGGGAGCATGGCCAGTGCTTTGCTCTTGGTCTCCAAGAACATTGCTCTGACACCATTGTGATGTCCCCTACTCGTATACGGTGCATTCAACGTATACAAACAGGAGTTCATCCTCCATACCAGCTTCATACTGATGCAGGGCCCTCCATGTATCACTGCAACCTTGATGAGTTCCGGTGGGAAGAATGAAGGGGTCATTTTACCCTGTCTCCCTTAGGGCCTACCTAAACATACATGTCAGTATACAATATCATCACGCAGCCACCTCGAAGGGTGGCTCATCCATATCTGCATAGACAAAGATCAACACATCACAATATGGGTTTCCTACCCAAGGCTCAGACTCTAGGGAATGACTGACGGCTTGGGTCTCCAGAGTTCATTGCAGACAGAATTCATGGCAATGGATTTGGCTGGCATGAGAACATGGCTTAGGGTAGTCCACTCCATCCGCCCCTCCTGTGCACACTTTGCAAAGTAGGCTGAAAAGTGTTGGGACCTGACTGTAGCCCGCCGGATGCATAGCCAAAGGGGCTATTCCTGGGTTGCATCTCCCCAGTTCCAATGGGGCAGGTAGGGATCACTCCCTCTAGAGATCTACATGCTGACTCAAGGCGACTAGAGGGCCACTGCCCTTATTCGACTTGAACCCAATGGAGAGTGACGCATCACTCCACGGGTGTCGAGTCCATGCCTTGCCCACACTCAGTGGCAAGCCATTAGACCTAGTCCACAGTGATCCCCGGCAGACTTTACACACCAGGGGGATTGTTCAAGAGTCAGAACATGAACCTCCTTATAAGCCAGTCTGGCCCCTTCACCCACAACCAGGTGTGGCTCTTGTACACAAGCCGAATTTACCGTGTGCTAAGGAGGCTAGCTAGGAGCATCAACTACTAGGCCTTAGGGTCTCTACCCCCCTTCCCAATACAATGAGTCCACAAAGATACATCATCATACATATCATAGAAGAACTAAAGAACAAGATCTAATCTAAATCATAGAGTTAGGTTCTTTATTTAGAGCTTGGTATCTGGGGATCTAAATGGCTGCTATGGGCAATTTAATAGGCTAAACCTACTGATTCAACGACTGGAAGACGGTTTAGGCTATTAAATTGACTAAATACCTGATCCTTGGCTCGCTCCTCCTGCTCTGAACTCGACCATCCTGCTGAACTGCTAGAAGACGAAGCTAGAAGGGGAAACTAACGAGCTAAATCGCTCAAACAGAGTCTGGGAGGCGGGTTTGACTCCTGGAGCAAGTAAAACAGAGCCCTAAAATGGCATGAACGAAAATAGCAAGTTAGGGTTTCCCTTACCTAAATAGACAAAGGGTTAGGGTTAGGGTTTCCAATTATCCCTTTAAGCATGTGGGATAATTGGGTATGGCCCACTTGCCTTTATTGACTAGGTGGCATAAGGTGTCCACATGGGAAAATGTGCACCTAGATAAATGTGCACATGGGTAAATGTGCACATTAATAAATGCACACTCCTTGCGAGTTGCCCCCCTAGGGGCTACCCGCTTGGCTACACGTCGGCATACACGTCAGTCGGGGTGGCGTGTATGCGTGACGAGGCAGTACAGTATACGTCCTGGGACCGTATACTGTGCTGGAACATCACACCTGGTAAGATGTAAGAACGGGTCATGAGAATCCAAATCTGGCTGATCATATACTTTTGCAGGTTCAGGATATAATGGGGCAAAATAAACACAAGCAATATAAAGAGGCTTTTGTCTACTAATGCGCAGCCACAACTACTGTTTATGGGAACAGGTATGCTCAATTTTCACTGCATCTATGCAGGAGGAGCGAACATAGCAGGCCAAACCTCCCCAATCCCTATGACATGCTCCTTTCTTATTGTGCAAGGAAGCAATTTTTGTGAAGTCTTGGATGTCAACTAGTGGTCTCATGGCATATTCCCATGTTTCTAGAAAGACCAAGATATCGTGCTGCTTAAATAGATCCATACTGGACAGGAATTTGGATTCGCTTGCAACATGGATGTTTCACACCAAGAGTCTGAGGGTCTGGGCTTCCTATGCTCTGTTTTCTTTGACAACGACTTTGCTTCCAAGAATATATGCATTTTTACCATCAGCCTTATGCTTCTTGACTTCATCTAGCAACACTTTTCTATCTTTTTGCTATTGGGGATTTAGATCCTCGTTTAGCCAGATGCTGCATCTCTTTAGATTCCCTTGTTGCATTGCACGGTTATGCAATTTTAGACTAAGGAATTTAACAACGATAGGTCTTTGTCTTCCCTCGATTTTCCTACCAACCCTGGAGTAGGATTGGATCCCAGGTTCGTGAAGAAAGATCTTATTCTTGAAAATATCATTGACAGTATCAGATAAATTTTCTCTTGTTATTTCTTCAATGCCAGATATTTTAATATTAGTTGCTCTGTGTTGTCTATCTTCCAGCTCTAAGACTCTGTCTTTCCCTTAAACCTTAGATTCAATCTGAGTAACAAAATTCTGAGGTTGCTTGGCATTGAAATTCTAGTCCAATTCAGCTTTGAGATGAATTGTTTATGTAGCATCATATGCTCTTGCTATTTCTAGGGTTTGGTTTTGCGCTGGCAATTTGCTTCTTGGAGTTCATTCTTTTGTTCCACCAGATCCAACACTAAGCTTTTGATCTCAGTTATTTGATGCATCAGCATCCTCATCTGATTATGGAATAAGTTGAAGTCATCCTGGGGAAGTTCTCCTTTGCTTGGTGTTCCGGAAGTTTTTCGGGCCCCCCCTCCCCCTCCATGGGGAGGATCTGCTACGAAAATTGGTCGCGACCTGTTGGTGCCCTATAATCTTAAAGACATGTCCTATATAGCTGAGCATGCTCAAGTACATTGGTAGTCGAAATACCATTTTTATGCACATCCTTACCACATTTCTTTCACGAAGACGTATTCTACCTTGGTCCGACGATATGATATGGTTAAAACAGGCTAACATGACTACAGAAAGAGTATCCAAGATATGCTCATTATTGATATTCTATTTAATATAAGCAATATCCATGCTCGCAATTTGAAACAAACGCTCTTTTGTAAACTCTGGATATGCCGCACACAAGTCCTGGAAGCTGAGGTACTGCACTTCTATATTAGAGTTATCTGTATTGGGTTCTAAAAAACATCTGCCTGCAAGTATCTTATCCATTAGATGATTCATCTTCGCATCAGACATGCCCTTCAGAATATGAAGGAAGGTCTTGTTAAAGAAATCCTTTGTCGGTTTGTCAAAGACATTGTCTTGATCATCATTGCCCAATTCCTTCTTCACCCACTTGTTCGCTACAACCGAGAACTTACCATATCGATTCGGGCATAAACATCCATTACTTTTCGTCTTTCAATTCCTTGAGTTTCAGAGCGATCGTTGCGACTTCAATAAATTCCTATTAAAGAAAATAGCTCACTACAATCGCGGTGGCGATCTTGATGAGCAAAGCAAAATACAATATATATTGCCCCAGGGAATCGTGATGGCGGTCCTCTGTAGCTAGAAAAATGCAAATAAGACTGCCAACATATCAGCCAGTTACCAGCTTTGCTTTACATGGATGAACCTAGCGCTCCATGCTGATTTCTGAGTTGCTGTAGTTTCTCAATAAGAGGTTCCACTGTGTTGGCAATGATTTCATTGCACTCGATAGACAGGCACATGTATTTCATGTTTTTCAAATTATCATTTAAGATCTTTGCCCTTCTTCTTGCATACACCTTCAAGAATTCGGCTTTTTGTCACAAAAATTTTGAGTTGCTGCCATGGAATGGTTCCCAGAGATGGTACTATTTTTTTTTCATGTGACCTACGCACATGATCAAACGGGACAAGATCTGCTGGAGTGAGAACTTTCGTGTGGGGAGTCTCTGAAAGATCTTAATAAAGTATGCACATGATCGTCAGATCTATTCTTGTGCATTTTATATGGGGGAACATTGACACAATTATATATGCTAACATGTTTGAACCAGGACCCATCAGATTATACCTTTTGTACTGCTCCAATTTCAATGTTGTTTTCTCTGCCAGCCGTTTTTCATCGGTTGAATTAAACTTGAGCTCGATGGGCGGAGAATATGATGCTGGAATTGGTGTTGGAGCAATATAACTTTTTGGGTTCGTGGGATGTATCATCCTTGATCCCTTGAACGCTAGTTTAACTGTTGGTGTGGAATGTGGGATCAAATGTTAAAGGCTGAAGCCGAGTCTTCATTGGGGGGAAGGTCTGCTACGAAAACTGGTCGCAACCTATTGGCGCCCTATAATCTTAGAGACATGTCCTATATTAGCACAAATCAACTGAGCATGCTCAAGTACATTGGTAGTCGGAATACCATTTTTATGCACATCCTTACCATATTTCTTTCATGGAGACGTACTCTACCTTGGTCCGCCAGTATGATGGTTAAAACAGGCTAACATGACTGCAGAAAGAGTATCAAATATGGTCATTATTGATATTCTATTTAATATAAGCAATATCCATGCTCGCAATTTGAAACAAACGCTCCTCTGTAAACTCTGGATACGCCGCACACAAGTCCTGGAAGTTGAGGTACTGCACTTCTATGTTAGAGTTATCTGTATTGGTTTCTAAAAAACATCATAGAGACATTGTCTTGATCATCATTGCCCAATTCCTTTTTCACCCACTTGTTCACTACAACCGAGAACTTACCATATCGATTCGGGCATAAACATCCATTACTTTTCGTCTTTTAATTCCTTGAGTTTCAGAGCGATCGTTGCGACTTCAACGAATTCCTATTAAAGAAGGAAAAATCAGGATGATCACCTCGGCGATCTTGATGAGCAAAGCAAAGAAATAGAAGAAAATAGCTCACTGCAATTGCGGCGGCGATCTTGATGAGCAAAGCAAAATACAATATATATTGCCCCAGGGAATCGTGATGGCGGTCCTCTGTAGCTAGAAAAATGCAAATAAGACTGCCAACATATCAGCCAGTTACTAGCTTTGCTTTACATGGATGAGCCTAGCACTCCATGCTGATTTCTGAGTTGCTGTAGTTTCTCAATAAGAGATTCCGACTGTGTTGGCAATGATTTCATTGCACTCGATAGACAGGCACATGTATTTCATGTTTTTCAAATTACCATTTAAGGTCTTTGCCCTCTTCGAGAATTTGGCTTTTTGTCACAAAAATTTTGAGTTGCTGCCATGGAATGGTTCCCAGAGATGATATAATATTTTTTTCCTGTGACCTACGTTTCACATGTCACATGATCAAACGGGACAAGATCTGCTGGAGTGAGAACTTTCGTGTGGGGAGTCTCTGAAAGATCTTAATAACGTATGCACATGATCGTCAGATCTATTATTGTGCATCTTGTATGGGGGAACATTGACACAATTATATATGCTAACATGTTTGAACCAGGACCCATTAGATCATACCTTTTGTAATGCTCCAATTTCAATGTTGTTTTCTCTGCCAGCCGTTTTTCATCGGTTGAATTAAACTTGAGCTCGTCGGGCGGAGAATATGATGCTGGGATTGGTGTTGGAGCAATATGGGGAACAATCTGCAATAAACTTTTTGGGTTCGTGGGATGTATCATCCTTGATCCCTTGAATGATAGTCTAACTATTGGTGTGGAATGTGGGATCAAATGTTAAAGGCTGAAGCCGAGTCTTATATGCACATTTTTACCACATTTCTTTCATGGGGACGTACTCTACCTTGGTTCGGCAGTATGATGTGGTTAAAACAGGCTAACATGACTGCAGAAAGAGTATCCAAGATATGGTCATATTCTATTTAATATAAGCAATATCCATGCTCGCAATTTGAAACAAATGCTCCTCTGTAAACTCTGGATTCATCCCGCCCTCCCTTCCGCAAGCCATCACAGCGGATTCATGCAGGGAAATCAGAGCTTTTGGATGCTAGGCAAGGCAGATGGACAGAGTTTTCCTGGGACAGAACAATAGATGCTTAGATTTCTTCCTTTTTCTGGCGGCAATTCTTGGGCAGCAGGTATCCACTAACGTGGTTTCTTTCTTTGGTGCATAAGCATTATGTCTATTGCTCTAGAGTAGACATGCTGAAAGGGTAAATCCAGCAGCAGTTGGAGGTTGGCCTATAAGGTAAAGAAGGAAAGAAGCTGCAAGATTTGAAAAAGGATTTGATTTATGTCATACAGGAAGTAAAATCTAGTTCTTGGAAAAATCTATTCATGGTCTTTTTCTTCCACCATTTCTTTCTAGCAGAAATGTCTTGTAGATGAATTGGACGATCAGAAAGATGTTTTTCGAATAGAACCCTTTTGATCAGCACATAATTTCTGAGATTTGAATTGGAAATGCAAAGACAACAGGTTCTATGACTAATAATTTGCAGGCAAAAAGATTATTTTGAGCACTCGGTTCTTGGTACTGCTATGCCAAGAACCTCATCATGACCAGAATAAGCACTGAAGCTTCACTGGTTATGCTATGTTTGAATGTTATTCTAAGCACTCGGTTCTTGGTACTGCTATGCCAAGAACCTCATGATCAGATTAAGTACTGACGCTTAACTGGTTGTGCTAAAATATATGTTTGAGGAAGCTCTCGCTCAGGTACTGATGCTTGAGCATCTTTCTAGTCTGTGTTTTTGTCATACAGATATACAGCGATATACAGCTATGCCTTGCACTGAGTAAGGTTAGATATTCCTATTCCTCTCCTAAGAAATTTTGGAGTATTCAAGTGATTCCTCTAAGAAGATTACATCATTCAGGAGCCAGCATGGTTTGTTTTTGTATTGTCATTCATCTACTAGTTACCAGGTGGGAAGAGTAATCCGAGCACATCAAGCATATCAGCTATCAGAGCAATTCATGTGCTTCATGTATATCTGTTGTAGAGCATTTAATAAGTTTCTGCAAAATAGAGAATGAAGATGTTGAGATTACTCCTGTAGTAATTCTCTATGAGCATGAAACATTGTACTTTTGTACTTTTTTATCTATATAATACAAAAATTCCCGTTCCCTCAAAAAAAAAAAAAAAAAAAAAAAAACTCTGGATATGTCGTACACAAGTCCTGGAAGCTGAGGTACTGCACTTCTATGTTAGAGTTATCTGTATTGGTTTTTAAAAAACATCTGCGTGCAAGTATCTTATCCATCAGATGATTCATCTTTGCATCAAATATGCCCTTCAGAATCTGAAGGAAGGTCTTGTTAAAGAAATCCTTTGTCGGTTTGTCAAAGACATTGTCTTGATCATCATCGCCCAATTCCTTTTTCCCCCACTTGCTCACTACAACCAAGAACTTACCATATCGATTCGGGCATAAACATCCATTACTTTTCGTCTTTTAATTCCGTGAGTTTCAGAGCGATCGTTGCGACTTCAATGAATTCCTATTAAAGAAGGAAAAATCAGGATGATCACCTCGGCGATCTTGATGAGCAAAGCAAATAAAAATAGTAGAAAATAGCTCACTGCAATCGCGGTGGCGATCTTGATGAGCAAAGCAAAATACAATATATATTGCACCAGGGAATCGTGATGGCGGTCCTCTGTAGCTATAAAAATGCAAATAAGACTGCCAACATATCAGCCAGTTACCAGCTTTGCTTTACGTGGATGAGCCTAGCGCTCCATGCTGATTTCTGAGTTGCTGTAGTTTCTCAATAAGAGGTTCCGACTGTGTTGGCAATGATTTCATTGCACTCGATAGACTGGCACATGTATTTCATGTTTTTCAAATTACCATTTAAGATCTTTGCTCTTCTTCTTGCATACACCTTCGAGAATTCGGCTTTTTGTCACAAAAATTTTGAGTTGCTGCCATGGAATGGTTCCCAGAGATGATATAATATTTTTTTTCCTGTGACCTACGTTTCGCATGTCACATGATCAAACGGGACAAGATCCGCTGGAGTGAGAATGTCATGTGGGGAGCCTGTGAAAGATCTTAGTAAAGTATGCACATGATCGTCAGATCTAGTCTTGTGCATCTTGTATGGGGGAATAGTGACACAATTATATATGCTTACATGTTTGAACCAGGACCCATCAGATAATACCTTTTGTACTGCTCCAATTTCAAAGTTGTTTTCTCTGCCAGTTGTTTTTCATCGGTTGAATTAAATTTGAGCTCATCGGGCAGAGAATATGATGCTGGGCTTGGTGTTGGAGCAATATGGGGAACAGTCTACAACAAACTTTTTGGGTTCATGGGATGTATCATCCTTGATCTCTTGAACGTTAATCTAACTGTTGGTGTGGAATGTGGGATCAAATGTGTAAAGGCTGAAGCCGAGTCTTCATTTTTTTGTTTTTCTTTTTAGAAACTTTGCTAGTCCCCTCACTTTCATCAACAACATGGTTTTTGCCCAAATTAGACGACTTGCCCTTTGAAGATCCAAACGATTTCACCATTGAAGTTTCAGGTGACTTGCGCTTTAAAGATAGAGTCGACTTTGACAAGGAAGGCGCATGTGTGCTGGCACTAGGTTCCAATTTCGTTGGGAGAAAATCCTGTTTATATCCTTGCCCCTTGTAGCTAGCCACATGGTGTCCATTTCCTGGGCATTTTGTCATCCTTTAGGGCCTTTATGGTGTAGCTTGGTGGTTTCTTGTCATTAACAAGAAACTTTTTGCATGCACTAAATTCCAGCAGTATCTCCCTATTGCATTTAAGGTCAGCAGCTTCTAAAGATTCATAAGAGGGCATTTGCCAGCCATAACCTCTAGCACTATGATCCTTTCTCCCGGTTTTAGATTTTATGAACTTGTTATCATCATAGTAGGGTTGTAACTTTTGAGGTGCAAGACGAGCTGCAAGATGTAGTACATGAACTGGTGTTGGGTGGTGTCTTCTATGGAGCATAAAATATCCTTATCAACCTTCATGTGTACTATTATCCATCTGCTCACCCACCTTATTCTTCTCACTTGACATTATAAATAGACACAAGTCCTTCCGTTTCTCACAATATTTTGATACACCACCTTCTATCAGACCCATGTGTTACAATTCTAAGCAGTATCACCTGCTTCAGTCCTTCGAATATTTTAGGGTCTGCAAAGTTTCAAAGTTCAGTTAGTAGCATAATATAAAATACTTAAAAGGATCGTATATGCGATCCTTCCAAGCAGGATCTGCTAAACGACTAGTACGTGTAACACAGAACAATATACACTCATCTAATGTGAATAAACCAGATTATAAGGATCGTAATTGCGATCCACCTAAGATGGAAGAGTTTGATTCTCCAAATGAAATACCAACATACTAAGCTGCAATTTCCCAGAGAACAATAGTTCAGAGTACTCGAAAGTCTTGTTACGTCCAAGTGCAATGTACTACAACTTCAAACCTGACATGGACCCTAACTGCAAGCATAGTTCGAACTTCTCCATCAATTGCGGCAGTAAAGCGTACCTTTGATATGCATAATTGGCATGCCAAAATGATGCCCTACTATCGCAATGGATAGAAAAGCTCAGGCAACACTATGGCCTGAAATTAGGGAACATGCTTAGGTTTGAAGTTGTAGCATATTGCATTTGGAACTTCCACCATTAGAAGGAGGAGATTTCCCCTGCCCATGTTCTCAACCTTCACTATGTAATGGAACTGAGCGAGTACCTAAGCTCCATCAACCCAGAGAGGCATCCAGAAAGCATTAGAAGAAAACCCCTTTCTTCTAAGCGAGGTGACAAGAGTTTCTAAAACTCTCTATTGTACCCTAAGAAAATGCACCCTAGCAAGTAACCTAGCTTACAAAAACTCCAACTTGAAACATAACAATAATTAAGCGAGACCAAGAAGTAAATCAAAGGTTAAGCTTTGAAGGATCGTGATTGTGATCCTTGAAAGCTAAATCTAATGGGGGATATTGCAAAAAAGTTTCATTGCTCATGTTATGTTACACTCCAGTTATACTGGCAAATGTACATGTAAATACTATCTACATATTTGGTATTTCTAAAAAATAATAGATTGTCAACGCTTTCAGCTGATGGTGAGCCTCCAACATGATATCCTGGTGATCAGACAGTGGACATGCCAGTAAGATGTTGAAAAGGAGATGCATCTTGACCTACAGCTTCTGTGCCTGATTATTAGAAATTGTTGAGCACTGATCCCTGCTAGCTGTTTTGTTTGTCTGGAGTCAATTTGGTATTTTCTACCACCCGCTAATGTAGTAGACTGAGCACTCCATTTTTGTCAAATAACAGTTTGATTTGTGAAACTAGGAGTAGGTACAGGTGGTTGGCTGCTTGCCTTATTATAGCACCACTTAAAGAGGCTAACACTATCGGTCTACTGATATAACATATTAGAAAGCAATTTAATTAAAACAAAGTAATTGATCGTTAAGTTTGGACTATAGGACAATAAAGCGGCGAGGATAGCTCGACAGAATCGTCGTGGCAATCCCTTCGAGCTAGTCCCCTCACGTAAATAAGAAATAAATGATGCACAATTGCAAAAGATGATCACCAAGAAGGTACTAACATTTATATACTCAAAATGTTATATCCATTTTAGCCTTTTCATGACGAGAAAAGCAATCTTATTTACATGATCAAAATGTTACTTCGCGGCAGTCCTGTCATGACATCAAAAGCAATGCCATCTCATATTTATTGGTCAATCCTAATGATTGTAGAACAGACCACGACATATCTTATAAGGACATAAGCATCACCAATCCATGTTTGTTGGGCAGTCCCAAGAATGTTGGTTAGATCATGACAGCGATGTGAATTTTCCATTACGTAAGCGGGATACCTGAGCATGGATCTATATAGAGCATGGACATGAAGCACCACGTTCTGATGATCTGTCACTGGAAATGCCATCAATAGATTAAACATAAGCTCTATCTTAGCCATCAGTAGAATTGCGCGTTCCACATATACTAAAATAAGGGAAAACCTAGACGCAGATGCATCTAGTGGATCTGTAGGAGGATCGAGAATGCGTTCTATATTTTGTATGACATACTGTCGCATAAGTACAAAGGCTTCCCAATCCTTTTCCACATCTCCTTGATCTGTATTGCTTGAAGTTGCCATATCTGTCGCATTTCCTATGCAGGACATAGAAAAGCATTATTGTTATATGCGACGATTTTGCTCACGAGATCGCGGTTGCGATCTCAAAGAAACGAGCTAAGAAGAAACGTGAAGGCAATCCTAGTAGACTATGACACCTAAGGATAATGATATCCTCTAATCTTGTTGAAGTCATAGCGATGCTGAGATTTCGATCATCTATTGCAGATGCAAGGCGTAACTCTATTATGCAGAATTGTGCTCCAGTTATGGGTCAAAGGAAATCTTATGACCTCGAATTAAAAGATCGTGAATTCCTAGACTTGCTTTCATGCTTCTTTGGATAATAGAGCTTAGGAAGCAATTAAGCTATATTAAACCAGAGAGGCGAGGAAAGAAAGTTTGGGAAACCTCGATGCTTTAAATAAGGTACAAAAGTTCTGATGGCTCTTTTGTTGGCACTTTAGTTATGGGTACTGAGGCTACACATTAAGCTACAGCAGATGGCCGAAGATTAAGCATCACTATGGGCTTCAACAAGATTAGAGAACTCGATGGCTAAGCAAGAACCGATATTGCTTTCCGAGCAAAATCTGTGTTTTTTTAGATTTCACCAGCTCAGAAGGGTCGCGGTTGCGATATCTTTGAGTTGGTGAAACGGTTTAGGAAGCACTGATACTGATTGGGAGGATCGTCGTGGTGATTTTTTCGAGCTCAAATATACAAGAGAGAACTAAAATC
This sequence comes from Isoetes taiwanensis, assembly GCA_021234155.1. Taxonomy (NCBI): domain Eukaryota; kingdom Viridiplantae; phylum Streptophyta; class Lycopodiopsida; order Isoetales; family Isoetaceae; genus Isoetes; species Isoetes taiwanensis. Next base: position 2,643,423 of record JAJEKV010000020.1, on the reverse strand, counting down.
AAGGTACACCCTAAGCTAAAGCTAAAAAATGTCAGAAAACATACCTTTATGATAAGCCTAGCGGCATCGAAACCTGGATCGGGTAGGCGCTCGCAGATTTGGCAGGCGCTCGTGAAAATACTAACCCTAATCGAAGAAATTAGCGCTGATTAGATAGGGTTGAGTGTCATTAATGCAAATACGTCGCAATTAAATCTTTATAATGGAGTCATATGTGTCATACACATGATCAACTTATTAATTACGAATGGCTAAAAATTCTGAGCAATTTTTGGGCACAATAGAGCAAGCTCAGAAGAAACATAGAGGCAATCCTCATAGCTAATATCCCATATCAAATGGAGAGAGAGAAACAAATCTCGGGTTAGAAGGCTTTTTAACCATAAAGCCTATTTTGCCACTGATGTGCCAATGAATGTCCCGATTGTGCCAGACTCCTTCTGTAATGATTACCTTTGTCGCTTGATAGAAAGAAGTATGATCATCTCCGAGATTGCAGAGGGCTGAATTTGAAACTTAATGAAGCCTTCATCATTTAAGAGATGGTAGATATGTGTAACTTTAAGATCAGTCCATTTTCTGCATTGTTGTGGAAAGTGGAGAGCAAAACACATGTTAGGATTATTTAAAATCATAGAAGGATTTCAGAAAATAATCTGGTCCCTTGAGAGCCCCTCCTTCCATGAGTACATTATACAGACTGCTTTTCAAGCTCGAACCCACTTTCTTTATTATACCTTGAATACTATTAGAAATGGTAAATTCAAAGTAAAGACTATGGGAAAGATACATTCTTATATTTCTCCATTCAGAGGGGTGGCATTTAGATAGACAATGCTTAATCAGACCTGCGATTGGGTGCTAGAAATTCCGAGCAATTTTCGGGCATAGCAGAGCAAACTTATAAGAAACGTAGAGGCGATCCTCATAACCTTTGCTACAATGCAAAAGATGTCCGAAGGTCAAGCTCCAAGTGGGCTTGAACAATCTGATCAAGATTTAGTGCATGATTGTTTGGTGATGTTTCTCAAGAAGATCGCCATGGCGATTCTCTGGAGCTCAAATGCAGAGCGACCAACTACAAATTAAGCTTTAAGTTAAAGCTTAAAAAAATAAAGAAACATACTTTTGTTAGTTTTTTCCTGGCGCCATTGGGACTTGAAGCGGGCAAGCGCTCGTGAAATCTGGATCGGGTTTCCGTTCGCATAGTTGATTAGGTGCTTGCAGAATGAATGAATGAATGAATGAATGATTTTTTTATGGCGCTTGCAAAATCTGGAACATGTTTTATATATAGGAAATTACCTTTAATAGATGCGCATGCATCCACAAATAATCATCTGGCCGAAAAAGCGCCTGGAGAATTCGACAGAAAAATTTGCACTGAATTTGATCTCCGAAAAATGGAGGTGACAGTTTTTGACTAAAGTACGCGGTACACCTCAGATTCAATTTGAAATAATGATCTAATTTTGAATACTAATCATGACTTTTATCAAAAAACGTCAAACTGGTGAATTAGAACAACCCGTGCAGTATAAAACAATCTTGTATCAACGTATCTCAGGGTGAACGAGGTACTGACACAATTCAAATTTTCCACATGCGGAATTTGAAGGTGGCATTACGTCCATTCTTGATCAAGCAGGTGCTCCAGCAACGTTCTCCTCAGGCACTTCACAACCCATCTTCTTAGGCGCTCTTCTCAGGCGCTCAGGCATACTTCCTTAGGTGCTCAATCATTTTTCTTGATTCATCAGGAAGATTTTTATAAAAGTGAATTCAAACTCTCACATGCTTCCTTCTTATCGTTAGTAGATGACTAGTGCTTACTCTTGGTGGATTTTTCTCTCTGGAACTTGTATAGGGCTTTTTCATTGTATTTAGATGTAGAGAACGCCATCCATTAAATCATAAACCCTCTGCTTGATTATCCAGGAACAACTTGAGCTGGATCAAATCGCAGCTGGGACCTTGCAGACTAGTTGAAGTTCAAATGAATAAGTGGTGGGGTGTGAAGTTGATAAAAAAACTCCAGAAAGATTGTGATAGCGATGCTTTTTAGCTAGAGGCAATCGCAGCTGAGATCTTTCATATCAGTAGCTTAAATGAGCAGATAGTAGCTTATGTTTTTAGCCTAGCTTGAAAACAAAAATCAGCTCTAGCATATTGCATAAGCGATTTTTTTTCCCTTTTTTTATTGAAGGTTGTATATATATTGATTGTAAAAAGGTAGTACATAGAGTACATATAGGTACATAGGTACATAAGAAGCTTTTTACAGGGAAGCTTGCATAGAGTCTGATTCTATTGGCATCGAACGGGGGAAGGACCCATGGGCAGCACCAGCTTTGCCCTTTCTGGCCCCCCGTCTCATAGCAGACATGACTAACGAACAAAAACAAAGAACAAACAGGGCCCAAGACGCCCACCTGTTATCTATGCAGGTCGCTCCAGCCTTCGTGCTCAGCCCAGCCTCAAATATTATGATGCCGAATCAGAAACCGTCATCTGCAAAACACCCAAGCTTTCCTTGACGACACCTGAAGCAACCAAATCGACACCTCAGGCAGCCGAATTAGCATCTGCCTCACTGATCGACACCTACAGCAGGCTCCACGTGCGACCCAATCCCAATCTGGAAAAAAAAAAAACCCTGGGCCGTCTCTAACACAAATCCATGTCGGTTTTCAAACATAATCCAGGTTCCACCATCATCCTAATACGTATTTCAATATGAATACCACAATAAACCGTCCACAATCATATGTTAGAAAAATACTCTTTTTGATTGCCGAAACATTATAGAATAGAATAGATTTTTATCATCTACGGAGATCAAGTACAGCAGCAGACCTATTACTATTACTAAACAAAAAAATATGTCATTTAAAAGTTTATTAATGAGAGTACATCCTTTCCAACAATGGTAAATTATTTAATGCGGAGTTGAAATTTGCAAGTTATAGTGTTTTGAATTTAAGAAATCCAACTCCATAAGCTTCCAATTATTTCGTTTGGTATTTGCGGTCGGTATTTCTGGCATAGTTTGGTCAAGATTTTACCCTGGGTATTGTATGGAAAATCGTATGCAAAGCATATTTTGTAGCTGATTTGAGCCGCTTGTTGGCCGAGATGAAGGTAGCATTCAAAAATCGGCTAAGGGCACGCGTTTTTCTTCTTGTTTCTATGCATAGTTTGAGGATAGAAGGATAAGAAAGCATGCTGCTTTCTCTTTTCAACCGGCACGGCCATGGATCCCAGTGGGGCAGGCTTGGAGGCCATCGCCGGCTTTGTAAAAGAGCGATGTGATTGATCATGCGGATTTCTGAGGTTTTTTTTTTTTTTAACAAGAATCAAATTGGCCATCCGATTCCAAGTCAGAAAAGGAAAAGGGGGATTTTGAGGTGGGATTAAACAAATCCATGGCCTGCCTAGATCATCCCAGCCAAATCATAGCTTGCTTCCTTGTGTAGAGGGATTTCATGGATTTGAAGCAAATGGGCGAGTAAAACTTTATGGGTTTGCAGCAACTGGCTGTTTGGAGCAAGGATTAAAGGGGGCATCAGAATGCCAGAGTAGACTCATGCACACTGCACTAAGCGTGTGTGTATAAGTGAGCCGAATTTATGGCCTTGCCTTTTATATTCCTTTCTTTCTTTTACCCAAGGCATCTAGGAGGGTTTGCATGCAGGTGGAGCAGGGGATTGATTCGGCGGTTCATGGTGGTTTGCTATGACCCTTACCATCTGCGCTACCATCTGTTCTATGTATGACCTCCCTGTTCTGTCTGAGGGGCAATGGATCCTAGAAGAAGGCGGGCTTAGAGCCACGGCCGTGAGCCGTTCGTTCGGCTTTTTTTTTTTTTTTTTTTTTTTTTTTTTGTGCTGCGTCCAACCATATGTTCGGTTTGGACCATTGGAAGTGGCAGGCAAATTGTTGATGAAAAATGTAATGGCCTTTGATCTGGCATAGAACACGGAATATTCCAGAGATCAATGGTCAGAAATAGAAGATATAACCCATAAGGAAACAAAAATAATGATTTGACTTCTAATTTAGATGAATTTAACATTGGATAGATCATATTCTAATATATAGTGTTTGTAAAGAAACCTCTAAAAATAATGAGCCATAAAAGGTATATTAAGCATTAACCAAAATGCCATTCATTTTTTGGAAATTTGGAAAACTTGTAGAGGCATTTTGATTGTTTTCCCTTTATTTTATTCACGAGTGTGCACACCATGCCTCCTTTCCAAGGGTCCATTCGATGTGCACCCTTATCTAATCACAACACCATCTATGCCTTTGATTGTGCAAGTTCATTTTTTACCATAACGTTCTTATTTTTGTACAATTTTTACCATTGCTTTATTTTGATGTACAAATTCATGTTTTGCTCTTAAAGATCATAATCATAGCATCCAATTATCATGGCTCCATCATTCTAAACATATCGGAAGTTCAATATTGTGACTTGCCAAACACTAATCTTGTAAGCTCGCCTAGTCATGTCGTCCCAATATTCTGATTCAAAAAAGTCCGTAAATTCCCCATTACACCTCCTTTAACTAAAAATTGTGCATTACGCCTCCCAAAAAGGTCGAAAATAGTATATAGTAAAAACCAACAATTACAGGTTATAGTCATCCCACTAGTTTATGACCATCTTGAAGAGCAAAATACAGCAGTGCCTTCTCGCATCAGTAGAGGAACAATGGGCATCTTTGGGAAAATCTTTTCTTAGGGTCTTTTTACTTGGGAATATTGGTCTTTTTCTCACTACCATTAATATATTGTTCCCTTTTTCACTAATTTTACTTGCTAGTTTGTCACAATTTTTAGAAAGTTGGAAGGTTTACTATCACCTACTACTACTTACTATTTGTTTTGCCCGGATCATAATGCACATTTAGATTGTTACAACAATTGTATTACGTTATTTTAAGAGTAAGCAATAGATATATTGATCTGGTCCCCATTACTATTGATCTAGTTCCCATTACGACTAAGTTGCTATTTTGGATCCATTACAATGAACATTGTAAATGGGTTTCTTTTTCTTTGCCATTTTCAGTCTCAAAGGATTGAATTGAATTGATTTTTATCGTTCGCGGAGACCATCTAGCCTATGAGACCCAAACAAGGAATACAACAAGCATATTGCTGTGCATGATGGAGCCCTCATAAGTGAGATTGAGAAATATAGTGGACAAACAAAGGTGTATGGCTATATGTTGGCATTGAAAGCCCGTGCTTGGTTTCATGGACAAGGTAAATACATAAGTGTTCAAAAGTGTTGGATGCACAAATACAAATAAGTGCATGTATTGGTTTCTCTTGTCATATAATTAAAACACACTTTCACAACATTGATAAAAGCAACAATTTTCTTGCTGAGCATATTCTGCAATGTAGTGCAACTAATATAGTACGTAGCAAAAGGTTTTGTGAAGGTATTAGAATCAACAACTTGGCAGACACGAACTATATTCTCTCATATACACTTGGTCATATTTCTAAAGAAAATTCCATTGCATGAGTATCTGTTCTACCAGATTTAAAGTTCCAAAGTAGAAATGTTATATTATTTTGTCTAAAAGAATTCAAATCCTTACAAGTTAAATAGGTTAATCCTCTATGCATGAGAAGCGATCTGCAAATATATGACTCAGAAAGCACACAATTGTAAGGGCCAGATAGAATAATATACAGATGATCAGTCATCTTACTATTAAGCACCCTTGTCTCTATAACAGACATGGAATGTCAAGAACAATATATATAGGCCAACTGAGTGAGTTTATCTTTGTTGTACAAGTAAAAGGCACTGTACAATTCAATGCATAGCAAACTGTGAAATAATTCAGATGTTATCTTGTCATTGCATGGCAAATTGTGGATTAATTCAGATGTGCTGTCTCATGAAATACATTATTTCTTTGTTTGTCGAAAGCTCAAATGCATGAGGTCTGCTCCTTTTATAGTTGACATGTGCTCACAAGGATAATTTCTATAGTCTTTGAATGTTGAATATCATGTAACAAAGCAAAGCCTAGTGTGTTAGAAATTTTATCAAAATGCAAATATTAGTAAGTTAATTCACATGAGCTAAAGAACCAATACACAATAACACCTGGTCAACAAGAAATTTAGCACTCAACATAAATGCTATATTAAATCTTTTGTGGATTACCTTAACATGATGCACGCGTAAGAAAGCAACATGAAGCAAACAACAAAATTTCTCATTTAACTAGTAAACTTACTTGAAGAATAGCATCCAAATAAGGAGCCAACTGCGATCCTAGGGCCTTCACATGTCGCATTAAGAGATATTATGCAGCACAAGATGCCAATGCACTACTAATCTATAGGTTCTTCCACTTCTTCAACCTCTACTTCAACCTCTACTTCAATAGAATGTGTGCACAAATGCATGCAAACTCAGCCAGTCGGTGCCGACCCATTAAATGGTCTGCCTGCAAATGAATCAGTAAATTCCAAGCAGAGGCATTCTAAGCAGCATCTGATGGACATTTGCCGATGGATAGGCAGGAGCATTCTAGGCAGTCGGTGCCGATCCACTAAGCGTCCTGCCCGCTCATAAATAAGCATTTGCTCATAAATAGACATTTGCGTTCTAAGCCCCACATGCTAGTTGGCGCCATCGCTACAGGCCAAACTACACTACAGATTTTGTCCAGTCGCTACAGCCTACAGGCCAGTCGACGCCGACTGGCCGTCTCCACTCCCCTTGTCTCCAGCCTTCTGTTCGACCAAAGTTGAACAGTTTCGGACATCCTGTTTGACAAAAAATAACTAGCAGAATGCAGGGTTGGGAAGAAGGCTAGGCAGATGGATTTGTGCTGGTAAAAAAAACAAATAAGCCCCAAGCAACTGCAAGAACCATAATGCACATTGATTGCAGAAACGCAGGCTTGGGGCAAGGCAAGAGTATGAATTTCAAGCGTGCACGCTATGGAAATCATTGCTATGAGATGAAGGTCTGGCTTATCATGCAAGTGTCCTCATAGGTATATAGTCTCCAATTATCTGAAAGTCGATAAGAAAAGAACATGCATACATATCAATTATAGGAACTAAGATATGCTTGTTTAACTACAATGGTTAAGAAGAGGTTTATATGATATATAGATCATAACCAATGAATCCTTTCCCTCTTCATCCCCTCAATGTAATGTGATATAGCAACATTAAGTAAAGGTGAACAATATGAGGTTTGTAGAACGACACAATATGATAGCAATGTCCTTTATACTTTTTACCAAACAGTTTTAATGCATTGTTACAAGTGATAAAACACCAATTCATCGTGTGATTTTTAGAGAAATTGACAGAACAAATAAGCATTTACATGACGATTTGCTCTGTCTTTGCTGAATAAACTTGTAAATTCTTAAAAAATATAACTGCTCAAGATTTTCATCTCCTTGATAGCAGGAATCGGATCCTTATTCCAGTGGCTTCTCTACAATTGCATGGCAACAACAATAATCGAAAACATTTAGGCAAATTTCTGCGGCAAAAGAATCGTTGGGAAATCGTTGGTGGTGCGAAATCATTGGTTCTGCAAATTCCTGCAGAAAAAAAAAAGTCGGCTCGTGCGAAATCGTTGCTCGTGCGGCAAAAGAAGCTGTTGCTGGTGCGAAATCAGAGTTGGATGATAAGCTCGAAATCAGAATCGTTGCTGGTGCACCCTCCAATCGAATTCTGTAGCACCGAAAATTTGCTGGTCTGTAGCAACCGGAAAAGCACAAACCTTTTTGTAGAAAAAGGCGGGAGCAACGAGAGCGGAAATGAACCGCTTGCAGAAGGGCATTTAAAGAAAGACGCTAAAATACAAGGGCATCTTATGATATACGAAATTCTACAAGGCCAAATACGTTGACAAGGGCATTCCATAAATTTTTGAAAAGTTAGGGGTATGTGAGAAAATATGCCAAAACATAAGGGTATTCTAAAGTTTTTCCCTTTAATAAATAGCACGAAATAAGTATCAACATTATGTTCATGGAATCATTGCCTCAACCATTCGATTTTGGGCGTCTCAACTCTCGCGTCGTGGATGGCCCGTTGTGGGAATAGAAAATAGCAGCAACTGAAATATGGCCATGTTGCTTTTAAGCGCATGCATGCGAATCGCCCATAAGTGTCTCAATGATTAATAGCTTAGCCTTGTTCTTGTTATGAATAGCTTAGACTTGTGTTATGAATACTCTCTTGTTATCAATAATCAGTAGCTTAGTCTTGTTCTTGTTATGAATAGCTTAGTCTTGTTCTTGTTATATGAATGCTCTCTGATATGTGATACTCATCAAGCATGCATGCAAAGAACAGAAGTCTAATCTAATCTACAACCTTCCTCCTGGTTCTGAGCCTTGAAGGAGCTGACCACGTGTACACCATAGAGACCCAAGAATGTCCCCTATGCATATCTGGTTTAGATAGCCTCCACCAAGGTTCCATTGGGTAAAACTCCACATAAGGGTTCCGAAATGCATACCTCATAAATTTAGAATAAGTCCAATTCCATGCACATTCAAAAAGCCAAAATGAATCATACAAATGAGATAAGCTAAAGTGAGAATCCACAGCAGCAAGCTTCAATATGATTAATCAAAAATCTGCACATATGCCTACAATCATGACTCCAACGGACATGTACCTAGACAAGACGGCGCCATCCATTGTGATAAATATAAACCAGTCATTAAGGGCTATAAATATATGTAACCAGACTAGCCCTTAATTCGGATAGACTGCATAAGCCTATGTACATCTATATTTTGTACAGCACAGCTAGTGAAATCTTTTGAAAATTATTACAGATGGGGGAAAGGCAAGAATTTCTGTACATGCGGGACTTCCTATGTTAACGGTGCAACAAATACCCAATAAGCACTCCAATGAAACCCAACATGTCAACTTTTCCTGCAAAGTTGGATAATAAAATTCAAGTCAGCAAATTGTCAAAGGAGTTCATCAGATCATAAATGAATTAACAACATTACAAGATCGTTCTGCAAGCGTTGGGTCATGCGCGTAGCAACATCTCGTTCACTCTGCAAAATGTCTAATGCCTTATTTGCCTGCACAGAAAATTTCCCATGTAAAGGTAGAAAACCGCCTTGTTGTACAGATAACTTGCACAGCTCCAGCTTCACAACCAAGCACATAGCATTTTCATTTCAATAAACAATTCAGAGCAGGCCAAGGAATTACATCATTTAACTTTGCACTGAGCTCGTTAACATCTTTTGTTGCCTAGGAAATCAACACAAACTGTTAAATATTACCTTGCATGTTACAATCAATCTGTTATACCTCATTTAATGAAAGGATCCAGTCCCCATTGTCAATAGTAGATGCCTTTAAAGATGCATCTTCTTCTGAACACTCTGGAACAGGTGAAGGAGGTTGGGGCGGCGGTACAAAGACAACTTTCAATTTAGCTTCATGGACTTCCCTGCCCTCATCCTTGCTAAACTGCACATCCAAATGAAAAGCAGGTAAGGCAATGCGAAACTTAAGCATCATAAGAATTTGTATTTACCAAATCTTGACTGAGGTCTTTTAATGTTGCTCCATATGCTGCAATCACACTCTGCACAAGGAACTTATTATTGCACTGTAAATCTGATGAAATTCCCGTTGTGTTTGCATGGTCAAGGTGGCCCAGAAAACTACATTAACCTTCTGTTAAAGTAATGGAAGCACATGGAAGCTTTGTAACGTTATGGTTGTTCTTAAGTCTGTCTGTAAACAGATCTTTGAATGCATTGGATCTAAAGCATCCTGACAACTCCAGCATACTCACAGGCAACTTCCTGATACTTTTCCTAAATTAGCTTTCATTCATTCCATTGGCAAATACCATTTAACCGTGACATTATGCTGAGACTTTATGCATAATGGTTGGCTTTCTTTTAGTGCAAATTTTCAAGGATGAACCAGGATAAGAAACATGAACCTATCTGAATATGAATAGGCACCCTTTTTTGTTTGAGTATAGAACAGTCAGCAACCTGCTTTCCAGGCTTTTAAGATTCTTAAACTTCCAGGGTCGTCTTCTGCAGCTAGCTCCCACTGTGAAACTGTTTGGAAAAGATGGAGCAGAACTGTCATCCTTCAATGATGCATGCACCTGCAATTGCTTTCATCCTTGCAAGAGCAACATACACACAAGGTTTCCACACTGGTGACGATCTCATCTCATAAATACCATGATCAAAGTATTGACAAACCACTTGGAAATAAATTTCACAGTTGCACCTTGTGCATGGAAGATGCAGAGATTATGATCTTTCAATATGCATATGCATGCAGAGCACAGCTAAAAGAAATTAGAAAGGAAAACTGAAAACCTGGCAAGGATGAAATCCTCAGTACAATATTGGTTCAAGGGGCTCTGTTGTGCCTCCGGTACTCTCAGCATCAGTCTCTGATATGCCTGCTGCTGCATGTATATCTGGGTATAAAAAAATAAGAAGGGCGATGGTGCAGGTAATCTGGGGTGAGAGGCAGAATTGTAACTGCCAGTGGACATAAGGCCACCATATTTAAGCTCAAGCTGGTCTGAAAGATAAGGGGGCCCTTGATCCATTTCGGTATGATGTAATGGTAACACATGTCAGGAATGGGTCCTACGAACCCTAAACCTCAATACCGAAGATCATGCAAGCAGCAGATTGCATTGAGACATGTCCAGAGGAAAATCCGGAACTAGTCTGCATCACGTTGAACTAGTCTGCATTTCCACCAACCCTACAAAAAAAACTGTAGGCCTTGCCGTAACCATGCAAAAGGGAAGAAGAAGCCGAGGTTGGATAACGGTTATGGCCGAGGTTAGTTGGATATGGCCGTCGCGGGCATCTCCGGAATACCTTGCTAACTGGAATTTTCTTTACTTTCTAATTTTCCTAATGCGAAAATAGATAGATCTAACGGCATAGAATCAATTTGGCCTATGTGGCATGACACGTGGCATAGCTAAGAATGCAGGAAAGTGGGCAGGGGGTTAGGCAACCCTGCTAAAAATATTATTTTGTTTGGACAAAACCAAAATATTCCAAAATAATTGCATTAGCAATATTCCTATGCATCCACTACGGAGAACCGACGCATCCAATAGAGCCATATACAATAGTGTAACATTTTGGTTTTGTTGTATAGGGAAGGGAAGCATGGGCTTCCCTTTTGCAAAATTGGTAGGGGCAGCCAGGAGCAGGTCTGCAATATAGAAGTTGGGGAATCGAGTTCTTGAAGCATCTCTATGGCACCCATTTTTGGAAGAACCATCTCTGATAAACGGATTTGTGACAGATATGAAGAACCCAATTGGATTAAAAAACTCTGCGGTAAGCTTTACAGGGGTATAAATGAAGGATTTGAGCCATTGGAGTTGATGAGCTCCATTATCAAAGATGGGACAGGTACATGAGGCAATAATCAAACGAAATTAAAAAGAAAGAATGTAGAAGCCAACAATATTCAGAGTGAGAAAGGAGCAAATCGACTAGACAAAGATGGAATTAACGTACCACGTGTTGCTAAAAATGATTATGTTGTGAGAAACTTGTTCGGTAGTAGACAAATACTCTTAAGAGAAATAGAAGTTGCAAACACTAATTGGGCTTTCCAAAGAACTACAGGAGGTAGTAAAGTTAGGCGTCAAGGGAGAATAAGCATGAACATTAAAAAACAAAAAACAACAAGGTGCTGCGCACGGAGGGTTGCCCGTCGGTGGCCTGAGGGTGTGTCTGCTTGGTTTTTATTTTGTTGTTTTTTATTTCAGAAATCAAGGCACAGGTGCAGAGCAGTGAAGAACACAATGCCATGCTTAATGAGAAGATTCATAAATTACAAGATGAGCTCATCTCAAAATCGTTGGAAACATCTTATGTGGAGAAAGAGAAGCTGGAACTCGAGCAACAAATTCAGGGATAGACACAAGGCATCTGCTTGACAGATTGTCCAAGAAACCTATTCTACCATCGCATCAACTGAAAAGAAAATCCAATATTAAGACTACTAACACTCCCAAGCTGCTTAACATCCTTATTATCCATGATGTTCTCTCCACATTATATAAGCCATGACAAGTAGCTGACCTGGATACAACCCTTAAGAAATGGACGAAAACTCTTCTGCCTGCTTGCTCCCTGACATCCTCTATGAAATCAAAAACATCATAAAGAACACAGACGACATCTTCAGAAGGTGAATCCTCTAGCCAAATGGTCTTGTATAAAAGTCATCAGGAAAATACTCGGGACAAGCACCACCCACACAGTTCAGTATCAAACCATATATAATGATACATCAAATTTCGAATTTTTATTTTTTCGACAGCTAATATTTCTGGGTTCTGCCTCAGGCAAGGCCGACACGTGTGTTTTATTTATTCTGTTTGCTTTTTTTCTTCGTGGTTCTCCGCTGCAATTCAAGTGCACGCTCTTATGCCACATTTTCTTTTATCATTCTCCTCCGTCGAGCATGGCGGGCACCTTGCTTGCCGATATCAAATTCAAAGATTTTAAAAGGCAGCGCTATGTTTCTTCGAGAAGAGAAGAGCGGATTGAAATGGAAACAGCGGCTGTCGTGTTCCAGAGCAGCCGGGGGGAACAAATCCGGTCTACGGCCATAGCTAAGGTCTGCGATAGCTCCAGATGATGAATCCTCTCGCCAGTATGGCTCCTGCATTTTTGATTGCTAAGTAGACCATAGCTAAGGTCTGTTCTTATGCCACTTTTTCTTTTATCAAGGAATACTAAGACCTTAGCCATAGCTTCTTTTGCCAGCTCTAGGGTTCTGGATGCATGCAAATTTTCGTGCGGACGGCTTCTTCTCTCAGCCTTGAGCTCCTCTTAGTCCTCTATTGCAAGGTGATCCGTCAAGTTCTGATAACTTCTATTGCAAATAGCTCGCCATAAACTACAGATTTCAAACTTCGAGGAAGCTTAGACTGTAGAAATCCGAAATCTGTGTTAATGGAGCAATAAATAGTTGAAATCGATGTAGTGGAGAGCTGAAAGCTAAGGCTGGAATTAATTCAACAGGAAACAGATTTGGCTCTATTGTTGCCGTCTATTTGTCTAATTTGAATGCCCAGGATGATAAAAATGATGAATGCAAGTATCCCCAATCTGTTCATTTTGGTTCTTTGTTTTCTATTTTTCCTGCTTTCGTTTGGTTCACAGAATTTTTGATTAAATCCACTGCTTCATAGATTGCCCTATTATATCCCCTGTTCTTAAAGCCATTTTGATGTCATGCTGAATAACGCCCAGAAACCAATCAGTAGCAGGATCTTTTTCATTTGCAGTTAAACATTCTGCCATGTTGGAGCAAGTTCCAAGAGTTCTTTCTGCAAGACGGTATATTAAACAAGTGTTTCAATTTCATGCCAGATCTGGTCAATTCAGAAATTCAGCATTATAGTGACATTCATATTTATAACTTACTTTTGTATGAAATGTTTCCTGTTTTTGCAGGTGTATTATGTGTATGGATTCACGTTATTGGTCTTCCTGATACTCATGATTGTAACTGTCTGTGTTACAATAGTCAGCAAATATTTCTTTTGAATGCCGAGAACTATCATTGGCAGTGGACATCGTTCTTTTCAGCTGCCTCAACTGCAGCATATGTTTATCTTTATTCGATATATTATTACTATATGAAAACAAAAATGTCAGGGTTCTTTCAGACAAGCTTCTATTTTGGCTATACGCTGATGTTTTGCATGGGATTGGGCATTCTTTGTGGTAAGAAGAGTTCATATATGAGTTTTGTTATCCATGTCGTCAGCAGCAAGTTTGGATTCATATCTTACTGTTGCATTGTGGAATGCAGGTGTTATTGGATACTTGGGATCATCTGTGTTTGTCCGGCGGATATATAGAAACATAAAATGTGATTAACAAGTCTGCATACTGGTATTTCCTCCAATTATTTGTTATATTCAGATTTATTTCCAGGGTTCTACTTTTTTAATCTGGAACGACCAGTTATTTTGACACATTAGGCATCTTCAGATCTGATACTATTCCAACCCTTTGACAGTTAAATGGCAAGCTTCTGCTGCAATTCGCCATGTGCATAGGAATGTTATTGGAAATATTAACATGGAAATAAACTGATGCACAAGGCTTGAAAGCTGATCTAGTTTTTATTTTTGTTGCTTGCTTAGAGCGGCTGAGGCCTTGACTATTGTACTGGATATTCTTTAAACAATCATGCTCACCTTTTTTGACTCGTTCGGCATATGCACGGCGAATGAGTGAGCAGAGTTCATGACATACTACCTATTTTTGTCAAAATGGCTTAAAATGCTTAAATCTTTAAGTTTGAATAGCTCTTTAGGGTTTATGTGTTTTATTATGTTCAAGACAAAAAAAAGTGCGACAGTAACTCAAAAATATATGGATCTGTGTACTATAGCCTTATGAATAATGGATTGGATAGGAAGACATGGCCGCAGCTGTGCCACTATCGTGTGCATTGCCTCAGCAGCCAAGGCCATCCCTCTTTGCCACACGATTTCGTTCAAACAACTTCTCTCTGCAGACAAATTCTAAACTCGGGGATGATAAAGAAATGCCTTTGGCCGATAGACTACTGGATTATATCGAAGGTATTTCCTCCTGAAATGGAGTACATGTTCATCCTAACGGGCACAAAGTTCACCAAGCCACAAAACAAGTGAACATTGCAAAAAACAAATAGCATAGTTAAGGCTGTTATTGAAAAGTTTTAATCAAGAATGTTTTGAAGGATCAAAATACTTCATTGTCAGCGGCTTTTTATGTGCTTCACATCATGGTAATTTTTTCTGAAATAAATCATTGGAACTCAAGGTTTACTTTCATGTGATGCCTTTCTTCATAACCTAGTGGCATGACACGAAATACTTAAAGAAGTGCTTAATAGGTCATATTACCCTATGTATAAAAAACATACTACCATAGATGATCCGAGCTCTTGTTAGAATTATTTTCGTTATTTTTGTTTCGCTATTTTTGCTAGATCCACATGCATGCTCTTAGGTTGGATACCCCATAGTCTACTAGTGCAATGCCTTCCCATATTATAGAAATATCAATCATCACATTTTAAGAACTTTTGCACCATTCCAAAGTCACACAAATTTTCCCTGCATGAGTGAGTTGACGAAGAGAAATGTTCGCGGCGGCCTTGGCCGCCGCGATAAATTTCTTGTATGAATAATTCTGCTGCTTCTAAGAATATAATCATCCCTGGGGTGATCCTACATGGCGAAACCCAGAAATTTTGACGCTAGCTACTATAAAAGAATGTACCTGCAAAAGCACTATAATCTGCTCTTCGATCTCTGGCGAGCTAAGCTATGGTGGTTTTCCAATTTACACAAGACAGGCCTTATTCTAACGCCCCAACACCGCCGGAACGGGTTTTTCTTATAAGCTTGAAGAACAGCCTTTCACCCTAGTCCGAAGCTTCGAAACGACGAAGAAAAAGCAGAAAAAACCCATCTTTATCTGCTGCAAAACGCTCGATTCCGGCGATGGATCATCTCCTGCAGACTGTGAGCTCGACTCTTCGTCGGATTCCGTCCTCGTAAGCCTTTCTTTCTTGCCTTTCCTTACTTCTTGTAATCCCAATTTGAGAAGAATGCACAGATTCTGCTGCAAAAGCAGAGTTCCTTTCATGTTCCGTCAAACTGATGATAAAACTGCCTATTCTGTTTCAGAAGGGAGCTCGGCTTCTAATGTACTTAAGAGACTCTATGATCAGAGAAGGGAAAGAAAATATTCAGCAGATTAAGCAAGAAAAGGTCTGCGATGAGCCTGCTGTTTGTGCAATAGACCAAGGTATGATCTGCGCCTTGAATCTTTGTGAAATTTAGGTCTGGACTATTATTAAATCGGACAATTTTGAGCACAATCCCCGGCGTTGTAACAGGCAAAGGAACAAGGACTCAAACAGCAATTTCAAGCCAGATTCACAAGCCAAACATAGTTAATCCCCCCTTTTGAGACTTCTGCACAAATTATTGTCGGAAGCAAGCGGAGAAGGGCTGGGCGTAACAGAGCTCGGGACCAAATTAATGGACAGACGGAACCAGGAAGCTCTGCAGGGAGAAGCCATACCCAGATCCACAAAGCTAGCAGCACTTCTGAGAAAGAATCCCTATTTCGCAGAGCTAGAAGGCGGCAAATTTACACCCTGGACCAAAATACTGGTGAAATCCGAAACCCCAGGCCATCTCAGAATGAGCTATACCGCTCTTGCAATTTGTGCTGCCATATTCATCAAATCCGTGGCAGTGCCGGTTATCCAGTCTCCACACCGCGCTCCCAAGAACACTGGCGACCGCCAGTTTACCTCCAACATCAGGTTTTTAGCAGTCACCAGCATATCCTAGAGATATTCTAGGATATACCTAGGATATGCCAAAAGCCCACATAAACAAGGGTTTGCCCCCCTAGGGGCAACCCAAAAAATGTGACAAGCTTATCAACAAAGATCGATCATCCACAGTTGCACTCTCCTTTTATGGTTTCAGGTCATTTATAATAGATAGTCTGGTTTTGTGGAGATAATTTGAAGTGCACACATGGTATTTGCATGTTTCCTTAAATTAGCTCCCTCCCCCCAAACACTTGTCCTTTGGCCAATAATGACATGCACATGTCGTAGGCAAGAGGAACATGGTGGTTAGAACTTGGAACTTTGCATGAATTTATCCCTGCATATTCTTCAGTAAAAGGAAGCAAAGGAAGCAAACTGCATTAATGCACATCAAGGCATCGAGATGGTAAAAGGGCTAAGAGGAGATCAAAATCGGTATGAACCTTGAAAAAAGAGAAAATACATGGGAGATGTTAAATATGTATAAATGTGGTACAAGCAAAAACATTTTGACTTTGTCTTGGAGAGGGAGAAGATCACATACATTGGTAGCATAAAAAAGTGCTACTTGCACCTGTCGTAGCTTTCAAAGCAAGGCATTGAAGAACAATTACTCTCCTTGTAAATACATGTTCTACGTCATTGTGAATATACTAGAAAAAGATTTAGCAACTGATTTGATCCCGATTCAGTTGATCCTCTCTGAAGCTACTTTGAAGATCTCAATCACAAGCCAATATGTTATCTTTGTGGTCCAATCTATGTTCCTTTTTAGTTGCCATTTTCTATACAACTTTCTTAAATAGTTATACTCTTAATTATAATTGTACTTTATTTTTCAACTGCCAAAAAAAGACCAAAGTGCCCATGAAAAAAGACCCTATATAAATTTACACTCGGCATCTTTAGCCCGCAAAACATTTTTATCTCGATTGTAAGTATTTAGTTCAATAGCTGAGTGATTATCCTTACATAAACATCCAGGTTGTGTAGGTGCATGATATCACTTGGCATACACTTGTAATTTTCAATCTTTATATAGTATATATATTTGATACTTCAAAGAAAAAAATTTCATTACATAATTGTATATTTGCTCGTTGACTACTTGCCTTAAAGAATGGCTTTGAAGTTTTGGCATCACCTACTAACGGCTTCATGATTTAGGCTTGCTTTCCAAGCCCATCCACCAATGATTAATTCCAGACAATGATAATGCCAATTGTAGCTCTTAACCATTTGTGAACAATTGTGACCTGACACTCTTATTATGTTAAATGTTGATATATGTGAACTTGGCTTTGCCTTTACGAATGGATTTGCATTTGGAATCTCATTCCAAGATTATGTTTTCATTTAAGATGAAGATTAGCAGTCTTGACAACATCCTATTAGTCAATATGTAGCATTATAACAGGGGTTTTTTTTGTGATTTTATACGCTTTTTGGCATGGTTTTTATATGATTTCATGGGCGTATTGCACGAGGCATACTAATCAGTATATCTAGAGTGCACACTGGATTCTCATATTTGAATGGCATTTTATCTATGGTTTTGCAATGGTTTTGCCTTGCATGTTTTTGTTCCTTAAAAACTTAATTAATTTTATTTTATGAAGGCCATGCAAGCAACGAGCCATTCAACTTTAGGGTTCGACTTTAGGGTCCGGCAGTTTCCTCTCTTCAATCCTTCTTGCTGGTCTTCTCAATACTGCCTCGTCAACTTCTCCATATGTGGTGCATTCATTTTCGGTGCAGAGTATCCATGCTCTGCCGTTCTGCTCACACATGCATGCTTTCTTCTTGCTGAAGTTGGTTATTGGTATCGGGCCCAAAGTTGAGTGATGCAGAAGATACAGGGTACATGGAGATGGAAATGGACTCCAGCTCAATAAGGTTTCTGCAATCCATGCTGCGGCGATTTGCTTCGTCACATGGGTTGCACGCATATTTCACTCTCAACAGAAAAATGCTTCCTGTAAAGCCATGTGTGACGATCATGTTTGTGTTGTTGATCCTTTTGGGAAGTCTTGCCAGAATATCAAGTAAGGAACTCTGGGATTAAAACTCGGTTATTGCAGATTGCAGATCGCTGGCTTGGCAAAATACTTGATGGAAAATACTGGTTTGCTTTTGTGGCTTGCATCATTAACAGTTGATGTCGTGACAAATAAGCTGCTGCTTGATGAGAAAGAAAGCCTTGAAGATGCAAGTTTAGCACTACAGGTATTATAAAGCTTTCTAATATGAATAAAATGGCTTTGTATATATGCCAATGCGAGGCAAAAATATCCTGATTTAATGGGAAGCGACTTTTGTACAGCTGATCCAATCACTTCCGCAAAAGTTGCGGCAAGGCTCAATGTTGGGCTCTCCCGAAGAATAATGCACCAGTTTCTGGAACATGATGCATCTTTAAGGCAGCAGAAGAAATTTAGGTGGCCAGCTCTTTCTATGGTGCTTGGGAAATCATCCAGTGGGTTGAAGCAGAAGCAACAGAGCCATGTGTTGATATTATGGCCATGAACGAGACCCGTAATTTAGCTCTTTGTATGCTTCTCCATAGTTCTCCACCGTCCGTTTCCACTGAAAAGGTCTGTTTTATATTGTTAGGATTCTTGTTTCTAGAAGGGCAAGTGGAAAGTATTCTATTGTTTTGATTTGCAGGAAAAGTGCCAGCTTTTTTTCATAGGAAGATGGGCTCTATCATCCCTAGTGAATGAATGCCCTATGGCCAATCATGACCAGGTTTATAATAATGCAAAAGGCTACTCAGAAAGCCTTGCTGAAAAGTTGCTTCGCTGGTGGGATGAGATTCCACATGGAAAGAAGGCAAGGATTGCATAATCCGGGAAATGAACAATTTGATACTTGTTGGTCATTTATCTCGTCAATTAACATAGAAAAATTGAAAACTGGTGAATCACGAGCTTATGATGTTCAGCTAGCCATGCAATTGCTATCTTTACAAATTTTTCTTTGGGCGCCATTTGTCGTTTGCAGTTCCTTGAAATCTATGGTTAATGCCTTACTTCTTTTGTTATTGCCTCAGTTTACAATTTGTTATACAACACAAGGTCCACAAGGTAAACTTTATCTGTTCCCCTTTCTAGTTGGAAAAGGCATTTACCTAAGATATGATTAGTCACAATGAAATGGTTATGGGCAAGGATGAGGAATTGAGCAGTGTTTATCTGCCACAGGAGTTCCAGAAATTATTGACATTGCTACTTTCAGACGTATCTTCACTAGAGGAAACAAACGCTTCCTCGCTATGGTTAGGATTAGCTTGTGCCTGGCCTATGGTTGTATTATGCATAGATCATACTCCGACTCGTGATTAATCCATAAATGCCAATATAGGATAGGAAATCATTTGTGATGAGTGCCATGTATATATAGAGTGCTAGGAAATTCTTAAGCGGCTTATTGACTGTTTTGAGAAAAATGGGTAATACTTGAATGCCATGTATATAAGAATGCATACATGCAATCATTAATTGAATCCATTTGCCATGGAAATAATTTGTTTGTCTTCATGTTATTGTGCTTTTTAGTAATTAATATTTAGGCCCATAAAGTTTACCTATGTTTTCTTTAGTTAGGGTCCGAAGGGCCCAAAATTTTTTTAAATATAACAATCAACACACAACTACCATTAACATTATTAACATAAACCATTGCATTTAACACATCTAGATTAAAATCCCCCTTAAACCCTCTTTGGTTTGGGTGCATGAATGTCAAAGTTTCAATAAAGTATGAATTTAAAAATTAAGATGAATAATATAAAAGTTGAGACTCACTTTTGCTCTCTGGTGTTTTTTGGCAGTGAGACGTGGCGATATCCTACATGATATAATCGAAGTCAGGTCTTCCATTTCTATTAATCGGTTCAAAATAGTAAAGCGTTAAGATTTTGGTAGAATTTGTACCGCCACTTTTGTTGTAACTATCAAATTTACTACCAAAATGAGGATTAAGTTTATCTCATATTGCCATTTGCTATTGGAATGGACGAAACAATATTTTGCTCTTTTTGATGCCATCCATTGGAGTTCATGTTTTTAGGCTCTGTAGCTTGCCATTCAACTATGCCGCATCTCTTAGTAGCAGACTTGTATGTGAGAATCTTCAACGTTTATATTGTGTGAGAATCGCAGTTGGCCCTCCATTCTGCCATAGTGGGAGACCGTCTCCTGGCTACTGCTGGCATGGAGCCCCTTTTGATGTGACATTATGGCTTCTCAACTTTAGTTCCCCAACTAAGATGATGTCTACATATTGGACACGTACATATCCTTTGAGCGCTTTTCCTTTTTCATTCAGATCAAGTTTACTTAATTCATGACATGCAGTGATGATTTTAGTAGCGAATATTCGCCAAAAAACGAATTTTTAGAGAATTTTGAAAATTGCATACGAATGTTGGGAATGTTGGGTAGTGTACGTGGCCCATTTATTTTTGGCATATTGTTGGCCCGTTGGCCAACATTTTATATTTTGTAAATTTGCCTACATTTGGTTTTCCATAGCTTTCATTCCAATAACCGGAATTTTCCCTCCCACGATACCATGCTCTTTTCTTTTCAATAAGTTGTTCCAAGATTGGGATGCCGTGTGATATTTTGGGCATGTATGCCGAGAAAGAAAGATTCATTGCAAAATTTTTGGAGTTTTTAGGCTCTGTAGCTTGCCATTCAACTATGCCGCATCTCTTAGTAGCAGACTTGTATGTGAGAATCTTCAACGTTTATATTGTGTGAGAATCGCAGTTGGCCCTCCATTCTGCCATAGTGGGAGACCGTCTCCTGGCTACTGCTGGCATGGAGCCCCTTTTGATGTGACATTATGGCTTCTCAACTTTAGTTCCCCAACTAAGATGATGTCTACATATTGGACACGTACTGCAAATCATATCCTTTGAGCGCTTTTCCTTTTTCATTCAGATCAAGTTTACTTAATTCATGACATGCAGTGATGATTTTAGTAGCGAATATTCGCCAAAAAACGAATTTTTAGAGAATTTTGAAAATTGCATACGAATGTTGGGAATGTTGGGTAGTGTACGTGGCCCATTTATTTTTGGCATATTGTTGGCCCGTTGGCCAACATTTTATATTTTGTAAATTTGCCTACATTTGGTTTTCCATAGCTTTCATTCCAATAACCAGAATTTTCCCTCCCACGATACCATGCTCTTTTCTTTTCAATAAGTTGTTCCAAGATTGGGATGCCGTGTGATATTTTGAGCATGTATGCCGAGAAAGAAAGATTCATTGCAAAATTTTTGGAGTCGGTTTTCGGTGCAGAGGCTTTTATAAGAGCGGCACTTGCACTACAAAAGACACAGGCCGATTGCAAGGGATTTGCTTGCACAGCTTTGTCAAGATAATTCCATTTGTACTCTTTTATAAATTTTGAATATTGTTGAGAGATGCTGTTTGCTCTTGCTATATCCCCGTTGAAGTTGTCCCAGAACTGTATTGTGTCCATTGATTTGTTATAATAGCTGGATTTGGTGCTTATTGTTTATAATAGCTGGATTTGGTGCTTCATAGATATCAAATACGCTATTATTTACTGCCAAAATGCAAATCGTGAGTTTCTTTGTCAAAAAAAAAAAAAAAAAAAAATCCACACTAGCCTTAGCAAAAGCCCACTAGCCATGACATCTACAATGGTCAATCCCATATGTAGTATTATCAGCCCATACTTGGAATATTCCATGATGGCACTTACTTTCTTAGGACATCAACCATTTAATGTATAGCACTAGTCCATAACTCGAGACAAAGCCACAGTAGGTCATAAAACAATTTAACCGGTCCTTTAGACACTATTACTATCCAAACTGGAAAGAATTTAAATTATCTCAACAGTAGTTCACCAGCCATCTTAAAGACTTAGTGCTAATGCAACCCTTTTAGCATAGTTTTTTTTAAAAAAAGGAAACCAAGATGTATAATCAAACAGTGTTCAAGGCAAATGTATCAAACTGAACACAGAACTTTACGGTAAATCAAACCATATAATATTGTATTCAATAACACGAAAGTGTACACTCAATCCATATTAGTGAAGGGGTGAAGTAAAAGTAAACTTATATTGTCAGCAAAGTCTTTTAAGACCAGGCAGCCAAGAGGTCTATAACTGTTTTCAGCATATTGATTATGAAAATCTCTATTACACCTTATAGTTCAAAGGTAAAAGAAGTAGTATAACATACTGCCAAAACTCCATGCCTATAAACATAGCATGGTACCATAGAAATCCGAACCAAACACATAATCATTAAGTATGTATCATATGTAAGAAAAATTCCACAACTTAGACAGCAGCACAGATCGATCAAAATGTTAAATCAGCATCATAAGATAGGTATCTCTTCCCTTTTTTTTGGATGAAAACTGTTTGCAGTATTGAGGATAGTTTCAGTATAGAACTCCTAGAACTCCCATTGTCATTACATCCATCTTTAGCCAGATATGAACTTGAAAGTAAAAAAACCACAATAAGAGGAGAAACCGGTACCTGCAGCCAACCAACACAACATTAGCAAGAATTTGGTAATGAGTGAGGGGCCAAAAGGTACATTAGGTTTCTCAGCTCTTCGCTGATCACCTATTGTAGCCTTTTTACCCCAAATCCACTCCATGCTAAATAAAAGATGCAACTGTATGTAGTCTAATATAACAGAAGTATAAACTATATGTGATAAACCTACATTTCATGTGGTACAGCAAAACCCAACATGAAGCAAACACCGTTTATAAAAGGATCTTAAGTCTGGGATATTAGCTCCAGAATACATTATACCTTCTATATTATTATCTCTAGGTCCAGTAAATAAATCATTACTGCTACCTGGTCCAAGATGAATATCAAACTTGCAGGAAAGCACATTCTATGAAATATTTTTAGAAAAAATTCCACACTTCAGATCAATCAAACCTGAATGTCTTCATTATCATATTCAAGGTCATCATCCTGTGTATCAGGGACTCGATTCCTGATGCTGGCGCCAGTCTGCTTGTGCCCCACACCATTATATTTATTCATGTGTTCCTGTCTCTGAGCTCCAGAACCTTGATTGTAAGACCAAGGGCGCTTAGATCCGGCATAGTTCCCTGAATCCATATCACTTCCCACAGGCTTATCGATTTCAAGACAAGCAGAAAATTCTTTTGCAAGCCACTCCTCCTCTAGAAGGCTTTCTTCATCTGAACTAACAGGGTATCCGTCTGAATCGAATTCCCTATGATATTCATGTATGCTGCATTTATTCCCTCCCATTTTTCTGTACTATTTGAGTAATAGATGCAACCCTATATCACGTATAACCAGTGCATCAAATCCATGGGAATCTAGGCCACAGCGACAAGCTTATCCTATGTATAAGCCTATTTTACATGTCGGAGCCTTAATCTTATAGTAAGCGAAATTCAAAAGTCAGATCGCTTAACCTTAAGTAAATTTATACCGTACCAGGATTTGATGTCTCCCACAGGTTCATATCCATCCGTTGTCAAAAAGCATAGCTTAGTAGCCGTGGACCTAGCAAAGCTTGTGTAGAGTACCAGTGAAGCGCCGGATTTTCAGTACCCTAAAATCGAGCTTACAGCAATATTTGTTATATAATATATTCAGACTTAAGCACCAACCATTGTACCATGATATTGACTTAACTCCACATATTATCATAACCATTATTCTTAACCTATACCATAAACAAAGTCCATGATATGGTGCAAAATCATACCTTAGCCATGTGTGAAAACCAATGGGCCATATTGCCAATGGATTTAAATTCCAACCACTAAATAACACTTGTCAATTGTGCAATACAAACAGACCAGCATTTAAAAAAAAAAAAAAAAAAAGAAGCTTGAAACAAGCAGGCTTGTGGTTCAGAGACGCTTTGCCAGAAAAATAATTCTTGTGGTTGTGTTAGTTTCACAGAACCAAGTTCTGCCATATCTCTCATTACGTTTGCGTATCTATTCATTGTTTTGCACAAGGGCTTGAATTGTGCCCTTAAACAATTCTGGAGGTCCTGACCACTGTTTAGGACTCCAAATTGTGTGTTGGGCCAGAACCAGACTAAGGGCCAAACATATTTGGAGGTCCTACCGAGATCCTTACCTGGATCTAAAATTTGGGCTCATTTTTTAGATGTACATTGAGCAGTCATGGGAGATGAAGATTTATGTTGCTATTGTTGCCAGTTTCGAGAAATCTTGATGCAAATTCATGATGACATTCCATTTCATCATTTGCTTGGATGCTTTATACGTGGCTTGCAATACTGGCCTGAAGTTTACTTGCAGATGGATTCTTATTTCCAACAAGGAGCCTTTGACAATTGGATGCAGGTCTTTCATATGGTCAAGGATATTGCAGGCAAGATAAACCATTCACAGCCCATATCAGATCTTGAACTTGTTGGAGCTTGTGCATGCGATGAACACGATGATAATGATATGCCTGATTTGCAATCTATGGCAAGCGAAGAATCTGAGGTATGTGCTTATTGTGATTCGTCAGGCCACATTGTTAATGAATGCCAAGTATTAGAATTCCATAATTTGAAAGCAACTGAGGTTGAAGCTTGCAGCTATTGCAATTTAAAAGGGCACAAAGTTGGTGAGTGCCAAGTGTTAGAATACTGTAAATTGCATAATCTATGCACCTACTGCAAGATGCAAGGTCATTCAATACAAGAGTGTCAGCAGGCCAGTGATTTTCATAGGGATTTTCATGAGCATCAAAGGCAGAAATTAGCTTCAAATATCAACTTTAAATGTGAAGTGCGAAGGCCAGATTTTTCATATGCACAGGAACATGTATTATCAAACCTTTTTGATTTGCCGGAATCCTCTTAAATGCATATCGTGGCTCTTGTTTAGCAGATGGCTTAGTGATTCAGAAGTCTAATGCAGCTTATATCATTCAGAAATACGATTCAAAGGAAGTGTCAAATGAAGAAGGTTCTGAGGACATGCAGGAATTTTTTGACATGCGAGAGCATTTATCTTGTTTTGAAGATCCATGGTATTCTGAATGCCAAAAGGTTTTAAGCTGTATGCCCATGCCTCAAGTAAATATTGGACAAATTAGTGAAGTTGATCCACAAGTGAACAATCCTGCACCAAAAGAATGTGATGGAGATGACGAGGTAAGTTTTGATATTGCAAATTTTTTTGAAGAACCAGTACATGAAGAAGGTGACATATCACAAGCATCAGCTTGCCATCTCAGACCTATGTATACTGCATATAATGATGCCATAAGTCTTACTGCTACTTCTTCCAGTACAACTGCCTTTGTTCACAAACCCTCAGTTGTCCCCAAAGCATTGCTACCTACTACAACCAGTACGAATTTTTCCATTTATAACATTCACTTTGAGAAAACACTCTACCCTCTATTGCCTGCTATCAGTGAAAATAATTGCCCTACCAAAACCATTTCATTTGATCATAGCTTGCCAGTGCCAAAGACAATGTGGATGCCTCTCAATCTTCATTGTTCTGCTCAGATTGATCATTCTTCAAGAGTTCATGTTGCAAGACGTACTCCCCATGTTGATACTACTGCTGTTAAAACCTTTTTCATGTTGCCTCCTGCTAGATCTAATCCTGCCAAATCAATTGTCTGTCTATTTTCTGCTCTGAGATTTGATCTATTGTCCAGTTATAGAAGCTTTCAGCATTTTGGCATGTCTCATGATCAAATCCTTGTTCCATCATCTGAATCGTCATTTATCCCTATGCAAAAACCTCATTCTATTTCTGCTCAAACAAATCCTTATTCTGAACATGCCTTTTCTCTATCCCCGTCATTGGCTATTGCACATCACATCTTATACTCTGCCAAAAACGTTTTTGTAGAAACAACTTCTGGGTTATTGGGTGATCCTTCACCTGCTACAGAAATGCCAAAAAGATTCTCTGAAGCCTTGCTTTCATCCCAAAATTGCCCGCAAGCTTTGCTCTTGCATTTCATCCAAGCTAGTACTGCATTTTTACTTCTGTATGCCCTAAGCAGCCTCTCTAAAACCGGAATTGGGTGATTCAGTAAACCTATTTTTCGGTTGAGGGGACCAGCCTGTTTCGTTTGGGCCTATGTTGGCCCGTTGGCCAACATTTTATATTTTGTAAATTTGCCTACATTTGGTTTGGTTTTCCATAGCTATCATTTTTCCTAAGTTTTATTTGAGCTAAGCCCCAATAACCGGAATTTTCCCTCCCACGATGCCATGCTCTTGGTAGTTCAATCTTCTCGTCACAATGTTCCCCCAATGCACTATGATAGCCGCGAAGTTGAAGTTGTAGATAGCTACAAGTATCTTGGTGTAGAATTCTGTAAGAACACACTTTGGGAACAGTGTATTACCAAGCGGGTGGCTGCTGGATGGAGAGCACTCTATGCCATGCAAAACAATTGTTTTCGCGCAGAAATTCATGATTGGCCACGGAAAGCCCACTTGTTTCGGGCTTTGGTAGAGCCTGTTTTACTGTATGGTTCTGAAGTGTGGGGGCCTGCCATTAGTGCTAGTGCTTGGGAGAGCTTGGAGCGGGTGCAAAAGTCCTTTCTTACTTACAGCCTTGGAGTTAAAACAACGGTGCCCTATGCTATTCTTTTACAAGAGACAGGTTTTTGGCCTCTTCAACATTCCGCTATGAAGCGCCATCTCCACTATATCTGCAAGGTGCACCACATGGATGATGTTAGGTATCCTGTTCTTGCACTTGCCATGGCTGAATCTCCTCAGCGTTTGAAACGATGTTGGAAAGAGTATTGCATTACATGGTTTGCCCGTTGGTCAGGTAAAAGAAAGAACGCCCGATGCTTGCCGATTCGATCCCCGAGCTTTTGCAACAATATCTTAATGGTCGCTTTTTCTCAAAAGATATGGGACGCAGATTACTTTGGCCCAAGTGGCGGGTCATTATCATGCACACATAAATCCCACTTTGGCACCAGGGCCCCAAGCTTATTTGCTTGCTTCATTGTCCAGGAACAAGCTTGTAGCTATTGCATCAATTCGCACGGGGTCCCACAGGCTACGGATTGAGACAGGTAGATGGGAGCGGCCGCAATTGCCGCAAGAAGCGAGACTATGTACATGTTGCCAGTTACAGGTTACTGAAGATGAAAGCCATACTCTTCTGAGTTGCCCTGCTTTTGAGATAGTCCGGAATCATTTTTCGACCTTAGCATTCCATTCCACGCTTCCACAACTTCTCAGCACACCATCTGTGCATGACTTGGCATTATATATACTTGAGGTTCTAGATAAACGTCTGCAATTACTGAGCCCTCAGTAGTCATTATCTAAGCTTGTCTAGTATCATCATTACTGCAAAGGTTTTTCCCTTGAAAACCTTTCGAGGCAGGGGTTTTTTAATCCTAGTAGTAATGATTGTACTAGCCCATTGTATGGGTCCCATGACCTATTGGTCTCCGTGGACGTTAAAAAAACTATTCTATTCTATTCTATTCTATTCTTTTCAATAAGTTGTTCCAAGATTGGGATGCCGTGTGATATTTTGGGCATGTATGCCGAGAAAGAAAGATTCATTGCAAAATTTTTGGAGTCGGTTTTCGGTGCTGAGGCTTTTATAAGAGCGGCACTTGCACTACAAAAGACACAGGCCGATTGCAAGGGATTTGCTTGCACAGCTTTGTCATGATAATTCCATTTGTACTCTTTTATAACTTTTGAATATTGTTGAGAGATGTTGTTTGCTCTTGCTATATCCCCGTTGAAGTTGTCCCAGAACTGTATTGTGTCCATTGATTTGTTATAATAGCTGGATTTGGTGCTTATTGTTTATAATAGCTGGATTTGGTGCTTCATAGATATCAAATACGCTATTATTTACTGCCAAAACGCAAATCGTGTTGTCCAAAAAAAAAAAAAAAAAAAAAAAAAGCTTGAAACAAGCAGGCTTGTGGTTCAGAGACGCTTTGCCAGAAAAATAATTCTTGTGGTTGTGCTAGTTTCACATAACCAAGTTCTGCCATATCTCTCATTACGTTTGCGTATCTATTCATTGTTTTGCACAAGGGCTTGAATTGTGCCCTTAAACAATTCTGGAGGTCTTGACCACTGTTCTGACCACTGTTTAGGACTCCAAATCGTGTGTTGGGCCAGAACCAGGCTAAGGGCCAAACACATATTCGCCCCGAGTTGATAGGAGGCCATCCCGCCAAGAATGTATTCGCCCTGTAATCTAATCTCAGACTGGAGTGGATTCGCCTCCATTCTACACCTTCTTGTCCCGGAGGTATGATATTCGCCCAGATAAATCCCAGCACACGAATTTTAAAGCATCAAAAAAAATTATTTGCAGTATTTTCTTGAGGATTTGACTTTGAGTATTTTATGCATCGATCTAGTTTTTGAATGGAATGAACTAGAAATGCTCGATTTTCTTTGGCTTCTATTTACATTGTATTGGCTTTCATTTTGTTTCCTGATCAAGTTCTGGTTTCCAAAGGTATTTTCGTCAGACTGTTTCTTGGCATCAATATGTAGCAAAATAACAAGTAAACCATATATCTCTAAAACAATTGAATGGATTGTTATTAAAAAAAAATACAGATTCAAGATAAAAAATAATCACATTAGCTCACTAGGTACATTGGTTAAAGTAGTCTTATAAGGATATTGAGTTATTTTGGTAGAGGTTCGAGCCCCCGTATTTCGCATTCTAAAATTTTAGGCAAAGCCGTATAGAGATTCGATATTCCATCAAAACCTTAGGCGAAATCATATTTCATATTTCAAAATCATAGGCGCCTCCAATCATAAATGACTATAAGCGAAATGAGAGGTGCCCAGAGGCCTCAACATACGATCTGGGCCGTAAGATCGACGGATTCGACGACTGTGGTAGTACAGGGTGCATCTCATTTAGAATATGTAGCAAAATAACAAGGGGTTCCAGGGGGATTTGATATGGATATAAAAGTAACAATTCTTGAAACCATAAACCATATTCTTGAAACTATAAGCCGGGGTTAGTAGAGCGGAAGTTCGCCATTTGGCGGGACTTCTTGGGTGTTGTAGATGGTGATGGTCGGTTTGTACAGCAGTAGAGTTGCAGTTTTCCTGTGAGTTTGTCGAGGTATCACTGTCTCTTTGGGGCAGTTCTCCTTCCTCCTCACTTGATTTGTAACATTACCCTTCTTTTAATATATTGATGACACAATACAGATTCAAGATAAAAAATAATCACATTAGCTCATTGGGTACATTGGTTAAAGTAGTCTTATAAGGACATTGAGTTATTTTGGTAGAGGTTCAAGCCCCCGTATTTCATATTCTAAAATCCTAGGCAAAGTCGTATAGAGATTCGATATTCCATCAAAACTGTGACGTTCCAAGTATTTATATGGTCTACGTATAAATATATTGACATGTCACCAGTATAGATACGCCACCCTGGGGTATGATAACCTAGGGGGTTGGCCACAAGGGATTTAATTAGCTATGTTAAATTAATTATAAAGGATAATTGCTATTAAGTCATCTAATGGTGGGAGGTGCCACTTGGCATAACCGGAGTGATCAGCATGGGGGTTGCTAAACTGAGCCACCAAAGGCAGCGCCACCCTCATCTTACCCCCATTTTCGACCTAGCCAGCACCAGGGAGCAGCTAAGCGCTCAAGGAACAGTTGCTGAACATCCCCCAATCGCCAAGATACCCTCTAGTGTCGCTGCCACCCCAGTACAGCACTATGGAAGCACCCCTTGACAACGGGTCCAGCCGAAACACTGGTTAGTGGTAGTTTAACTTGCAAATTGTAGAATAATACTTTGGTGTTCTTCTCTGAATAGTTTGGTTAAGATTAACCCTTCTTTGGTAACTAGGAATACTTTTCAATTATGAATGATGCTCTGTTATGGAATGGTCGATGCCTCTATGAGTTAGTCCAGTAGTTTCCAGTAAACAGGGGTTAAAAGGGGGGTAGAGGCCTCTGAACTTGAGTATAGAATGCTCTTAGTAACTCCTTTAACACCCTACTAGTTTCGGCATGTACACAAGAGCCCACCGGGTCATAGACGCTATGGTCTGGCTTAGCACCAGACAAGGGACACAGTGGTGAAGTGGGGGTGGGGTCTTGCACGAGAGCATAAAGGCTCCCGAGACCCCCTGGTGGGCTAGGCGATAGCCCGGCCACGTGAGGGGGTATGGGTGGGTCTGACACTCCCTGGGTGTAGTGGTGTGACCCGTATGGGGCACCATGCACTTTGAGTAGATTTAGGGTGAGTAAGTCAGGTACGGATGCGGGGGTCGCTGATGCGACACGTATTCTCTAGCTCACCCATGGAACCACTGTGATCCTGGAAGGGGATGCTTCCCCGACCTGCCTCATCGGACCAGGTGTCATGAACCTGGAGTAGGCTCAAAGGGTGATACCTTGAGTCTGCGTCTCCGGAAGGCTATAGCGAAGTCATAGCGTGAATCGACCCATCTACAAAGTGTGCACAGGAGGGGCGGATGGAGTGGACAACCCTAGCCGATCTTCTATGCCAGCCAACGCCATGCCAAGACTCGGTCTGTTGATTTCCTGAGACCCAGCCGTCAGTCGCTCCTCACTAGAGTCTGAGCCGGGGTAGAACCTGGGTTTTGGGTGTTTTCTTAGTTTAGAAGCATATTCTTGCCGTTGGAACTTGAATGGACGTGCCACCCCTCGTGGTGGTTATTTATATGTGATTTATGTTGTATGCTAACCTTGTATTCATGCTTCCGCGACGTAGGAGCCCCATTGAAGGCGTGGGCCGAATGACCCCTTCGTGTCCTTCTTTCGGGCATCATTTCATAGATGGCCCGGAATAGACGGAGGGCCCTGCTCATGGCACGTGGGTTGCCATGGGAGGGGAAAGTCCCCGTATGTATATGGCCGGTGTCGTATATATTCAGGGAGCGTCACAAAAACCTTAGGTGAAATCGTATTTCATATTTCAAAATCATAGGCGCCTCCAATCATAAATAACTATAAGCGAAACGAGAGGTGCCCAGAGGCCTCAACATATGATCTGGGTTGTAGGATCGACGAATTCGACGACTGTGGTAGTACAGGGTGCATCTCATTTAGAATATGTAGCAAAATAACAGGGGGGTTCCAGGGGGATTTGATATGGATGTAAAAGTAATAATTCTTGAAACCATAAACTATATTCTTGAAACCATAAACCATATATCTCTAAAACAATTGAATAAGCTGTTATTAAAAAAAAATACAGATTTAAGATAAAAAATAATTACTTTAGCTCACTGGGTACATTTGTTAAAGTAGTCTTATAAGGACATTGAGTTATTTTAGTAGAGGTTCTGTTAGTTTGAGTTCTTGGCATACACCCTACAGCAGCAGTCCATGACTGCCGGATGCTACAAGGCTGCCATGCTCATGATCACAAAACAAGAACAAGACAAAGCAATATGCACAAAGAATGAGGGAAACGTGCCAAGTGAGGCTCTCCAAATTTGAGATCAAACCTGAGTACATCTGAAGAGGCTCCGGTCTAATATAGTGTAGACCACAAATCTGGGCCGTACATCTAACTAAATCTAATCCCTACACTTATGTTAACCTAATCATGCCAAGTGTCAGTCTGCCACCACTGACACCTAACATGTGCATGCACCTGACATGTGCATGCACAATGTTAACCACTAGGTGGTTAACACTGCCTCCCCCTAAAAGTTTTTAGCACGAAAACATGTACAGACTTTTATAAGACAAGTCCGACAATTACAACATGGTGCCAAAAATTAGGGGTAAAAATGATGGTAATGGTTGGGTTCTGTCGCCGTAAAAGATCTTCATGAATGTGTCGATGACGGATAAGATCCGAAAGAATGCCGATGCAGAACGTGTATCATAGGAACTGGGGCAAGAAAAATACGAAGATTATCCCCTTATATCATGGGGAAGTCCATTTGAACAAACAATGCCCAAAATTTTACTTAAAAACAAGTATGATAGGGGGCTTAAAAAAGTAAGCACCATAAAAGCGTGCCCCGTGATCAGCCATAGGGGAGCGTGAGCGTGGGTGTCGGCGTGGCCCGTGGGTCATCAGCGTGAGCATGGGAAATAAAAAACATGAAGAGCGTGGCAAAGCGTGGGTCTTAAACAGAGCAGAGCGTGGGTTTAGTGAGGACAAAAATTACAGAGCGTGGCTTTTGCATGGTCAATGTGCGTGGTCAATTTGTGTGGTCAATCGTGGGCAAAAATACAGAGCGTGGGCTGTGAGCGTGATTTTTTAATTAGCGTGGCCGTGAGCGGTTATCAGCCAGCAAAAATATTTTGCCCGTGGCGTGGAGCGTGGGTCAAGTTTGAGCGTGGTTTCCCAACACGTGAGTAGGGCACGACAGGAATATAGGATACCCTAAAAGCGCAGAAAGGAGCGGCCAAATCTGAGCCGTTGGGCTGCAAAATAACCCTAATCAATGCTCTGCCCAAAGATGGCGCTGTATCAGATGAAGGCAGACCTGCTGTAGATAGAAATGGCCGGATATGGTGCCGCTGCAATAGAAACTTGCTGAAAGTCCGGTTCTTCTGGAAATAGAAGGCGGTGGGTGTGAATCGATTCTGAATGGCAACGGGATGCCCATTGGTAACTGGATTTGTGCTTAGACGTGCTTCGTCTCTGCTTACATCGTTGAAGAAACTGCTGAGTTATCTTGTATGTGCAGAAGCCACCGGAATAACAGACCAGAAGATGTTGAAAACAATGTGGCTGTGTATGGAGGCGTAGCAGAGGATGGGGGCGAGCCAAAAGGCTGGCCCTCTTGAAAATAAGTAATAGAAACAACCCTGCGAGTTTGCAAAAATATGGTGCCAGATTTGGATCGATCATGGATAGGAACGGGCCAGGATATTTTCTAATAATGTTTTCTTGAAGAAACAGGGGGCAGTGGTTGCATGGTGTGGCCGCTTCTGCAGGATAGAGATGAATAGCTGGTGATTGGATGTTGCACAAGACTGTACTCCTCAAAGATTATCGAATTTGTGCTTCTGGACTGATGAAAATAGTGCCTTGTTTTGCAGACGAACCGACCTGATGCTGGCTTGAAGACTTTGTTGCAGCCTGCTTAGCTTGAGCAGATGGATGGGGACAAGCAGAAATGCTGGCCCTCTTGAAAAAACTCAAGAAGAATGCATGTAGAAAGCTTGACAGTGCAGGAATAACTCCAATAAATGAGCAAGAAGCTGGGTGCAGCTGCAAATAATAACATGATGCCTCCAATACTCTGTAATTCTAGATGAGTGTGTTGTCCGTTCTTGATGATGCTCACTTGTTCTTGAATGATGGTTGCTTGCAGGTGAGGCAGATGAAAAAGAACTAGGATCCTCCATGGAGTTTTGATACTTGAACTGTCTTATAGGGGACTAGCCAAGCTGGCCCTCTGCAAATTTCTAAAAGAGATCTGATAGCTGCTGAATCATGAAGATTTGCAACTCAAGAAACGATTTTGTTTTTTTGTTTGTGCCGAGAGCAGCACGGTTTTACCTGATAAGAATAAGAGGAAAACTCAAAGCCTAAAACTGTATACAGAACCAACACATGAATATGTTTGGTAACTTCTCAGAATATCATGTTAAGCAGAGAGGAGTGCTGTCACCACTCCAAAAATCCGTGACTGCAAACTGGGCTTGCTGCACCTTAAAAACAGGGTCTTGAGAACAGATTTACGAAATTAAATTTGATCAGCTGGCAAAATCATCAGCTGTTTGGAAAAAAAGGCCTCCAAGCAGAGACATAAATCGACTTGGTTGGGCAAACTAAGGGAACCTAACAGGGGAAGAATAGTATACAAGAAGTCTGCAAAACGGGGAAGATGAGAGCAGCAAGACAACAGCAAACAGCAAGGGTGAAGAAAGTGATCACGAGCGAACCCGGCATAATGGCGCCAGTGTTAGTTTGAGTTCTTGGCATACACCCTACAGCAGCAGTCCATGACTACCGGATGCTACAAGGCTGCCATGCTCATGATCACAAAACAAGAACAAGACAAATAAATATGCACAAAGAATGAGGGAAACGTGCCAAGTGAGGCTCTCCAAATTTGAGATCAAACCTGAGTACATCTGAAGAGGCTCCGGTCTAATATAGTGTTGACCGCAAATCTGAGCCGTACATCTAACTAAATCTAATCCCTACACTTATGTTAACCTAATCATGCCAAGTGTCAGTCTGCCACCACTGACACCTAACATGTGCATGCACCTGACATGTGCATGCACAATGTTAACCACTAGGTGGTTAACAGGTTCGAGCCCCCGTATTTCATATTCTAAAATCTTAGGCAAGCTGTATAGAGATTCGATATTCCATCAAAACCTTAGGCGAAATCGTATTTCATATTTCAAAATCATAGGTGCCTCCAATCATAAATGACTACAAGCGAAACGAGGTGATTACTCCAGCTCCAGCTCCGAGGACTCGTCGCCGGCATAGGAGGGGGATGGTGTGACGACCATACGGGTATTCGTATCTTACGAGCATTATACCCATATGGTCGTCACACGAATGCAAAAGGGTAGTTACATGGAGCAAGGTTTGAACTCGCAACCTACTAATTGGGAATCAAGCACCTTTGCCAAGTGCGCTACCAATACTTATTGAAGACATTCCCTCATGTCTTTCTCATATGCAGGGTTTAGAACATTCTAGAACCTCCATGCATGCACGACACTTGGCGTGATCTCATCCATTGGAGTGACGCGTTCCTGACCATCGGTCTAGATTTATAAGAAGGCACCTCCTTATTGTCGAACCATTCCGGTTCAATGCCAGTCTTGAGCCTTCTAGGCATCTGTCTCGTGTTCCTGCTTGCCTTCGGGCCATTGTACTCTTGATTCATGTTCATATATCAGATTCTTTGCCGATCTTGGCGTATTTCTTCCGTATTTCTTGCATATTTCCGCGTATTTTCCTTGTCATAGAGAACTCACCTGTTGCAAATGAAAATGCTGCTGAGATAGCAGTTTTAACCTTTTAATTTACTGATCATCATTTGGATGCCTCCTAAAGAATATCATATCAATTCTGTTCATTACTCTAACTTCATCACTGTATGAATGAAAATAGAAAGGACCCTACCCTATGTCTTCATGCATTATTCCTGCAACTTACCTCTCCTCAATTCACCACCTCACACAGATACTGCATCTTTCAATAACTGAGTTCTGATACTGGGAAAATTAATGTGAAATTTAGATTCAAGGGGTGCGTCAAAGAGCAAATATCAAACAATTTGCAAAGGGGAGTTTATAAGAACGGACGCTTTGCATGTAGCATTTACCCACATCATTACCGACATCAAGATCTGCTGTCTATGTCATCATGGGAAAATAAGAACCTAAAGTTATGAACTTAGAAAGCAAAGTGATGCATATACAGAACCTTGTTCCTTATGGCAGCTTCTAATAGAGTACATCGCCTTTGCTATTGAAATGGGCCTGCTGCATGTATGATAAGGTCGACACCTGCAGTGATAATAGCTAGTGAGGTATTATGGTGCTGTAGGCATGCATTTAAAATTGGGCCACCATGTTTCAAGCCTATCTGTTCTAGCACGCTTAATAATTATAGAAAGGGTTTCACATGAACCATGTAGTGCTACTTCAACTGACGACATATCTTAAGCAACCTTCCAAAATTCACTGCCTCAAAAAAACCTCTCCAGACAATGTTTCTCTCCTATGCATGTAAGTAAAAGAAGAGAAAAATAGGCCGACTTCTCTGTAGTGGACTCTTTTGTTGTGTCAAATACGAAACTTGTGTTTCTCGACAATACAAATAGTGCAGGAAGAGAGCAGAATGGGCACTATTCGCATGAACGCACTCCTACTGGCATCAAGCACCAGAATAGAAATCTTCTTAACAGGGACTCCTGGAACTCCCCCCCGTAGAGATCCATAAACAGGGCCATGTTTACTAACCCTAAAGCTCTTGAAGCCTTATCAGAACTTCTGTACTTGAAACTGATGTTCGGTCAGCAACCAGCTGCATCACCAAGCAATGTAGGCTACATGCTAGCCGCCATAGCTGCTTCTCCATAACAAACAAGACATGGTGCAAGGTCCCGACCGAATTTGACAAGGAGAGAGCCTCCGAAACGTAAACCCTGTGGGTTGCCAGGTTGTAGAAGGGTTTGCGTTTTGGGGGCCGAGTTTTGGTCTGTTTTAAGTTGGGACGTGGCCGAGAAGCTGCCTTTTTGCCTAATAGATTTATTCTAGACAACTATATTAGTGCTATGGAAGGCTTACATTGGAATAGAATCTCCCATCAATCTTGCATTCTGCTTAAATTAGATTTTAAGAGAGCTTTTGACTATGTAAGTTGGGATTTCATTGACATTGCACTTAAAAAAATGGGTTTTCAGACCAAGCTCATATCTCTTATTCATGGTTTAAATTCTATGTCCAACTCAGCTGTCTTGATCAATGGATCTCCCTCAAATTTCTTTCCTTTTGGCAAAAGGTGTCAGACAAGGTTGCCCTTTAGCACCTTATCTTTTTCTCATTGTTGCTGAAATGCTCATGAGATGTGTTCTTCATTTGCAAAATTCTGGACTGTTAACTGGATTATCTCTTCCTAATAATTTGGATATGCTTACAATTTCTCAGTATGCTGATGACACTTTTGCTTTCTTGGATTCCAATCCCAGCAATATCAATATCTTCCTAGATCTCATTAAGGAATTCTCTGCAGCATCGGGTGTCCATCTTAATCTTGATAAAAGTAAGATCATAGGGGATGTCTCTCAGACTTACATTTGTGACATTCCTGTGCTGAATCCCAATCAAGCTTCCAAATTATTAGGTATGCCTTTATCTCTCAATCCTAATTTAAAAGGTCTATGGGATCCTATCCTCCAAAGAATC
This sequence comes from Isoetes taiwanensis, assembly GCA_021234155.1. NCBI lineage: Eukaryota > Viridiplantae > Streptophyta > Lycopodiopsida > Isoetales > Isoetaceae > Isoetes > Isoetes taiwanensis. The sequence goes on along the minus strand of JAJEKV010000020.1, from coordinate 2,606,090 downwards.
AAGAGGAAATTGAATAATTATAGGAACTGTCTATCATTTGCTTGTAGGACAATTATAGCAAATTCAGTTCTAGCTTCCTCTCATGTGTACTTCTCCTTTGCACTTATTGCTCCTAAATCAATTTATTCTGATTTGGAGAAGATTATTCGAAATTTCATTTGGAATGGCTCTCATCTTGTTAACTGGAATTCTGTCTCTAGGCCTAAAAACTTGGGAGGGCTTGGTTGCAAAAATCTTCACCTTCAGGCTTGTTCTTTGGCAGGTAAATATATCTGGAGAACAATCATGGGAAACAATTCTCCAGCCTCCCAGTTCATTGATTTCTGGCTTAACTGCTCCTATCCTACTGGGTATCCCTCTCTTAAGCATTCTCTCTCAGAATCTGCTTTTGTGGATATTCATCCTGCTCCCAATACTTCTCCTTTGATGAGAAATCTGATTATGGCCTGGAATAAAATTCGTCCTGTGCTTCGGAGAGACAATTTCCTTCAAGCCACTATGAGCACTAATCTATTTTGGTCACCAATTTTTTCTGATCAATTTTCCAACATTATGGCCATTAAACATCCCAAGATTTATAGTAAATGGTCTAGTAAGGGTATCACTGCCATTAAAGATCTCTACAGAGATAATAATACTTTCATAACTTGGACTGCTTTAAAGACTGTCCTTAGGGGTACCTCCAGTGACAAGAAGCTTTTTGTACACTTCAAGAATATTTTGGCTTCCTTTAATAATTTCAGTGACTTCAATAAATCGATAGGTTGCTCCATCAATGGAAAGAATATCTACAGGGTCAAAGAAATTTATTCCTTGATTAATGTGGCTGATGTTCCAGTAAAGGCTATGCAGAAATGGTCCTTAGATCAATCTCAAGTTCAGTATGTTTTTAAAAATGTTTGGAACTCTTATTGCACCCCTAAAATTTGCTTCTTTATCTGGTTGATTGCTCAAAAGAGTCTCACAAACTTGGTTTCTTTATCTAGAAGATACAATGTTTCTTCAATTTGTAATTCTGGATGCCTTCAGGATGAGGATTTAGAGCATATCTTCCTTTGTCCCAAATTGAGGCCTTTCTGGACTTGGTTCCTAAACAAGATTGGCTTATATTTGAAAAATATGAACCTTAATAACATTATCCATTTCCTCCAACAAGGTGACACTTTTGCTAATACTCTTGTGCACACTGCCTTGTAGAACATTTGGAAATCAAGGAACAGGGTCCTCTATGCTTCTAAACCTCTTTCTATTTTCTGGATCAAAATGCATTTTCAATTAGATATTGAAGCCATTGCAACGTGTCATAAGAGAAAATATGGAGACAGATATAACAGTTGCTGGAATTCTATTGGGCTATACAGTTTATTTGTATCTTCTCTCAATGTTATTGATTCTAATGCTCCATATTCTGACTGTGACAGAATATCTAATGTTTCTTAAGGGAGAAGGTGCCACAAAGCTGGACACAGACATTGACAGTTATGAAATAGCCCTGCATCAAAGTCAGCAAGTTGGTAAAAAATTAACATTGAAGCAATTATGTGAGATGACAGATGAGTTCTTAAAAGAGGTTGAAAGTTCTAGAACAAGAGAAGCAGTTTGGGCAGAAATTTATACCCGAGAGTTCATGCAGATGTACATTTTGTTTGAGTTTTTGTTTAATACTCACCTCAGCATGACAGAAGCACAGTTAAGTAGGTATAGGGAAATGTATTACAGCCACAAACTTCTGACAGACTTATATGGTACCCTACTTCTATTGATGGGGAAGGAAAGTCTAGCAATGCTACTTATGCAAAATGACAAAGACAAAGGCAGTTATATTCTGGGTTCTACGGCATAGTTCTATCAGCACTACAATGATTGGTTCAACAACAAACTTGACAGTCATATCTAAGCCATTTATCCTTCATTATAGCCTTCCATTTTGTCCTTCATATAATCTCATTTCCATCAACCATGCTCATTCCCATGATTTCCAGAAAACAGCTTTTGAGGATCATGGTTGGTTATTTTGTTTGCTTTTACAGGAACTCGAGAACAGAGACTTGAAGATTTCTTACTGAATACGTGTTTCCAAGGATCAGAACTTCACTTAGGAATTTCTGAGTTACAATTCGGTTTTTGTTAAAACTTTATTCACTACTGCTATCTCTACTTGCATATTATTATTATTACTTCTCTTTGATGCTCATGAAGAGTATCAAATTTTCTCCTCTTGTCATACCTTTTGATAGTGTGACAATAGAATTGTATGGCTTTATCTAATTAATGAAAAAATCTACCTATCTATCTCAAAAAAAAAAAAAAAAAAAAAAAACTTTAAACCTGTCAACAACAGACTTTAATCCATTATGGACCTTTGCAAGGACACAAAACAGATTCAATAAGCAGCCTAAGTACTGAAATGGTGTTTTACAGCACAAAGCCAAGACCTGGTTATATAAATACGTTAAGTCAAATGATCATTGTACCTTAAAATCATCATGACAAGCTATAATTGTAAAGAATCATATGTATTCAAAACATCCAATAATACATCTGATCAAAAACAGATTTCTATAGTTTGAAAACAAGTAGAAACTTTAGAATAACCCTCAGTTAACATCATATAAATATGTACTTCAATAAGCAATAATTTCCAAACCACCATAATAGCATCATAATCTTTGCCGATCATCCAATTTTAAAAGAATACGTAGCAGGGAGTAGAAGATCCTGTTACCTGCAGTAGAACCAAAGGACGGTTAGCCAATAAAATGGGTAAAAGCCTAAGCTACTAGCAGGCGTCATAAGATCCTCTAAGTTTACCACCCCTCACCCTGCTTGTAAACTTACAAACAAGAATAAGGAATATTACTATATATATCCATATCCTAAGGGTAATGGCATATATCTGCCACATTAGTTAAAACCCAAGGAAGCTCAAAGCTCATATGATACAGCCCCTATTTCAGTTGTATCATTCAGTTTAACAGCTATTCCAAGTAGTTAAAGACACAACCTTAATACACAAATATAGCCAACAGTGGTAAATAACACATTGCATGGTTATATTAGTTCTGTCCTACCATCCAGAACATTATTAATGCAGCAATCATCAAGTCCATAAAACAAGTAGGTGTAATCAATTTGTTTGACACCACATGTCAGTTTCTGCATAACAATAAAGTCATCCCAATTACCATTCCAGGGGCTTATTTAATACACCTACGAGTTATTATCCAGGCTAGGTTATCTGCAAAAGAACTCCTATACAAGTTCTAATCTATGCCATCTGCATTACTACATGTGCATTTAGCTATTAACCATAGTGTTTATACGGTTAATGTAAATGTAAAAATGGTAAGGAAACATTATACATTTCCAATTATGCATGTCTACATTATGAAAACTTTCCTAGACATAGGCAGATACATAAGAATATCAGAACTGGATCTGCTGTAAGTGCCACAAGGCCAGTCCACCCTAATCTCTTTCATTGGTATTTAATGCAATAATGGCTCTATGAACTATATGCAAAAATGCCTCTAAATCTCCTTTGGTGTCCTGTTTGTAGTTAGATAAACAATAGATCATCAAGTATTTCAATCTTTCTATATCCTAACAGCAGAATGGATAATATGTCTATTATTTAGACATGTATCTAATTATGGATAAACTCTTTATCATGGCAAGTGCAGATCTAGATTCCTACATAAAAGCAATAAGGAAGCTAAGACCATAACTGATAATCAACTAGATACTGCAGCAGCTGAGAAATATCATACTTCATCAACAAAAAATAATCAGATCAGACCTGATTGGTGCGCTCCAGATCACAATCTTTGTCATTAATGTCTTCATGTTGGGCTATGGCACTTGTAGCTCCTTGCTTCATGCATGATGTTGTGCCATATTTTTCACCTTGGTCAGTTAAACCATTCTTTTCTCCAGCTTTTGTCACAATATTAGGACTATTGCTAGATCCATCATTTGTAGCCTTGTCATGCTCCTTATTGCTCTCAAGTAAACTGTCAGCTCCTGCACAGATCTTGGGACCAGAAGCTATGGTGATTTTATGAAACTGAAAGAGCTTCTTCTTGTTAGTCCTGTGCCTCCTGGTACAGGACTATTCATGCATACGACAGACCAGGTCAAGCTCAAGGATCCTCAGTCAGCCACGGGTCAGCCATCAAAGGCTCCGCAGAAGACCAAGCAGCAGACCACGCAGTCAAAGCCTTTGGCCATCAACAAGAGGCGCCGCTCAGACAAGTGACGGCCCGTCACCGCCCGCGTCAGCGTCAGCGTGATTCTAGGCACTTCAAGAGGCACCGCCAACATTCCTGCAAATCAGGCCTCCTTCCAGGAGTCGGCACCGAGATCAGTCAGAGTGTCTATATTGGGCCCAAGGCCATTGTACTATATATATGAGTAGAGCTAGCACATGAGTTTTTAGATGAGTTTTGAGTCTTGTCTCCTTTCAGTTTTTCTCTCTATTGCGAGAGCTCATGTATGTTCATCATTGATATCAAGGAAGCTTATCATCTTTCTCTCATTTGTTCTGTTTTCTTCTTCTTCTTCTCTTCTTGCAAATCCCGCGTGACATAGTCCCCCGGACTCTCCTGTTAGATCCACGGGTCCTCACAGAGGGCTGTCTTCCAGGAGTTCCCGAACCCAGACCCCAAACACTTCTTGCTACCATCGTTGAGCTTCTCCTGAGCAATTCTTTTCCTTGTAGCCACATTCAAATCCCCTTTCCTCCGAGGCATTATGAGCAATAATTTTTCTACCCCATGCAACCAGCATAGCACTAAAACCGGCCTGTGCATGCAGTCGCTTATGGGCATGGGTTTATGAATAAATACTGCAGAAACCCTAGACATACCGACAGTCCCAAACTTGGGATCCATTTCCATCATCTGTTCCGACCTGCTTACCTGTCTTACGGCCTTGTGCAACCAAATCCAACTGTGCTTACCTCAGGTTTGTTACTCCACGATCCGGCAATGCAACGGTCGGAGCTTCACGTTGAGTTTAACTCTGGTCAAATCCCAAATTCGATCCTTAAACCTTATTTTTTATGTTAACTTCCAAAGATGAAAATCGTAACCTGCCATATTAGGAGATAAGCATATTTTTATAAGAAAACATTGGCTCTTATAACCCATATTCGATCCTTAAACCTTATTTTTTATGTTAACTCCAAAGATGAAAATCGTAACCTGCCTTATTAGGAGATAAGCATGTTTTTATGAGAAATCATTGGCTCTTATATAGGTATGTACACCACAAAGGTATCAAGCAAATTTTTCACAAAAACCATTGGCTTTTATTTTGGTATGTACACAACCAAGGTATCTTGTAGAACTACAATATAATTATAACATTTATCCTCCATTGCCTCAGTATTGTCTGCCCTTTGCATATTTCTTTGCCATGTTGCCTGGTAAGCTCCCATTACCCAACTTCTTATCTATCTATCTATCTTATAAGGAGCTACTGCCCATTGTATATTTTTTGCCATGTTGTCTGGTAGGCTCCCACTACACAACTTCTTATAAGGAGCCATTTATTTGCTTCAGAGATCCTATAATAATAATTAAAAAAAAAAAAAAAAAAAAAAAAAAAACTGCGGTTGAGAACACGGGGCAAAGGGAACTGACGGAACGGAGTTTGGGCCTGTCCTCGTCCCGATGTAGCAATTAGAAGTCGGGGGGCGCTTTTGCAGTGGCAAGACATTCATAAATTCATAGTTAATGCATTGTACAAAATTAAATTCTGATTTTTTGCCATTGTCCCGGAGCTATGTTTCTAATGTTTTGTTATTCTGGCTATGTTCTTTGCTTTTGTTGCTCAGAGTTTGGTACGGGCAGGGCAACCTCCCCTCTTCGTAACCATGATTTAGCTCTACCAATGGACTCAGAACGTCGACATTTCGTGGCCAGAAGACCACCCCACCTCCAAGAAGCGCCAAAGTAGCTCATGTCTGGACATTTTTATTTTTGGTCCAGCTAGACTAGTCTTGTCACTAGAATATTATCTTGTACAACACACTCGTAGTCAATTGGCCTAGGATGTGGATGTCGGATACTGCCGTGTAGGGCGTGAGTGTTTCTTTCTTTTGCAAAACCGACCTTGTAACTTGCTCCCTAGGGTAATTTCGGTATTCTGGACAACTTGGCAAAGTCGATTTGCCATTCCGGAGCCTCGCCAGTGCCCGAACGACAAAGTACTCCGGTTTCTACACGGTCGCCCTCAGGACGCTCTGCGGTTTGACAAGTTCCCCTGGACCGATCTAGGATTCTTTTGGATCTTCTCGAAGAAGGGCCCGTGAACGGAGGATGTAGCGGTCAGATAGGGGAACCGGGCTCTGGAAGGGTGGTCATTAGCATACCGCCCACCATGGGAGCGCTGCCAGGAAAGGCTGCCTCGCGAACTTATTTGGATCTCACCTCCTGGGGTCCGGACTCTCCCTCTTGTGAGGCAGCCGTGCAAGGTCCTGGCCTCGTTTGACTTGGGGAAGGGTGCATTTCGGTTGCCCATAGCGAAATTTTGCCGGCCGTTCTAATGCTAACCCTTTGATCTAGACCTTCTCCGAAAATTCCGAAAATTGGGCTGTGTACTGGTGATGAATTAGGAATCCAGCTGGCAAAACATCAGAATTTAATTTCGTACAATGCATTAATTACGAATTTATGAATGTCTTGCCACTGCAAAAAGCGCCCCCTGACTTCTAATTGCCACATCGGGAGGAGGACATGCCCAAACTCTATTCCGTCAGTTCCTCTTTCTCCAAGTTCTCAACCGCAGCTTCTCGGCCACGTCCCAACTGCAACAGACCAAAAATCAGCCCCCAAAACGCAAACACTTCTAGAACCTGGCAACCCACAGGGTTTACGTTTCGGAGGCCCTCTTCTTGTCAGATTCGGCCGGGACCTTGCGCCGTGTCTTGACGTGGAGTGGGGGTGCTGATGCCAGAGCACGGACCCTAACATTCCCCCGAAAGCTGCTTGCCCCAAAAGTCCTCTCCCCAAGGCCATGGGGACGGACGGACAACCTCCCCTCTCCGGAACTGTGATTTGGCTCTGTCAATGGACTCAGAACGTCGACATTGCCCTGGAGACCAAGTTCCATGGCCAGAAGACCACCCCTACTCCAAGAAGCGCCAAAGTAGCTCATGTCCAACACACTCGTAGTCCAATTGGCCTAGGATGTGGATGTGGATGCCGGATACTGTCGTGCAAGGCGTGAGTGTTTTTCTTTTGCAAAATTGACCTTGTAACTTGCTCCCTAGGGTAATTTCGTCATTCTGAACGACCTGACGAAGTCGATTTGCCATTCCGGAGCCTTCCCAGTGCCCAAGTGACAAAACACTCCGGTTTCTACGCGGTCGCCCTCAAGATGCTCCGCGGTTTGACAAGTTCCCCCAGACCGATCTAGGAATCTTTTGGACCTTCCCGAAGAAGGGCCCCTGAATGGAGGAGTCAATGGTCGGATAGGGGAACCGGGCTCCAGGAGGGTGGTCATTAGCATACCGCCCACCAAGGGAACGCTGCAAGGAAAGGCTGTCTCGGGAACTTTTTTGGATCCCGCCTCCTGGGGTCGGACTTTCCCCTCTTGTGAGGCAGTCGTGCAAGGTCCTGGCCTCGTTTGACTTGGGGAAGGGTGCCAGCTCGGTTGCCCCGCAACGGGCTGCCCCGACCATTCTAATGCTAACCCTTTGATCTAGACCTTCTGCAAAAATTCCGAAAATTGGGCTGTGTGCTGGTGATGAATTAGGAATCCAGCTGGCAAAAAATTAGAATTTAATTTCGTACAATGCATTAATTACGAATTTATGAATGTCTTGCCACTGCAAAAGCGCCCCCTGATTCTAATTTCCACATCGGGAGGAGGACATGCCAAACTCTGTTCCGTCAGTTCCTCTTGCTCTGCGTTCTCAACCGAAGCTTCTCGGCCACGTCCAACAGCAACAGACCAAAACTCGACCCCCAAAATGCAAATCCTTCTAGAACCTGGTAACACACAGGGTTTACGTTTCGGAGGCTCTCTCCTTGTCAGATTCGTCCGGGACCTTGCGTCGTGTCTTGACGTGGAGTGGGGTTGTTGATGCCAGAGCAGGGACCCTAAAATCCCCCCAGAAGCTGCTTGCCCTAAAAGTCCTCTTCTCATGGCCTTGGGGGCGGACGGGCAACCTCCCCTCTCCAGAACCATGATTTGGCTCTGCCAATGGACTCAGAACGTCGACATTGCCTTGGGGACCAAGTTCAGTGGCCAGAAGACCACCCCTCCTCCAAGAAGCGTCAAACAACAAGAAAAAGGTCATTTAACGACGTCTATAGCGGCGTGCGTGCGGCGTCATCGGCGACGTCGGCGGCGTCGCCAAGCGTCGGCTGCGGAACCGCGTCGCATGCGGCGTCGTCGCCGGCGTCGGCGGGGCGTCGCCGCAGGCGTTCTTTGAGGCGTGAGCAGGCGTGACTTTCGGGCGTCACATGCGGCGCGTGACACGTGGAATATACACGTGGAATATACACGTGGAATATCAAAAAAATCCCGTCTTGGTAAAATCCGCGTGTATCGTCGCATCGCGGCGCCACGCAAAAATTATGAAAATCCACGTGTAATTCGAAAAGCCACGTGGCAATAAAAAAGCCACGTGGATACGTCGCATGCGACGTGTATGAAAAAAAAATAAAAAAAATAAAAAAAATAAAAAAAATAAAAAAAATAAAAAAAATAAAAAAATGTTTGGCTTAGTGTTTGGGGTCTGGATTCGGGAACTCCTGGAAGACAGCCCTCTGTGAGGACCCGTGGATCTAACAGGAGAGTCCGGGGGACTATGTCACGCAGGATTTGCAAGAAGAGAACAAGAAGAAGAAAACAGAACAAATGAGAGGAAAATTATAAGCTTCCTTGATATCAATGATGAACATACATGAGCTCTACAATAATCGAGAGAAAGCGAAAAAGAGACAAGACTCAAAACTCATCTAGCCTTCATGTGCTAGCTCTAATCATATATATAGTACAATGGCCTTTGGCCCAATATGAACACTCGGTGATCTCGGTGCCGACTCACGGAAGGAGGCGATTCTGAGGAATGTTGGCGGTGCCTCTTGAAGTGCCTAGAATCAAGCCCGGCGCGGGTGGTGGCGAGCCATCACTTGTCGGCGGCGCCTCTTGGTGCTTGAGACCGGGCTTTGGCTGCGTGGTCTTTTGCTTGATCTTCTTTGGGCCTTTGATGGGTGACCCGTGGTATTTGTGGATCTTTGAGCTTGACACAGTCCGTCGTGTGCATGAATAGTCTGAACCGGGAGGCCACGGGACTAACACTCCCCACCAAATGACCTCAAACCGAAGAAAAGGAGGAATGGCTTAGAGGGCGGGAAACCCGTGGGGAAAGTGATCCTCAGGGAATGAGGTCGGGCGCCATTATGGTAATGAGCAATGAGTCTGGCGTGTTTGAAGAGCCGGGGTGTTGAGCGAGGCGGGATGGGCCTCAATGAGAAAGTGAGCGCACCATGTCTTCGAGGCGGCATGGGCGGCGAAGGAACAAACCGGCACTCCATGAGAGAAGGCGGGTTTGGAGGCCGAAAGGCGCGACGACGGCATCCGGTTTGCGGTGAAAAGATGGGGATTTGCCCGATTTAAAGAGCTGACCGGGATGCATTTGAGAGCTGCACCGCGAAACCGGCTTGGCCGGTGGGTGAAGGGTGCGGTGAGGTGGCGGCGATACGCAAGAAGGTATCAAGACCATGCAAGGCATCGGCGGGCTTTTGCCAACCACGCTCATTTACGATATAAATCAATTTTTCAGTAGTGTCCAAAGTGGCATTATCCTCCCGGTTGGACGTCGACAAATCGGGGATCCACCAGGAGATCGTGGAGATCTGGCGGAGTCGACCGGCATGGCCATCCATGACCTTTGTCCAAAAGGGAAAGGCGCCCGATCAAAAAAAGGGCAGTGGGCGTGGAGGGGCTCCTAATGAAGCATCGGAGAGGAAGCATGCGGGTAATGCGTGGGTTCGCGAAGCCATGTCGAAATGCTTGAACAAGATTTTGATCAAACCGCGACACCAATGGTCCCATTGAAGTAGAGAGTAATTGATATCTGGGGAGGATTGACCCAACCCGTGGGGATGGTCTTGCTTTCGAAGGCCGGGGAGTTGATTGTAGCCTCCCAAGTCTTTGCATATAAATCTGGGCAAATTCGAGATCATCGGGGTGTGCAGATTTTTGTTGACTGTTCCAACGTTTCAGCCGCCCCAGAGGTAAGTCTTTGAGCGATTCGAGCATGTACTCTGTTCAAAAGTCGAGGCGGCGGCGGGATCCTTGAAATATTTGTTGGTGGTTGATAACAACCAAGCGGCATTGGAGTTGCCGCTAAAAACATGATGGGCCTCATCGGGAATTTATCACGGAGATCCGCCCGGTAGAAGTCATGAAAAACATATGCCATAAATTTTGAACAACTTCGGAAGATGACTAATTCGGGATCTTCAACCATGAATTGATCAAAGACTAAGAGTGCACAAAATAAACCCTTATCTTCTATAGAAAGATCCGGCCGGATCGAAGGAAGTCCACACTTGGTGAGTGGCGGTTGATGAACTTTGCCATTGGCGGGTGTACCACTTCAAAAAGAAAGAGGTGCCGTCGGGCCACCACATAGTCAAGATAGCTGGAAGGAGTAGAGAAGTCCACAGGGATGTTGGTAGCAATTTCAAGATATCCCTCTGTTTGTTTTGGGCTTCCTCGCCAGATTGAGCTGCTCTTTGGAGCTGATGTTCAAGGTCCGCGGATCGATGTTCCTTTTCTAACAAAAGGCGGGGACTGATCGCGGACCCGTTTACGAGGAAGCGTGGCATGTGAAGAGGATTGCCCGGGAGTGCGGAGGCGAAGTGTGGCAATCTCGCATCATCGAGGACCTTTTGTTTTGAACCTCCAACGGTGAGTGCGGAGGGACAAGCGATTGGTGAGCGTGGAAAGCTGAGCTTCAAGGGTGGTGAGTCGAGTTTGGCTTTCGGTGAGATTTTTGAACTTGAGTCTTTGTAATTGTCACAAAGCTCTGTGTACAAAGCGTCGAGTTTAGCAATGTGTTTCTCCTTTTCACCCAGGAGAGTATCTTTGGACTTGTTTTGTTCCAGTAAGTCCTGAATTTCTGTTTGGAGTTGAGCCCTCTTGATCGTAAGTAGGCTGGTGCGATCTGAGCACTTGTGACATCTATATACGGGCACTGTAATAGAGCAGCGTGCTTTTCTTGAAGTTGGGCCTCAAAGTTTGAATATGGGCGTGGCGGCTTGAAGGTCTCTTTGAGCGACATCGGAAGCCTCGGGGGCGCTGAACACCGATCATGAGAGCCTCTGGGATGCTTGTAGGCTGCAGAGGCGGCGGCTTGAACATCTTCTTTGGAAGTTATCTGAATTTGTCGAGGATAGGGGGGAGGTTCGGGGCCCTGTTGCTACCGTGTCGAGATTGTTTAGAGGCATGGCGGGGAATTGGTAGGCGTGGCCTCGGAGGAGGAAAGAGGATCTGATAACATGCGGCTGAGGTTGAACGGGGCGAGGAGGTCAGGCGTGATGGTACGGCTTGTTGAGTTTTGGGATTGGGAATGCGGCCGAGTGGAGGTATGGGAAGTGGAAGGGCTCTCAAAACGGGGAAGATAATGGCGAATGAGGGGCCTGAAGATGGCCTCCCACGGAAATTCGAGAGGCAGAGGAGGGAGTAGCCGGATCGGTCTACTTCTTGAAGAAGCGGTAGAATAAAAGGCGTGGCCAATCAACATGCGGATTGGAGTGGATAGCATTGATGACCATATTGTAAAAGCGGCTTATTGATGTGGGTGTTCTTAATGGAATGCCCAAGCAATTTTCTCCACGAAACTTCACAAAAGTCTCATGTGGTTTGGCAATATTTGTGTGGCGATGTTGGTTTGCTTGATAAGCGGGGAGGCGTAAAGCGAGTGGCGATCCATGTCTGTAAAAAGCAGCCCAAGAAAGCGAAGGTTTTGCAAAGGGATCGCGGAATACCTCGAAATCAAATCTTTGAGTAAAGTAACATGGTGGTGCCATCGACCTCCGTAGCAAAGCCTTAGGGCTGTTGGCGATGTGTGTGCGATGAGCTGCTGCAATTCTGCGCGGATTTGGGGCGGGAGCTCCATTTGTAAAATTCGTAAAAAGCTTGGCGTTCCGCCTTCCGACTTCGGACCAACAAGGGCCTCTCGAAGGTGGGCGTCGAGAAGGACCACGGACCGAAAAGTCGCATCAGGTGGGCCGCGAAGCTTGAAGTGTAGAAAGTTTGGGGGCTACCATGGCGAAAAGCGTCGGAGAACGAAGGAAGCGTGTGAAGCGTGGAAGTTGATTGGCTGAAAGCATGAGAGAAGGCGAAAGGTTTAGTAGCGCAATTGGGAAGCGAAAGGGGGTATGATGAGGCGCGGCTGTAACCGATTGATGGTGCCAGGTGTCGAAAGATGCCAAGGATGGGATTGAGAGGCAAAAATTTGGCTAAGTCCCCGAACAAGCAAAGGGAGAAGCTATGAATGGTGAAGATGAGGCGTGAGAGAATGATCGGATAATGCCAATTGGCCAAAGGACACATATTAATGTTTGGCGGGTATGAAAGGAAGCAAGGGCATTTAATGCGGCAACTTCGAAGTGGGATATCATTAAAGCGAATGTGTCGAGGGTACCCTTGCTAGATATCTTTTGGCCGGAGAAAGGATTCTCGGTTTAGAAAGAGCCTTGCATTGCAAACACGTTGGCAAATTTTTGATTGGTCCACGTCGACTAGTAGTTCCTCGGTTGGCTATATAAGACGAACCGGGAGTGAAGTGAAGACATTCGATGGGCTTAGCATGGCATTTCTTTGGTTTGAGCGAGGGTTGCACAATCTTGAAATGACTGTCAAGAGTGGATCACACTGTAAAATGAATTATGCGGACTGTGGTATTTTGCCACAGCAGGTGGCTTCGCGAATGGATGGATGGTGTTAGGGATGGCTGAACATCCGACCCTCATACCAGCGGGATGGAGGTGGTTACGCACCTTATTTGGGACCACTGGCGAGAACCTCTACCATATCCTCTCGCATCACCTCTGCTCGAACCCCGGAGTAGAGGGTTTTCTTCTTAGGTTGGTAGTAGATAGGGCTCGAGCCCGTTTTTGTATATAGGCGGTGCCCATAAGCGGAATAGGTTAGTACGTGCCCGCATTTTGTAAAAAATATCCACCTTTAATATAATATGCCGCCGTTCTAGTCACTTTCTGTGGTGTTTGCTTCTTGAATAGCATCTGTTTGTTGATTTTCACTTCCTGTGTGATGAAATGTTTTGAGGCGAAAGCCATTAACGATGTAGGTAATGGAGTGCCATCTAACTTCAACCCGGTTGAAAGGCTTTTTGGGTCGAACCACTTGAACAATGTGATAAGGGCCAAACCAGCGAAACTTAAGTTTACGGGAAAATTTTTGTACCTAGAATCATAAAGAAGAACCAAATCGCCTTCTTTGAATGTTTTTGTCTTCAGGCGTTTGTCATGTAAAGATTTTTGCAACCGTTGTCCATGAAGAACACGAATATAAGCATCCCTTCTAAGTTCATCCAACTGTTCCAATTGATAGACCCTTTCTTTGAGTGCGTGTGGCGGATTATGGGCGTGCCGGTTGAAAGCGGAGTGTTGGAAGGATATATTCAAAGCGGCATGAGAGCTTCGACCATAAACCAATTTGAAAAAGTGTGACCCGGTAGCGATTTTGAAACAAGTATTGTAGGCCCAAAAAACGTAGGAAGTTTTGTTTGCCGGTCGTGCGTGAAGCGTCACAAATTTTCTTGAGAATGGTGACGAGTTTTGTTGGTGCTACGCCAAACCATTACCTTGAGGATAGTAAGGTGTGCTCTTGTGATGATGTATCGGGAGATAATCCGTCGGCTCCTTGATGGTATGATTGATAAAGTGGACACCACGATCAGCGACCAGACTCAGGTGGGGCAGCCCGAATCGGCGTGATGATTTGTTGATAGAGGACCTTGGGCGTGCTTGCCGCAGTGGTGTTGTGCGGAAGTCGCGCCAAGCTTCCACCCATTTAGTAAGCGTGGTCGGTGAGAACCGAATGTAGCGAACGCGGGTGTGCTTGCAGCGGGGAGGAAGTCGATGGGTCCCCACAAAATCCATTCCCCATTTCTTTGAAGGGAAGTGGCGTGGCAACCGGCGTCAAGGAAAGGCGTCCGCGGGGGTGGGAGGTCGTCCACCGGCGGCAAGCGTCCTGCGCGTCTTGGCGTGGGCGTGAGCATCTTTGAAAGCGTGGGCCAATAATACCCAGCGAGAAGATTTTTTGCGTCTTTGTGGTGTCACCATGAAAATGACCACCACCGAGCCCTTGATGAGCTTCTCGAACAATATCACGGAACTTCATGAGGTAGAACACGGCGTCGAAGGATGGTGTCCTTACCCTTTTGTAGAGATGTCACGCAACCATGGTGTAATCCACGGACCTCTCGGAGAAATTGATGGCGGCAGGATTGTCGCTTGGCGGGGAAGGCGTCTCGTCTTACGGTGGAAGAGCACACGTGAGGAGAATGCTTGCTGAAAATCATGGAACCAATGTGGTGTTGCCGTGACTAAAAAGAGCTGAGCATCAGGAAAGGCGTCGAGACTCGGTTGAGGGATCATCGTGTGGATCGCGTGAAAGATAATCGGACGACATGAGATTTGCGGCCTTATGAACGATTTCAAAAGGGCAAATTCTTGGAAAAGAAGGACCCAACGAGCAATGCGGCCCGTGGGGCGTGGACTTGTTGATCAAATAAAGGAGTGCTTGGTGGTCCACAAAGAACTTGATTTGACTGCCCAAAAGGTAATGGCCGGGCGTTGGACCTGAAAAATGAGACCCAAAGCTTCCGCTCGCGTGGCGAGAATAGTTGCGCTTCAGCCGGAATTGAGTTTTTATTTGGCGTATCGATTGGGTTTGTCGATTGTGCGCATCATATTCTTGAGAAAGAACAGCTCAATAGCAAGCGCCGAGACATCGACATGAGCATGAAAGGGCTTGTCCCATTGAGGAGGAACAAGAACCGGTGCACGAGTAAGCAAAAGCTTCAAGCTGTTGGAAGCGACATCCGCTGGGAATTCAAGCCGGGTGGATTCGTCACCGTGAGTTTATGAATGGGATGCGCAATGGCTGCTAGTCAGGTATGAAGGTGGAGTAATAATTGACCTTACCGGGAAAGAGCGTGTCTCTTTGATATTGGCTGGTGCTTGAGCCTTGAGCACACAAGCCCGATTTTGGCGGGGATCGTGGTGATACCTTTGGCGACAGCGTGGCCCTAACGAGAACTCGAGGTGGCAAAAGGTGCATTTCTCGGGATTGAGACTAATGCGGACTCATCACATTTCGAAGGCGAGTTCCAATTTATCAAATGGTCAGACCATGGAAGCTGTGGCGAGAGAAGTCATCTTGAAAAATTTGTAAGAAGGGATTTTCCTTCATGAAATCATGAAAAGCGAGAGCATGATCGTTGAAAGCGTGGATGGAGAGTTTGATAAGCCAAAGGAACCACCTTGTAGGCAAAAGTGCCCCATGGGGTGGTGAAGGTAGTCTTGAGTTGATCAGATTCTTTGATTGAGATCTGATTGTAGCGGAAAAAAAACCATCCATGAAGGAGTACATCTCATGTCCGGCGACCTCTTCGAACACAGTGCGTGAAGGGAAGTGGAAAATGATCACGCTTCCGTGGCGATTGAGTTTCCGGTAGTCCGCCTTGAGGCGGATCTTACCATTGTGTTTGAGTGCAATGACAATGGGGCTCACCCATTGAGAATGTTTGACCTCATAGATCAAACTGCGGCAAGGAGCTTGTCAATTTACGCCTTGGCGATCCACGGTAATTGGGGTTGAGCCCATGCTTGTCGTTGCTAAAACTGGGCGTGCATCGATTTGGTAGGAATGGTGAGTTCCCCAAGCTTTTGTTGATTCCCCAAAGATCTCTGTAGCTCGGCGAAAATGTGTTTGAACTTTTGAAGAGTTTGCGACCATTTACGATAGAGGGTCGGAAGATTGGCGGCAAGTCGGACGGTGATTGTTGCCAACGTCCACGATCTCTCTTACGGAGTGCGAATATGGGGTATCACTTCGGCGTCTGGACAATGTGTGCGGGAGGTTGGAGCATAACGAGATCGTGGCACTTCTGCGTGGTGAAAAGAGAGGTTGCTGAGTTTCATCAGCGGAGGTTGCTTCATGGCGTGGACATCGACATGAGCTGCAGGAGATTCCTCATCCGAAAAGTGATCAACTGTTGAATTCGATTGCAAAAGGAGCGGTAGGGGTCAAACAAAAGCCACGGCTGGTCACGATCAAGAGTCATTTCACCCCAAGGATCAGCATATTCGGGTAGGATGACGATGACTTCGCGGTGGAGCTTGAACTTGATAGATATTCGAGCTTCCTCGGAGAATGCATTGTCGGAGAGAGGGTTCAGCATGTTCAACAGAAATGATCTTGCCTGTTTCCAAGTCCATGGTGGCATTGAGGTGACCATCAGTGATGACTAACTGGTCCGTGGCCCAGTAATGGATACTCTTGGCCTGGCGGAGAAAAGGTCGGCCAACCAACATTTCATAATCGCCAGGATCTTCCCCAGCCTTCCAAATTCCAAAGGGAATCGGAGGTCACCAATGTTGATGTGAAGAAGAGGCGTGACGCCTTGAGGTCTCGTGATATGGCCATTTGCCAATTTGATGTCATATGGGGCACGATAAAGTTCTTTGATGCCCATTTGTTTGCGGAGTTTATCTGTGATGAGATTAAGCTGGCGCTACCTCAAATCTATTTGAACATGGTTGACTTGCTGATTACCCACCGTGGCATGGACCGTGGGTGTAGAGGTAGCAACAGCCCCAATTAAAGCGATCGGGGAGTGGTAAGCGGTCCTTGAGAGCGGGGACGAGTTTCAAAATGGTTGCCAAGCTTAAAGGAATTTTGATCTTGGCTAGCTCCTCTTGGAGTTCGAGAGGCACATGAGAAAAAGGATCTGGCTGGTTCCACGGGTCTTTGGAGTCGCGTGGTAATGAAGCAAAAGCAACTTCTTTGAGTAAGTCAACCTCTGCAGCAATATTGGGATATGTCTGAGAGCGTGGAGGTTGAGATGTGGAAGGTGTATCTTGTCTTTATTGAGCTCTGGTGGTGGCATGAACATTTGCTAGCGTGCGGCCTTCAGCAGCTTGCATGAGATTCAAAATGCTTTGGCGAACTTTAGGCATGACATGTGGCATGAGTTTCTCCAAGTCAGGTGCAAAGTGAACCTTTTTTTCTTCCTCATGAGGAATGGTGTCAACTGCAAAGGCAGGTTGCGTGCCATTTGGAATAATGGGGTAAAAGCATGTTAGGGTGTCCCTTAAAAAGTATTATTTAGTGACCAAAAAAGTACCTAAAAAGGTACCCAGGACTGGGTACTGGGTACCTGTATAATATCCCAATAAAAGGTACATTCTAGAACTTTTATATATATTTTGGTCTCCGGTAGCATTATCTTTATGTTAACTTTGAATATTAATGCGTCATTGACTTTTATTTTGGATATTTGTACTAGTTTTAATGAAAATAAAAATGAGAAAGTACCCAGTTCTGAAGTACCTAGTGTATGTACTTTTGCAGGTTCCAAAAGTGGTACACCCTAACATGCTTTTACCCAATGGTCAAGGGACGTGATGCCCTGGTCTGGCGTGAAACCAAACCAACCCAATTTGATGGCTGCCGGAGGATTAAGAGCCTGGAAAATTTCTTCCTGTGCTTGTTGATCCATCTGAGGTTGATTTGCCGGAGCTCGTTGATAACGTGATTGCTGAGGCGCGTGAGGTGGCTTCTTAAGAACAGGACGCGGGCCTTGTTTGCCATTAGCAATCCAGAGTTGGTAAGCCGTGAGGCGGACCGATGTGGTCTGATTGGTGCGAAGCCGTATGACGAACTTGTGGAAGTTGAGGACACGTGGTGGTGGTATGACCCCATTCTTGACAGTGATAACATTGAGCTTTAGAAGGATCAAAAGGAGGACGTGGGTTGGGTCCCCGTTGTTGCTCCTGTTGCTGATAAAGTTGGTTGGGTTGCGTCTGCAGTGGTGGCTGCTGATAGTGCGATTGTTGCTGAGGTGTGGTTTGCACTTGATAAACCATTTTGTTGCGGAAAGGTGTGGGATGAGTGCGAGTGCACTCTTCCGTGGCATGATTGCACATGTTGCATCTCTTGCAATGAGGCGGGCCATTGGTGGAGTTGCACTCATTTGCCAAGTGGCCTTGGTATTCTGAGATATGGCACAGATTTGATTTATTTGTGGATTGGCGTGTTGAGGTTGGAAGCCCTCTGTGGAACCATGACAGGTGGAATGAATGGGAGCTCCTGAAGAGCCACACCACGGGAGGAAACATTGACGGAGTGATTGACCAGGTCGATAGCCTGCTCCAAAGTCTTGGGCCTTGGTATTCCGTCATGAGTCGATAGGCTGGAGGAAGTCCTTGGAGAAACCAGACCAAGATCGGCTCGTGTTGGGTACTCCTTGAGTTTCTTGGCGAGAATGTGAAGTCTATCTGCAAAATCCCGGGCAGACTCCGTGGGCTCTTGTTGAAGTTCATTGAGTTGCTTGAGATGAAGTTGATCATCATTCATGGTCCCATAATGAGAAAGAAAAGCGGTTCGCATTTCGGACCAATCTTGTTTCCAGTGGCTTTTGTTGGACATGAGCCATTGATGAGGAGAGCCACGCAATGTGGTGGAAAAGATGTGGAATTTCAGTTGAGGTTGCGCGTGACCATTCAGGACAGCCAGATCCTCAAATTCTTCCATGTGGGCCTGAGCACTTTGGTCTAAAGGTTTGCCTTTCGTGTTGCCAAAGGTGGGATAGGTCAGTTTAAGAGTCTGAAAGGTAGATGTGAAAGTGCTTGGCTGGACAGGAACAGTGTAGTGTGGATATTGAGGTGGAGTTGGCGGTGGCATGGTGCCTGAAGGACCCTGATGAAGGGGTGACTGCGGTTGAGATACTGAAGGTGCCTGAGCATTGGTTTTGAGGTCGGTAAGGTTGTAAACAGGAAGAGTGGTGGGAAATGTAGGGAAAGGAAAGTCCTGGGTAGGCGCAAAAGAGACATGTGGATATCCCTGCCCACCCGGGGGAGATGATGGTTGTGAAGGAAGAGGCGTATGTCCTGAAGAATGATGAATGTAGGCATGATCAGGGGTATGAAAGTAAGGTTGAGAAGGTTGAGCCGATAGGGCTCCTGATGATAGTGATGAGGTGGCCCGAGGCCGTGAGCAATGTTTGCACGCAGAGGAGGGGGGCCGGGCGACAGGCACGAGGGGGGTGGGTGGGCCGACCGAGCCCTAGGCCGAAGGTGGCCTCCCTCAATGTCATAAGCAGATCCATACATGTCGCATGAAACAGTTTCGACGATGATGTCGCCCAAAGCCAGATGCCGTCGAGAAAGGAGTTCTTCCGGGCGTGAAATTTCAGACACGCACATGGCGGCATTTAAAAGAAATGAGGATCGAATCGCACCCGGCTGCCCCGGCGGGTGTTTGGGGTGCGGGTTGGGGAACTCTGGAAGACGACCCCCTGTGAGGACCCGTGGATCTAACGGGGAGAGTCCGGGGGGACTATGTCACGCGGGATTTGCAAGAAGAGAACAAGAAGAAGAAAACAGAACAAATGAGAGGAAAATGATAAGCTTCCTTGATATCAATGATGAACATACATGAGCTCTCGCAATCGAGAGAAGACTGAAAAGAGACAAGACTCAAAACTCATCTAGCCTTCATGTGCTAGCTCTAATCATATATATAGTACAATGGCCTTTGGCCCAATATAGACACTCTGACTGATCTCGGTGCCGACTCCTGGAAGGAGGCCTGATTTGCAGGAATGTTGGCGGTGCCTCTTGAAGTGCCTAGAATCACGCTGACGCTGACGCGGGCGGTGGCGAGCCATCACTTGTCTGAGCGGCGCCTCTTGGTAGCAGACCCAGGCTTTGACTGCGTGGTCTGCTGCTTGGTCTTCTGCTGGGCCTTTGATGGCTGACCCGTGGCTGACTGTGGATCTTTGAGCTTGACCTGGTCCGTCGTGTGCATGAATAGTCCTGAACCAGGAGGCACAGAACTAACACTTAGATAATTATTACAATATGATGTACAAGGAGCAAAATGGCATTTATACTTTTATATTTATATTTTCAAGTAATCACAAAAGTATTTTTATATTTATATTTTTAAATAATCACAAAAGTGAATTGTATTTATATTTTTAAATAATCACAAAAGACTCGTTAAGGGGAGTATCCACCCTTTTAGCCTAGAGCTAATCTATGTCAGATTCAGTGGAGTAGTCATCCGATTCGGGGTTGCGATTGGATGGCCCTCCACATAGTTTGCAGATCCTTCGCCGACCCCGCGCCCCATGTCCTCGTCTAGGGCTTGATTCATCTCCGCCACTACTTCCTATAAAAACCAAAAGAATATGGCATTAATGTAGTTCATAGAATTATAATAATTTTCTACAACGCACCCCCGCATTCCCGTGATGTGGGACAGTTCCCTCTTCGTATAACTGTTGATACAGATAAACAGCTCCACGTTCCGTGGCTATTTTTACGTGCTGCTTGCTAGGGGAAAACCCGTATAGCCAGGTCTATGACAATATAACGAGTATTAGCTAATGACATTTAAAGTTCTTATTAAAATTAATGTGAACTAATATAGCTCTTACGAATCTATGGTGAAACCCTTTCCGACCGCTGGAGCCCAAATGAGACGGCTTTCGTTCACTTTTAGTTGCTTTGTCGGTCCGAGCTCTATGTTTCTGTTCTGGATCCTTTGCACGTTCGAATGCAATCTGATTGCAAGGCACACAACATTATCACAAGTTAAAGTGAACGAATGGCAAAAAAAATAAGAAATACCTTGATATCTTCCTTGTGGAGATTAAGTGGTTTAGGGACTTTTGACCAATCGCCTCCAACTTATTCGCAAGTCATCTTCAGTTCCTTGACCACTCTTTGCCTTTGACATAAATCGATAGATCAACGCAATATTAAAATAATAAAAACAAGACTATGACTAGGTCATGTACCTAACAAAAATAATAAGAAATGTGGGACTAGGGCCCGAACATCTGGTCCCCTCCACTCATGGTGGAGCCGACCATGTCTTTGCCCTAGCTACCTCTAGCTAAAACTGACAATGAACGTGAACTAAGGCCCGAACATCTGGTCCTCTCTACTCGCGGTGGAGCCGACCATGTCCTTGCCGTAGCCACCTCTACCTAAGAATGAGAAGAAAAGTGGACTTGGACCCGGACATCTGGTCCTCTCCACGCAAGGTGGAGCCGATCGTGCCCTTGAACAAGCCACTACAATTTTATTTTAAACCTAACAAATAACAAGTCGAAGTCGACTTGAACCCGGGTAAGTGATCCTCTCCACTCTAGGTGGAGCCGACCGTGCCCTTGAACAAGTCACTCCTTAACCTAGGAAAATAAAATTTGATCATAGTGGAAGTGGACTTCGAACCCGGGTACACATGGTCCTCTCCACTCTAGGTGGAGCCGACCCGTGCCCTTGAACAAGCGACTCCGTCAATTTTTTTTAACCTATTTAAAGCTATAAAAAAAAATGCAAGTGTGATGAACTTACCAAATGAAGAACGTGTGCAGACAAGATCCTGCCGGCCCAAATAAAAAAGGACAGCTGCCAAACCTGCAACAAAAAGTTAAAAGAATAAGAACAAAAAAAGAAGAAGATCGAAAAAAAAATAAAAATTAAAGCGGAAAAAAGAGAAAATCAAGAAAAGAAAAAAATAATCGAAGAAGAAGATAAGGGTGGGAGAAACAAGAGAAGGGGGGAAGAAGAAATAAGGGAAGGGTCGAAGATGGGAAGGGAAAGCACGAAGGAGAGAAGAAGAAATGATGGGGGGGGGGAGAGAGAAGAATAGAATCGAAGGGGAAGAGAAAGAATAGAAGGAGGAAGAAGGGAAGAAGGGAAGGAAAAGAAATATGAAGAGAAAAATAAGAGAAGGAAAGAAGAGATAAAAAAAAATAAGAGAAGAAGAAAGAATCGAAGAAGGGAAGAAGAGAAAGAAAGAATAGAATCGAAGAGAAGAGAAGAATAGAATCGAATAAGAGAAGAGAATAAGAGAATAAGAATAAGAGAAGAGAAGAATAGAATAGAATAAGAGAAGAGAAGAATAGAATCGAGAAGAATAGAATAAGAGAAGAGAAGAATAGAATCGAAGGGGAAGAGAAAGAATAGAAGGAGGAAGAAGGGAAGAAATGTGACGTTCCAAAGGAATATACGCCATAAATACGTATATTCCTGGACCCGTCACCATACAAGTCTACCAGGTAGCCTTGTATACCTTGGATAAGTGGCAAGGGGTGCACATCTAAGTTAATTGCTTAACTTAGATAACCTTAGGATAGGGCCCATTTCCACATGGCCTTATCCTATTGGGCAACCGCCACACGGCCTCATCTTAGTGGTGCCACGTGGCATCCCACGTGGACCCACACCTATATGAGCTCTAACCCTAACCCTAGACCCTTTTCCCTGACCTAGCACCTGAACTCTCATCCACGTGCCCGAAACCCCGTTTCGAGCACCGTTCGTCATAGCCTAGCCTGGAGCAGCAGCCCCTGGAAGGTGTGTATGATCATAGAGGGAGCAGGCCTTCGAACCATGTCTAGGAGCATGGAGACGCCAGGAATGGGAGGAAGTGCTTCTGGAGGAGGTAGGTTGAGTAGAGTTCATGTTAGTTCATCTGGAAGTTAGCACTCCAGATGGGTTAGTGATTCTTGTCTAGAGTAGAGCCACCCTAGATCCTTTGTTGAACATCTTGAACCCTAATCAAGGAACCCTAACTGTTAGTTAGCTATGTATGTTAGGTTAAGATGTTCATATGATATTGATATTGATTGTGATGTGATGTATGTGATATTGGTTGATCATGTGCTCCTCTTGTGTTGGGAAGGGGTGTAGAGACCTAGGGCCATATGTAGTATGCTCCTAGAGTAGATCCTTTAGTTCCTATTAGTTGCGGCCTGTGCATAGGAACCCACCGGGCTATGGAAGCTATGATGTGGCTCAGCACTACACAACGGGGCTAGAGGCAAGATGGAGGGTGGATCCCTGCCGAGTGGGGGCTTCGGGGGATCCCATAGTGGGCTAGGCTTATGGTCGGTCACTTCGTGTGGGCCGAGCATGGGTCCCGACACCTCTGGGGCAATGGTGTTGCCCCGCCTCTCAGAGTTGCAAGTGTCGGCTTGGCTCTTGTTTTGGGGGTTGGTGGGCAGTGAATCGTGTGTCGCCACGATTCTCTAGCCGCCCGTGGAGCCTCTAGATCCCGGGAAGGGGAGATGCAACCCTTCCTACCTCGTCGGACCAGGGAGATGTAACCTGGAGTAGTCCCGATGGGTGATGCCATGGGATTGCGTATCCGGAAGGTTAGAGTCATTCCACACCTTGATCTAGCCCATCTGCAAAGTATGCACAGGAGGGGCGGATGGAGTGGTCAACCCTAGCCATTGTCTTATGCCAGCCCCGCCATTGTTATGACTCGGTCTGCTCTATCTTGAGGCCTATCCAGTCAGTCGACTACCCTATGTGTCGGAGCCACGGGTAGGAGCTCTCATGTTTTACGGTATATGATTATGTTCTTTGCATCTATGTATATGCGGTTGAGCTACCCTCGAGGTAGCATATGGTATTGTATTGCTAGTTCTGACGTGTTTATGCTTCCGTTGTGATAGGAGCCCATAGGGTAAGGGCGCGCAAGACACCTTCGTGTCCCCTTCCCGCACTACGGGAGTTCCAGAGTGCGGGATAGACGGAGGGCCTGTGCGGTTGTTGAGCCGGACGGGGGATTTTCTGCCGAGTGTACGGCCGGGTGCCGTATGTTTAGCAGGGAGCGTCACAAGAAATAAGAGAAGGGACGCACGCCCGCATTTTCCGGGAGATTAGGCACTTCCAGCAGTGCACTAATCTCTTGATCAGGAAGGCTCCCTTGGCGATCGCGGGGAGGTTATCGCGAGGAGTTAGATCACCGACTATGGGGTGACATCTCGGCGACACGAGTCCTCCGGTGGCAGCCGGCGAGCTGACCCAGCTTTTTGAGGAGGGCAACTTATGCGCAATCCACGCCAAGAGGGTGACCGTAATGCCCAAGGACATCCACTTGGCGCGGAGAATCCGCAAGGAGTACCCTTGAACCTCCTAATTTTGTACCTGTAACTAAAATTTTGCTATAATATAATTCTTGTTTTGAAAAATTGATGTTAAAAGGTAGTTAGAGAAGTCAGATTGTACTAAAATTTTTTGTATTTAAGTTGTAACAGTTCAATTACCCCTAATTAGGAAAATTTTTCTTCTGAGCAAAAATTCCGAAACCGGGTTGGTCCGCGCCAAACCCCTTTCCGACAGTTTCGGAAGGCCCTTTCGCGCGGACCGACCCTATTTCGCCTGTAGGTGTCCATTTTGCTCAAGAAAAGTTGCATGCTAGGCTAGAATTGATCAATTAGTCATGTTAGGATCTTTCCAAACTCAAAAATTTGTCAAAATTGCTTCAAAAATCGCAAAACCGGGTTGGTCCGCGCCAAACCCCTTTCCGACAGTTTCGGAAGGCCCTTTCGCGCGAACCAACCCGATTTGGCCCTTTTTGGCCTAATTTGACCAATTTTGACCCAGCAACCTGCCATGTAGTGTTTCTTGCTTTGTTTTGCTTAGAATTGCACTTCATGGTAGCTCAATTGGACACTCATAGCCTTTGAACAAAGTCCTTCCACATCAAGAACCCTTGTGCACGGAACCCGAGGCAGCCCTAGTCTATAAAAGGGGCCCTCATTTGTCATTTTCTCACCATCAAAATTGCTCTCAGCCCTTTTAGCGATTTTCTAACTCCTTGCTTGCCCTCATCAGCCATTTTTCACACTCTTTCCTGCTAAATGGCACCCTCAAACTTTGTCAGATGGTACGACGCTGCCAATCACATCCGTGATTTTCCTGCTGACGAAGCTTTCCATGTCTTCGACCACCTCTTTGATCTCCACGCCACATTGACTAGGACTCCCTATTACACCGACATCATTTGCCAATATGACCAGCAGATACTACCCTGGGAAGTTAGCTTGCCACCTAGGGGAGGGAAATGGGTTTCTTTAGACTCTCTGACCCAAGCCATAGGTGGGGGAGCTAAGGCCAAGAATAAGGTGTGGGATAGAACCAGAAGCATGCCAGACTACATGACCTGTAAGCATCATAGGCACAGATACCTCTCAAACCAAGCAGCCTTAGCTATGTTCATGCAGTACAAGGCAGTCAACCAACCAGGGGAGCCGTCAATTCAGCCCTTAGACCTAGCACCTCTCAACACCCGAAGGGAGCAGATCCGCATCCACGAAATCGAGTCCACGGAGTATGAGTACTATGGCTCTACCTCGGCAACACCAATGCTGCAGATTGAGCAAGACTACGAGCAACAAGTGGAGGAGAACCCAAGTTGGAAGATGAGCGAAGCAGCAAGGATGGGGAGGCAAATAGCTAGGCAGGAAGGCACACTAAGGCGAGATTTCGAACCACCACTTGGCATCACAGCCCTGTCACCAGTGATCATCGACGGCGAGGAGTACATCTTGGCTAACGACATCCTCAACCTTCCCCATTGCCAAGAAGAAGGCCTTAGAATCGACGAGCTCCTAGGCTTAATTGCACAAGAGCAGGGCAGTGACTTCATCGACTACTCCTACCAGGAATTTCCAAGGGAGTTATCGGAGCGACACTCATACGCCGGGCACACAATATCAGATGTAGAAGCCTATCAGCAGATAAGGGAGATCTATCGACAACAAGAACATGTCATCCCAGAGGAGGAGTTCCAGCAGATACAAAGCAGATTGTATAAGCCAGGAAGGGGTCCAAGCTCTAGCCGACCAGTCCGTTCCAGGAGTTCGCGAGAGGCACACGCCAACATCAACTTGGAGAATGCTACAACAATGTGGAGGGACCACGAAGACCTCGTAGCAATAGACATCTATGGGGAAGCGGTGGTAAGAGGCCGCGGGGTCCAACATCACGGGTAAAGGCAAGGCGCTTTGGTACTATCTCCCAGCTCTTAGCCAAGGGCAGATGATAGTATTCCACAGGGAGTTTAGCCCAAGAGGAGAAGAGTCTGTTGCGCTCCTCATAACCCTCTCTGGCTTTGGGCAGCACGCCAGACTAGACCACGTATCGGACCATGTCATCCTTTTCAAGAGATCAGTAGCTCTTCACTGCCTCGACTTCGCCAGGGGCCACCTCAGGGATGCACATTTGTCAGTAGTGGCGGCAACGGCACCCGAACTCCCAGCACCCCAGATGGCTAGAGCGCTTGAAGGAGGATCAGCCGCAAGGATATTGCAGAACGTCGGCAAAGGGCTACACCTCAAGAACATTAAGAACTTCTTCAAGAACATGAAGGGCCGCCGATGACGGAAGAAATTGCCTTGTCATCAATTAAATTATATTGAATAATCTCTTTTTTATATTATAATGTATTTCGTAAAATGTACCTCTATATACTAATGACTATTATGATCTTGACTTGTAAGTGGAGTTCTCACATGATTTCTTTTGTATCTAACAATAAATTAATTATAAACGGATATAATTGATGTGTAAACCAAATAACAAGCATTGATGATTAACCCTTGCAGCAAGGAACACAGGCTCAGGTTCTCAAGGCCAAGGCCGACATCACCAGTGGGTAACCAGAAACCTATTTGGACGTGATCAAGATGACAACAACGACGAAATGACGCCGGAAGCAATCAACGCAAGGCTCGTCCAGATGAGGAATCAGATGCACCAGCTGATCCACTGGGCTACCCCATTGATGAATGCCCAAGAATATGCACCTGCTCCACCACCACCTCCACCGCTACCTCAGCAAGGCATAGAGGAAGGTCCACAGCCGGAGGGGCAGGACAATCAGGGGAATGTCAGAGACAGGAAGAGGAAAAGGAGAAACAGAAGGAGCCCAACACCACCTAGCTCCAGTTCATCAGACACTTCAGACAGTCAAGACAGTTCTAGCTCAGAAAGTGAGTCCGACACTCCACAGGTAAGAGCCAGGGCAAGGTAGGAAGATGATTATCAAAAGAAAGTTGACAGTGCTATGAGCAATGTGTGGAAGACTAGGAAGTTGGGTCAGTTCTCAGGGAAGGACAGGTCAGGTATGGAGGCAGAAGTCTAGCTTGATGAGATGGAAGAGTTCGGCAACTCTTATGGCATGAAGGATAAGGATATAGGGAAAGTTGCCACAACAAACTTGATAGGGGCAGCTAGGATCTGGCCCGGGGGATTCACCTCTATTATAGGTATATATGCCATGTGCGTTCCTTAGGTTGCCAAAAAACCCATTGTATACGACAGTTTCATATGAAAAACCCTTTGTATACGACTACAATATTTGTAAAAGAATGCAGCCCATATCATGTAATTACTTGCCCAAAACACTTTTTCTTGACAACCCCTTCCATACATATACGATATCTCTATTATTTTATATATATATAATATATATTATCATAGTATTAATACTTATTATGTAAACAACTTGAAGTATATTATCCATACCAAAATGAAGTTGAAGTTGATTCATTATATTGTGAGTTCAATAAGTAAACTTGATGTCAACTTAGTTGTTTAAAATTCAAACATAAAATTCACTATGTCTAGATGTCTTAGCTCTTCATAAGCTAGCCTATAATTAATCTGATAATGTGAAATAGATGAACCAGCCAAAACAGTAGAAGCTCACCAAAAATGACGGACCCTTACAGTATGAATACGAATCGAACACTGGCGCCACCACACTCCCTCTGGTATCAGTACGACATTCAAACTATAAAAACCTTATATTTTTCTTAAGTATACGGTATCGGAGAGGCAATAAAAAAACCCATTTGGTGCACTCACATGTTTCATACCCCATAATCTAGGTGAACCCCCCGGGGGATCTGGTGGAAAGGCTATGCCAAGTCTAACAAGCTCAAGAGAAACAGTTGCAGATTCAAGACCTTCAGCAAGGCTTTCCGCAAGCACTATGTGCCTAGATCGCACACTAGTAGACAGATCCAGCAGTTCTATAGGTTGAACCAGGGTACATTGTCAGTAGCCAAGTATACGGAAGAATTTATGCGGCTCAGACTCCATGTTCCTGGGGTGTCGGAAAGGCAAGCAGTCGAAACTTACATTGAGGGGTTGAACAGCAATATCAAAAGGCTAGTCCGAGCAATCAACCCTAAGTCAGTGGCAGAAGCCGAGGATAAAGCCATAAGTTTGGAAGAAGCTCCAGCAACGCCAGGAGAGAGACAGTCGGCCTTCAAAGGAAAGTCAACGGGGCAGTACCAAGGGCAGCAACAGAGTAAGCAATCAGCAACTACGCCATCAGGAGGCCAACAGCATGGAAGAGCTCAGGGTAAGAACTTTGGGGACCGTAAGCCGCAGAATGCATCAGGGGGCAGCGTGTTAAAGCGTATTCTAGACAGCCTGACAAAAGAGAAGAGACAGGAATGTATTGAGAAGAAGCTATGTTTCAGGTGCTTCCAGCCAGGGCACCGAACACATGATTGTCCATTCGTCATGCAGGCAGCATTGGCAGAGCTCATAGATTGGGATTCACCAACAGAAGCGGATGAGGACGACGACCAGCATGAGGCCCAGGACTTCATAGATGGTGAGTGCCATATCTGTGCAAATATTGAGTCGGATGATATAGAAAATCAGTCGACAGTCATTGCGGCTGAGGGGATCATAGATAGCAGTCCATATCTAGTATTGATAGACACAGGTAGCTCTCACAACTTCGCCTCTCCTAGGCTGGCTGCCCTAATGAAGAACAAGGTATTGAAGTCTAAGCCAAGGCCAGTTGCTATGGCAAACGGCGCCATTCGGCACACTAAGGGGAGGAGGATCACATTCGACATAGACCTTAGTGGAAGTAAGTGGCCGATAGGAGCAGAGGTCATGGAGATTGGAAGGTATGACCTTATAGTAGGAATGGAGTTCCTCAAGCCAGCGAAAGCCATGATCGACTGCGACCGTAATGAAGTTGCCATGACAGCACCAGACGGCACCAAATTCATAGTGAGAGGTAAGAAGGCAGCTTCTTCTATGCAGTGTATTTCTTTGAAGCAGCTAAGGAAAAGTATAGAAAGAAATAAGGTGGATTACATTCTGAGATTGGAGGCAATTGAGCCCAATAAACAGGATGGAAACGACCAAAAGGGGAAGCAGTTGCCCAAGCCAGTAGCAAGGCTTATTTCGGAATTCAAGGATGTATTTCCGGATGAAATTCGGCAGTTACCACCTTACAGGGGTGTGGAGTGTGAGATCACATTAGCACCAAATGCTAAGCCTACCAGCACGGCACCATACAGGATGAGCACCCCGGAGTTGATCGAGCTCAAGAAGCAACTCCAGGAATTGCTTGAGCTTGGTATTAGAGCAAGTGTGTCTCCTTTTGGAGCACCCATACTCTTCGTGAAGAAGAAAGATGGCAGTTTAAGAATGTGCATAGACTATCGCCAGCTCAACAAGCAGACGATAAAGAATAAGTATGCATTGCCAAGGGCAGATGATTTGATGGACCAGCTCCAAGGAGCAAAGGTATTCTCTAAAATTGACTTAAGGTCAGGATACCACCAAATAAGGATAAAGGAAGAAGATATCCATAAGACCGCCTTCAGAACGCAGTATGGTCACTTTGAGTTTACAGTGCCCTTTGGATTGTCGAATGCTCCAGCAACTTTTATGCGCCTCATGAAAGACGTCTTCAGGGATTTTCTAGATGAGTTTGTCATTGTCTTCTTCGACGACATTCTAGTCTACAGCAAGTCCATTGAAGATCATAGTCAGCATTTGAGAAGGGTGTTAGAAAAGTTGAGGCGGCATCGTTTGTATGGAAAGCTCTCCAAATGCCACTTTGCTACAGAAAGAGTGGAGTACTTGGGCCATGTCATATCGGCGGAAGGGATCTCCACCGACCCGGCAAAGATCGAGGCAGTAGTAGATTGGCCAGCTCCAAAGAATGTGGCGGAAGTAAGAAGCTTTCTAGGTCTGGCAGGTTATTACAGAAAGTTCGTGAAGAACTTCGCTAAGTGGGCGTCCCCTTTGACGGACCTCACTAAGAGTGTTAAGGTGAAAGATTGGAGAACACATTGGTTAGAAAATGTTCAAGCTTCATTTGAAAAGCTTAAGGAGGCCTTAACAACAGCGCCAGTGCTAGTTCTGCCAGATCCGGACAAGGATAAGATAGTAGCAACAGATGCAAGTAAGATAGCGACAGGAGGAGTCCTTATGCAAGAGGGAAGAGTAATAGCTTATGATTCCAAGAAGTTGAACGACACCGAGCAGCACTATCCAACCCATGATCAGGAACTTCTAGCTATTATCAGAGCTCTTCGTATTTGGAGGCATTATTTGCTTGGGAGGAAGTTTCAGTTAGATACTGATCACCAGAGCCTCCAATACATCTTTACCCAACCACTCCTTAATCTAAGGCAAAGGAGGTGGATGGAATTCCTAGAAGAGTATGATTTTGAGATTGCTTATAAGCCAGGTAAGTTGAATGTGGTCGTTGATGCTCTTTCTAGAAGACCCCTTGAGACAAGAACACATTGTAATGCTATATCAACTCTTTCGAGTGGGTATGGCAAGAAAATTGAGGAGACATTACCATCCGATGGTGATTTCAAGGAGGTATGGGAAAGCCTCTCCAGGGAGGCGAGAACAGATAAGGAACGAGAAGCCTTCAAGCATTATAAGAAGGAAGGCAACTTGTTGTACCATAAAGATAAGTTGTGTGTGCCCGAATCATCAGGTATAAGGAAGCTAATCCTTCATGACACACACAACAGCCCAATAGCAGGGCATGCAGGTTTTATGAAGACCTACTTCAAGATTCGAAGTAGCTACTTCTGGCCGGGAATGAAGAAGCAGATAGCAAGATATATTCGTGAGTGCCAGTTGTGTCAGCAAACCAAAGCGGAGCAGCTTCAAATTCCAGGAGCTTTGGAACCTCTAGCAGTGCCGAATGCGAAGTGGGAAGTGGTAAGTATGGATTTTATCACAGGACTTCCCAAGACTCTTCGAGGCAAGGATGCATTGATGGTCGTAGTAGACAAATTATCTAAGATGGCACATTTTGTGCCTTGTAGAACTACAGACACAACATTAGATACTGCCAAGCTATTTGTGAAGGAGATTTTTAGGCTCCATGGCATGCCTCGGGAGATAATATCGGATAGAGATTCCAAGTTCATGAGTGCTTTTTGGCAGGACCTCTTCAGCACCATTCAGACGAAGCTCTCCATGAGCACAGCTTATCATCCCCAAACAGATGGTCAGACGGAGAGGACGAATTGAATCATTGAAGATATGCTTAGAAGTATTGTGTGGAATAAGCAGTCCAAGTGGGATGAGTATATCCACTTGGTGGAATTCGCCTACAATAGCGCCAAACAGGAGTCATCTCAGATGTCTCCTTTCATGGTAAATTACGGGTACCAGTGCTTAACCCCGGACACTTGGCACAATCCCGTGTCAAAGGTTGAAGTGTCCCAGCAGATGCTAGGAGATATGCAGCAGTTGGTGGAAGAAGTGAGGGGTTACCTCCTAGCAGCAAGAAGTCGGCAGAAGAGTGTAGCCGACAAGCACAGGACCATAAGAGAGTTCAAGGTAGGCGATAGCGTGTGGTTGAAGATCAAGGTCAAGCAAGCTAAGCTTCGGATTGGGAATTGCAAGAAGCTTGCCCCTAGGTGGGCTGGTCCATTCAAGATTTTGGAGAGAGTGGGCTCCCAAGCCTACAAGTTGGATCTTCCGGCCCATCTTAAAGTTCACAAGTTTTTCCACATAAGTTTATTAAAAAGGCACAATCCTAACCCTGAGGAGGTTTTGGATACTCCAACTTTGTTGGAAATGACAGAAGAGCAAGTGGAAATTGTGCCTGAGTTACTTCTTGATAAGTCATTCAAGAAGACCAGCAGGTCTCAGTTCCTCCAATATTTGGTCAAGTGGAAGCACTTGCCCGTGGAAGACGCAACTTGGGTATTGAAGCAAGATTTGGAGAAGCAATACCCAGAGTTTATGAAGGAGTTTGATGGGCGAGTCGTCTCCGACTTGGTCGACCCCGACTTGCCAGGAGGTTAGCTTAGTATGTTCTTAGTTAGCCTCTAGTTCTGGCAGATGTATTCTAGCTAGTGGAATACATAGGCCAGAATCTTGGAACATGTGGGCGATGATGAGATAAGCCTTTAAGGCGTTCTCTAGGCCAACATGCACCAAGAGGTGCGCATGACCAATAGGGTCATGCGAGAGAGAGAGAGAGGAAAGGCATGGTGCACGATGATGGGACATCAGTCGGATGCTCCCTATGCCACGATGTGGGGTTCGCACACCTGGCCATAGGGGGGTCATGGTGAAGGTCAAAGTGATCATGTGCGATGATGGGATCATGAGACGTTCCCTAGCTTAAAACCCTTGGGGCATGATGCACTAGGGGTACTCGGCACCGGGTAACCGAGTACAAGGTAGCACTTGATCATGGGCGATGATGGGATCATCTTAAATGGTCCTTAAGCTCAAATCCGAAAGGGCCATGATCGAGTGCAAGGTATGGTAAGGGGGGTGGTCCCCTAAAACCACAAACTTATTAATTAAACTAACGTAATGTGCTCCATGTGCAGGCAAGTGAGAAGGAGCTTCGAGGTGGGGCGCATTACGAGAAGATGGGGGAACCATAATTTAGATTATGAACCCTAATAATAATGTTTTGAATTATTGTAAGAAGTAACCTTGTTAAGGCTATATAATTTTGTAAAGGTACAAATATAGGCTAAATTTTGACATTTAACTTTAATAGGAAGTTGATCGTTTAAATTAAACTTAAGTGTATGATCTTATGTTGTTTTGCAGGATAGATAGGCTCGTCACCTTACCGCAATGCTGAGGACAGCATTGTCCTAAGGGGGGGAGAATGTGACGTTCCAAAGGAATATATGCCATAAATACGTATATTCCTGGACCCGTCACCATACAAGTCTACCAGGTAGCCTTGTATGCCTTGGATAAGTGGCAAGGGGTGCACATCTAAGTTAATTGCTTAACTTAGATAACCTTAGGATAGGGCCCATTTCCACATGGCCTTATCCTATTGGGCAACCGCCACACGGCCTCATCTTAGTGGTGCCACATGGCATCCCACGTGGACCCACACCTATATGAGCTCTAACCCAAACCCTAGACCCTTTTCCCTGACCTAGCACCTGAACTCTCATCCACGTGCCCAAAACCCCGTTTCGAGCACCGTTCATCATAGCCTAGCCTGGAGCAGCAGCCCTTGGAAGGTGTGTATGATCATAGAGGGAGCAGGCCTTCGAACCACGTCTAGGAGCATGGAGACGCCAGGAATGGGAGGAAGCGCTTCTGGAGGAGGTAGGTTGAGTAGAGTTCATGTTAGTTCATCTGGAAGTTAGCACTCCAGATGGGTTAGTGATTCTTGTCTAGAGTAGAGCCACCCTAGATCCTTTGTTGAACATCTTGAACCCTAATCAAGGAACCCTAACTGTTAGTTAGCTATGTATGTTAGGTTAAGATGTTCATATGATATTGA
This sequence comes from Isoetes taiwanensis, assembly GCA_021234155.1. Taxonomy (NCBI): domain Eukaryota; kingdom Viridiplantae; phylum Streptophyta; class Lycopodiopsida; order Isoetales; family Isoetaceae; genus Isoetes; species Isoetes taiwanensis. The sequence goes on along the minus strand of JAJEKV010000020.1, from coordinate 2,572,439 downwards.
TATTGATCGTGATGTGATGTATGTGATATTGGTTGATCATGTGCTCCTCTTGTGTTGGGAAGGGGGGTAGAGACCTAGGGCCATATGTAGTATGCTCCTAGAGTAGATCCTTTAGTTCCTATTAGTTGCGGCCTGTGCATAGGAACCCACCGGGCTATGGAAGCTATGATGTGACTCAGCACTACACAACGGGGCTAGAGGCAAGATGGAGGGTGGATCCCCGCCGAAAGTGGGGGCTTGGGGGATCCCATAGTGGGCTAGGCTTATGGTCGGTCACCGTGTGTGGGCGAGCATGGGTCCGACACCTCCGGGCAATGGTGTTGCCCCGCCTCTCAAGAGTTGCAAGTGTCGGCTTGGCTCTTGTTTTGGGGGTTTCGGTCAGTGCAATCGTGTGCCGCCACGATTCTCTAGCCGCCCGAGTGGAGCCTCTAGACCCGGGAAGGGGAGATGCAACCCTTCCTACCTCGTCGGACCAGGGAGATGCAACTTGGAGTAGTCCCGATGGGTGATGCCATGGGATTGCGTATCCGGAAGGTTAGAGTCATGCCACAGCTTGATCTAGCCCATCTGCAAAGTATAATGGGAGGGGCGGATGGAGTGGTCAACCCTAGCCATTGTCTTATGCCAGCCCCGCCATTGTTATGACTCGGTCTGCTCTATCTTGAGGCCTATCCAGTCAGTCGACTACCCTATGTGTCGGAGCCACGTGTAGGAGCTCTCATGTTTTACGGTATATGATTATGTTCTTTGCATCTATGGATATGCGATTGAGCTACCCTCGAGGTAGCATATGGTATTGTATTGCTAGTTCTCACGTGTTTATGCTTCCGCTGTGATAGGAGCCCATAGGGAAAGGGCGCGCAAGACACCTTCGTGTCCCCTTCCCGCACTACGGGAGTTCCAGAGTGCGGGATAGACGGAAGGCATGTGCGGTTGTTGAGCCGGACGGGGGATTTCTTGCCGAGTGTACGGCCGGGCGCCGTATGTTTAGCAGGGAGTGTCACAAGAAATAAGAGAAGGGAAGAAGGGAAGGAAACGAAATATGAAGAGAAATGAGAGAAGAAGAGAAGAAATGAGAGAAGAAGAGAAGAAGGGAAGAAGAAAGAAGAGAAGGGAAAGAAGAGAATAAAAGAAGAGAAATATGAAGAGAAATGAGAGAAGGAGAGAAGAAATGAGAAGAAATGAGAGAAGAAGAGAAGAAGAAGAAGAGAGAAGAAGAGAAGGAAAGAAGAGAAGGAAAGTAGAGAAGGGAAGAAGAAAGGAAGGGGAAAGAATAGAAGAGAAGAAATGAGAAGAAATAAGAGAAGAAGAAAAATGAAGAACACAAAAAACCTAGATTAGGCATGCACCTTTCAATCCAAAAAACCTATTCAATCTAAAAAATATGATGTACTAACCTTAGAATAGTTGCTTGCAGGTCGATCAGGGTAATAGCGCCGCAGATCGCCCAAAAAGCTCGAAGAGGAAGCGAAAAGAAAAGGAGCGGGAAAGCCGGCCGCGCGCGGTTTAAAAAAATTACAGAGCGTCGCATGCGACGTCTCCGCGACGTATTTTGTTATAGCGACGTTATGGACTTTATATATATTTTTTTTTGACGTTTTTTTTAAATGTGATGCTCATTAAAGTTTGTCCCTAGGCTTATTTAGACAGTCCTGAGGCCTTCCCGAAGAGGGGCCCCTGAATGGAGGATCCAACGGTCGGATAGAGGAACCAGGCTCCAGGAGGGTGGTCATTAGCGTGCGGCCCTCTGGGGGAGCGCTGCCAGAAAGGGCTGCCTCGGGAACTTTTTTGGATCCCGCCTCCTGGGGTCCGGACTCTCCCCTCTTGTGAGGGAACCCTAGGGACCAAGTTCTGTGGCCAGAAGACCAAAACTCGGCCCCCAAAACGAAAACCCTTCTAGAACCTGGCAACTCACAGGGTTTACGTTTCGGAGGCCCTCTCCTTGTCAGATTTAGCCGGGACCTTGCGTCGTGTCTTGACGTGGAGTGGGGGTGTTGATGCCAGAGCGGTGACCCTAAAATCCCCACGAAAGCTGCTTGCCCCGAAATCAGTTTATTACGAGTTAATTATGCCATCCATGTCAAATAGCTTTAGGAAGCAGTCCGTTGAACAAGGGCATTCTCTCTATCCATATGCCTTGATACTGAAACACAACCATCATTACAAGCAACCAAATCTAACCCCCTAACCCTTGGTAGTCTTTTTTGCTTTTACGTAATCATTTAACTTCATTCTAGTAGTTATGATGCTTTTACGTAATCATTTATCTTCATTCTAATAGTTATGATGCTTATATTCTCAATGCAATCTTAGACCAAGTATAACGTCCAGCCAGCCAAGGTCAACCCCAAGTACAACGGTCCCACAAACTCCATTTCTTTGACCTTAGCTAACCCTTTGATCTAGACCTTCTCGAAAATTCGAAAAATTAGAACGTGTCTTTGGAGATGAATTAGGAATCCGGTGGCAAAAAATCAGAATTTATTTTCGTACAATGCATTAATTGCGAATTTATGAATGTCTTGCCATTTTGCAAAAGCGCCCCGACTTCTACTTGCCACATCGGGAGGAGGACAGGCCCAAACTCCGCTCCATCGGTTCCCCTTGCTCAGTATTCTCTGCTGCGGCTTCTCGGCCGGGTCCCAAGTGCAGCAGACCAAGTCTCGGCCCCAAAAGCGCAAACCCTTCTAGAACACGGCAACCCACGGGGTTTACGTTTGGAGGCCCTCTCCTTGTCGTTGGCGGGACCTTAGCGTGACTTGGCGTGGAATGGGGTGTTGGCCTTGAGGCGGGGACCCTAAAATCCCCCGGAAGCCTTTTGCCCCAAATTTCCTCTCCCCAAGGCCACGGGGGCCGGGACGGGCAACCTCCCTCTCCCGGAATCGCGATTTGGCTCTTCCAATGGACTCGAGCGTCGACATTGCCACGGGGACCAAGTTCCGTGGCGGAAGACCACCCGACCTCCAAGGCAGCCAAAGTAGCTCACTTCCATCACACTCGTAGTAAATTGGCCTAGGATGTGGGTGCGGGGATCTTGAGTGGAGGCGTGGAGTGTTTCTTTCTTTTGCAAAACCGACCTTGTAACTTGCTCCCTAGGCTAATTTTGCCATTAGGACGATTTGGCGGTCGATTTGCCATTCCGAGCCTCCCGGTGCGAACGACAAAACACTGCGGTTTATACAAAGGCCAGGCCTCGGGGGCCCCCGGTTTGACAAGTTCTCCCGGACCGATCTGGAATCTTTTGGGCCTTCCGAAGAGGGGCCCCGACCCAGGAGGATCCAACGGTCGGATAGGGAACCAGGGCTCAGGGAGGGTGGTCATTAGCGTCACAGCCCGAGGGGGGGGCTGCCGGGGAAGGGCTGCCTCGGGGAACTTTTTGGATCCCGCCTCTTGGGGTCCAGGACTCTCCCCTCTTGTGAGGGATCCCCGCAAGGTCTGGTCTCGTTTGACTTGGGGAAGGGTGCCGCCTTTCGGTTGCCACAACGGGCTGCCCCGACCGTTCTAATGCTAACCCTTTGATCTAGACCTTCTCAGAAAATTTCAAAAATTGGGTTGTGTCTTTGGAGATGAATTAGGAATCCGGTGGCAAAAAATCAGAATTTATTTTCGTACAATGCATTAATTGCGAATTTGTGAATGTCTTGCCAGCGCCAAAAGCGCCCAGACTTCTACTTGCCACATCGGGGGAGGACGGGCCCAAACTTCCGCCGTCGGTTTCCCTTGCTCCCTATTCTCGCTGCGGCTTTTCGGCCGAGGTCGAGGTGCAACAGACCAAGTCTCGGCCCCAAAGCGCAAAACCCTTCTAGAACACGGCAACTCACGGGGTTTACGTTTGGAGGCCCCTCCTTGTCGATTTGGCGGGACCTTTGGCGCGTGACTTGATGTGGAGTGGGGGTGTTGACGCCTTGAGCACCGGACCCTAAAATCCTTTCGAAAGCTGCTTGCCCCGAATTTCCTCTCCCCAAGGCGCTGGGGACGGACGAGCGATCTCCCCTCCCCGGAATCGCGATTCGTCTCTGCCAATGGACTCAGGACATCGACATGCCCTGGGGAGCAAGTTCCGTGGCCAGAAGACCACACATGTTCACCCAACTAAGAAATGAGTTTTTGACATCGCCATCGTCGCCAGACGCGACGTATTATCCAACAGTCACACCGCCGGTCACCTACGACTTGGCAGTACACGTGGAAAATACGTACTGACGTGTCATCCATTTTGTAATGTCACGTCACGTCGCATGCGACGTCACATCGCAGACATCCACCTGGTGTGACACCTGTCGTCCACGCGGCACCTTAGTCCACCTGGCGTGACAGATAGACCAAGTGACGCGACGTCGCGATGCGGACGTGGCGCCATAAATGTGGCAACCGTCGTCCACTTGGCCGACATCCACGGCATGACGGTCCGCCAGCCACAGTGTCGACGTCGCGGTACCACGTCGCATGCGGCGTTCTGCGACGTGGACGTCGCATTGACGTCGCATGGTCACGTAAATTGCGACGTCACGTCGCAGGAACGTCGCAAGCCCACGTCGCTAAATGACCATTCTCTTGTTGTGAAAGTAGCTCATGTCCAGCACATTCATAGTCAATTGGCCTAGGATGTGGATGCTGGATACTGCCGTGCAGGGCGTGAGTGTTTCTTTCTTTTGCAAAACCGACCTTGTAACTTGCTCCCTAGGATAATTTCATCATTCGGGCGACTTGGGGAAGTTGATTTGCCATTCCCGAGCTTCCCCGATGCCCGAACGACAAAACACTCCAGTTTCTACACATTCGCCCTCAGGACGCTCCGCGGTTTGACAAGTTCCCCCAAACCGATCTAGTAATCTTTTGGACCTTCCCGAAGAAGGGCCCCTGAACGGATGATCCAACAGTCGGAAACCGGGCTCCGGGAGGGTGGTCATTAGCATACCGCCCACCAAGGAAGCGCTGCCAGGAAAGGCTCCCTCGGGAACTTTTTTCGATCCCGCCTCCTGGGGTCCGGACTCTCCCCTCTTGTGAGGCAGCCTTGCAAGGTTCTGGCCTCGTTTGACTTGGGGAAGGGTGCCAGCTCGGTTGCCTCGCAAGGCGCTGCCCCGGCCATTCTAATGCTAACCCTTTGATCTAGACCTTCTGCGAAAATTCCGAAAATTGGGCTGTGTGCTGGTGATCAATTAGGAATCCAGCTGGCAAAAAATTTGAATTTAATTTCGTACAATGCATTAATTACGAATTTATGAATGTCTTGCCACTGCAAAAGCGCCCCCGACTTCTAACTGCCACATCGGGAGGAGGACATACCAAAACTCCGTTCCGTAATTTTCCGTTGCTCCGTGTTCTCAACCGCAGCTTCTCGGCCACGCCCCAACTGGAACAGACCAAAACTCGGCTCCCAAAACGCAAACCCTTCTAGAACCTGGCAACCCACATGGTTTACGTTTCGGAGCCCCTCTCCTTGTCAGATTCGTCCGGGACCTTGCGTCGTGTCTTGACGTGGAGTGGGGGTGTTGAGGCCAGAGCAGGGACCCTAAAATCCCCCCGGAAGCTGCTTGCCCTAAAAGTCCTCTCCCCAAGGCCTTGGGGACGGACGGGCAACCTCCCCTCTCCGGAAACGTGATTTGGTCTGCCAATGGACTCAGAACGTTGACATTGCCCCGAGGACCAAGTTCCGTGGCCAGAAGACCACCCCTCCTCCAAGAAGCGCCAAAGTAGCTCATGTCCAGCACACTCGTAGTCAATTGGCTTAGGATGTGGATGTTGGATACTGCCGTGCAGGGCGTGAGTGTTTCTTTCTTTTGCAAAACTGACCTTGTAACTTGCCCCCTAGGGTAATTTTGTCATTCCGGATGATTTGGCAAAGTTGATTTGCCATTCCGGAGCCTCCCCGATGCCCGAACGACAAAACACTCCAGTTTTTACACGGTCGCCCTCAGGACGCTCCGCGGTTTGACAAGTTCCCCCGGATCGATATAAGAATCTTTTGGACCTTCCCAAAGAAGGGCCCCTAAACGGAGGATCCAATGGTCGGATAGGGGAACCGGGCTCTGGGAGGGTGGTCATTAGCGTACCGCCCACCGTGGGAACGCTGCCAGGAAAGGCTGTCTCGGGAACTTTTTTGGATCCCCCCTCCTGGGGTCCGGACTCTTCCCTCTTGTGAGGCAGTCGTGCAAGATCCTGGCCTCGTTTGACTTGGGGAAGGGTGCCAGCTCGGTTGCCCCAACCGTTCTAATGCTAACCCTTTGATCTAGACCTTATCCAAAAATTTTGAAAATTAGGTTGTGTGCTGGTGATGAATTAGGAATCTAGCTAGCGAAAAAATCAGAATTTAATTTTGCACAATGCATTAATTATGAATTTATGAATGTCTTGCTGCTGCAAAAGCGCCCCCCGACTTCTAATTGCCACATCGGGAGGAGGATAGGCCCAAACCCCATTCTGTCAGTTCCCCTTGCTCCGCATTCTCAATCCAGCTTCTCGGCCACGTCCCAACTGCAACGGACTAAAATTCGGCCCCCAAAACGCAAACCCTTCTAGAACCTAGCAACCCACACGGTTTACATTTCGGAGGCCCTCTCCTTGTCAGATTCGGCCAGGACTTTGCGCCATGTCTTGACGTGGAGTGGGAGTATTGAGGTCAGAGCGCGGACCCTAAAATAATCCCCCCGGAAGCTGCTTGGCCTAAAAGTTATCTCCCCAAGGCCTTGGGGACGGATGATGTGGCGTCCCCTACTCGTATACGGTGCACTCACTGTATACAAACAGAAGTTCATCCCCCATACCAGCTCCATGCTGATACAAGGCCGTCCACGTGTCACTGCAACCTTGATGAGTTCCAGTGGGAAGAATGAAGGGGTCACTTCAGGGCCTACCTAGCTGCGGAAACGTAAACATACATGTCAGTATACAACATCAACATCACATGTCCATCACGAAGGATGGCTCACCACATATCTGCATAGACAAGGATCAGCACATCACATAGGAGTTCCTACCCAAGGCTCAGACTCGAGAGGGATGACTGACGGCTTGGGCCTCGAGAAGTCATTGCAGATAGAATTCATGGCAATGGATTTGGCTGGCAATAGAACATGTCTTGGGGTAGTCCACTCCATCCGCCTCTCCTGTGCACACTTTGCAGAGTAGGTTGAAAAGTATTGGGACTTGATTGTAGCCCGCCGGATGCATAGCCAGAGGAGCTATTCCTGGGTTTCATCTCCCCAGTTCCGATGGGGCAGGTAGGGATTACTCCCACCAGAAGTTGGCATGCTGACTCAAGGTGACTAGAGGGCCACTGCCCGTACTCGACTGAACTCCATGGAAGGTGTCCACCACCCCAAGAGTGTCGAACCCATGCAAAGCCCGCACGCAGTGGCAGAGCATTAGGTCTAGTCCACAATAATCCCCGATAGGCTTTACTACCAGAGGGACATGAACATGAGTCAGGACATGAACCTCCTTGTAAGCCAGTCTGGCCCCTTCACCCACAACCAGGTTTGGTTCTTGTACACAGGCCGAATTTAATAGTGCATTAAAGAGGGTTGGCTAGGAGAATCATACTACTAGGCTTTTAAGGCCTCTACCCCCCTTCCCAATACAATGAGTCCACAGAGATCATCATCACATGTACATCATAGAAGAACTAAAGAATGAGATTTAATCTAAATCACAGAGTTAGGTTCTTTAGTTATGGCTTGGTATCTAGAGATCTAGATGGCTGCTATGGGCAAATCAATAGGCTAAACCTACTTACTCTATGTCTGGGAGGCGGTTTAGACTATTGAATTGACAAAATACCTGATCCTTGGCTTGCTCCTTCTGCTCTGAACGCATCCATGCTACAGATCTACTCGAAGATGAAGCTAGAAAGGGAAACTGATGAGCTAGGCTGCTCAGACAGACTTTGAGAGGCGAGATTGGCTCTTGGATCAAGCAAAACAGAGCCTTCGAAGGCTGTGGACGAAAATAGAAAGTTAGGGTTTCCTATACTTATATAGACTAAGGGTTAGGGCTAGGGTTTCCCATTATCCCTTTGAGCATGTGGGATAAATGGTGTGGCCCACTTGCCTTTATTAACTAAGTGGCATAAAGTGTCCACATGGGTAAATGTGTACACATGGATAAATGTGCACATAAATAAATGTACACACCTTGCAAGTTGCCCCCTAGGATGCTACCTGCTTGGCTACACGTCAGCGTACACGTCAATCGGGATGGCGTGTACGCGTAACGAGACAGTACAGTATACGTCCTGGGACCTATACTGTGCTGGAACGTCACAGATGAGCAACCTCCCCTCTCCAAAACCGTGATTTGGCTCTGTCAATGGACTCAGAACATCGACATTGCCCTGGACACCAACTTCCATGGCCAGAAGACCACCCCACCTCCAAGAAGCGCCAAAGTAGCTCATGTCCAGCACACTTATAGTCAATTGGCCTAGGATGTGGATGTCGGATACTGTAGTGCAGGGCGTGAGTGTTTCTTTCTTTTGCAAAAGCGACCTTGTAACTTGCTCCCTAGGGTAACTTCGCCATTTCGGACGATTTGGCAAAGTCAATTTGCCATTCCAGAGCCTCCCCGATAGGTTTCTACATAGTTGCCCTCAGGACGCTCTGCGGTTTGACAAGTTTCCCCAGACCGATCTAGGATTCTTTTAGATCTTCTCAAAGAAGGGCCCCTGAATAGAGGATCCAACGGTCGGATATGGGAACCGGGCTCCAGAAGGGTGGTCATTAGTGTACCGCCCACCGTGGGAGCGCTGCCAGGAAAGGCTGACTCGGAAACTTTTTTGGATCCCGCCTCCTGGAGTCCTGACTCTCCCCTCTTGTGAGGCAGTCGTGCAAGGTCCTAGCCTCATTTGACTTGGGGAAGGGTGCGCCCCGCAACGAGCTGCCCGACCCTTCTAATGCTAACCTTTTGATCTAGACCTTCTCCAAAAATTCCGAAAATTAGGTTGTGTGCTGGTGATGAATTAGGAATCTAGCTGGCAAAAAGTCAGAATTTAATTTCGTACAATGCATTAATTACGAATTTATGAATGTCTTGCCCCTGCAAAAAGCACCCCCCGACTTCTAATTGCCACATCGGGAGGAGGACATGCCCAAACTCCGTTCTGTCAGTTCCACTTGCTCCATGTTCTCAACCCAGCTTCTCGGCCACGTCCCAACTGCAACAGACCAAAAATTAGCCCACAAAACGCAAACCCTTCTAGAACTTGGCAATCCACAGGGTTTACATTTTGAAGGCCCTCTTCTTGTCAAATTCGGCCGAGACCTTGTGCGTATCTTGACGTGGAGTGGGGGTGCTGACGCCAGAGCATGGACCCTAAAATCCCCCCGGAAGCTGCTTGCCCCAAAAGTCCTCTTCCCAAGGCCTTAGGGATGAACGGGCAACCTCCCCTCTCTGGAATCGTGATTTGGCTCTGCCAATGGACTCAGAACATCGACATTGCCCTGGGTCCAAGTTCTGTGACCATAAGACCACTCCACCTCCAAGAAGCGCCAAAGTAGCTCATGTCCAGCACACTCGTAGTAAATTGGCCTAGGATGTGGATGCCGGATACTGTCGTGCAAGGCGTGAGTGTTTCTTTCTTTTGCAAATTGACCTTGTAACTTGCTTCCTAGGGTAATTTCGTCATTCCAGACGACTTGGCGAACACGATTTGCCATTAGCCTCCCCAGTGCCCGAACGACAAAACACTCCAGTTTGTACATGGTCGCCCTCGGGACGCTCCACGGGTTGACAAGTTCCCCCGGACCGCTCTAGGAATCTTTTGGACCTTCCCGAAGAAGGGCCCCTGAACGGAGGATCTAACGGTCGAATAGGGGAACCGGGCTCCGGGAGGGTGGTCATTAGCGTACTGCCCACCGTGGGAGCGATGCCAAGAAAGGCTGCCTCGAGAACTCTTTTGGATCCCGCCTACTGGGGTCCAGACTCTCCCCTCGTGTGAGGCAGTCGTGCAAGGTCCTGGCATTGTTTGACTTGGGGAAGGGTGTCAGCTCGGTTGCCCCACAACGGGCTGCCCGACCGTTCTAATGCTATCCCTTTGATCTAGACCTTCTCCAAAAATTCCAAAAATTGGGCTGTGTGCTGGTGATGAAATAGAATCCAGCTGGCAAAAAATCAGAATTTAATTTCGTACGATGCATTAATTATAAATTTATGAATGTCTTGCCACTGTAAAAGCGCCCCTCGTCTTCTAATTGCCACATCGGGAGGAGGACATGTCCAAACTCCATTCCGTCAGTTCCCCTTGCTCCGTGTTCTCAACCACAGCTTCTCGGCCACGTCCCAACACCCAAAACGCAAACCCTTCTAGAACCTTACAACCCACAGGGTTTACGTTCCGGAGGCCCTCTTCTTGTCAGATTCGTCCGTGACCTTGCGCCGTGTCTTGACGTGGAGTCGGGGTGTTGAGCTAGAGCACGGACTCTAAAATCCCCCCAGAAGCTACTTGCCCCAAAAGTCCTCTCCCCAAGGCCTTGGGGACGGACGGGCAGCCTCCCCTCTCCGGAACCGTGATTTGGCTCTGCCAATGGACTCAGAATGTCGACATTGCTCTGGGGACCAAGTTCCATGGCCAGAAGACCACCCCTCCTCCAAGAAGCACAAAGTAGCTCATGTCCAGCACACTCATAGTCAATTGGCCTAGGATGTGGATGTCGGATAATGGCCTAGGATGGTGGATTCCTAATTCATGACCTCTGATCACCTATGTGGAAGGGATAAACAAGAAGGGATTTTCAGGCAATGGCATAGGCAGGAATTCAGAGTGCGGTGAAACACACCCCTGGCAGTCATGGTATATGAGACGGGTCAGAGACCAATGGAGGTAAGAGCCTGGGAAAGGACCATCAGATCTTTGCTGAAAGACAACATTGGAGGACACACTTGAAAATTATCAACAATCGCAATCAGCGAATCGACCAAATCACATATCGTCACAGGTAATGGGTGGTTCAGGGAAGTAGTAGTATGGACTAGAGAGATGGGTTTGAATCTGAGTGACCTAGCAAGTGAAGGAAAATGGAGTGAAGATTGGGCCGACAGAGTGACAAGAGCATGGCTACAAAAAGACAACGGTTCGAAAACATTATGGCTGACAGAAATCTTCAACCCGAACCAACAGATAGGACAACAAATGTAAGCCCGCAAAAACCCAGCTAAGAGATGATGATAACGACGAATAGAAAATAAGAAGCCCGCATTGAGACGGGTTGACATTCAAAACTGAGAGATCATGGATATGCGCACTCAGATATGCTCTCCGACACGGCCTGAGGGCCTCAGGGCACTAGGGACAATAATTCTATTATATTCTATTCGTATTCGCAGAAGTACCATTCTGGTGCTGGTGAGCATAAATGGTTGATAATAATGCTAAATCTACAGTTGATAGCTCCAGTTGATGTTTAATATGTTATTAATCATGCATAAATTGAATAACATGATTGGAAGTTAATAATTTTCTAAATCACATTCACATGCATACTATAATTGATCATTTTTTTTTTTTATTGTCGTCTTGACAACATTTGAACTCTAAAAAATTGGTATTCGCTACACGAGCCAATGAAGAGAAATGTTCGCGAGGACCTTGGCTGTCGCAATAAATTTCCTTTATTACCTCAGTTACATCATATATATTGATACTAATGGTAGTAAATATTTTTATCTATATAATAATACGACAAGTGCCATCGTTGCCATGCACTCCCATACTAGCGTATCCTTGTGCAGCCACCACCCATAGGCTCTCGACATGTAGGCTACCTATGTGGCATGCATGTGTCTGTGACGACCATCTTCATATTATACCCATGTGGCGACCATATGGGTATAATATGAAGATGGTCGTCACAGTGTCGAGTCACGCATATACTAACCTTGTACATGTCATCTAGGTGACATGTACTGTGATGTGGCAATATGAGATACGTATTCATGGCATATAATATACTGGAACATCACAATTGCAGGGCTTGGGCACACATCCTTCTCTCACACATGGTTCACCCCATGCGTAGAGGCTCGAGTGTGTTGCACAACCTATGCCCAAGTTGGTAGAAGATTGGCACAAAAGCAAATGTATTGGTATAAATCCGTAGACAACGTTTGCCAGGCAGGAAAATATAGTCATGAACATAGGGAGTATTTTTGCCTTAACCTGGAATTTATTAACGAGGAATGTCTTACATTTACCACAAAAGTCAAAAGTTTTACTGAGCAAATTTGCGAGGTTCCTAACTTGGCCTATACAAATAAACTTATACTTAACACATTTACTAAACTATATCCTTTTTTGGCATCTTGATATTTCACCCACAATGAACTCAACCTTGAAATTGACATCACAGAATGTAAAGCTTCAAATTACAATAGTCATGCTTTAAATAAAAGCAATAGAGTTTTGGGCCAAATTAATCGGAAGGAAGATATAGCCTTGCTTGATGCAAACAGAGTTCTAGCATCACAACATCTAGTAGCATTTACCGGAACTGTCAGAAAAACATTTACATGGATGGAGCAATACGAAGCTTGCCATAGCCAGAGCCTTGCCAACATGAATCTGAGACTACCCTAGCCTGCATAGCTTGCCTGTTTTTGCTCCATTAAAAACCTGTTTCTCGTCATAAAGCCTGTTTATCCTCCATGGTGGTCTAGATGCATTCGCCATAGCCGCATCTGCATCCCCCAAATGCAGAGAAAGCCCGCATCCACCATCGCTGTTCAGCGAAAAAAATGTCCCCCTGGAAAATGTTTTCTGTACGTAATTCGCCCAGGAGTGTATTACGTTTTGATATTTTCCGGCCGTCAGATTCTGGTCGGAAAAAATATCTCGACGGAGCCGCCAGCCTCGGCAGTGCACTCGTGGCTCCGCCGCTCCTGCGCCGCCTCGAATTTTTACCGGCCGGAATCTCTCTGGCTAGAATATTATCTAATACACAAGAATTTAGCGCTGGCGGAGCCAGCGCCTTTGTTGTTGGTTTTTTTTTTCTTGGGATATGTGCGATAATATTCTTTTGAGTGTTAATTGCTTTTTTGCATTTTGTTAGCATCCCTGGGAGTTGAACCCAGGTATAACCGTGAACGCAATGCCCATGATATAGGCACCTTGAGGCATGGGTGCTCTACCTATATCATCGGCGTGGAGTGTAATGGTTTTTTTTTTTTTTAATTATACGTACCCTTTTTTATGGTAAGAGTTCTCTGTAGACGACGTTTGTTGTAGTCTGTGACAGGCGTACTTGAGGGTGGGCTTGCCTTCACATAGTTGCCTGCAACTAGTGAATGTGGGCCAAGAGTAAGTAAAAATATCGGCTTCATCGTATTACCCTATGGTGAATAAGCTAAATTCATATTTCTGCCCATTCTCACACCTTTGAAAATAGCACCAACATCGCTCTTGCCCAGTAGCTAGCCCTTGTTGCATCATTAGAGTCTAGAAACTTAGTCCTCCTCTCCTGTAGTATCCAATGGAGAAGATGTTGAGAGGGATTCTAAGAGCACTAGGCTCAGAGTATGGACTTCTATTCATGGATCAGAGAAGTGGTAGTAGTTCCATACTCAACTGTATATACATAAATGTTTCATCATTCAAATATAATACAGTTTCTTGCCTTCAAAAAAAATAAATAAATAAAAAATAGCACCAACGTAGCAAAGTTTTGAAGTAAAACTGGTTGTCATTTAATCATTGTGCTGAAAATGGTCAGTTCGCAGATAATGTTCCCATATTCTGATATTTATCTCACTGTGCCAATATGAGGAGTTAACGGTCCTCAATAACAGAGAAGCAAAACGATATGCCAAATTAAGTAGTATGGAACTTAAAACACAGTTCACTAGGCATATTTACCTCATGCTCAAGCAAGTCTCATGGGCATTTCAATGTTGTGCATTTGCAACGATTGCCTAGGTGAAAGAGAAGCAAAACGATATGCCAAATTAAGTAGTATGGAACTTGAAACACACTTGACTAGGCATATTTATCTTATGCTTTGCTTCTTCAAAGGCTCGCAGAACTTGAGAAAAAAATTACACTATATTAAGATGCTAAACATGAAGGACAACTATTTCAAAAATAAATGAAATGTCCAAACAATCTCCCACAAGTTTGTTGATTCTAAACCCAGTGCAGCCCATCATGGTGCCATTTACATTCCCTGGTAACTTACCAAAATTCTACTAGAGAACGGCTTCCAAATAAGTGAAGATTAGTTTGTTCAGAATGGGCTATTCACCAATTGCACACTTCAAATTAAGATCCATTGAGCAGCAGACCACATTTACAAAAACAATAAGCAAAAGAGATCGTCAAATATCCTATTTGCCAGCATTTTGCAATTGTTCCAAGAAAAGCAGTGATGGCTTAAGTCTGTTCTATTTGCATTTAAAGGCTCAAAGATGAGAAGATGAAGCAGATACCCATTGACATTGATGGCTGGCAATTGGAGTGTCGGAACGCGGGAAAGCTCAGCCAATTGATCAAGATTGACACTGTGAGGTGAGGCCAATTGATCGTGCTTCCCATTTGCTCTTTCTGTATCTATATTTGCACACTAGTTATTTTACACCAACGTGCACAATTTGACAATCTTAAAGAATACATAAGTTACAAATTATTGACGTTTCATTCACTGGTAAATTATTCATCATCCGACTAACTACTCTGCTAATAAATTGCATCGGAATACGATGCAAAACTTCCTCCAATGCAAATGCTTGCTGTCCACTAAAACATACAAAAGTTATGAAAGAAGTTACTGGTCCAAAACTGCCTCTGGAATAGATCGTCAATCTGCATAAGTCACTTCAGTTCCAGAGGTCCGTCACAATACGTAGAACTCAGATAAATTCTAAAACTATGTGTTGTTGACATATCAGCCGTTTTGAGCAAGCTACAGTCACAATTTACTACACAGTAACTCTATATACTATAATTGCTATAAAATGACTCTATAGAAACTATTTCAAACATTTTGGTAATATGTTGTTAATGCGGTAGTACTAATAAGAGCGTCATGCAGTACCCATGCCATCGTCATAGATTAACAACCAGATCCAAGGGCAAAACACAATTCTTCAGTTTCTAGTGACAAATGAGGGCTCAGGATAGTCTTACCCTGGATTGAGGGATCCCGGAGGTGTGATCCCGGAGGAGGGCATCCCGGGAGGACGTGTGATCCCGGAGGACAGGATCCTGCCGTTAACTGCACAGTTAAAGGCTACTGCGCAGTTCGTAGGCCATTTTTTGGCAAGATTGGGGCAGCGCCATCGCTGCGGCGCTCGCCCTCCTTCCTCCTCTGCTGATACCTGATCCTATCCTCCCACTGATTCCGACCACCCTAGCACAAGCACCGCTCGATTTGGAGGAGAATCGAGCAAGAAAAAGCCACACAAAAACTTCCCTGATTTTCCCTATAAGGGTTCAGTTTTTTGTGCAGTTACTGCGCAGTAAGGGGGATCCCGTCCTCCGGGATCACACATCCTCCCGGGATGCCGTCCTCCGGGATCACACCTCCGGGATCCCTCAATCCAGGGTAAGACTATCCTGAGCCACAAATGAGCCAGACATCATTATCAATAGTAATATTCTTGATATCTATCCTAAATGTGGAAGGGTTAAAGATGCCTGCCTGGGCCTGTGCGGGATATTATGCTATGAACACCATAATCTTTGGCTGTACACATTCAAAAGATAGCAAGAGTACCCCAAGCCTCTTTATCAAATGCAAGAAGAAGCAAAGGCAGACAAACTTATATCATCAGAGGCAGACACCATTATGAATAGTAGCGTTCAACATCATAATCTCTGTCTATCCTCATCGAAAAGAAAAACTAACATGAAAGAATCCAGACAGCATTCAAGGGCTTTCTGGTAATGCAAATCTACATGGCATTTTTTTTTACCTGCAGGCGTGAATAGGGACTGCTTTGTTTTATAATCTGCAAGCTTGAATAGGGGTTTTCTGGTAGAATGCAAATCTACAGATTACAGGGGATTTTTTTATCTGCAAGCTAGAATAGGGACTGCTCTGTTTTTTTGTTGCCCCTAGGGGGGCAAGCCCTTGTTTATGTGGGGTTTATGGCATATTCCGAGTATATGCTAATATATGCCAGGAATATGCCAATGACTGCTAAAAACATTGTAGAGTGTAAATGCCAGGTCGTGGCTGCTCTTGGGCAACTATTTGGAAACCGGCTAACCGGATTCTACAATCTGTGCCGCCCCTTGGAGTCAAAGCGGATCATTTTTGGACTTCCAAAGACTGTAGTGGGCTGGATGATGTATTACCCATCTACCCAGTTTTTGCCCTGAAACGGAAACGAATTTGGTTTCGTTCCAATCGATAGCACATCAAGTTGTGAAGAGGATAATCGATAATGGGGTTTGTTAGGTGCTGCAGGGGAAATAGAGTAGAAATTGACGTCCAATCTCCACAATCTGTACATGCCAGAACGAATGATGTCGTCTTACAGGAAGAACTCTACCACTCTTCTCAGGTAACAGGTCCTTTTGTAACATGTTGTATGCATATTGAAAGGATTGGTTTGCATTGTAGTCAATGTTATCTTGAATTCCATAAACAGCTGGCATATCTAAATAGCAAGCTACTCTTCTGTAAAATCATTACTAAATTGTGTAGATACAGATTCATGACCTTGCTCAAAAAGCCATTCTACTTTGAATAATTTCCTCCTCTCATCTGCTGGTTATAGAATAAAATGAATGTGGCAGGAGATGGCTGCAATTATATGTAGGTGATATATTTAGACCTGTGACTGCAAATGATGGAGTCGATGATAAGCAATTGAGCAGAAAAGGTGGTATCAGTCATTGCGGATTGGAGGAAGCACATGCTGCTTGTACAAAGGGCGTTCCAAATTATTGTCTGGCTCAGAATTGTATTCATGATCTTTATAAGTGGTCTTCCGTATCAAGGTCCTGTCAGATTGCAAAAGGGCACATGCCCACGTTATGAAAAGTGGTCTCGGACAGGATAGATATGTGGCGAATTTAGTTTTGGGCATGTATCACAGATCTGGATGTTTGGAAGATGCTCTCAAGATGTTTATCAATCTCCGCCACAGAAATGTGGTCTCTTGGAATATTATGATTGCGGTTTATATTCATGCTAGGCAGATGAACGAAGCGTTGTTTTTTTTTCAACCAAATGCACACGTCGGGTGTGAGAAGAAATGTGGTTTCATGGAATTCAATAATATCCGGATATGTGCGGCAAGAACATCTTGACCATGCCCTGGAATTGTTCAAACAAATGCAGCAGGAAGGCATTGTGCCAAGTGTGGTAACTTGGACTGCTATAATCACGGGATGTGCACAAGAAGAACGTGGGGATGAAGCCTTGCATTATTTCCAGAAAATGTATGAGCATGGGGAGAGACCAGATAAGGTAACTTATGTTAGCATTCTGTCTGCATGTCCAGCACAAGCTCTTATGAGGGGTAAAAATATTCATGCCTGCATAATTGCTGATGGTCTAGAAACAAATGTCTTTGTGGCCACAGCATTGGTTAATATGTATGCAAAATGTAAATTGTTGGATGCAGGGTGCACCGTCTTTAATTCTGTAAGGTAATCTCACAAAAAGGTTTAAGCTCAAAGAGAGATGGATGTTTTAAACCAAATCTTTGTCTCTATGCTACAGATTATGTCTTATGTTAAGCTTAATCAGAGTTAGTATCTTATTATGGGCAGAGTAGTGCACCAAGCCCATGCACTTCTCTTTTCTTTTCAAATTTCTAATTTCTTTTGCTGTAGCTGGTCTAATTTCCTTACTCTAGCTGGTGGCCCTTAAAGATGTTTCTATCATTTGTCAGGTCCTCATAGATGTGAAATGTGCTATTTTGCAGGGAAATTCATCAAAACCGAATGGCTTAGATGATATTGTAGCAGACACTAGAAGAAGCCATCCAGCTGAATAACTCTGTTCCTCAAGAACCTAGCAGTTCTATATTCACGCGCAGTCATGAAACCATTTTCAAATGGATTGGGTAATTATTTGAAAAAGTTAACAGGAGATTGGAAAAGAAATTCCTTGATTCTATGCAATTATTGCTTTCAGGCCATGTGGAAGTGATTGTGGCATTGTCAATGTCTGGCGCAAAAATCGGAGGTGCATTTGGTGGAGAGAAAGCAACTGGTGGAGGCCGAGAAGCAGGAAGTGACTCATGGAAGCAATATATGCATCGTGCAACATGGTATTGTCTCGCACTCATCCTTTAAAAAAGTAGAGTCTAGATTCTGTCAATGCTAAATACTGGTGAAATTGGGGGATGTTGTTTATACATTTGGCACACTTTTATTAGGGGAGCTTTTTGTTTGGGGGATAATCAACATAAAATGGGTAAAGTTCGAGAAAAGACTGAATATGTTATGGAAGACTGCTGAATTACATGAGAATCTCATAGCTATGCTTTAGTCTGCCCACGTTTGAGTTTGACATGCATGACTGTTAACTGCACCTTGAATGACTGAATATGTAAGAGAATCTACAATGTTTTTAGAAAAACGATGGTTTTCTGAAAGTGTAACTTCATATGATGGCTTTTGCAGCACAATTAAGTACGGGAAAGATTTACCAACATCCACAACAGAATAAAGAATAAAGAGGTTCTCTTGGTGCTTTGACATGTCAGTGTACATATGTTGACACAAATAGTCTTATTTGTTGATTTCTTATTTCTTGCAGCCTTTTTCCAATATGGCAAACCTGTATATTCTTCTAAGTTTGTTCGCATCAGATTAGGTCAAGAAATTCATCCTAGTCAGGAAGAAGATTCCAAACAGCCCAAGGCACAAAATAAGGAAGGCTATTTATGGACGTATGTGTCAGCCAAAATTTCTCATGGAGCAGGTTACTTCTCTCTACTTCTCATACATATTTTTATTGATGGCCAACATGTTGATGCTGTCTGCTTTTGTATGGCAGTCGGATACATTGCAAACATTTAGGCTTCCTAGGCCTGTCCTTTGTATTGGAGGTATAGTCCAGGTGGAGTTCTTAGGCCGAATTCAAACTCAACAAACTGACCAGCTGTATTATATTTGGTAATTTCTTTGTGCTTACAATTATATGGTTCATGTTTTTCTGTGCCAAATGATTAATTTTGTAACACTCTTTGCAGCATTTGCCATGTTAATATCGGGTAGGCCATTTTCAGGCTACGAGACTAAAATCAAGAATGGAAACATTGTCGTGAGGCATACTAAATTGGTGAAAGGATCGAGATTCAAAGTACAAAAGACAGTACCTCAAGAGGAAAGGGATCTATATGCCTGGCATGCACTGGTGGATAGGTTCCTGTATGGTGCAGAAAAATGGTGTTAATATAGATTTGTTTGAACATGACTCTGAAGATGACGATGATGATGAGGAGGTGGCTCTACCGTGGTAGCTGGCATGTAATATTTTATCTGGCATTGTAGGCATTTTGAATGTTTGATCAATAAATGTTAACCTTAGTTTGCTTGTTAGGAGGAGGTGGCTCTACCGTGGTAGCTAGGATGTAATATGTGATCTGGCATTGTAGGCATTTGGAATGTTTGATATGAGAATCAATAAATGTTAATGTAATTTGCTTGTTAGAAGTTTTGGTCGTAAATGACAAGAAGGTAGGGTTCGATGAATGGAACCATTAGCTCCATTAGCTGAATAAACACCAAAAGGGAACTTTGGAGCAAGTATCATTTACTTTATGGCTAAGTGGTGCGCTATGTCTAAGTGATTCCTTTTTGTATACATGAATGTCTTGGGAGATATGAGAGATATGGGTCTAGAAAAAGATTCAGCAGATAATTCCAAGTTAGGCTTCCACAAAAAGCCTATGTTAGTAAGTAGCAGAAGGAGGAGAAAAGACATGCCTGTCCAGTGGGCGCGCACATATTTTGTGTCACGAGAGTTGTTGCTGCAACCATGGCACCTTTTTCAACTACAGCACCATCAAGGAGAGTTGACCCATTCTCATAAAGGAATTGTCCTCTATCATGCATTGGATCTCGTGACTTTTGTAGGTCATTCTGTCTATTATTATATACTAGAAAAAGTGCCCAGCGAATTCAAAAGTTAATAAGATTTATAAATTCAAGGGATGCAAATTCATATATGTTTTTTTTTTTGAAGAACGTGTTTTACTTCATATTATACACTCAAAAGATTACAAAGTACTTCAAGAAGTAAGAAATATCCCTGAAGCATCAATCACTTTTAGATGATCACTCCATATTGGAAATTTAATACGATCAGACCAATTGGAGATCTGAAAGCAATTATACAACTTCTTACGAATTTCTTGAAGTACCACCTGAGAAGAAATATGCTTATCATAAAAGACCTTTCTTCGCCTTCGCTTCCATACACTCCATATTAGCCAAGACTTTGCCATGTGAAATGCAATCCTTTTAGAAGCAAATCCCAATCGATTTGGATAAATACCCAAAAGAAAGTGCCGACTATCCAAAGATACTCCAAAAAGAGAATGCAACCAGGACCTAAGACTACTCATTTCTGCACACAAATATAAACAATGCTCCAATGTTTCAATGCACCTCACACATTGGGCAAAGTGGGCTTACTCCGGCTTTAAAGCGATGAACCATCTCATTAACTCTCAAAGAGCGATGAATCACCCGCCAAAGTAAAACATTTACCTTTGGAGGATTATATTTAGACCAAACAAGGTTCCGGATGGATTGCCATTGAGAAGGCAAAGTCAGTAAGTGCCATTTTTAGAAGGTGATAAAGTACTTGAGGATGTAAGCAATCAGTAGCATGAACTTACTAGCTTCTTGCCTTCTTTAATACCTTGAATAAAGTTCCGGCATCTACGGTCACCAACCTTCTTAATTAAAGGAAGAGCACTTGCTACATAAGCCCATATCTCGATATCTTTATCCAACAACCCATATTTCTCCCGAAACCATTGCCAAGGAGCAATGTCAATACCAAAATACCACCTGTTCAATAGAAATAATACACCGCTCTCCTCCACCTTGCTTGGGAGTGCGCATGCATAAATTCTACAACTGGGTGTAGTTGTCCATGAGTATACAAAGGCAACCACAAAAAGGAAGATGCTTGAAGACAAGCTTCCCAATCAAATGTAATCACCTGCTGGACTACCTTCCGTGCCCGAAGCAAGCCTTTCATCTTGGAGAGGCATGTGAATAAGCTTTCAATGGATATAACAATGCCCAAGGGAGCTCAATTCTCACACCTCGCTTATGAAAACCATACACTTCTTCACCGATTGTTTAAGTAACTTCATACACGGTGATGCACAATCATCTTTCAACAAACCGAACAATAGCTTAGAAGCTAAGACCTTACCCCAGTAAAGAAAGATCCAACATACCAAGTCCTCCTTGTTGTTTAAACAACATACATTTCTTCCACGCCACCTTCACAATTGCCTCCTTTATCAAGACACCGGACAAAATCTCTTACAATCTTTTTATCTCTCGCAAACTTAGAAGTTGGAGCCAATAGAACCGAAACCAAATAAATATGGGTATTGTTCAATCATCGACTTAGCTACTTGAATTCTACCTGCCAAGGATAACTTTGAGCCTCTCCACCAAATCAGATGCCTTTGTAAATTTAAGATAATTTCATCCCATGCTTCATTCATGTCAATATCTAGACCAAAAGGGACTCCTAGAAGCTTTGTCTTTGCAGAAGGTACAACCACCTTCCAGGCATACTCATATAAAAATCTTGGGCGCTTCCTTCCCCACCCATAAAGCACTACACTTAGCCCAATTAAGGAGACAACCAGATGCAATTGAAAATATATCCAAAAGCTTTTTGATTATCTGCACATTATTCTCTTCACCATCCACTAGCAAGAAGGTATCGTCTGCAAACTGATTAACCAAAACCTGGTCACCTTCCACCAATAATAATCCCTTTACCAAACCATCCTTTTCAGCCTCATGCAATAGTTGCGAAAGTCCTTCTGCCACTATAGTAAACAAAAAAGGAGCTAAAGGGCAACCTTGCCTTATTCCACGTTCAATTGGAAAAAGCACCAAGGATTCTCCATGATGCAAATTCATATATGTTGTCATTTCCATTATTTTATAACGTGGTTATTTCAATATTTCTCATCTAAGTTACAAATTTATAGACCAAGGGCCATGTTTTCAAAAGCTTTGCGAGAAAGGAAAGAAAACTTTGGAATACCTTTGAATGACATTTTAAGTTATTTGGGTTGGAAACCTACTATGCTATGCTACGAGAAACAAATAAATCTATCGAAGAACTTGATGTACACTAACTCCCCATAATCATTATACTATTCCCCCTTTGCAATGGTAATTCCACTCTATATTTTTGCAATACACCGCCATTCCTCTATCAGTGATAATTCTCTAGATGCCCAACTTTTATGCTTCAATTTTCTATGTATAAGTTTAGGAAACAATTGTTGTTTCCATCATTTAGACACTCTATGTCCAGACCAAACCATGTGTTATTATGGTGTTAAAGAAAAGTTTACATTCACTACAATATGATGTAATGAACAGAACTAATGGGACCATGGATTATGAAGCCAGGAATATAGAACCAACTAAGGCAAAATGCCCCTGCAGAATCGACGCACCTGTATATAAACAAAGAAACCATTGAAGCTCCTGAACATAGCATACAATAGGGTCTCAAAAAACAAGAAAATAGTAAGAGGGTTGTCCTAAACACTATGGTCCAAGTAAAGGCAATCCATTCCGAAAAGACAAACAACTATAAGACATCAACTATCAAACATGTTTGAAAACTGATATCTTGATGCCTAATTATGGGAAAATAATTGCAGCGTTTGATTATCCATTCTTTCATATGAACATCGTAGTAATAAAACTATCTCTAGCAATATATTAAATTTGTTTGCAGATACAAGATACAGTGTTTGGAATATGTGACACATTGCAAAAGCATTTCATCTAGTTCTTTTGGCAACATCAATAGGGCAATCTCGTATGTATATGACCTCAAGTGTTAAAGATTTCTAGATTTCTAGAATATACTTGGGCAGTAGGGCATGAATCAAAAGACAACGAGCTTGACCTTTAGGGTGTGGTTCATGCATTCTGCAACTCCATTTTGTTCAATCGGGTAGTATCAGGAGGTTCAATAGTAAATAGCTAGTGGAAAAATAGAAAAGACAGTCATTGTCTTTATTTCACTTGGACAAGACATGTTATTGATTAAGCATGATAGCACGTCGTGTCTGGGACCAGAAGTCCTCCACATTACTGTTATGACCATGAGGGGATGTTCATAGGAGGATGGACCTAGGAAGATTGTGGTAGGTCACATTAGTCATGATTGGGAGAATTCTTATTTCTAAAACTTATATAAACTACAATGATTGTGCGTGTTGTCAACACATATATTTACAAAAAGCAAATGTTGTCTCATGGACCAATTGGCTTCCATCTACATGATAAGGATCAGTTTGGGATCCATGTGCAATTAATCCTTCTATATATCCTTGTAAGTTTATTTTCCATGTTATTTTCCCCCACCTCTCCAGTTTAAAGCGTGTTTACACAAGAATTGCATAACTACTTGTTCATTGTCTCAAAAGGTCAAACCATAGAAGTTAAAAGGTGGGCTTCTACATATGAGGGACTGGTGAAGATAGTGCTTCTCTATGCCAGCACCAAGATTGAATAAGCCACAACAATGTTGCACATACAAGTAGACCATTCCACATATAGCATAAACAATATAGATTGAGCTTCAAGGTACATAAGAATTGAATAGAATACACTAGTTTTTTTCTAATTCACCATGCAAAGCACTTTATCTATTAAGCTCTATAATCTAGAACAAGCAACCCGAGTATTGATCAAACCTAAACAAACCCATTTTCTACAATAACTGTGAAAACACACTCTCGGACCATCGAAGGACAACCCCTTGTGATGCAAATGGGTACCATCACCTTCACAAAATGTCAATGTTTTAAAGTAGCAATTTCGATTCAAATACTCTATTGTCTACAACTATGACTTAAGCCACTTCACTCTCCGGCCATGGAGGGCAACCCTCCGTGCGCAGCACCTTGTTTAAATCCCAAGATGGACAACTATTTTATTCTGGGTTATGCATGGCTTCATTCATGTCTGTTTTATACTGGGCGATGGAAGCTGACGGATTTCATTCTGTGTAATGATAGGCAAGAAGGGCATTACGGGGCAACTCCAGGCCTTGCCGATGCTGCTTCATACCCAAATCGAAATTCACTAGGAAACAATTAAACTTCAAATTGATGCTTGAAATCATAGCTAGCATCAGGCGCAGGGCTGGCCAAAAGAGGGCGAATTCAAGAGCAGGGGCTTCAAACGCTCCGAAATGGCTTCTACGTGCACGCCGGAAAGCGTAGCCGGAAAATATAGATAATTCCAAAAGTTTTTCCGGTTCGCATAATTTTATATATAGTCAGATAATAGCGATTATTAGATTTCATCTCATAATCTTCTTTATCCACGTGGATTCGACACGTGGGGTCAGCAGGTCCGCGAGAACACGTTAAAACCTAATATAAAAGAACGCAAGAACGCCCAACAAATTGAATCCACGAGTTGACGGGTTTGCTTTTTGGCGCCTCCAATGTCGATAGCGGATGATTTCGATTTCGGGGATGCCGATGTGACGTTGTTGGAAGTAAGTATGCGTATGTGTTCTGAAGGTTTATCAGGTTAACGATTTCTTTTATCATATTCGAGCGTTTGATGCAGCCAGATGTTGTTTGGTATATGTTTTGAAGTTTTATTAGGTTAACGACTTCTTTATTCATAACTAGCGTGTTTTTGCAGCAAACCCTTGGTTTTCGCCTTAAAACGTTTCACAAGTTTGTAAGTATAGGTTTTGAAGGTTTATTAAGTTAAGAACTTCCTTACTCAGTCTTGAGCTTTTTAAATGCAGATGAAAATAAAGGACACACTTGTAAGTCTTTTTTTTTGAAGGTTTATAAGGTTAAAAAGAACTTCATTTATACTGGATTTTTTTAGCTTAAGAGAGCCATTGCTGTAAGTTTTTTCTTTGAGGGTTTATTAGGTTAATGACTTCTTTATTCATACTTGAGTGTTCTAATTGCAGTCAAATGACGAATGCTTTGATTACTATGACAAAATTATGGCCGAATTTGTCGAAATGGTAAGTTCATTTCGAAGGTTTATTGGGTTAACAACTTCCTTATTCACTCTTGAGATTTTTAAATGCAGGAGGCAGCAAGAGGAGACAAGCCTACTATTTCCTGGTTGGAGACTCATGATTTTAAAGAAGACCTTCGGACCTGTGGCGTTATTGCGTATAACCTACCACCATATTTCCGAGGGCAGCCGTATGAGGAGGGATTAAAATTCAGTATGAATGCTGCTTTATCAAAAGTTTTGGGCAAAGAAGATGGTACTTCGTCATTACCTATAGACAATGTTGTTGTTGTTATTATTTTGCTTTTAACCTTTTCTGTTCCTCTTGCATCAGATTATGTGTCAGGGATTTTTCTTTCTCCCCCTGATTGCGTGTTTGTGATGAAAACTCAAGAATATGCACAGGCTGCTTTCGGATTAGGTACCATAGAGCACAAGGTCAGCTGGAAATACGAATCATAGGATGTATGCTTAAGATACTTTAACCAAAGAGTGTTTATTTTACAGGGGGTGGAAATAGGAATTAGAGAACGCTGACAACTAGGGTTAACCAGGAGCAATAAAGTTAGTGGTTTGTAGCATGTCTATTACCAGTTCTGGTATTACGTGGCTTGGGCTTGGCATTGAATATGCATGTCAATCATGAGGCTTTAGAGAGCTGAATTGCATATTTTGCCAGCACAGCTGAATTATGTAGTCTTGAGGTAGGATCAGAAAGGTATGATTATACATAAATCTACAGTGATTTTTTTTATTAAATATATGGATGGATTATATACTGCTTGCATCTCCGTTTATCTATGCAATAATATTTTGACATGAGCATGCTAACAAAAGTAAATATAATTAGGTTGTGAATCCTTGCATACATATGATTAGGCATATGATTAGGTATACTTATTATTGAGTAACGCAGGAAACATGGTCTTGTTAAAGCATCTAGCCGTGCAATTAGGCGTTAATAAACCTTTTGCATATGATGTTTAATATACCTAGAAATTGCTGCACGGCTGTACTGGGTATAAGAATAGATTGTTATTTATGTGATGATTATTTATGTAGGTTTCATGTATTGTTTGCCAGATATGAAAGCCTGTGCATCGCATCTACCTGGTAATGGATAGGACTATCAGCATCCATGTAATCATTCTTTAAAAGTGTTCTGTTTCATTGCATTGATGAGTCTTCCCACACAAAAAAATTCAAGGGAAAATTATAAAAATGGCCCTATATTTTTTACTTATTTGTCCAAATATCTAGATATTTTTGAGATTTATTGAAATGCCCTTAATCTTACTGTATCGTGGTTTCTGCCATAGCCAAACTTAAGTTCCTCATCATCGAGCTGAATTTTATATCTTTTCTTTTGCCCTTGTCGTCCGCAAACTGACTCTTCAAGTTTTTGGCCAGATTGTTCTCGCTTTTTTTTGTCCCAATTCCTCCTTGGCAGCCTGAGGACTTTGCATAGTGTTGAACAAAAGAGGATCTCGTTGATTGTTAAAGATTGCGAAAGTAAGAATAAAAAAGGGAAGGAGCATTTTCACAAATACTAGAAATACAAGGGTATTCTCACAAATAAGTATAAATATAGGGGCATTTTTTAAAGTTTTCCAAAATTCAAAGACATAGAAGCTTTTAAGTAAACCTATGTGCATCAGCCTGGTAATTCAGAGGACTATCAGCCTAACATTAAAATGCCTACCTAACGTCACAAAAAAATTCAAAGACATAGAAGCTTTTAAGTAAGGCTATGTGCATCAATTCATAGGACTATCAGCCAAACATCAAAATGCCTACCTAACATCAAAATGCACACAGAGTTTGCAAAGCGCAACAGCAAATAATTTAATTTATTTTATGGAAAAATTATGAAATTGCCCACCTAACATCAAAATGCGCACAGAGTTTGCAAAGCGCAATAGCAAATAATTTAATTTATTTTATGGGAAAATTATGAAATTGCCCCTGTATTTTTCCTTTATGATGACAATGAAGCCGAACATTGTGAGGATAAAGAAACTGATGCTAAAGAAGGTAATGGTGATAATGAGGATGTGCTTATTGCTATTGTTGTAACAGATTGTTAGTACTATTACTTAAGAGCATTGTCGTAAAATTATTATTTTAGTTATTTTATTTTATTATGAATATATATGTTCTAAGGCTATCATCAACATTTGCTATAATAGTAAAATTGCTCTTAAGTGATATTTGTCATAAAACATAAATTATCTGACGTTTTTATGTATATTTATAAGAAAATATAACACGATATAGTCTTATTTTAAACTTGAAAACTAGTTCAATAGGTTAATTATACCATGGGAACGCCAAATCCATTTTCAAAATTTAATTTTTCCAACGTTGGATGTTCCCGTTTCGAAGTGTTCCAGTTCCGATTTTTGGGGTGTTGTTCCAGTTCCAAGTAACCATGAGTTTGGCAGTAATACCCCCTGTGACCCAACCTAGAGAATGACTGTGTGTGGCATTTTGTAGCGAATATTTCATGGGAAAAAGGATTTTGTTCGGACTTGCTACAGGCAGCTCTCCATGCAATCTCCTCTGCCTCCATCGACGCTCCAGAAGCAAAGCACGCATTGGTCTGGTCCAGAGTGTGGGACAAGAATATTATACCAAAGCATTCAATCCTTTTATGGCAAGTTGTGTATAGGGCAGTGAGGACTAATGTTCGAGATTGATAAAACTATCTAACCATTCTAGAGAAAATTTCTTATGCACAAACATCAACATCCACGTAGTAGAGTAGAGTTTTATTGAGACTAGATGAATGAATACAATGAGACCCTACAGGGTAAAATACAGAATCACAACATGTGGAGAGGCAGAATAAAAATACCCTAGAGCTAGACAATTACCGACGATATAAAGGTAAACAATCCCGTAACAAGAATAGAATAGAATAGAATAGTTTTTTTAACGTCCACGGAGACCAATAGGTCATGGGACCCATACAATGGGCTAGTACAATCATTACTACTAGGATTAAAAAACCCCTGCCTCGAAAGGTTTTCAAGGGAAAAACCTTTGCAGTAATGATGATACTAGACAAGTGAAGATAATGACTACTGAGGGCTCAGTAATTGCTGACGTTTATCTAGAACCTCAAGTATGTATAATGCCAAGTCATGTACAGATGGTGCTCTGAGAAGTTGTGGAAGCGTGGAATGGAATGCTAAGGTCAAAAAATGATTCCGGACTATCTCAAAAGCAGGGCAACTCGAGAAGAGTATGGCTTTCATCTTCAATAACCTCAGAATCGGCAACAGCACATAGTCTCGCTTCTCGCGGCAATTGCGGCCGCCCCATCTACATGTCTCAACTGTAGCACTGTGGGACCCCGTGCGAATTGATGCAATAGCTACAAGCTTGTTCCTGGACAATGAAGCAAGCAAATAAGCTTGGGGCCCTGGTGCCAAGGTGGGATTTATGTGTGCATGATAATGACCAGTTTTCACTTGGGCCAAAGTAACTGCGTCCCATATATTTTGAGAAAAACAACCAATGAGATATTGTTGCAAAAGCTCGGGATCGAATCGGCAAGCATCGAGCAAAGGTTCGCTGTTACAGCCCAACGGGCAAACCATGTAGTACAATGCTCTTTCCAACATCGTTTCAAAGCCGAGGAGATTCAGCCATGGCAAGTGCAAGAACGGGATACCTAACATCATCCATGTGGTGCACCTTGCGGATATATAGTGGAGATGGCACTTCATGGCGTAATGTTGAAGAGGCCAAAAACCGTCTCTTGTAAAAGAATAGCATAGGGCACCGTTGTTTTAACTCCGAGGCTGTAAGTGAGAAAGGACTTTTGCACCCGCTCCAAGCTCTCCCAAGCACTAGCACTAATGGCAGCCCCCCACACTTTAGAGCCATACAGTAAAACAGGCTCTACCAAAGCCCGAAACAAGTGGGCTTTCCGTGGCCAATCATGAATTTCTGCGCGAAAACAATTGTTTTGCATTGCATAGAGTGCTCTCCATCCAGCAGCCACCCGCTTGGTAATACACTGTTCCCAAAGTGTGTTCTTACAGAATTCTACACCAAGATACTTGTAGCTGAAGATGCACCCAAAATTAGATCGTTGATGTCAAAGAGCACACATAGATAAAACTGGCCTGGGTCAAAGTTTTAGCGTCGGGATAAACCTTGCTATCCCAAACCAAAACCAAAGACCACCAACAAGTCAGAGCCCGAATCACATTCCAAAATGCATTACTGAAACTATCCCCAAACTACAGGGGGGAAACCCAACCAACCTGATCATGAATGCGTTAGAGCTAGAAGAGATCAATGGACCATCTATATGTCATGAAACTAAAAATGAAAAGATTCCAAAGAGAAGAATTATTGAGATATCATATGAGTTCTGCAGTATTAAGTGCTGGCTATTTTTAGAATACTTTACTGACTACTAAATGATACTTTCTAAGGGACACTCTAACATGCTTTCTCCTAATCCTATCTTGAAGAAAATAATAGTTTATGGAATCCTGACCTATTCGTGTCCATTCAGTGATCAGTTTGCTACTCTTCCGTGCGCTCATCAAGTAATGAACTATAATAGAAGACACCAACAACTTCATCCATTTTCGAGAAACTCTGATCCTAAGCTAAGCATCCATGATACGATATATAGTGTATCAAATAAGACCAAAGAATAAAATCCTTGCATCTCTCTGAATTTATATTAGAACTATTTCGTAGAGTCTACTCAATGATGTTTATGATCTTTAGTGATTTTGTGATTTCCTTCTCTTCCAACCCTTGTGCCTCTCCTTTGGTATGCAAACTGCTCTAAGGGCACAACTGAGATGCTCCCATGAACTCTCTCCTCTAGTGACTCGTGGGATTTCATCCTCGAAGGGACGAATTTGAGAGTTTTAGGATCACTGTGTAGATGAAAGATTAGTTGGAAAAGTCAAGGGCTACATAGGTGTTTGTAGAGTCTACCTTGGTATTGTACATCTCTCTATCTATCTCATGTACTATACATGTACCCCTATTGTATAATTTGATCTTTCCTCCTTACATTCCTATCAAGCAAACATTAATTACTTTGAGAAATTTAAAATTCTATTTGAGCACGAAATAGGTCGCACGCTACCCACACGATGCAACATATGGTCGGACTGAAGCAGAAGTTGGCGTTTTATTCTAAGAATTACGCCAGGAAATTATAGCGTGTGTGATTGCATTCAAGGGAACTAAAAACAAATGCGAAGAAGATGCTAGAATGATTGTGAGAATCAAGAAGGTGAAACTTTTTGGCAATTAAAGAGTAATTTTTTTAAGTGCTTCAAAAATTAAAGAAGGATAAAAGTCGCAAATAACATTCACAGTAATAATACAAGTACATTTTTATATTAAAAATATGTTAAAAAGGATCGTCATGATGATCTTCTCGAGAACAGAACATAGATGTTATTAACAAAAGACAAACAAAATTGACTATTCAAGCCCGGGTGGTGCACTTATACATAAGGGGGGTATGGCATCTGCGTTCGGAGGGTAGCAAAAAACCCCCCTTGTATACGCAATTTTAAAAGGCAATTTGACCCCTTTGTGTATAGATATTGCTCCAAACCAGTGCCTAAAAACACCCCTAATCCCTACGTATACGTGCGCAAATGGTCCAGAAAACACCCCTCCGTTGAACTCTCGGGGTTATACGCTGATCAAAGATGAATCCCCTGGGTATTCAAGATGGTCATTCCTATTCATCATATGTTATATCATGTATACAAAATCACTTGAGCGATAAAATCATTAAGTTTCTGATACAGAATCAGGTGTCACACCAAGTTCTTTAGCTATCCGCAGAACATGCTGTCTTCCAATTTTTATCGCCTGTGAGGTGTCCATCTCTGAATAGCTGGTCACATCTGGCACATCAATGTCCATGGCCTGTACATCATGAGTTATTGGGACTGATTCTGAACCGTCGAGGACTTGAGGTCCAAGCAACTCCCGTCATAGCACATTTGTGAACTTAGCTGAATGAAATATTTTTAACTTTTTGGAGGCAATATCGTGCTCCTGGATTCCACCTTCTTGAACCTCCTCGTTTTCAAAATCGTCAGAGCCCATATACTCGAAACCTCCCCATGTAACCATGGATAATGCACGATGAAGAAGCTTATTAAGATCCTGATGCTTTTAAAAAGTAGGTTGTAAGGCCTCAATACCTTTCTCAGTGGACTTCAATAGTCTTTTTGTCTCTTGCATGCTTTCCTCGTAGCTCTTTTCATCCAACCCTTGTAATATTTGATCCAGATTAGACAAGTTTGTGCCTTGGGTTAACTTGAGATTAATTCTTGAAGTGGCACCCTCTTGTACATTCTCCTCCTCTGCCTTCTCATCTTTGGAGATACCAGTTGGCATTCTCTCCAGCGTTTTAAGGAAAGATCTAAGAAATCTGCATACTTTATCGTCTTTTTCAAATGCCACACTCTGCTTTCCTTGCATGAGCGCAACACGTGAAGTTGTGCCTGCAGAAAAGGAGTCTAGGATGCATCCATTGCAACCCAACTGTATCTCAGCTTACCTGTGAAGTAGGTCTGGTATTTTTTTTTTCTTCATCTGCATTTCCGGTTAGTGGCATGGGCAGCAGGGGAATGCTCTTTGGAGCATTGCTCAACTGGCTGAGGTGTGGTTCTAATTCAGGTTGCACTGGCAGAACACGTGCCTCGCTCTTGTTGATAAGCCCACTTCTCAAATCCAATCTCTTCATACCAAATTCCACAGATTGTGGAAGAACAAGGGATCGGCAGCATGAAAGGGGTTCTTATTTTTGCCTTCGCTGTGTTCTGCGTTCTTTTCGTAATCCTGGCCGATCTAAAAATGTCGTTGATTTGCACCAGATGCACGACCCAATGATTCAGAGTTCCGGCAAGTAGACAGAGGAGGAGGAGGGCCACTGCAGGAAACCCAAAATCGGGCAGAAAATTGGAGCTGGAAAAGGAAATCAGAGATTCTCTGCCTGTAACGGAAATTGAGAAAACAGAGTGCAAAGAGGGTTTTGAATGCGCAGTATGCCTTACTGAATTTTCGCAGGGAGAAAAAGCCAGCATGCTGCCAAGCTGCAAGCATATGTTCCATAGTTGCTGCATAGACGTCTGGTTCAAATTTCACGCTACCTGCCCTTGTAAGGAAAACTGACCGAGAACCCTAAAAGATTATCACAATTTTTTCCAACTATATGGAACTCTGTCGGATTTGAAAAGAATAAGATTCTTCGATCCCCAAACCATTCTGCCATTGCGCCATTCTTGCCTTAAAATGCTATCCAGGAGGCTTGCATGGCCCTTGGATGTTGGACCATTGAAAAAAAAAAGCTAAATCAACGACTAAGAAATGATGCACTCTAGATGTACGCATTAGTACATCCATTCCAATACGCCATGAAATCATAGAAAAACCTTTGAGAAAAGCGTACAAAAACACAAAGAAAACCCCCTGTTATTATGCTACATATTCAATGCTGGTGGACAGGGCATCTACACGGGCCCGAAGATCAGCAAGGCTCACCCTATCTTGCTGCCTTCAGATTGTGTTAGGGAAACGCCATCCTCAAGCCGCATGCGGGTCTCCATGCTGGAAACACGCTGCTTCACTGTGGCCAGTTGTTTTTTGAGCAAATTGGATGTATGCAGAGGCCTGCATCTCTTCTATCAGACTGGCAATCCTAACTGTGTTGCTTTCAACCATCGCCTGAATCTGTTGCCTGAGCTCTTCAGATGCTTGGTCTGGTGTTGTTGGGGGGCATGCGGGGCTTGTGACTGGGTTTGGGTATCTGCCATATGCCTGTCGGACCATGCTTGTTACCCAAGACTTTGCCTGTCAATTTTGCATGTGTCATCTGGTCTATGTAGAGGGATGATATCTATGTACTCTCATGTGATGAGTGTGGATGTCGTGCATCCCATAGTGGTGCATCATCATCAAATGCACCTCCACAACACAACAAATCAAAATCGATATCAGACAAAAAGAGTAAATCCGTATTGAAATATCAGATCCCAAAATCCTCTCAGCATGCCACGATCTGCCTAGACCTAAGCCTCCATTGCAAAAAAAAAAAAAAAAAAAAAAAAAAAAGCCCACAGCCCATCCAACTAGAATACACACTGTACACATGCCCTAAATTTGACCCCCAAATACTCAATGATTTTTTTTTCAAAAAAAAACAAATATAGCAACTTTCTAGTCCATACAATTGGCAAACCATTGCAAACTGGGTACTTTTGTCCTTAAGGCCAAGATAATGGGTGGTATATTGGGCAAAAGCTGAAGCTCACAGCAATAGAGTTGCAGTTTTTTAGTGAGTTTGTTGTGGAGTGCCGAGGTATCGCTGTCTCTTTAGGGCAGTTCTCCTTCCTCCTCACTTGCTTTGTAACATTACCATTCTTTTAATATATTGATGACACAGTTCTTCAAAAAAAAAAAAAGCTGAAGCTCACATATAAAGTAGGTTCTCTATGTTAGAAATAATGTACCCTTGCATGCCCTTACATGGGGCTCATGCATTGGCTCGCTTATGCCCAAGCCTCACGTAAGGGCCCAAAAGGGCACATAATATTAAGTTAAAATTAAATTAAAGCTGTCACATTGAGGGAAGGTGGGCAATCCAAAAATTGAACTAGAATTAAAAATTGAAGTGAACTTAATTTAATTTTGACGTCTACAAAGGCTAAATTAAACCATTATTACTGCATTTAAAAAATACACGAGGGGTTGCCCTTTGATGTCCGGAGA
Organism: Isoetes taiwanensis; assembly: GCA_021234155.1. NCBI lineage: Eukaryota > Viridiplantae > Streptophyta > Lycopodiopsida > Isoetales > Isoetaceae > Isoetes > Isoetes taiwanensis. The sequence continues at coordinate 2,538,496 of JAJEKV010000020.1, read as the reverse complement.
ATATGTGTTTTCGTTTGTTGTTTCGTACTAGATCTTTTTTGTTTTGTGTGAAGCCATATAAATATTATGAACACAGAGTATTATTTTCTTAATGTACGAGTCTTGAGTTTTGTTTATAAAGCTATGCAGGTCAATTTATACAACCAAGGAAGGGAAGAGAAAGTGTTAATAACTTTATACTAACTAGGCTAAGCCCATTGGACATTTTTAAGACATTGTGGTCTTCTTCAGGTGAACGCTTCTGACAAAATATACATTTCTGTTTATCTGGACTTATAGTACATTTTTGTTTACCTGGAAAGAGACATTGTACATAACTCGATGCCTTCCGACTGGAGCCCAATTTTTTGGATGCTGGATTTCTGTATTTTTGCTGTTGATCTCCTCGCAACATGGAGACCCTCCTGGACCAATCTCCAGCTCTGCGGTGATAGTATTTTGGATGAATTTTAAGGACTCTACAAAAAACCTAAAACCAGTTGACTTGATGCTCTTTTGGTAGGAGTTGTCCCAGAGAACAAGTATCTGGCAACAGGCAGTCAGTTTCTCTCATCGGCATCTGCAGATGCAAATATGTGATGGCAAAGATAAGTTCAAAACGTTGATAAGAGTGTCTTGGTATGAAGTGAAAAAAAGAACCTCCACTTACCTGGCTTCGAATCCATGTGTTTGGGTAATCACCATCTGCAAAGAAGAGCAGCTGAAGGGCATCAATTTGCCCTGATGGAAATCCATCAAGAACTCCAACCATCGACAACACTCTTCCCGTTTCTGGAAGGGTATAAAGAACTCCAGAACCTTTCCATAAATTTTGAGTTTAGTAGGTACCTTGCACAACATCAAAAATTCAAGTTGGTTAGGCGGTTCGAACAGTAGCGACTGGCAGTTTATTGACAACAACTAGTTTAGAATAGAATAGAATAGAATAGAATAGAATACATTTATGTCCTTTGTGCCGTAAGGCCCCTGGACTTGTGTAGCATGGGCGAGCTCCCTACAAGGGTGCTACTAGCACATCACGCTGTTTTAATGTAGCCTTTTCTGAAGGCTGACTTTTTTCCTTTAATACCAGCACCCCGCTTTACCTCGGCTTCTTGGCCGTGCAGTGATGCGTCGTTATCAATCAGCTTTTAGCTGAGCATTTTGTGTGAGGCTATATGACCCGTATTGTACAGATCATATTACAAGCCCTCTTTCACTGTGTACCTCTCTCAGTAATGCGGTCATCATTCTTTGGATCGCATCTCGCGGATCCCGTAACGATTCCGTCATCTTCATCATCCATTGGATTGGTTCCCCCACTTTATATTTCTATATCGTCCCACGATGTCCCCATAGATCGGGCGGTCGTTAATCATATGGTTTTCATCCTCTATTCCCCCGTCACATATTACGCATATCCTGTCCTCCTTGTCTATCCCTCTCCATGCGTCCTTTTTCGATTCTTAGATCGTGGCTTCCCATCCTGAATCGGCCGTTATGTCCCTTACATTTCTTCCCCAATATGTTATCCCGGTACACGGGTGTCCCATCTGTTGGTGCGGATTAAAACTTTATGAGCCGGTCTGTCTTGGGTCTGTATGTCTCTGACCATGCTCTTGTCGCTATGTACCGTCCACTCCTCATTCCACTGCTCTTCTTCTATCAGGTTACTCAGGTTTAGTCCCATCTTCCTGGTCCATGTTGCCACCTCTCTGAACCATCCAGTGCCTTCAAGGATGTGTGATTTTGCTGATTCGGTGATTGCAATCTTTGGGCGGTTTCCATGGATGTCTCAGCGTTGTCTCGGCGGTATCTTATGGTTCTCTCCCATGCTCTCACTTCCATCGGCCTTTGCCCTGTTTCGAGGACCATGACTGTCAGTGGCGTGTTTGTCCTTACCACAATTCTGTGCTACGTGCCATTGTCTAAAAATTCCTTCCTGCTTTTCCCAGTTTCTTTCTGTTAAGCCTGGCCCCCATGCTTCTGCTCCGTACAACTGGGTGGTGGCTATCGCTGCACTAAATAGGTAACATTTGATGTCCCAATCAGTTATTCGACTTCTGTTACAGAAGTTTTTCATGTTAAAGTAACTTCCTATAGCTGATTGGAATCTGGCGTTAGCTCCTTTGGCCCACTTCCCTGTGCCATGTGCATCATAACCTAGATATCGTGATACATTTGCTTCCTCTATCTCCTTCTCTTTATATCCGAAAGGTTTATGCCTGTTCTCGTGTCCAAAGATCACTATCTTTGTTTTTGCTATGTTCCTTTGTTAGCCTGTATCTTCACAAAATTGTTCGAATTTTTGAGCAACAATGCATTCCTTTGTTTTTTGTTGCCATCATACTAAGATCGTCCGCATATAGCATTATTGGTACCTTAGTGTCTCCCAGTGTGGGGGCATACTCGTCCCCTTGCTGATCTGTTATGTATCCCTGTAGTGCATCTATGTATATTCCAAACAGAGTTGGGGATAATGGGCATCGCTTCACACTGTGTCACATATTATATTTGTCCTTCTGCTCCATCTTTGCATACACCTTGTGGTGCAGGTCTTGCGATCGATCCTACCATGCTTCTCGGGGCTTGCATATCCATTAGTCTTTTAGCGGCTTCTCTCGGGGATTTGTGTCGAGCGCTTTTTCGAAATCTACAAAGCGGCCAGATTATTTTCTTTCCATGCGCTTTGTTACGCTCTATTAGTATCCAGAAGGGTCACGAGATGATCGTGGTTGAGTGCTGCAGTGCGAACCCGGCTTGCCCTTGTGCTCTCACATTTCCTTCCTCTGCCCATTTCTTTAGTTTGTTATCCAGTACCTTTCCAAACCATTTTGCGAAAATCGAGCTTACCATTATCGTCCTATAGTTCCCTGGATCTTTTCTATTCCCTGCCTTATGTAGGGGTATGACTCTGTTGTATGTCCATGCAATGGAGCCACAGTATGTATGATGCCATTAAAATGTACATTACACAATGCGCTAATTTACGTCCGGTAGCATTTCAGCAATTCCACGGTCGGTAGTATAAATCGGTGCTTTGTGATTAGCCATTTTGTTTAGGGCTAACATTACTTCCAACATATTGAAGCATGGTTTGTCGGGTCATCTTTGTATTGGTATTGGTACCCGAAATTGGCCCTGTCTTATATAATTTGTCAGATATGTCTCCCATCCCTCGATTCCAATGTCATCTTGTTAGTCCCTTGCTTTTTACATTGCTACCCCCTCCTTTGTTTTTGAATCCTTTCCGAATCTTGGGCTGTTTTCTCGGTGGTTTTCCCATGTACCATTGGTCTTTGTGGCGAGGTTATTGTATCTTTTCTTCTTTAGTAACCTTATGTATGCTGCCTTCTCTTCTCGGTATGTCTCCCTCCCCTTATGCTTTCTTAATTTCCTCTTGTGTTCTCTCGTGACTTTTCGTCATCATACCATCTTGAAGCTCTGAATGCCTGTTCTTCCTAATTTTGATCCTTCTCCCAAACACATCTGCTGCTACCCTTATCATTATGTCATTGAGGGTATTCCCATTATCAATTGCATTGTGTTCCCCCCAGTCCCATTTTCCCATTTCATCCTTGATCATTTGGGTAAAGGTTTCTGCGTACCTTTCCTGGAATTGAATTCTTACCCTGTCTTTGTTATCCTTCTTTATTTCTGTGCCATCCTTTTGTGGCGTCTCATCCAATCTAAATGTTAGTTTGATCGGTCTATGGCTTTCCCTTTTCCCAGTCGGCCATTCCTGTAGCATTAGCCCTTCTACCTTTTCTTTGGCGGTGGCTCAAAATTATATAATCCACTATGCTCTTACCATGTGAGTTTTGGCTCGTAAAACCTCCCGATCCCCTCCATCTTTTCGTTCCATTAGCTATGATCACCCCTGTTGCCGTGCAGACTTCCAGCAATAGCTCACCCCTAGCGTTGACCTCAGCCTTATCTTCTGTATCCCTCTGCCATTCCTGTGTCCTCGCCGTGTACACTATCTGACCATCTTTCTCATCCGCGTGCGTAATTTGTGCTTGTTCCTGTCTGGTTCTGGCATTTAGATCTCCTACTATAATCATTGGTCCTTGTCCCTTCCATTTCGTTATGTTCTCTCCAGTTCAAAGCCAATTCCGACTTATCATTTGTTTGGCGGGTAATATGCAATTATCAGAACTACCTCTTGTTTGTTTTTCAATTGAATATTCAAAACCATATATCTTTTATTGATATCTGAATGTAACATACATGCATTGTGAGCCGCACTATTCTTTATATAACAAGCCAGACCTGCACTCCCTCTCCCTTTCTTGAAATCCCTGTCTTTCCAACATGTAAGCAAATTGGTACCCTTCCTCCTCGGTAACCTTTTTAGTGTTATGCTCCCATGTCTACGCCAAACATATTATGTCGCGGCCGTGGGCACCTTCGATCTTTCTCCATCATCCCATGGGTACCAGTGCAGTTCGATTACCATAATGTCGGCGTCTTTTCCCCAGGGTTGCTCCTTGGGGTCTCCATGTTTTCCGTGCCATTCCCCATTCTCCTTGGCCTCCCTGGTTTCATTGTCGGGGTTGGCCCTTGAGCCCCGCTTGATTTGTTCGCTCTTCGTTTCCCCCGTTTCCGCTTCCTCCTATTGCTCAACGTTACGGCTCCCATCTCACAGTGATTGCTCTTAGTGCCTCCCTCGCATTACGTTCTCCTGCATCGATTGTATGGGTTTCACGAGATGTGAATTTTCCTTCTCTGCTCCCGTTGGTTTTGCTACCCCCCGCAACCCCTTCCGTCTCCTCTGGGTTGAGTCCCTGCTCTCTTACCCTTTTGTGTATGTATACCTTGCCATTCTTGACCCCTGCTTGTATCCCAGTTGGTTCGGTTCAGCTTTGGCCAATTCCACTGTGTAGCCCCCTGTCTACGCATCACTTTGTTAATGCCTCCTGTACTTTGATTCCATTCCTCAATGCGGATCCCATCCGTAAGATCCTCTCCTTGGTTGCCATGTCCCTCAATGTCGGGGTTTATGTGCCTCGATCTCCCCTCCATTGGCCCGTCGGGGCTTTGGCGATAGCGCCCTGTGTTCCTTGAACACAGTCTCTATCACTTCTGCGGTAACTTCGATATATATCCTCATTAGGCCTTTTACGCTATCCCAATTAGCCTAACATCATGTTTAATCTTATTACGCTCCTCATACTCCAATAAATGTGGTTTTATCCTATCATATGACTCCCATGCATCCAGCTCAACATTTGATTTCTCTAATTCAACCAACCTTTGCGGGATCTTTGCTTTCTCCTCTTGATCTCGTCCATTCTGCATTTGCATTTCCTCGTTCATCTTCTCCACCCCTCCTACTCTCCGTCCATGCTAGTGATGGCTGCTTTATTCTTTGTTACAAGTCTCGACCAATGCGTTGAGTGCATCGGTTAGGGATCTTTGCCTCTAGCCGTTTATCCATTTGTGCCAAGAAGTCCCTAAGGTCTTGTTGGCTCCGGCTCTTGCCGCCTCAATCTCCTCTGGCGGCTGCGGTTGATGCTATCGGCCATCGCCCTCGTTTGCTAAGAGAATCCTGTGCAGAAAGACTCTAAGCAGTGCGTTCGTGCTAGACTCTTGCTTGTGAAATAACCGTCGTTTCCCCTAAGACTATATATATTTCTTTGCTTCTAAGCGGTATTTTTATTGGCGATTACCGTTCGATTTGAATTTCAAATTTTAAAATTCAAAATTCAAAAGGCCCTAATTAGTTTTGTCCGTCCCTTTTTATTGTCACTTTCGGTTCTTTTCGTCCGGTTGCCCAAGGTTGATCCTCTCGGGTTTCGAGTCGAGTGGTTGGGTAGATGCTTATGCGTATTGATTAGCTAGTATTTTCGTGCGATTGCGAGATTACGTACCCGCAATTTTTGTAGTTACGTGTTCTGTATTTACATTGCATGTATCGTTACATTTGTCTTTGTGCTTTCGTGCTCCCTAATTGCGTGGTGGGGGTAAACCCCCCCTTGTCCATACTTTTCCCCGATCCATGGTGTCGGCGGTTTAGATCCTCACGGGGTATTCTTCATACCTCTTTACATATATTGTGCAGATTAGTTATATTGAGTTTTTAGTGGTCAGGGTTACCGGTTGGTGGGTCTTGCCCTCGCTATCACGGTGTCTGGCGGAGGCTTGGCCTCCTTGTCCCGTAACTTGTTCCCGTCCACCTTTTACTACGTGTTGCCATACATCGATGGTGAGGTATTCTTCATACCCATTTGTACAAGTCATATGCCGTTCTCCATGTGTTGATGAGTTTTTGGTGGTCCGGGTTACCCGGTTGGTGGGTCTAGCCCTCGCTATCACGGTGTCTGGCCGGAGGCATAGCCTCTCTGTCCCGTATCTTGCCGTCGCCTTTTACTCTGAAATCCTTTTTTGTTCTGCGCGTTAGCCTGCGTGTCCTTTCATCAATCTCCCCCCTTGTATCTTTTTACGGGGCTTGTTATCTCTGTCGGATTATTCTTGTTCCTTTTCTATCGTCACTTACATCACCCATTATTTTGTATTTCCCTTATTTTGAGTGTTTTCGTCACCCTTCTCCTCCGAGTCGATATCTCCCATGATATAGTCCTTTTGTCTATTTTTGCATGGTGTCTTTCTGTTCCATGCCCCAATGCGACCGGCGTGCTTTTGTAATATTTTCCTTCCCTATGTTTATATCTTCTATCTCCTATCTTACGTCTTACGGTGTAAACCTTGCCGCATTATGTTCCTTGATGGGTCTTGATGGTCCTCATTTATGCTCTAAATTACTAGAGTCCATAATTTCTATAATTTCCCATGTGTTAGTGCATTGCCCCGTGGAGTATAATCCTATGGATCGGGATCGTTTCATCATCGAGGCGGTGTTTAGAATACATAAAGGAGCTACTTTATCAGTAACAGATATCACTTCAGATTCTATTGAGACAACTATTACTATATATTTCCTTCATTCAAAAATTTCAAAAATTTTCTCCATACAGAGATATTACATATTAAAGCATATTTAAACCTGTATCCTTTAAACATGTTCAGGTATTCGGCTATGTCTATTTCTGCATAATTCTGCTATGCATTCAGCTACAAAAAAAAGCAGTCCGTCAGAAGCTTAACTTGTCTGCGCTATATATGCGGGCTTCCCGCATCATTCAACTATTTTTTCATATAACATTTACGGCGATACAACTTACCTATTTTTGATTTGGATTCATGAAAAAACGAGGAGAGTAAAAGTAAAAAGTAAAGAGTTAAAAACAGAAATCATGCAAAAGGAGATTACATGCCGCCCATCCTCCTTCCCTATCCTGCACGTTCAATTCAATTATTGGGGCTTTTCCCTGCCGACGGCTCTCCGATCTTTCTGACCTTTTCCAAGTGTCTTCCAACATATGCTCGGCACACGAAATCCACAGGATTCTTCTCACAACAATATATACAGACCTTACCGAGATCGCATATTGTGAGATTATCGCCGATATCTTGCTTAACGTTGTATTCTTTGAGTGAATCTGCAGACGATTAAAGCCTTTGCATGGTTCTATCCAAATCTCGGGCCTTTATCGAAGTCGTTTTTGTCGCCCTAGCACCCCAAGCACCTCCAACAGCCCTAAAGTGTAACCATTATCCCGCATATCTTGAGCATGGTGGATTACGTGCCGCGAGAATAAGCGATTGCACTTTCGCCATGACTAATGCAAGATGGCAGCCCCCGACCTAGACACCGACATTTCGGTTCACAGATACACCACGGGTTGAGATCCTCCAGGTCCGGATTGAAGGGCACCGTGAGGTAACCCGGAGCTCCAGATCTTGGTCTCTTTCTGATTTTCTTCTCATCTTCGGTACTTCCGATTACTACCCTCTTTCCCTTGTCCATCTTTCTGCAACTGCGCTGCGTTGTGGCGGAGGCGAGGATTTTGTTGCTGAAGATGCGGCGGCGCTCCCTTGGCTGTATGAATTTGAGAGCTCACGATTCCTTGACTGGACGCTGAGGGGACTTGTGAGCTGCTCTCACAATTAGTCCATATAATGTTTGATACGCTTTTTAGGGTTACGAAAGTCAATGCGAATTCCGCCATCCAATTTTACCGCTCATTATTAATGCTTGTCTTGTCCTATCCTGTCTCTCCGATTTTAAGATGCGAATATTCACCGTCTCGCTTCCTTGTTACTTTGTCGACCTGCGTAAATATCGTCCTTTGCCCTATATTTTCATTATTTCCCCTTATTTCATTAGCGCCCCTATCCTAGACTTTATGATTATACCACTGGTCATTCGTATTACGTTCATATCTAGTTATTATTACAATTTTATTATTATTCTTATTATTCGTTGTTTATTATCTATTCTCTCCCTATGTCGTGATGCCATGTGTTCCGTACCCTATACGATTCGATCGACCCGTTGTTGTCCGGTCGTCCACATAGTCCGTTCTCTAATTAGGTGTTCAAATTTATTTTTGTTTTATTTTATTTTGTTTTATTTATTTTATTTTATTTTATTTTATTATATTTCATTGCCTCCCTTAATTTCGTCCCTCCCTCCCTATTTTGTTTTCGTTTCCTTTATTTTATTTTCTTTCCTATTCATTCATTTTCTCCTAACGTTTCTGTAACGTACTGTAGATTTGAAAAATTTAAATAAAATTCTCATAAAGTAAAATTTGAAATTTGAATTAGCATTTTAACCGCCCGTCGCCATGTCCGGGAGCTTCTTTCCCTCTGCCGATTCTCTGTACATTATTTCCCACCTATTTCTCCAGTGATTGTTGGTTGGAGCCGTGTATGATCTGTGCTGTTTTGACGATTCATCCGGATATTTGTAACGGTATCGTCTCCGGCCAAGCATGATTGATTTCTCTAAGATAATCTTATCTCTAGTATAATATAATCCATCTAGAATACTCTCAGGCTAAGCGCGTGTCTAACTATATCTAATCTTTAATCTTTAATCTGAGATGATGCACCTACTTGGTTTCCGCCTCCATTGCCACCGTCGCCCTCCATTGCCACCGTCGCCCTCCGTCGCCCTCCGTCGCCGTTTTTCACATATTCTAAGCATATTTTAACATATACTTAGAACATGCCTAAAAACCACATGAGCTAGGGTTTGTCCCCCAGGGGCAATCCAAAAAAATTTGTGTATTGCACGATGTGTGCTAGGGAATTCCAAAATCGTCATGCATGGAGAGAGATGTAAAGCTTGTGACCAGTCAACTTCTCGGGTATGATTTGAATTTTCTAGCTCAATGAATACGTTTGGTGTCAATTCCCAAGGAGCTTACACGCTTATATCTTGTGCATTATATTGATATGGAGGTTCAAATCCTCTTCTTTTATAAAACCATTGTATGTATATGACCATTATGTATTGCACATTTAAATGCTAGGGTTTATGACATATTTTATCTGCACTCGAGGGATAAGATTTGATCTCATTTGGCATATTCCATTTTGGGCCGGCGCTTAGTGATAAAGCCGATTTAGTGATAAAGCCTAAACCCCCATATAAATTTAAATTAGTTTATTCCATAGTCAATAGTAACTAAAAATCATGTCCAGAGGCAATAAACCAAGATAACCTCTAGTTCTACAATTGCTCTACACATAAGAAGTGTCTCATCTATTTTGGACTAAAGACTGATTGCTGGAACATGCATTTGAGCTCCAACCTATTTGTATAAACAAATAAAACAGTTGACAAACATTATCCTCACATCCACGTTACATATTGCTGAAAGCTTCATTTAGTTTCCATTCAGTACATATTTGATTCTGCCATCTGTTTTGCATGTTTTGTATACATAACTATATTGTGCAAATGTGCACTTCCTAAAGACCCTAAAACTTCATATCGATCTTATTTCAAATTGTTTTACATTTTGCAGCTATCATATGCTGCTTCCAGCTACTTTATTGCTCCTCTCAATACACCTTTACACCAAGTATACTCTTCAGGAGGATGCATATCTTACATGTATTAAGATGTCAGCTCACCAGCAGATGTCTGCAGTAATACAGAAGAACCTTGACAAGGTACATCATGCTTCAATCTTCTCAGGAACGTTTGCATTTTCTAAATAGACATAATTGAGTTCATCCTTCCAGACCTACAAGACACAATATTCGAGACTCACTAATAACTTCAAAAACTCAAAGGAACCAGCTTCTCATCTCATGGCGGAATTCAATCCTCATGTGTGGAACATTAGTCTTATGAATATCATTTCCTTCAGGCCCTCTGATATGATAGTCCATTCCAACCCAATGAGAATAAAATAACAGAAATCAGATGTGTCAAACTCAGGGAATGAAAAAGTTAAAATCAAAGGTCGCTCATGCATGAGAAAATCCAGACTGAAAGACAAAATTCCAGGCAACTTCACAAAGATCTAAGGATGACAATTTCCACACCTGTAAATTGGAATATCTAAAAAATATTAGAACACAGATAGCATCTTTTGGAATAAAGCATACTAATTGTGGGCAAAATAAAGTAGAAGACTATAATTTTCTTATGATATACCATCCTTACTTTGCTAAAAGTTAAACATCTGTACCTGTGCAGCAATGCTATACTCTTCAACCAATGGCCCCTTCGATAGATGTATTTGTAGAGGGTCCTCAGTGGACAGTGATACATTAAGCCCCCGTGCAAAGAACATAGCAAATGGATTACGATGGTAATCCCAGAATAGTGAACTATTGCTCAGAGGTGACATGCTCAGGCCAATCTGCATACATAATCTTTTTCGGTCCTTAGTTGAACTATATTTGAATGACCCATGTACAGAGTTTTTTACAACCTATGCCAAATAGTAGAGATATTGAAGAACTGGTGATTTCCTCAAATTATTTCCATGAGCAAATTCACGAAGCTGCAAAAAAAAAGGGGAAGGGGGCGCGGGGGGGGGAGGGAGGGGGGTTAAGAGACAAACCTGGCTGACAAAAATATGTACATAATGACAATCTGCCACTTTGTTTAGGGTGTACAAGTTTGGTTTACACGTAATATGCCTAATAAGTATAATGCTGTAGTGAAATTAATATTCCATTCTTCAGGCGACTCCATGTGTTTTGTAGGCCTTCTTTCTGGCTTGCTTTCATCATCAACCATGTCAAACACGACTATATGCTCAGGATAAATATCAAAAGAATCTCTAAATTCATTACTCTTGTCAAAAGTCAAGTGCTTAAGCAGTAATGGTTAAGTTGATATTTGTTATGGATTCCAGAAACATAAAATTCACCAGTGTCAAGAATATATGGAGTTGAGGATGAGAACCAGGATCGACAGTCACCTCAAACAGAGGAATAAACACATTATCAAGAATTGTTTGAAAAGCTTGTAACAATTTCCATAGCTTTGCATTGTATAAATGAGGAAGCTGCAAAACAATAAATTATTAAGAAGCCAAAAAAATATCAATGGGATAATCTAGATATAGAACATCAATAAAATAAATGCCTTCATCATCAAGGACCATGGCCTCATATGATATATTATATTTACTCAATCAACTTTTCAAATCAAGGAGAGAATTCATAAAGTGGGTGCAAGAGCACCTAAGATACAAATTTACAAATTTAAATTAAACAACATCTGCATTTAATTCTTTTAGAATATTACCTGGATTAACCAAACAACATTCTCACTTTAGAGGTCATTATTGACTATCCAACTCGCCAACTGACCCCATTCGCTATATTTTCTTCCATAAATTGATATTCTTTACTCGGCCATCTGTACAAAAATTTACAGGTCAAGGAATCGACACTGAGCAAGTACAGAAGCATATCACATCATAGAACATTCAGCAAATATAAGCATACTTTCTAATAGCTGGAAACATGCAATACACCATGAATACATATCAATTTGAATTAGTACCATATCACCTCATTACCACCACTGTTCCCTGGGGGATTCGTCAAGGCGCATCCCCGTTATACAAAAACTGGGTTTGGCATGTCACCAAAACTGGGTTTCTACAATCTGTTAGAGCTGAACTAGTTTCTTGGCTAACAGGTTAAACCATATATGAGCTACAAGATAAATATCAACTGCCACAGGACAAATCAAGCTCACTAGAAGACAAACCCAAGGCAGGACTTGGGCAATTCATGAGGGTGCATCCCCATTACCATAGAACCCAGTTCTGGGAGCTTTGCCATGTAAGCAAAGCAAAGACATTTGCGTGAAGACCATTCCCATTGCAGCTCAGTACTTCTAAACCTAAAATCAGAGCAAGAAACGAATCATAATCGATCTCTTCACTAGAAGACCAATCAAATCTGGCAAGAATACAAACCCAGCTCTGAATTCAGCAATTCGGAAGTCCTCTCACACTTCCGAGTTTTTTGAAGTTGCCTTTGCCACGAAGGATCAAATAAAGCTGGAGAAGAGATAATGCGACCAAATTTTTTTTGCCGCTCCTTGCCACGAAGCAAAGGCAAGCCGGCGTAACAGACTAATGGGGATGCAACCTAAGTCGTTGAGGACTTCTGAAGAAAGGGAAGGTGCCCTGGACTCGTTAGCAGAACTCTGCGCTAAAGGACTTGATAAAGGGGGGAAGCGCCCTCAGTATCAAGATAAACCAAACTATGCCTAACAAATAAGTCTTAGGTCCCATCTTCTTTTTTATTTTAGAAGGGTTTGAGCACCGCATGTAACGCCGCATGCGGCGTTCCTTTTCATCTTACAGTCCCCAAGTTTCCTCCTGTGGGATGGAGTTGCTGGAATTAAATGCTACAAGCTTGAACTCGAGCGCCAGCATTCAATTACTGAACTCAACGGCTTGCTCGTCTACGAAATATTGCTTTACGATTTTTCTCATTTTCCTCTAATCATTTTTCTTGACAATTCCCCTCAGCTCATTTTGAAGCCTCAGCTTAGATGATTCTCATATCGGCACCTCAGCTGGATCGGATCCTGGAAATCTGAGCAGACACCGTTCCATTTGCCATCTGCAAGCACCAAGTAAAATACAGCGTTGGATGATTCAGGTCAGGATTTGAGGAAACCCTAAAGATAAACAATCGTCTAAGAAATACTATACACAACTGAAAAGGAAAAAGGGCCCTCATGCCTACATGCCTTTTTGGGTTTACAGATAAGTTGTAGAAAGAAATCCACATGCAGGTGTGAGTTGTTAGCTATGAAGGAATATGTTTGAAAGCAGTACCTTCACCAACCAAAATCGCAAACACGACCGCGTCATCCTGCAAAAAAAGGCAAGAGTAAGACAAGATCGGGGTCCACTGGCACCAATGGCTATCAACTCTCAATAGCCGACCAAGCTCCAATGCCACTAACACAATAAAACCATGCCAAACCAAGCATGAAGCTAAGCCACCAAGGCCCCAAAACCATTAAACAACCACCAAGGCTTAAAACTGTAAACAAGCCACCAAGGCTCTAAAACCATAAACCAACAGTCCCAAATCAATATGAGCCATCCAGGCTCCATAATCATAAACCAATCAATACAGTAATAACCAAAGTAAGTCATACTGGCAAGATGAAATAAGAAAACTGGAGTGATTGGCCTTTGTATCAGCAGAAAAGAGGAAGAGAGAGGGAGGGTGGAGGGGAAAGTAACCTCAGCAAAAATTTTCAAAATAGAGATGCGCATAGAAGCGTTGATGACATACATGCCAATCTACAAATACGGTGAGAGCTTGGCGATAGCTAACTGCTAGGGACACGTGTCCTCTAGCTCTAGAAGTCCATTTACCATCTATTCGTTGAGAAAGGTGAATGTGGCTTCACTATCTATATGTGTCTATTGCACCTACACATATATTATCTTGGATGCATTGCGAACATTCGTAACACAACCACAACTAACGCACATAAATGCCTTCACACGTCCACGACTAATGCCAGGCATCGCCGGGCATATGTTTCTAGTCTTGCATAAACTGAAGTAGTACTTCTGTGTTGCTGCCTTAGTGCCAAGCATGTACTTATAGCAGCTAACTTGAAAAGCTTGAAGCAGCAGAGTAGTCCAATTTTATCTTTGATAAAAAAAATCTTGCCTTCCCTCCATGGTTAGAGACTCTTCTTCTCCATTCTGACAAAAGGAGATGGGAAACAAGGAAAAGATGTGCAACAATGAGGCCTTTCAAGAGAAAGGTGTTGATTGGGCTAGTAACAATGAGATCAAATGCCAACGTTGTATTTACTTGCACTTATCCAAAACTTCTTTTGTTAATTCCGCAAGGAAATGACCTGTACAACTAATTCTAGAATGGGACTCGCATGAAACCAACAAACCGCCCGATAGATAGGCTTCTCATTCATCTTAGCAGATTTTCTACAATGGTGGATAGTGGGTAGCCGCACACATGCAAACTACCCACGAAAATAAAGGGAAAATCCAATTATATCATGGACCCCAAAAATACAATGCTAACAGATGTTCGGCTGGTGTACCTGCTGAAAGCTTATCACCGGGATTAAAAAACCCCGCCCTTTCGGGTTTTCGAGGAAAAACCCTAGTGATAAACCTTCGGCAAGAGGCTTAGACAAACGCAAGGCAGAGAAATCGCTCCCAAAACCCACGAATGGAGAAGTCGAAACAAATGCCGCTCGCCAACCTATACCTGCACATCACCAACACCACAAAAACAAAACAAAACAAACCTCCCAGAGTGGAGGGGCTGATTACGCGCGTGCCACGCGACAAATATAATAAACAAAGAAGGGGGGGAGGATGGGTTCAAAGAGAAAGAGGTACTGCTGAGAGAGAAGAGGAAGCGCCGATGAGGAGTCGATGCAGAAACGCGCCTAAAATAGCGAACTCCCAACCAGAATGGGCATGTGCCGCCCGCATGCATGCAAAACATGCATGCTCGTCCCATTCTAGAATGGCGATCCAATGTCTCGGATCGATGGGATTCTAGAATGGGACTCGCATGAAACCAACAAACCGCCCGAATACCAAAGGACTTCCTTACAAACTAGGATCGAGGACGAAGGTCACAGGACGAAGGCTAAAGGCCGAAAAAGGACAGCATAAAAGAAACGCCAAATTGGCCAAACTAGGCAGGGAGAAGCCCCTCCCCTGCCTGGAAACAATTCAAAGAGAAAGAGGTACTGCTGAGAGAGAAGAGGAAGCGCCGATGAGGAGTCGATGCAGAAACGCGCCTAAAATAGCGAACTCCCAACCAGAATGGGCATGCGCCGCCCGCATGCATGCAAAACATGCATGCTCGTCCCATTCTAGAATGGCGATCCGATGTCTCGGATCGATGGGATCAGCTGCATCAGTGAATATAAATTTGCCAATATCAAAAGAAGAAACAAGAAAATGTTATTTCACCTTGAATAAGATTGTCATGTTTGAAAAAAATCTCTCTTAATCTACTTTGTCCACATGGGTTGTACTTCAAATTAAATTTATCAAACCAATGGAATGTATTCTTATCTGCAGGAACATCAAGCAAATCAATGTTGAGATCATATCTACTGAAATAAACGTCAGGTCTTAAAAAACAAGGTGCTGCGCACGGAGGGTTGCCCTCCATGGCCGGAGGGTGAAGTGGCTTGGGAACAGTTTGACAACCACAGTACCACCCTATCATTCCCTGCGCTATCATTCCAAGAGTATACATTAGAAGAAGAAGGGGCGTTTGTTGTCTCCATTGTGCGCATTAATCTGTCAAAATATTATGTGATGAGACATGCATGTATCAATTTTCTCTTGGTCTGGCCCACATTCTATGTAGTCAAGTACATAACTACATAACCAGTAAATAACTACATAGGCAATATAAAAGAAATATCGTTTTTAAAATTTTGTCCAACATATATCCATCATATGCCCAACATTTATATATTCTTAACACTTTCCCATCATTTTTTTGTATATGTTGGCTAATATTTGTAGAACATTTTCTTTGACATTATATTTTTTACAACAAGTAATTGCCCAATATTTAATGTGTATATAACACGAATGTACTTGAAGTGCGATTAAATAGATGTGTGAAAATGTTGTCAATGTTTGCACGTGTATGCATATAGGCAAAGATGCTAGTAAGGGGTGGGCATAAGATTACACTGTACTTCGGTTAATGGCCTTGCAAGGACTATACTTTGGTTATTGCATTAGGACCATTAGATAAAATATGGGGTCTAAATATAGACCCCCTAAAGGAAAATAAAATGAATTTTCCTTAACTTCCAATTATATATTTCTAGCCATTATAAGCATGCCACATGTGCTTAGGTCTATTGTCTCGTAAATGTCTCATACGAGGTGCCTCATACATCTAGCATTTGAATTTTTGATTTTCTATTATCAAACTGTGGTATCACGATACTTCAGACATAGAAAGTACCATGTAATTGATGGGGTTCGTCAATTTTAAATTATTTGTGTTTTTTGAAAGGATTTGAACGGATAACATCAGGATTTAGATTGCTTGCATTTTGCATTTTATACTGACCCTCATCAATCAAAAAGCTTAAAACTTTGCTCAGGCTGACAAAATCTATCCAACTTCCATCATCAAGACTGTTTAGGATGTAATACAGGGATAAATCAGGCTGACACACCGATTAATCCTACAAATTACCAAGTATATTAGGATGTGAAATAAAGACAGACATGTAGAAATTTACTTAGACGAGCATACTGTGTCTATGATAATGTGTCTATGATAATGCATGTAAATACACCATTTCTGAGTACAAACAGTCCTAAATAGCGGACAAATAGTCTAGCTTAAAACGGCCTGATGACAAGCAGTAGCAGTAACAGATAGGCGCATTGATTCATTTGTCTACAATTGCAAAGAATGCAATGAAGGAACACCCATAGGCAAGACAAAACTGAGTTCGACATATCTGCTAAATCAAATCCAGTTTTCAACAAACAAAGAATAATGCTACCATCATTACCTCTGTCATATAAGCACCGTTTACATAAATATTCCTCTCATCTGCTTCTCGAAGATTGTTAGCTAGCCTGCCTAAATACGAAGAAAATGCCATATGTAGAAATGGGCCAAGTCACACTACAACCAGTAGCTAAAAAATGCTCGTATAACATCTTTAGAGTAAGACGCACCTTTGATTATGCTCATCAAGTACAACCGATCATACGGGATCTTTGACCTCCTGGATCCACACCTGATTTGAGTGTCACGAGTCCTACTGTCAGGTGCAATCTCTCCACTGCAATGTGTCTGATGTTGAAGCCCACCAAATATTTGTAATGCAGATTGCATGAAAGAGGCAAACTCCGGAGGCAATTGCCTTGGTCCATCTTGTAGGCCAGACCTTGTTGATTTTGTCTTGACTAGACAACTCATTACCAGATGGCCTCTTACAAACAGCCTGTGGGATGATATGTTGAGAATGTCCGCACTTTTTAAAGTACCTTTTCTGCAAGCCATCTGATCTCTGCACATCCTTGGGATACTTATGCTGCCATACAATTATTGCCTAGTTGCATGCCTTCTATATGGGAAGCACATTCTTGAGAGCCTTCTATATGGGAAGCAATTTGCTATGTTGACCTATGACTTGTAATTGTGCAGTGGCACATGACTTCGTGCATATTTCCAGGCTCCTAAGCATGGACAAACCGCAAGAGTCAGCCACAGTGGCAAGATCATAGCTTCATGGCTCAAAAAACTCTGGCATTTGCTGCATTGAAAATACAAATGTTTACCAATCTTGTTAAAAAAACTACGATCTCACTAGACTATCTAATATGAAATGCATGGCAAATTTCGTTTTGAATGCCAAAAAAAAAAAGATTTCATAGAATTTGAGGGCATTCAGGCCTCATCTCCAAATAAAGATCAACTTAAAAGAAGTACTTGCAATAGAGCCAGATATGTAATAGAGATCCCAGTTCACAAAATAAATAAGAAACGTATATGCAAAATAAAAACCACCAGATACTGGGATAGGTACGTGCAAGAAAAATTGGTTGCCTCCAATGCCTAGAACTGCTTGGATTTCAACTGATAGGCATCACCAGATTTCATAGGTTAGATCTTTGCCACTTTTCAGAGAAGGATAAGTCATACGTAATCAGTTCTCTACCTACACAAATAATAAAAAAACGTTATGAGGATAGGAAAGGAGGTCAGCTCCTTCTCGTTCTTTCACAAAGTCATCTGATCATTTCGGGCAACAACCAAAACCAGGCATGCCATGCTCCACGGCCAGTTTAATTCTGCATGCAGCCATGGTAGATCAGTGGATACTGGATCTCACATTTTCTGTATAAATAAAGAGTTTGAATACACATGCTTGCACTTGTGCTGGAATCATACTTAAAAAGAAAGCCCTGCAGGTAAGAGAAAATAGGTAAGGCCAAATGCAGATGCTCAGGAACTTCTTATTCACATGCAAATTCTGCCGCTACGATAGAAAAATGAAGCTAGACAAATGAATCATACAAATGGACTTTTTGAATGCATCTTACCAAAAAGCCATGGACGCTGTGATCCAGTTTCGAGAAGTGAGGGAAATAATATATGAGAAGGCTGCCTACATGAAACCCAAGGAAGGGGACGTGAAAGCGGAACAACACGAAAGCCGGTTAGCCGGTTTGCACAGCATCCACCCGACAACGCTGGCGCCTAACACTTACAGGCACCAGCCAGTTTTTAGCAGTCACCAGTATATGCTAGGCATATGCCGGCATATACCTGGATATGCCCACATACCCACATAAACGAGGGTTTGCCCCCCTAGGGGCAACCCAAAAAATCAACTGGTATGAAAGACGCATTATATTGTAGATCAGACAAGTCCAAAACTTTTCATTGAATTTGACATGCATAGGAGATGCTCTTCTGCATGTCACTGTCTTAGCATCAATATTGACACATTCAGCTAGAAAAATGTACATTCATGTTTACCTGGAAAGGGACATTGTAAGCTCAAGTACATTTTTGTTTACTTGGAAAGGGACATTGTGAATGGAGCCCCATTTTCCTAATGCTGGTTTTTTATATAGTTGCTCTTGATCTCCTTGCAACATGAAGACCCTCTTGGACCAATCTCCAGCTCTGTCGTGACAGCATATTGGATGAATTTTAAGGACTCTACGAAAAAATCGGAAACCAGTTGAATCGATGCTAGTTTGATGGGAGCCGTCCCTGGCAACTGGCAGTCAGTTTCCTTTTCAGCATCCGCAAATGCGAATCCATGATGGTAAAGATAGGTTCAAAATTCCTTTTCAGCATCCGCAAATGCGAATCCATGATGGTAAAGATAGGTTCAAAACTCTCAGTAGGTTCACAGAGTCTCAGTATGCCGGTTAGGCGGTTCAATAGGGGTGACCCGATGCCGGTTAGGCGGTTCAATAGGGGTGACCCGACAATTTACTGGCAACAGCCAGTTTGGAGCAATTTTTGGCATATCCTAAGCATTTTTCAGCAAATACTTGGAATATGCCAAAATACCACATAGAGCAAGGGTTTGACCCCTAGAGTCAACCCAAAAAAACAGCAACATATAAAATAAAAATGGTATTCGAAACTATTGTGTTTTTGTCATTGAGGTATCAAATTTAGAGAAGCCAACGCAAAGTTAGATTCATAATAAGACGAAAACTTTTGAAGCTGAACGCCAAGATAATTAGATTTGACGTTGGAATGAAGCCTGGTATATGCAAATAGTGTCAACTTGCTAAAGCCTTGCCATATAGATTGTCTTCGAGAAGTTATGGAGCCAAATCAGCAGTAATTTCGATATGCCTTACAGCTTAAGTCTATTAATATCCAGAATTCATTAAGTAGCATCAAAATTCTCGTGTATTTTTCATCCTTAAGGAACTGCTTCTACAACAGAAACAATGAAGCATAACATAGCATAGTGAAGGAAAGCTTAAAAAAAGTTGCATTGCACAATCAAGTATGAATCACGCCTATAAATGACTAGAATAGAGGAAACAAGGCAGCATAACTGACAAAAGTCCTTCACCCCTGCTGTCATTTGAACACACATTCCAAGCCAGAACTCAAATAAAAGCATGCGAATTTCTAACGTGCAATACTTCATGTGATGATTCACACTTTCGTGTAATCAGTCATCTGCACATTTGATGTTAGTTAATGACCCGAGAAGACATGCACGCATTTATATTACACACAACCTTTAAAAGGCTGTAACGTTTCCCATGAAAAGTTTCTCTAACGAGATATCTAAACAGTGCATCATCTTCGGACCGGCACAGCTGCCCTCCCCCCTGGAACACCAGGAGGAGGTGCACGACCACCTGGTGCCCGACCCTAGGAAATTAGAACACAGACGAGTTAGATTGGCTGTATTTTGCAAAAAATTTCAACGTGCATTCTGCGTAAATATGAAAAGGAGCAGGAGACGGAAGGAACAAAAGAAAGGCTTCAAAACTGTCTTACCCTGCCACGCATTCCCATTCCTCGGCCACGATTAACCCCAATACTGCCACCTCTCCCCTAAGGATCACAAAAAAATTAGGCTATACTGATGTGGTAACATAGACAACATCCCAAATAATCATGACTAACCTTAATTCTCGCATCTAGGCGCTTAAACATAGGAGCGTTTTTCAACATGTCCGGGATAACCATAAACCTGCCAAAAATTAAATCTGGAAATTAGTTTATTTTGTTTGGAACATAAAAATTTTGCAGAGTTCATTGAGGAACAAGAAGCATTTCAAACCTGACTTTGCTGCCCCGAATAAAGACATGCTCTAACTGTGAAACTCTGCCATCCTGTCCAAAAACAGTGGCATAATATTAGACAATATGCTCTCACAAGATACAGCAAACAGTGAAAAGAAAATGCGAGTTGATAAAAGTTTTGTTTGGAAATGCATGGAGCCAGTTGGTGCAAATATCCACTGCAAGACAGACTAGAGGCCTATTTTAACATAGAAAAATTCCAAATGTGTAGGAGAAACTGAGACAGATGAAATTGCAATAAAACATCCTCCTTTTTTTTTTTAATGAGCAAATAAAATAAGATGGAAATTGAGGCAACTCGGCAAGGGAAAATACTTGAAGCTGCAGAGAACCAGAAAGACAAGGTTGTGTAGTGCAAGGTAATGAGCAAAGACGCATGACTGTGGATGCCGAAAGATGTAAAGGCTCCAAGTATCTTGTTGGCAGTTAAAGGGGCTGAAGAGATACTTCTTCAACACACGCATAATGCTAAAATCTGTAGCCGCTTTCAAAAAACATGCATTTTTATTCAATAGAACATCTAACCCTTCCAACTCCCAGCCAGTGAATAAGTAACGGATTTTTCGAGAAAGATGCAGCAAATTTTTAAGACCCATGTCTACAAAGCAAGCAATGAAGACAAAAGTTCCTGTACTAAACATTGTGAAACGTAAGAAACCAAATACCTTGGCAGTATAAGTGATATTCTCTAACTGGCAGTTCCAATTGTCCTCACACTCGATAAGCGAGCCGCGATAGAGCTCTCCACTTTTGAGTTCGACAGAGACGATATGGCCCTCGGCCTCGTGAAGCAGCTTCACCGGAATGCCTAAGCTCCTGCTCATCCTGCAGGCCCTTCTTTCTTCCAAAAATTAGGGTTTACACAGAAAGAGCGGGCAAAGCAGGAGCTCCTAAAGGCTCAGATTTGCTGTCCCCTTTTTCTTGCTAACGTATCTCGGCCGTCCAATGCATCCTCAGTATATTCTGATTAATCTCACGTAATAACTATATCACACACTTATCACCATTACAAGAAATTTATCACGGCGGCCTTCGCACATATTTCTTTGATTCCAAACCTGTGAAATTGGATCCATTAAATCAATGTTCAACATTAATAAATTCCACAGCTAAATTTGGATAGCGTGACTTTTTGTTTTTTGAAAGATCAAATTAATTAATATTAATACAGAGTAAGTACAAGAAGAGCGATACTAGGGTACTCCTGCCCACAACTGAGGGAGAACCCAAACGGCACATATACCTACCTACGACTCATGACACAAACCTGCCAATGTTGTCTACAACGGAGGGTCCTTTCCCAGACAGCTGCCTTGAACTGCTCTTTCCGAGGGGACGCCAGGTAGGAAAGATATAATTTGTACCTCAACTGCGAGATCAAAACCCCAGGCTGCACCTCCTTATTCCTGAACACCTTCATGCGTTGCCACTTCCAAATGACCACAGTAACCAGACCTTACACAAATGGAAGGCCAGACTCTGAAGCTGGGACCACCCACTAGGATACACTCCCAAAAGAACCTCTTGACTACGGAGCGAAATGTGAAAGAGGCGCTGGACCCACTGCCATGCGGGCTGGATCTCCGTGCAAAGAAACATACAGTGCTCCAAGGTCTCAACACATGCCCCACACATTGGACACCGGTCGCTGATCAGCGGATTGATCCTGTGGACCCACGTATTCACCCTCAGGGACCGGTGCCCTATCTGCCACAGCAACACCCAAATCTTGGGAGGGTGAGATTGGGTTTTACACCCATCTCCAGATGTTGCCCCAGTCATCTCCCGGCACCTGGAGACTCCAGTCGTCCGAGGGAGGCAGCTCATCCTGAATTGCCAAAAGCTCATAACAGGACTTGACGAAATTTGAGGGGTCGACTTTTGGATGACAACTCCACACTCGTCCTGACGCTTGCGGGGAGTTTAGCGGCAGAGCATTAGCCACATGCGCCCAGATAGCACAATCCCGCTCCTGAAGTCGAAATCTGTGGCGAAAAAGCTGTCAGGGTACCAGTTGCCCGTCGACATACCAGTCCCCCACCGTCAAGACCCCCACGATGTGCCCATCTGCGCTGGACTCGGGGATTGACGGATGCTGCCAGCACCAAAGGTGATGCACCTGGGCCGAGCGGGATCCACCATGGCAATGCCTCTAACTGAATACAACTGGAAGCGTCAATCGCAAACATCGGGCAGACCTGCTCGCAGGGGCCCCCTTGAGAAAGGGAGAAGCATTAACATACGGCCTGATATCCGCCCACGGAAGCCGCACAAGCACGGACGGCTTACGGAAAACTATCGAGTGAGACAATGACTGATGAAGCAAGACCAAGCCCGGGGAGTCAAGCGCATTCTCGAGAATCGCAAAGATGAACTTGGACAATAGGACCTTGCTATGGAGCGAGAGGTCCAAGAAGTCGAGGCCACCCGCAGCTTTGGGGCGCACGCACTTCCACCAGGCCACCTTGACGACCGCCCCTTCCTCATTGCCTCCTTATACGAAGTTACGAACCATAGAGGAAATTTCCCGAACCTTGCTTTCTGGCGCCAGGATGATAGATGCCATATAAATATGAGTTGAGCATAAAACGGACTTCGCCACTGTGACCCTGCCAGCCATGGAAAGTTTCCCCCCCTTCCACCAATTAAGGTGCCGACGCAGTCCCACCAGAATGTTCTCCCAAATACCTGCTGCCGAAATGTCGATGCCGAACGGGATACCCAAAAGCCTAGAGCAGATGCCCTGCGGTTGCGTTCGCCACGAAAATTGGGACAGGACCACAGACATGGGATCTACTGCCGGCCATAATGCCGAGCACTTCGTCCAATTCATGAGGCAGCCTGAATGTAACAGAACTGGCCACTTGATAGGGCAGCATGCGTATTTAAATACGCATGTATACATGCATGGCATGCATGCCTGCGTGCATGCATGCGGGAGCTTAAAAACAAGGGTTTTCTTGTGTTTTTGAGAAGGATCCTTGCAAAGCTTTTGTAGGAGGCCAGAGACGAATTGCAGAGCATAGAAGGATTCTGTTGGAGACACCAAAGAGGCAAGAGCTTGGAGATCACATCAAGAACGGCATCAAACATCTTCTTACAGGTGGGGTTTTGTTGAGTTAATCTGAGGTACATGGGCTGATATCATTGGATTTATGCATGAATTGATAAGAAGGTTTGGCTATGTATGTTCGAGAAAGTATGGCATGTAGAAACATCCAGAGGAACGAAAGATGGAATAGAAGCTAATCTAGATGCATGGTAATTATCCTAAAAGAGCCTGGAGTAGGCCGAAATTGATGCAGGAGGAATCTAGTTGAGAAGTTATGGGCTGCAACAACGGTTTTTCATGCAACAGACGGAATCGTCGCCGACGGAGCCAGAAGGTCTGGAAACATCCCGATATGACATGGAACAGGCCGATTTGGGCATTAGAACCCCGATGCATTGTGGGCAGCTCCGAAAAGTTGCAACCCGGTTTGTAACCCGATCTGTTTGTTGGTTGTTTCGTTGTTTTATTTGTCCTTTTCCTTGATATATTGTTAACAAATGTCATGTACACCTTAAATAAAGTTATAAGAAGTGGATAAATAAATATACAAGGAGTATAAGGGAAACCATGGAAGTACAAGGGCAGGGATCTAGCACAGACTATTCACAATAGTAAGTTCAAGATGAGATCATGGGGAGATAGGTCTGATTTGATTATTAGTTATTTAAGTATGCTTTGTTGAATTAAACAGGATAAGGTCCTAAAGTAACATGAGGCATTGAACGAGTGGTTCCTGGAGATGGGGCCTGGTTTTATGGTAAGTTGGCAGAGGCTATATCCAGTTGCGGTCATGAGGTCCTGTGGATTTTTAAGCCAGAAGTGCAAGATTTGGAGTTTCCACATTAAGACGCATTAATAAATCTTAAGTTAAGGAAAGTGGGTTTTTAATTAGAATATTAAAAAACCTTAGCTAACAATGGTTCAAAAAGAAATAGATGTTGGAACTTTGGAGATCTGGAGAAGTTGGGCCGGGAGGGCAATATGAGGTATATGGAGTGTCCAGATGAGGCTATGGCGTGGAGCACTGTTAGTCTAAGTGTATACATGTAAGTTTCTAAGTTGTTGCATTGTATTTTATCAAAGGCATCATAGCTAATGGATTATCCCCATGGGAGAATGGTTATGAGGCAAGTATTGCATTGTGTGGATTGGTAGTATCTTTCCTTGTTCAGCAAAGTACGTAGGCGTCGGAGCTACATCAATGATAGCCATGCTTGCGACTTCATCGACGTGATTAGATTGTGATCATCACCCGTGTCAGTAAGTTTAGCTACTCCGACATGGTATTGGATGAGAATTATATGTAAGAAGTATGGTAAGTTACTATGACCAACGGATTTATCAGAAGCTAATGTGGAGTTGCATTCCTTAATGGGGGGAATCGCCTTAGCGTAAGCTGTAAGTATTGTGAAAATGCTAAGTATGAGATATACTTCTATGTCATTGTAGGGTTCATTGGGAAAGCTACTTCAACAGGTATGGGCAACCTCGACAACGGTATGATCTAGGCACATGTATAGGGAATATTCTAATGAACTTCACATGTCTTGGTCTTTGCATTGTTCCACTGTTGTCTTGGTATTTGATCATGTCTATTGGAACCTCCGGGGTCGGGCTTCTAGGTTCGGTAGCCTAGGTTGCTCCGACATGCTCATGTTCACCTGTACTCTATGTTGTATTCTTGTACTCTGTGACACCGAGCGTAGTTCTCCTGGCAGGGATTGCTACGTCAGTCAACTCTTGTGAACTCCCATGGTAAGAGGTCCTCGGTGCGGGCGTGAAATTGAGAGAGGGTCGCGCATCGAGGTTCACTCCACCACCCACTCTGAGGGCTTGGAATGTAAGTCGGGTTGGGCAACATCTTCGCTAACGGGGCCTGTATATAGAATTTCGGCTGAGCTTCCCATTGTCCCGGAGCTATGTTTATGATGATTTGGTATTTTGGCTATGTTCTTTGCTTCTGTTGCTCATGTGTTATATTCCTTTGCATTAGGTTGTCATTGTCTTAGCACTGTGCTCACATATGATTTTTCGTCTGTGTTTGTGCTTACCCAAGATTTGCAGAGTATTTCCATGCATGCAGCGGTAGCCAGGGATCCCCATTTAGTCATGAGGACTAACCCCAGTGAGTGCATATGTGCAGTGAATGAGCAAGGCGGTGGTCAAGCTAACGGTAGCAGCGCAGTTGTGGCTCGTGGTTGAGCGAGAAGATTCTAGGGTTGAATTGCTAGAGTTGGATGTTATCTCTATCGAGAATGTTGATTTATTGGATGTTGACCTTACCTGTTTATATTGAGTTAATAAACATTTGTTCATTGAATTTGGAGTAAGTAAGTTCAATTGAAAGGAAGATTTAATTCTTCACCAGTATTATCAACCTAGAATTATAGAAGTTTGACAAGATCCCGAGTTGCCAGGAGGGTCAACTCGGCAGGCTCGTCACAGTTGGTATCCGAGCAATGTTGGATCTTTGGGAGTTGACATGGCAAATCAGAGAGTAGGTTGAGATTGTGGAATTATGATGCTAATGGTTTTTCTTTTAGAGACATCAAGAGATGGTATCCTCAGAGGGAGGAGCAGTATCTGGAGGCTTGGTGGTTAGCAATAAAGTGATAAGAGAGAATTCTCCATGTAAGCGATGGAAGTAACTTTTGACAATGTTGAGGTACGGTTTCCCTTGTAGTTTGGTGAATACATGATCATGATAGTTATAAGGGATTAGAGAAGTGCTTGGATCTATGATTGACCCATGAGGACATGGCTTAATTTTTAGAAGGGGAGACTGTAACGGACCTGGCCACTTGATGGGGCAGCATGCGTATTTAAATACGCATGGATACATGCATGGCATGCATGCATGCGTGCATGCATGTGTAGAGAGCTTAAAAGCAAGGATTTTCTTGTGTTTTTGAGAAGGAGCCTTGCAAAGCTTTTGCAGGAGGCCAGAGACGAATTGCAGAGCATAGGAGGATTCTGTTGGAGACACCAAAGAGGCAAGAGCTTGGAGATCACATCAAGAACGGCATCAAACATCTTCTTACATGTGGGGTTTTGTTGAGTTAATCTGAGGTACATTGGCTGATATCATTGGATTTATGCATGAATTGATAAGAAGGTTTGGCTATGTATGTTCGAGAAAGTATGGCATGTAGAAACATCCAGAGGATAAATAAATATATAAGGAGTATAAGGGAAACTATGGAAGTACAAGGGCAGGGATCTAGCACAGACTATCCACAATAGTAAGTTCAGTACAGATGCAGGAGATAGGTCTGATTTGATTATTAGTTATTTAAGTATGCTTTGTTGAATTAAACAGGATAAGGTCCTAAAGTAACATGAGGCATTGAATGAGTGGTTCCTGGAGATGGGGCCTGGTTTTATGGTAAGTTGGCAGAGGCTATATCTAGTTGCGGTCATGAGGTCCTGTGGATTTTTAAGCCAGAAGTGCAAGATTTGGAGTTTCCACATTAAGATGCATTAATAAATCTTAAGCTATGGAAAGTGGGTTTTTAATTAGAATATTAAAAACCCTTAGCTAACAATGGTTCAAAAAGAAATAGATGTTGGAACTTTGGAGATCTGGAGAAGTTGGGCCGGGAGAGCAATATGAGGTATATGGAGTGTCCAGATGAGGCTATGGCGTAGTCTAAGTGTATACATGTAAGTTTCTAAGTTGTTGCATTGTATTTTATCAAAGGCATCATAGCTCATGGATTATCCCCATGGGAGAATGGTTATGAGGCAAGTATTGCATTGTGTGGATTGGTAGTATCTTTCCTTGTTCAGCAAAGTACGTAGGCGTCGGAGCTACATCAATGATAGCCATGCTTGCGACTTCATCGACGTGATTAGATTGTGATCATCACCCGTGTCAGTAAGTTTAGCTACTCCGACATGGTATTGGATGAGAATTGTATGTAAGAAGTATGGTAAGTTACTATGACCAACGGATTTATCAGAAGCTAATGTGGAGTTGCATTCCTTAATGGGGGGGAATCGCCTTAGCATAAGCTGTAAGTATTGTGAAAATGCTAAGTATGAGATATACTTCTACGTCATTGTAGGGTTCATTGGGAAAGCTACTTCAACAGGTATGGGCAACCTCGACAACGGTATGATCTAGGCACATGTATAGGGAATATTCTAATGAACTTCACATGTCTTGGTCTTTGCATTGTTCCACTGTTGTCTTGGTATTTGATCATGTCTATTGGAACCTCCGGGGTCGGGCTTCTAGGTTCGGTGGCCTAGGTTGCTCCGACATGCTCATGTTCACCTGTACTCTATGTTGTATTCTTGTACTCTGTGACACGGGGCGTAGTTCTCCTGGCAGGGATTGCTACGTCATTCAACTCTTGTGAACTCCCATGGTAAGAGGTCCTCCAGTGCCAGACGTGGGCTGAGAGGGTATGCGCATACGAGGTTCACCACACCACCCGCTACAGGGCTTGGAATGTAAGCTGACTGGGCAACATGCTGCTAATGGGGCCTGTATATAGGCTGGCTGAGCTTCCCATTGTCCCGGAGCTATGTTTATGACGATTTGGTATTTTGGCTATGTTCTTTGCTTCTGTTGCTCATGTGTTATATTCCTTTGCATTAGGTTGTCATTGTCTTAGCACTGTGCTCACATAGGATTTTTCGTCTGTGTTTGTGCTTACCCAAGATTTGCATAGTATTTCCATGCAGGCAGCGGCAGCCAGGGATCCCCACTTAGTCACGAGGACTAACCCCAGTGAGTGCATATGTGCAGTGAATGAGCAAGGCGGTGGTCAAGCTAACGGTAGCAGTGCAGTTGTGGCTCGTGGTTGAGCGAGAAGATTCTAGGGTTGAATTGCTAGAGTTGGATGTTATCTCTATCGAGAATGTTGATTTATTGGATGTTGACCTTACCTGATTATATTGAGTTTATAAACATTTGTTCATTGAATTTGGAGTAAGTAAGTTCAATTGAAAGGAAGATTTAATTCTTCACCAGTATTATCAACCTAGAATTATAGAAGTTTGACAAGATCCCGAGTTGCCAGGAGGGTCAACTCGGCAGGCTCGTCACAGTTGGTATCAGAGCAATGTTGGATCTTTGGGAGTTGACATGGCAAATCAGAGAGTAAGTTGAGATTGTGGAATTATGATGCTAATGGTTTTTCTTTTAGAGACATCAGGAGATGGTATCCTCAGAGGGAGGAGCAGTATCTGGAGGCTTGGTGGTTAGCAATAAAGTGATAAGGGAGAATTCTCCATGTAAGCGATGGAAGTAACTTTTGACAATGTTGAGGTACAGTTTCCCTTGTAGTTTGGTGAATACATGATCATGATAGTTATAAGGGATTTGAGAAGTGCTTGGATCTATGATTGACCCATGAGGACATGGGTTAATTTTTAGAAGGGGAGACTGTAACGGACCTGGCCACTTGATGGGGCAGCATGCGTATTTAAATACGCATGTATACATGCATGGCATGCATGCATGCGTGCATGCATGTGTAGAGAGCTTAAAAGCAAGGATTTTCTTGTGTTTTTGAGAAGGAGCCTTGCAAAGCTTTTGCAGGAGGCCAGAGACGAATTGCAGAGCATAGGAGGATTCTGTTGGAGACACCAAAGAGGCAAGAGCTTGGAGATCACATCAAGAACGGCATCAAACATCTTCTTACATGTGGGGTTTTGTTGAGTTAATCTGAGGTACATGGGCTGATATCATTGGATTTATGCATGAATTGATAAGAAGGTTTGGCTATGTATGTTCGAGAAAGTATGGCATGTAGAAACATCCAGAGGATAAATAAATATATAAGGAGTATAAGGGAAACTATGGAAGTACAAGGGCAGGGATCTAGCACAGACTATCCACAATAGTAAGTTCAGTACAGATGCAGGAGATAGGTCTGATTTGATTATTAGTTATTTAAGTATGCTTTGTTGAATTAAACAGGATAAGGTCCTAAAGTAACATGAGGCATTGAATGAGTGGTTCCTGGAGATGGGGCCTGGTTTTATGGTAAGTTGGCAGAGGCTATATCTAGTTGCGGTCATGAGGTCCTGTGGATTTTTAAGCCAGAAGTGCAAGATTTGGAGTTTCCACATTAAGATGCATTAATAAATCTTAAGCTATGGAAAGTGGGTTTTTAATTAGAATATTAAAAACCCTTAGCTAACAATGGTTCAAAAAGAAATAGATGTTGGAACTTTGGAGATCTGGAGAAGTTGGGCCGGGAGAGCAATATGAGGTATATGGAGTGTCCAGATGAGGCTATGGCGTAGTCTAAGTGTATACATGTAAGTTTCTAAGTTGTTGCATTGTATTTTATCAAAGGCATCATAGCTCATGGATTATCCCCATGGGAGAATGGTTATGAGGCAAGTATTGCATTGTGTGGATTGGTAGTATCTTTCCTTGTTCAGCAAAGTACGTAGGCGTCGGAGCTACATCAATGATAGCCATGCTTGCGACTTCATCGACGTGATTAGATTGTGATCATCACCCGTGTCAGTAAGTTTAGCTACTCCGACATGGTATTGGATGAGAATTGTATGTAAGAAGTATGGTAAGTTACTATGACCAACGGATTTATCAGAAGCTAATGTGGAGTTGCATTCCTTAATGGGGGGGAATCGCCTTAGCATAAGCTGTAAGTATTGTGAAAATGCTAAGTATGAGATATACTTCTACGTCATTGTAGGGTTCATTGGGAAAGCTACTTCAACAGGTATGGGCAACCTCGACAACGGTATGATCTAGGCACATGTATAGGGAATATTCTAATGAACTTCACATGTCTTGGTCTTTGCATTGTTCCACTGTTGTCTTGGTATTTGATCATGTCTATTGGAACCTCCGGGGTCGGGCTTCTAGGTTCGGTGGCCTAGGTTGCTCCGACATGCTCATGTTCACCTGTACTCTATGTTGTATTCTTGTACTCTGTGACACGGGGCGTAGTTCTCCTGGCAGGGATTGCTACGTCATTCAACTCTTGTGAACTCCCATGGTAAGAGGTCCTCCAGTGCCAGACGTGGGCTGAGAGGGTATGCGCATACGAGGTTCACCACACCACCCTTCTGAGGGCTTGGAATGTGGTGCCGACCGGGCAACATGCTGCTAATGGGGCCTGTATATAGGCTGGCTGAGCTTCCCATTGTCCCGGAGCTATGTTTATGACGATTTGGTATTTTGGCTATGTTCTTTGCTTCTGTTGCTCATGTGTTATATTCCTTTGCATTAGGTTGTCATTGTCTTAGCACTGTGCTCACATAGGATTTTTCGTCTGTGTTTGTGCTTACCCAAGATTTGCATAGTATTTCCATGCAGGCAGCGGCAGCCAGGGATCCCCACTTAGTCACGAGGACTAACCCCAGTGAGTGCATATGTGCAGTGAATGAGCAAGGCGGTGGTCAAGCTAACGGTAGCAGTGCAGTTGTGGCTCGTGGTTGAGCGAGAAGATTCTAGGGTTGAATTGCTAGAGTTGGATGTTATCTCTATCGAGAATGTTGATTTATTGGATGTTGACCTTACCTGATTATATTGAGTTAATAAACATTTGTTCATTGAATTTGGAGTAAGTAAGTTCAATTGAAAGGAAGATTTAATTCTTCACCAGTATTATGAACCTAGAATTATAGAAGTTTGACAAGATCCCGAGTTGCCAGGAGGGTCAACTCGGCAGGCTCGTCACACTGAAGCAAGAGAGAATGTGTCCAGAAGCTCCTTCGTGTTTAACAGATTCCTCTTATCAGCCTGTAGGAAGAGAAAAGAGTCATCAGTGTACTAACTTCCAATCTGCTGCGACCCGTCTGCCATCCTCAACCCCTCCATAACACCCGCCTCCGCTGCCGAGGTCAACAACTGCGAAAGGGCCTCTGCAACGATGGTAAATAGGAAGGGCGCCAAAGGGCATCCCTGGCGAACTCCACGCCCCACAACAAAGATCAGCGATGACTCGCCGTGACATAGGATGGTGGCTCTGGCAGACGTTAAGAGCTTCAAAGCTACTGCGGTAAAGCTCTCACCACACCCAAAGGCTAACATCATCCTCTTCAGAAAATCCCAACGAACACTATCATATGCCTTTGCGAAGTCCAGCTTCAAGTACACTATCCGCTGACCTGTTCTGCGCGCCCAGTGAATGCTCTCGAATGCCTCCGCTACATTGTTAAGAATATGCATGCCCAGAATGAAGCCCGACTGCATGGGACTAATAGCCTCCTTCAGGACAACTTGCAGTCTAAGCGAGAGGGCCTTCGCGATTATCTTGTATACTGCCGACAGAAGCGTGATCGGACGCCAATCAGAAATGACAGATGGCTCGGTATCAATGCGATGCAGCCAGTGTTGAGTCTATATTCTATCGCCTCTACCTGAAACAGATCTTGATAGGTTTGCATCACTGAATCCCCCACCCAGTCCCAATATTCTTGGAAGAACTCCACTGGAATGCCGTCCAGACCAGGGCACTTATGAGGGGCCAAGGCACGGCAAGCCTCCTCAAGTTCCTGCTTTGTAAGCGGACGCTGTAACGCCTGCCTTCTATCCGCCGACACCTTCCATGACACCTTACTGAGCACGATCTCCTCCATCACGTCAGTATAGGGATATCTCCTTTCCTGAAAAAACTGAGAGAAGTGCTGAAAAGTAGCATGTTTAATATCTACAGGCGAATGCAGAATGCGGCCATCGGGCAATGCCAGAGACGACATTGAGGCTGCATACTTCTTCTGTCGCGCAGCCCTGAAGAACATTCAAGAATTGGTGTCCCCTTCCCGCAACCAGGTGATCCCCGTCTTCACCCTTGCCTAAGCAGCCCTCTTGGACTCGTCTGCTGCAATGTGGTGCAATATCTCATTCTCCCGCACACCATCAGACGGCTGATACCCGAGGGTTTCCAATTCGTGATACAATGCCTCTAACGCCTCCCGCTCTTGCCGTGCTCTCTGACTTCCCTACGACTTGGCGAATGCCTTGATCTCAGCCAGGGCCTTCACCATTCATGACATCCCAAAGGTATCTAGAAAGGTACGGAACCAAATCTGCTGGTCCTTTAGGTAAGCAGTGTTTAGCTTGAACACTGTGCACGCCGACCTGATTGCACTCGAGCCCTGGGAAATTAACTGAGGAAAATGATCAAAGATCGCAGTGGACAAAATGTTCATCCACTTGAGCGGCCCCCGTCCACTGATTACACCAAGTAAATGTGGAGTCGCCCGACGACTCTGCCAAGTGCAAGGAGTCCAACAACTTCACCCATTGCTGTCGCTCAAAACCCTGTACCACTTCCGCTCCTCTGCCACACCTATCCTGAGTGGTCTCAACCATGTTGAAATCACCCAATAGCATCAAGGGGGATTCACTCATGTATAAGGGGGGTATGCCATCTGCGTGCATGGGGTGGCAAAAAACCCCCCTGTATACGGATTTTTAAAAGCAAATTTTGACCCCTTCCGAATAAAAATTACCTAGGATAGTGCAAAAAATACCAGAAAAAGGACCCCCTGCCGACCGTATATGTACGAAAATGGGTCCAAAAAACCCCCTCCCCGTGCATGCACATGGGTTATACGCCCAAAACTGTGAACCCTCCTTGAATAGCATCCAAGCCACACCAGCCCCCAAGGATGCGACCTTGTGCCTCAGCGACGCCCACAACGCCTCTCTCTGCCGCACACTATTGTGGGCGTAGACATTCATAATCCCCCACTCGTGCAGTCCCTCTCGCCACTTGATAATGACCCACCTGCCCCAACGGTCGGCCAGGGTAAAAGTCACCCGCACATGCATCTTCCACGCAACGGCAGTCCCAACTTTAGAGGCCCCAGAGGTGGCAACTGCAGCAGCGTATTGCGGCCCAAACATGTCCAGCAGTGCCTGAGCATCCCCCCTGTGACACTTATGTTCCTGAAGGCACAAGATATATGGGTCCATCTTGCGAACGGCCAACGCCACTCTCGTTCTCTTACTGGGTGACGAGCGCACCCCTCGAACATTCCAGCTCAAGATCTTTTTGTCCATAACTACTACTGGGAAGAAGGATTCTTACGTTGCTTCTTCTTCCGCCCCCGTCTTGCCGGTGAAGCAGGCCCCTGATCTGAGTCATATGGGACAAGAGCGAGCGGGTTATCTTTGAGGGCGACCTCAGCATCCAAATCCACCTCCTCCGCCCAAGAGCGTACCCGAGCCACCTTGTCAAGTTCCATCCCCTCCGAAGAGCATGGAGATGGTGACCTCTCATCGAGGAGGAGTGTCGAGATATATGATATCGAGATCACCATCTTGCTGCTAGACATGCTTGACAGCACTAACAGCACTCAGCACATAGGTGCTGACTATGTGCTGAATCATCACTTCATCAGCACCTATACCAGCCCATCCACTTGCCTTAATTATCTACGGCATCCACTTGCCTTAATTAGTTACGGCATAATTAGGTGTGGTTGGTAACGGGAGCAGTTATTATTTACTGCCCCCTTTTATATCTTGTATTCATACATACGTTCAATATAATTCCATTTTGCCTTTGTTTTGGGAGCTTGCGCTCTCGGATATTGGTGTGCATCTCCTTCTCTCCCTTTCTTGGTGCAACCTTGACAGATGACTACCTATGAAGTTTTTTCCTACAATCTCATGTTATCTCATTTCTTGTCCAATTTCTCCATGTATTCTTTTGGGATATAAAAGGAACTGCTCTCCTTTGCATGCAATATGGTTATTTGAACAAAAGGTCTTATGTGGACGGAGGTAATTTGTTCATGAATATAGAAACTGCAGCAGGCTTCAAATTATAAGCAATGTATGGGCAAGTGCTAAATGGGCCTCTTTCCATCCATGCCACCCAATGAACGTGATTTTCATCTGATGGTTCATTGATATAATCAAGAGAAAGCTAGTAGACACATTGTTATGAACAAGGATTTGGCATAGATAAGCCTAATATAAAGGATAATTTATCAAATGATCTACTTTCTCATAGGCACCTATTCTCTGAGGGAAGTTGGAACGCTCTTCATAAAAAATAAGATGCAACATCTATGGGTTTGTCAAGATGCTTGGGTATACATGCCACCCTGTGCCAATGATGTCATGTTTATGTGTGGCAAGGACTCTTTCAAGGCCTAATGGCTATAAAACGGGCCTATGCTGCCCCTTTTCTAGTGAGGGATTGTCTTGAAATCACAAGAAGCAGGCAAGTTTGTTCTAGCTCGTGAAAAAGGATGAGCTAGCCACGTTTGTTCTAGTTCCGTTTATCTATGCAATGATATTCTGACATGAGCATGCTAACAAATGTGAGTAAATATAATTAGGTTGTGAATCCTTGCATAAATATGACTAGGTATACGTTTTAGTGTCTTATTGGCTTATTGAGTAACGCATGATAGCATCTAGCCGTGCAATTAGGCATTTTGTATGATGCCCTGTTAATAAACCTTTTGCATATGATGTTTAATATACCTAGAAATTGCTGCTCGGCTGTACTGGGTATAAGAATAAATTGCTATTTATGTGATGATTATTTATGTGGGTTTCATGTATTGTTTGCCAGATATGAAAGCCTGTGCATCTACCTGGTAATGGATAGGACTATCAGCATCCATATACTCAGTTCTTTAAAAGTGTTCTGTGTCATTGGGGTGAAAATATTTTTACCCTGGTTTTGGTAATTCTATCGCGGTGAATACTCTCCCGTGGAATCACAGACCCTTCGGGAACAGGATCCATTCCGGAGGCCCCATTTTCCGTACCTGACACAGAGTCAGGTGTACTTTCTGATGGATTGCAGCTATCCGTCTGCAGGTTGAATCCTGGCCGTCCGTTTTATACTTCCTCGCGGAATCACAATGGCAGAATACCGCCGGACAGAATCACCACATAATTATTCCACGCGATGGAATCACATTCCCTTGATTCTGCCCAATGGAATCACCCATCACGGATTCCACGGCACGGAATGTTGTGGATGATATCCCGCCGGGCGGAATCACAACCTGAAGAATTCCATCGGACAGAATCATCACCTTGTAATTCCGCCGGACAGAATCACCAATTTGTAAATCTGCCAGACGGAATCACCGAATTGTTATTTCGTCGGACAGAATCACCCCTTTTCCACTTCCGCGGGGCGGAATCACCATATTTTGATCCTTCCAATGGAATCACCAAATAACGATACTGCCCGGCGGAATCACCACAATCTGATTCCATCCGACAGAATCACCACAATCTGATTCCGTCAGGCGGAATCAACCCAGATGGGATTCCCGCCGGCGGAATCACCCAGATGGGATTTTCCGCCGGTAGAATCACCCAGGTGGAATTCCGCCAGACGAAACCACCGCAGCTACGCAGTTGCATGATCGACATATCTCAGCATCGAGACCGCATATCATGGACCAGATCGATGGCCATGGTGTCATCGTGAGCCCACCTCGCCGGAATTTAAAAAATGTTCATCCCGAAGGTACGGCTGTTCATACCATCCGATGGAATCACCTGCTCTGTTTTGCCCTTTCTCTGTTCGACTTCCTGTGTTCGACGACGGCAGCGGGGACCTCGGCATGGATCTGGATGAGAAGATTGAGGAGGTTAATGCCTGGAACAACTGAATTCCATGTCCTTGTAGCGGGGCAAGTCTGATAACATTTTTAGTGACAGCTGCAAGCAGGCATTTGGCAAACAGACCATGCAGAAGGGCATTTTGGGTTATGTTAGAGCACTAGAGTCCTGAACCGCAAGGGGGAGGTACTCAACTGGTGTGGGTGTGCCACATTCCCACCTCACGGGTTGGGGATTTCATTGCCGGGGAGCAAAAAAGTGGGGAAGCACCATGCAGTTTCTACATAAGAAGCTCTCAAAGGAATAAAGAGCTATCAAAACCGGGCAAAGGTTCATATCTGACTTTGAAGAGGTGTGCATTTCTTTTCCCTAGCTTATGATTATTTGTTTGGATTTTAAAGCATGTCTGATTCATTCCTTGTGCGACAAAAGTACTGGTGTGTCTTTGGGCCAGAAGACAATTATGAGAACACTCATGTTGTTGAGGATCGGCGCCCCCCTCCCCCTCCCCCGGGCCAAAGAAGGAAGAGGATTGAGAGAGGGGAGAGTGTTAGAAGGGATTGCCAATGTCATTTTAGTTTGAAACAGCTCTATCTTCTTCCCAATTGCACTCAAATTACCTACCACAAATGGGATAATGTGAACCAGCAAGGTGCAATCTGCCATGGTAAAGCACAACCTATTGAGAAAGGCTTGAGGTATAGGCTAGCACCATGGCTCACAGCTGAAAAGAAAGAATGGATCAAACAGAAGCTAATGCACTATATAACACCTATAATGGTGATGAACATCCACCAGGAGAGGGTGAACTTGCATTTCTATAGACTTTATTCCGGAGCTGCCAGTCTCTCGGGGTTATGATGCCATCATGGTTGTTGTTGATTGTTTCTCTAAGATGCCTCGTTTTATTCCCTGCAAAATCACCATCAACAGTGAGGGAACAACGGATCTTCTTCTTCGTGAAGTAGTCAGACTTCAGGGCTTGCCCGATACTATCGTCAGCGATCGTGGACCGCAGTTTGCCGTAGGTTTGGAAGCGGCTTTTGGAGTTATTGCATATCGACTGCTCACTGACATCTGGGCAGGCAGAGCGCACTAATCAGACTCTGGAGCAATATTTAAGGTGTTTTATCAGTTATCAGCAGGATGATTGGGTTGATTATCTTCCATTAGCTAAGTTTGCCTATAATAACTCAGTACATGCTTCCACTGGCCAGACTCCATTCTTTCTGAACTCTGATCAGCATCCTCGTTGGTCCCTTAGTGTCGCTGGCAGTGACTCGGTCAATCCTAGTGTTGAGTCTCGACTTGAGAAACTCCAGGCTCTTCACTCGGATCTTCAGCATCATCTTCAATGAACACAAGAACGCTATCGGTATTATGTCGATTTGCATCTGCAGGAAGCTCCTAAATTTCACGTTGGTGACCTTGTCTGGCTTCTTCGTAGGGACCTTCCTACCCCATGTCCCTACAACAAGCCTGACTATCGTCGCCTTGGTCCTTACCAGATCACGGCTCAGATCAGCAATGTGGCATTCCGGCTCGATCTCCCTCCTGTTCGGCTACATCCAGTATTTCATGTTTCTCTATTAGAGCCCTACACAGTCAATACTTTCCTAGATCGCGTTCCTCCGTTGCCACCGCTAGTAGAAATAGATGATCATGAGGAGTTCGAGGTTCGAGAGATTCTGGACTCCAAGTTTCTTCGTCGACGATTGTACTACTTTGTTCATTGGGAAGGTTACTCGTCAAGTGATAGAACCTGGGAACCTGTCGAGAATCTGACTAATGCTCCTGATAAAATTGCAGAGTTTCACTGATGTTACTCCGGCCCCAGCTCCAAGGACTTATCGCCGTCATAGGAGGGAGATGGTGTGACGACCGTAAGGATATTCGTATCATTACAAACATTATACTTATATGTACAAAAGATGGTCGTCATACAGATGCAAAAGAGTAGTTGCACAAGACAAGTTTTGAACTCGCAACCTTCCAACTGCAAGTCACACACTTTTGCCAAGTGCGCTACCAATATTTATTTATAACATTCCCTCGTGTCTTTCTCATATGCGGGGTTGTTTCCAGGACATTCTAGAATATTCTAGAACCTACATGTATGCGCGACACTTGGCATGATATCATCCATTGGAGTGGCCCACTCCTGATCGTTGGTCTAGATATATAAGGAGACATCTTCTTCTTGTCGAACCATTCCAGTTCAACGCCAGTCTTGAGCCTCCTAGGCATCTGTCTCATGTTCCTGCTTGCCTTCGGGCCATTCTACTCTTGATTCCTGTTCATATATCAGATTCTTTGCCGATCTTGGCATATTTCTTTCGTATTTCTTAGGTATTTTCTACATATTTTCCTTATTTTTGCGTAGGTTCATGGCAGCTGGAAGATTTTCATGCAAAGTATGAAAGCAAAATAAGTTGTTTATACATTTGCGCTAACAAACATAATAGGTACAGAGGCATTGTTATAGCAACTATAAATAGAACTATCATAAGGTTTCAGTACCTCCAATAGCTATGCTCAACTTGCCAACTTTACACGTTTTGTCTTGCACGATGCTAAAATTTGAATATGGCTTCATGCATTTTATGGCATGCACTGAATTGGAACTATTTATTAACTCTTCCTCATATTATCATATATCTATGGTCCACTGTTAGTATTATGACACCTTCGTGACGGGAAGTGAGCTCAAGGAAAATCTAGAATGGAGATGTGCACAAAAGTGCTGATGCGAGAAACTCAAATGCCAAGCTTCAAATAAGGTGAGTGTCTAGCAGTTGCTAACTGCTTGGCACGCTTGTCACCTAGCTCTAGAAGGCTAGTTTACCTTCTATTAATTGGAAATGAATGTAAATATATCTTCTAGAGCTATAGAGACAAGGTGGGCAAGATGGCCCTTGTGGGCATCTCTAGAAGCCATCAGATTTGCAGTTCGATGTGATAATCGGCTCTTCGAACGTAGGCAAGAGAGACGTAGTCAGGTCTTCCCAATCACACAAGTGCCTGTAGCTACGCCTTCCCCGGTCTCATCTGTAGAATCCAGCAGGTCCGGACCTGAGCCTATGCAGATTGATCGGGCAGTTCGAGGACCTTTAAATGATGTGGAGGTGCTGGCCATATTGCTCATGGATGCCCTGTGAAGCGTCCAAATCAGTTGGAAAACTTCAGGGGCCGGTCTTAGTAGGAGTCTCTCGTTGGCTGGCCGCCTTTTCTCAAACTCCTTACACACTTCTTGACATGTTTATTCCATCGGATAAGGTCGGCAAGGCATTGTTCATCTCTATATCATTGAAATCAGAGGTTGGAAGGTTAAGCATTGGCGCAACTTGATTGTGGTAAAAATGCTTGCTTTATGGATAGTGTATTCGCCAGTCTTGAGCCTTCTAGGCATCTGTCTCGTGTTCCTGTTTCCCTTCGGGCCATTGTACTCTTGATTCCTGTTCATATATCATATTCATGACTGGCGTTGTACAATGACTTGAGATCTCCTCGGGTGTAGTCACAGAATGTACTGCGCCTCTTCAGGTTTTGTTCGAGGGAGTTTCTTGTAGTATTTTCTTCAATCTCATTGCTAGCAAACATGCGTCAATAGTCTTGGGTCTGCCCTAGCTCGAGCTACATAACCTACAGATTGATTGGCATACTAGATCATTTCGATTTGTTGGTTCTAGCTCTAGTTCCAGGTCATCTGCAGTTCAGGTCTCTACACCAACATCGACTTTGATCCGTGCAGTATCGTGGGCCCCTGATTCTGTCCTTGCTGTTCCTGTTTCTGCTCCACGTTCTGATTCAACTCTTGCCTCTGCTCTAGTTCATGCCCCAGATCCTGACCATATTCTCGATGCTGTCACAGCTCCAGCTCCAGTTTCTGCTCTTGCTCCTGCTCTTGCTCCAATTCCAGTTGCTGCTTCTGCTCCTACTCTAGTTCTTGCTCTAGTCCTTGCTCCAATTCCTGTTCCAGTTGCTCCTGCTCCTGACCCTGCTCCTGCTCATGTTCCTGCTCCTGCTTCTGTGGAGGCTTCTTCATGCCCTCAATTTCCTATCTCGAAGATTTCTCTTCTCGAGTTCGTTAAATCTGGAAGGCAAGATCCAAGTTTAGTATTTGCAATCCAGGCTCATCCGTCGGCTAGCTCGGCACCAGTGAAGTCCACCCCAATGCTCTCAAATAAATATGGCGACTTCTCTTATGTTTTTGACAAAGTCAAGGCCAGCAAGCTCCTAGAGCATCGTCCATATGATTGTTCTATTGACTTGCAGCCCGGGACAATACCGCCATATGGTCCGATATATGGTCTATCTCCCGCTGAGTTGAAAGTTTTGCGGGATTATATTGAAGAGAATCTAACCACTGGTTTCATTCGACATTCTATGTCCCCTGCTGGAGCGCATATCTTCTTCGTCAAAAAGAAGGATGATTTGCTGCGTCTAGTTGTTGATTATCGTGGCCTCAATAAAATCACAGTGCCGAATCAGTATCTGCTTCCTTTGATCCCAGAGTTGTTGGAGCGACTCCGAAATGTGCATTATTTTACAAAGATTGATCTTCGGGGTGCCTACAATCTCATCCGGATCCGAGAGAGTGATGAGTGGAAAACAACTTTTTGTACTCGGTATGGCCATTTTGAGTACACAGTTATGCCATTTGGACTTACCAATGCTCTAGCAATATTCTATCATATGGCCAATTATGTCTTTCGAGAGTTCTTAGACGCTTTTGTTATCATCTATTTGGATGATATTCTTATTTACTCTAAGACTCTTGAAGAACATGAGAGGCATGTTCGACAGGTCCTTCAGAAGCTTCATGAGCATGGGTTATATGCCAAACTTGAGAAGTGTCAGTTTGAGCAGGATAATGCGGAGTTTCTTGGCTATCATATCACTCCACATGGAGTCTCTATAGATCCGGAAAAGGTTACCGTTGTTCTGGAGTGGCAAACACCTTCATCCTTCGAGATGTTTAGTGTTTTCTTGAGTTTGCCAATTTCTATTGGTGTTTCATTCAGGATTATTCGGAGATTGCCCTCCTTTTGATACGCTTCACGGTTAAGGACGTGCCATTTCAATGATGCGTGAAAGCGGAATCTGCTTTTGTTACTCTGAAGCATGCTTTTACCACGGCGCCAGTTCTTGCTCATGTAGATCCTTTGCCCCCATATATTGTCGAAGCAGATGCCTCTGATTTTGCTCTTGGTGGGATCCTGTCACGGGAGGGGCATACCATAAATTGCATCCAATCGCCTATCACTCAGGGAAGTTTCAGGCTGTTGAAATCAATTATCCCATTTATGACAAGTTGTTGGCGATAGTGGATTCTTTTGAGGAGTGGAGACATTTCCTAGAGGGACCTCCTTATAAGGTCACAATCTATATAGATCATCAAAATATAGAATATTTTCAGTCCGTTCGAGTGCTCAACCGTCGCCAGGCCTGGTGGCATACTCAAGTATTATCCCGTATTGATTTCGTAATCAAGTACTGTCTTGGATCCCTCCAAGGGAAGCCTGATGCCTTGTCTCGACGCTCCTATCTTGAGCCAAGTTAGGTGATCCTGCATTTGATCAGCAATCACAGGTTATTCTAGGGCCTGATCGATTCCAGCTTATGGCCCTAACTTTGTTCGAGAGCCGATCCATTGGCTCAAGATGTATTCTCATACCTTGGCTCTGCATCATCTTCTCAGCAAATGCGATCAGACTATGATCGTTTTGAGGTCCGAGATAGACTCCTGTTTCGTGATGAGCTTCTATATGTGCCAGATGGTGCTTCTAGGCTTGGGGTTCTTCAGGCTTGTCATGATTCACCTATATTTGGACACTTTAAAGTAGCTAAGACTCTTGAACTTATTAGTTGAGAGTATTGGCTGCCTGGGCTTCGTCGCTCTGTCGAAGTGTTTATTCGATCCTGTGATATCTGCTGTCGAGCCAAGGTTCTAAGGCATCTTCCTCATGGCCTTCTTCAGCCACTGCCAGTACCAGATGGACCTTGGAAGAGCATTTCTATAGACTTTATTCCGGAGCTGCCAGTCTCTCGGGGTTATGATGCCATCATGGTTGTTGTTGATTGTTTCACTAAGATGGCTGGTTTTATTCCCTGCAACATCACCATCACTAATGAAGGAACAACGGATCTTCTTCTTCATGAAGTAGTCAGACTTCAGGGCTTGCCCGATACTATCGTCAGCGATCGTGGACCGCAGTTTGCCGCAGGTTTGGAAGCGGCTTTTGGAGTTATTGCATATCGACTATTTCATGTTTCTCTATTGGAGCCCTACACAGTCAATACTTTCCTAGATCATGTTCCTCCGTTGCCACCGCTAGTAGAAATAGATGATCATGAGGAGTTCGAGGTTCGAGAGATTCCGGACTCCAAGTTTCTTCGTCGATGATTGTACTACTTTGTTCATTGGGAAGGTTACTCGTCA
This sequence comes from Isoetes taiwanensis, assembly GCA_021234155.1. Taxonomy (NCBI): domain Eukaryota; kingdom Viridiplantae; phylum Streptophyta; class Lycopodiopsida; order Isoetales; family Isoetaceae; genus Isoetes; species Isoetes taiwanensis. Next base: position 2,495,791 of record JAJEKV010000020.1, on the reverse strand, counting down.
AGTGATAGAACCTGGGAGCCTGCCGAGAATCTGACTAATGCTCCTGATAAAATTGCAGAGTTTCACTGATGTTACCCGGGTAAGCCAAGTTTGAGTACTCCGGCCCCAGCTCCAAGGACTCATCGCCGTCAGAGGAGGGAGATGGTGTGACGACCGTAAGGATATTCGTATCATTACAAACATTATACTTGTATGTACAAAAGATGGTCATCATACAGATGCAAAAAAGTAGTTGCACAAGACAAGTTTTGAACTCACAACCTTCCAACTGCAAGTCATACACTTTTGCCAAGTGCGCTACCAATATTTATTTATAACATTTCCTCATGTCTTTCTCATATGCAGAGTTGTTTCTAGGACGTTCTAGAATATTCTAAAACCTACATGTATGCGCGACACTTGGCATGATATCATCCATTGGAGTGGCCCGCTCCTGACCGTTGGTCTAGATATATAAGGAGACATCTTCTTCTTGTCGAACCATTCCAGTTCAACGCCAGTCTTGAGCCTCCTAGGCATCCGTCTCATGTTCCTGCTTGCTTCGGGCCATTGTACTCTTGATTCCTGTTCATATATCAGATTCTTTGCCGATCTTGGCATATTTCTTCCGTATTTCTTAGGTATTTTCTACATATTTTCCTTATTTTCGCGTAGGTTCATGACAGCTGGAAGATTTTCATGCAAAGTATGAAAGCAAAATAAGTTGTTTATACATTTGCACTAACAAACATAATAGGTACAGAGGCATTGTTATAGCAACTATAAATAGAACTATCATAAGGTTCCAGTACCTCCAATAGCTATGCTCAACTTGCCAACTTTACATGTTTTGTCTTGTACGATGCTAAAATTTGAATATGGCTTCATGCATTTTATGGCCTGCACTGAATTGGAACTAGTTATTAACTCTTCCTCATATTATCATATATCTATGGTCCACTGTTAGTATTATGACACCTTCGTGACGGGAAGTGAGCTCAGGGAAAATCTAGAATGGAGATGTGCACAAAAGTGCTGATGCGAGAAACTCAAATGCCAAGCTTCAAATAAGGTGCGTGTCTAGCAGTTGCTAACTGCTTGGCACGCTTGTCACCTAGCTCTAGAAGGCTAGTTTACCTTCTATTAATTGGAAATGAATGTAAATATGTCTTCTAGAGCTATAGAGACAAGGTGGGCAAGATGGCCCTTGTGGGCATCTCTAGAAGCCATCAGATTTGCAGTTCGATGTGATAATCGGCTCTTCGAACGTGGGCAAGAGAGACGTAGTCAGGTCTTCCCAATCACACAAGTGCCTGTAGCTATGCCTTTCCCGGTCTCATCTGTATAATCCAGCAGGTCCGGACCTGAGCCTATGCAGATTGATCGGGCAGTTCGAGGACCTTTAACTGCTATGGAGGTGCTGGACATATTGCTCGTGGATGCCCTGTGAAGCGTCCAAATCAGTCGGAAAACTTCAGGGGCCGGTCTTAGTAGGAGTCTCTCGTCGGCTGGCCGCCTTTTCTCAAACTCCTTCCACACTTCTTGACATGTTTATTCCATCGGATAAGGTCAGCAAGGCATTGTTCATCTCTATATCATTGAAATCAGAGGTTGGAAGGTTAGAAGCATTGGCACAACTTGATTGTGGTGCAAATGCTTGCTTTATGGATAGTGTATTCGCCAGTCTTGAGCCTTCTAGGCATCTGTCTCGTGTTCCTGTTTCCCTTCGGGCCATTGTACTCTTGATTCCTGTTCATATATCATATTCATGACTGGCGTTGTACAATGATTTGAGATCTCCTCGGGTGTAGTCACAGAATGTACTACACCTCTTCAGGTTTTGTTCGAGGGAGTTTCTTGTAGTATTTTTTTCAATCTCATCGCTAGCAAACATGCGTCAATAGTCTTGGGTCTGCCCTAGCTCGAGCTACATAACCCACAGATTGATTGGCATACTAGATCATTTCGATTTGCTAGTTCTAACTCTAGTTCCAGGTCATCTGCAGTTCAGGTCTCTACACCAACATCGACTTCGATCCGTGTAGTATCATGGGCCCCTGATTCTGTCCTTGCTGTTCCTATTTCTGCTCCATGTTCTGATTCAACTCTTGCCTCTGCTCTAGTTCATGCCCCAGATCCTGACTATATTCTCGATGCAGTCACAGCTCTAGCTCCAGTTTCTACTCTTGCTTCTGCTCTTGCTCCAATTCCAGTTGTTGCTTCTGCTCCTACTCTAGTTCTTGCTCCAGTCCCTGCTCCAATTCTTGTTCCAGTTGCTCCTGCTCCTGCTCATGTTCCTGCTCCTGCTTCTGTAGAGGCTTCTTCATGCCCTCAATTTCCTATCTCGAAGATTTATCTTCTCGAGTTCGTTAAATCTGGAAGGCAAGATCCAAGTTTAGTATTTGCAATCCAGGCTCATCTGTCGGCTAGCTCGGCACCAGTGAAGTCTACCCCAATGCTCTCAAATAAATATGGCGACTTCTGTAATGTTTTTGACAAAGTCAAGGCCAGCAAGCTCCTAGAGCATCGTCCATATGATTGTTCTATTGACTTACAGCCCGAGACAATGCCACCATATGGTCCGATATATGGTCTATCTCCCGCTGAGTTGAAAGTTTTGCGGGATTATATTGAAGAGAATCTAGCCACTGGTTTCATTTGACATTCTATATGTCCCCTGCTGGAGCACATATCTTCTTCGTCAAAAAGAAGGATGATTTGCTGCGTCTAGTTGTTGATTATCGTGGCCTCAATAAAATCACAGTGCCGAATCAGTATCCGCTTCCTCTGATCCCAGAGTTGTTGGAGCGACTCCAAAATGTGCATTATTTTACAAAGATTGATCTTCGGGGTGCCTACAATCTCATTCAGATCCGAGAGAGTGATGAGTGGAAAACAGCTTTTTGTACTCGATATGGCCATTTTGAGTACACAGTTATGCCGTTTGGACTTACCAATACTCCAGCAATATTCCAGCATATGGCCAATGATGTCTTTCGAGAGTTCTTAAACGCTTTTGTTATCATCTTTGGATGATATTGTTATTTACTCTAAGACTCTCGAAGAATATGAGAGGCATGTTCGACAGGTCCTTCAGAAGCTTCATGAGCATGGGTTATACGCCAAACTTGAGAAGTGTCAGTTTGAGCAGGATAATGCGGAGTTCCTTGGCTATCATATCACTCCACATGGAGTCTCTATGGACCCGGAAAAGGTCAGCGCTGTTCTGGAGTCGCAAACACCTTCATCCGTTCGAGATATTTAGTGTTTTCTTGAATTGCCAATTTCTATTGGTATTTCATTCAGGATTATTCGGAGATTGCCCTCCCTTTAATATGCTTCACAGTTAAGGACGTGCCATTTGAATGGAGCGTGGAAGCAGAATCTGCTTTTGTTACTCTGAAGCATGCTTTTACCACATCGCGAGTTCTTGCTCATGTAGATCCTTTGCGCCCATATGCAGATGCCTCTGATTTTGCTCTAGGTGGGATCCTGTCACAGAAGGGCATGACCATGAATTGCATCCAATCGCCTATCACTCAGGGAAGTTTCAGGCTGCTGAAATCAACTATCCCATTTATGACAAGTTGTTGGCGATAGTGGATTCTTTTGAGGAGTGGAGACGTTTCCTAGAGGGATCTCCTTATAAGGTCACAATCTATAGAGATCATCGAAATATAGAATATTTTCAGTCCGTTCGAGTGCTCAATCGTCGCCATGATTCACCTATATTTGGACACTTTGTAGCCAAGACTCTTGAACTTATTAGTTGAGAGTATTAATGGCCTGGGCTTCGTCGCTTTGTAGAAGTTTTTATTCGATCCTGTGATATCTGTTGTCTAGCCATCGTGATTGTTGTTGATTGTTTCTCTAAGATGGCTCATTTTAATCCCTGCAACATGGAACAATGGATCTTCTTCTTCGTGAAGTAGTAAGACTTCAGGGCTTGCCCGATACTATCGTCAGCGATCGTGGACCGCAGTTTGCCGCAGGTTTTTGGAAGCGGCTTTTGGAGTTATTGCATATCGACTGCTCACTGACATCTGGGCAGGCAGAGCGCACTAATCAGACTCTAGAGCAATATTTAAGATGTTTTATCAGTTATCAGCAGGATAATTGGGTTGATTATCTTCCATTAGCTAAGTTTGCCTATAATAACTTAGTACATGCTTCCATCGGCCAGACTCCATTCTTTCTGAACTCTGATCAGCATCTTTGTTGGTCCCTTAGTGTCACTGGCAGTGATTCGGTCAATCCTAGTATTGAGTCTCGATTTGAGAAACTCCAGGCTCTTCAATCAGATCTTCAGCATCATCTTCAACGAGCACAGGAACCCTATCGGTATTATGTCGATTTGCATCTGCAGGAAGCTCCTAAATTTCACGTTGGTGACCTTGTCTAGCTTCTTCGTAGGGACCTTCCTACCCCATGTCCCTACAACAAGCCTGACTATCGTCGCCTTGGTCCTTACCGGATCACGTCTCAGATCAACAATGTGGCATTCCGGCTCGATCTCCATCCTGTTCGGTTACACCCAGTGTTTCATGTTTCTCTATTGGAGACCTACACAGTCAATACTTTTCTAGATCGCGTTCCTCCGTTGCCACCGCTAGTAGAAATTGATGATCATAAGGAGGTCGAGGTTCGAGAGATTCCGGACTCCAAGTTTCTTCGTCGACGATTGTACTATTTTGTTCATTGGGAAGGTTACTCGTCAAGTGATATAACCTAGGAGCCTGCCGAGAATCTGACTAATGCTCCTGATAAAATTGCAGAGTTTCACTGATGTTACCTGGGTAAGCCAAGTTTGAGTACTCCGGCCCCAGCTCCAAGGACTCAACGCCGTCATAGGAGGGAGATGGTGTGACGACCGTAAGGATATTCGTATCATTACAAACATTATACTTGTATGTACAAAAGATGGTCGTCATACAGATGCAAAAGAGTAGTTGCACAAGACAAGTTTTGAACTCGCAACCTTCCAACTGCAAGTCACACACTTTTGCCAAGTGCGCTACCAAAATTTATTTATAACATTCCCTCATGTCTTTCTCATATGCAGAGTTGTTTCTAGGACGTTCTAGAATTCTAAAACCTACATGTATGCGCGACACTTGGCATGATATCATCCATTGGAGTGGCCCGCTCCTGACCGTTGGTCTAGATATATAAGGAGACATCTTCTTCTTGTCGAACCATTCCAGTTCAACGCCAGTCTTTAGCCTCCTCGGCATTTGTCTCATGTTCCTGCTTGCCTTCGGGCCATTGTACTCTTGATTCCTGTTCATATATCAGATTCTTTGCCGATCTTGGCATATTTCTTCCGTATTTCTTAGGTATTTTCTACATATTTTCCTTATTTTCGCGTAGGTTCATGACAGCTGGAAGATTTTCATGCAAAGTATGAAAGCAAAATAAGTTGTTTATACATTTGCACTAACAAACATAATAGGTACAGAGGCATCGTTATAGCAACTATAAATAGAACTATCATAAGGTTCCAGTACCTCCAATAGCTATGCTCAACTTGCCAACTTTACACGTTTTGTCTTGCACGATGCTAAAATTTGAATATGGCTTCATGCATTTTATGGCCTGCACTGAATTGGAACTAGTTATTAACTCTTCCTCATATTATCATATATCTATGGTCCACTGTTAGTATTATGACACCTTCGTGACGGGAAGTGAGCTCAGGGAAAATCTAGAATGGAGATGTGCACAAAAGTGCTGATGCGAGAAACTCAAATGCCAAGCTTCAAATAAGGTGCGTGTCTAGCAGTTGCTAACTGCTTGGCACGCTTGTCACCTAGCTCTAGAATGCTAGTTTACCTTCTATTAATTGGAAATGAATGTTAATATGTCTTCTAGAGCTATAGAGACAAGGTGGGCAAGATGGCCCTTGTGGGCATCTCTAGAAGCCATCAGATTCGCAGTTCGATGTGATAATCGGCTCTTCGAACGTGGGCAAGAGAGACGTAGTCAGGTCTTCCCAATCACACAAGTGCCTGTAGCTACGCCTTCCCCGGTCTCATCTGTAGAATCCAGCAGGTCCGGACCTGAGCCTATGCAGATTGATCGGGCAGTTCGAGGACCTTTAACTGCTATGAAGGTGCTGGACATATTGCTCATGGATGCCCTGTGAAGCGTTCAAATCAGTCGGAAAACTTCAGGGGCCGGTCTTAGTAGGAGTCTCTCGTTGGCTGGCCGCCTTTTCTCAAACTCCTTCCACACTTCTTGACATGTTTATTCCATCGGATAAGGTCAGCAAGGCATTGTTCATCTCTATATCATTGAAATCAGAGGTTGGAAGGTTAGAAGCATTGGCACAACTTGATTGTGGTGCAAATGCTTGCTTTATGGATAGTGTATTCGCCAGTCTTGAGCCTTCTAGGCATCTGTCTCGTGTTCATGTTTCCCTTCGGGCCATTGTACTCTTTATTCCTGTTCATATATCATATTCATGACTGGCGTTGTACAATGATTTGAGATCTCATCGGGTGTAGTCACAGAATGTACTGCGCCTCTTCAGGTTTTGTTCGAGGGAGTTTCTTGTAGTATTTTTTTCAATCTCATCGCTAGCAAACATGCGTCAATAGTCTTGGGTCTGCCCTAGCTCGAGCTACATAACCCACAGATTGATTGGCATACTAGATCATTTCGATTTGCTGGTTCTAACTCTAGTTCCAGGTCATCTGCAGTTCAGGTCTCTACACGTTCGACATGTCCTTCAGAAGCTTCATGAGCATGGGTTATACGCCAAACTTGAGAAGTGTCAGTTTGAGCAGGATAATGCGGAGTTCCTTGGCTATCATATCACTCCACATGGAGTCTCTATGGATCCGGAAAAGGTCAGCGCTACCTTCATCCGTTCGAGATATTTAGTGTTTTCTTGATTTGCCAATTTCTATTGGTGTTCCATTCAGGATTATTCGGAGACTGCCCTCCCTTTGATACGCTTCACGGTTAAGGACGTGCCATTTGAATGGAGCGTGGAAGCAGAATCTGCTTTTGTTACTCTGCATGCTTTTACCACGGCGCGAGTTCTTGCTCATGTAGATCCTTTGCGCCCATATAGTGTCGAAGCAGATGCCTCTGATTTTGCTCTTGGTGGGATCCTGTCACAGGAAGGGCATGACCATGAATTGCATCCAATCGCCTATCACTCAGGGAAGTTTCAGGCTGCTGAAATCAACTATCCCATTTATGACAAGTTGTTGGCTATAGTGGATTCTTTTGAGGAGTGGGGACGTTTCCTAGAGGGATCTCCTTATAAGTTCACAATCTATATAGATCATCAAAATATAGAATATTTTCAGTCCGTTCGAGTGCTCAACCGTCGCCAGGCCTGGTGGCATACTCAAGTATTATCCCGTATTGATTTCGTAATCAAGTACTGTCTTGGATCCCTCCAAGGGAAGCCTGATGCCTTGTCTCGACGCTCCTATCTTGAGCCAAGTTAGGTGATCCTGCATTTGATCAGCAATCACAGGTTATTCTAGGGCCTGATCGGTTCCAGCTTATGGCCCTAACTTTGTTCGAGAGCCGATCCATTGGCTCAAGATGTATTCTCATACCTTGGCTCTGCATCATCTTCTCAGCAAATGCGATCAGACTATGATCGTTTTGAGGTCCGAGATAGACTCCTGTTTCGTGATGAGCTTCTATATGTGCCAGATGGTGCTTCTAGGCTTGGGGTTCTTCAGGCTTGTCATGATTCACCTATATTTGGACACTTTAAAGTAGCCAAGACTCTTGAACTTATTAGTTGAGAGTATTGGCTGCCTGGGCTTCGTCGCTCTGTCGAAGTGTTTATTCGATCCTGTAATATCTGCTGTCTAGCAAAGGTTCCAAGGCGTCTTCCTCATGGCCTTCTTCAGCCACTGCCAGTACCAAATGGATTCTATAGACTTTATTCCGGAGCTGCCAGTCTCTCGGGGTTATGATGCCATCGTGATTGTTGTTGATTGTTTCTCTAAGATGGCTCATTTTTATTCCCTGCAACATCACCATCACCATTGAGGGAACAATGGATCTTCTTCTTCGTGAAGTAGTCAGACTTCAGGGCTTGCCCGATACTATCGTCAGCGATCGTGGACCGCAGTTTGCCGCAGGTTTTTGGAAGCGGCTTTTGGAGTTATTGCATATCGACTGCTCACTGACATCTGGGCAGGCAAAGTGCACTAATCAGACTCTAGAGCAATATTTAAGGCGTTTTATCAGTTATCAGCAGGATGATTGGGTTGATTATCTTCCATTAGCTAAGTTTGCCTATAATAACTCAGTACATGCTTCCACTGGCCAGACTCCATTATTTCTGAACTCTGATCAGCATCCTCGTTGGTCCCTTAGTGTCACTGGAGTGACTCGGTCAATCCTAGTGTTGAGTCTCGATTTGAGAAACTCCAGGCTCTTCAATCGGATCTTCAGCATCATCTTCAACGAGCACAGGAACGCTATCGGTATTATGTCGATTTGCATCTACAGAAAGCTCCTAAATTTCACGTTGGTGACCTTGTCTAGCTTCTTCGTAGGGACCTTCCTACCCCATGTCCCTACAACAAGCCTGACTATCGTCACCTTGGTCCTTACCGGATCACGGCTCAGATCAGCAATGTGGCATTCTGGCTCGATCTCCCTCCTCTTCGGTTACATCCAGTGTTTCATGTTTCTCTATTGGAGCCCTACACAGTCAATATTTTCCTAGATCGCGTTCCTCTGTTGCCACCGCTAGTAGAAATTGACGATCATGAGGAGTTCGAGGTTCGAGAGATTCCGGACTCCAAGTTTCTTCGTCGACGATTGTACTACTTTGTTCATTGGGAAGGTTACTCGTCAAGTGATAGAACCTAGGAGCCTGCCGAGAATCTGACTAATGCTCCTGATAAAATTACAGAGTTTCACTGATGTTACCCGGGTAAGCCAAGTTTGAGTACTCCGGCCCCAGCTCCAAGGACTCATCGCCGTCATAGGAGGGAGATGGTGTGACGACCGTAAGGATATTCGTATCATTACAAACATTATACTTGTATGTACAAAAGATGGTCGTCATACAGATGCAAAAGAGTAGTTGCACAAGACAAGTTTTGAACTCGCAACCTTCCAACTGCAAGTCACACACTTTTGCCAAGTGCGCTACCAAAATTTATTTATAACATTCCCTCATGTCTTTCTCACATGCAGAGTTGTTTCTAGGACGTTCTAGAATATTCTAAAACCTACATGTATGCGCGACACTTGGCATGATATCATCCATTGGAGTGGCCCGCTCCTGACCGTTGGTCTAGATATATAAGGAGACATCTTCTTCTTGTGGAACCATTCCAGTTCAACGCCAGTCTTGAGCCTCCTAGGCATCTGTCTCATGTTCCTGCTTGCCTTCGGGCCATTGTACTCTTGATTCCTGTTCATATATCAGATTCTTTGCCGATCTTGGCATATTTCTTCCGTATTTCTTACGTATTTTCTACATATTTTCCTTATTTTCGCGTAGGTTCATGACAGCTGGAAGATTTTCATGCAAAGTATGAAAGCAAAATAAGTTGTTTATACATTTGCATTAACAAACATAATAGGTACAGAGGCATTGTTATAGCAACTATAAATAGAACTATCGTAAGATTCCAATAGCTATGCTCAACTTGCCATTGCACGATGCTAAAATTTGAATATGGCTTCATGCATTTTATGGCCTGCACTGAATTGGAACTAGTTATTAACTCTTCCTCATATTATCATATATCTATGGTCCACTGTTAGTATTATGACACCTTCTTGGCAATCTAATATGCAGTGGGAGCCACCCACTGAAGCAACTGTAACAATCCATCTATCGAATACCACAAATGTAACAGTTGAGCTTGAATGTTTGAATGTTGTTCTGAATTGAATGTTGTTCTGAAGTAAAAAGGATAAACAAACAGGATTACAAAGACATACTTTTTCAAGTGCAATGCTCCAAACTTGAATATATTAAAAGCTCCTCTCCATTCTTATTGCATTTTGCATAGCCCTCTCAATCATAGCTACGACTCCCATATAGGCCATATGATCTAGGCAGTGAATGAAGCTTTTAGATCACATATTTTGATCACGATGTGTATATACTGTACAGAGATACCATGGACGGGTTTCGTCTGCTGCACTCAATCACATACCGAAGCATGAATGCATTGCTATTTGATTTGGTGCTATGCTTGGACTGAAAGATTGTATAGCTCGTACATATATTCTAGACACTCAAAATATATTTTTTTATAAAAACCTAAGAAAATGGTGATACAAAGCTTCAAAGCACGAACTGTTCATGCAACAACATGACAATCAACTCGTAAGCATGCTTGCTACCATGTGGAAATTATATGCTTATTACTATGGTTCATCATTCGTATATCAAGAAGAAGACTATGAGAGTGTTGTCTCATTCGTATTATTCTTTTGCTTGTTTAGTATGCAGTTCATATGATGCTACTATGGACGGAGAAAGGGGAATGTCGTTAGTACCAGCATGAGCAATACTTTTTCAGAACCAAGGATTAATAGCCTTGGCAGATGTTATTAGATCAGAGAGTTGCTGAATTTGCTTGAATTCAATTAAGAAAATGTCATGGCAGATGCTTACCTTGGACTTTGTCTTGGCACTGCCTTTTATGCATATCTCGAGCGAATTGCTCCAGATTGCACTGTGAAGATCCACCCTCAGATATTGCTCTTCTAGCTACATCTCTCAGGTGCTCAGCTCTACTCTTCATTGCATGTCCCTCCTCTCCAGTCATTAATTTTACAATGGCATTCTCAATTTGCTTCTGATCAATCATGCCTTCTTCATCCCTAACCAATCTCAGTCCTATTTTCCAATCTTCAGTCACAAACTTGCAGTTCAGATTTTGCTCTGCAATGCACGGCCATCCTATAATAGGCACACCCATACTGACACTCTCTAATGTTGAATTCCAACCACAATGGGACAAGAAGCCTCCGACAGACGCATGAGCTAGAACTTGGAGCTGAGGAGCCCAAGTAATTACCAAACCTTGATCCTTGGTTCTTTCTTTAAATGCTTCCATAAACTCATCAGACAGATGGCTCACTAAATTTGCTCTAAAAACCCAAAGAAATGGTTGCTTGCTGCCTTCTAGTGCCGCGGCCAAATGTAATACCTGAGCAGCATTTAAAGTAACCAAGCTCCCAAATGAAACATAAATTACAGAAGATTTAGGTTTTGTATCTAACCATCTGATGCAACTATGGTCTTCTTCCCATAGGCCAGATTTAGTAAACTGAACCTCATTTTCCTGAAGAAATGAAGAGAGGAATAAAGGACCTGCAGATGCAAAATTACCTGTTCTTTTCAGAGCTTGTAGAGGTTCAAATTCGAGCTCCTGGAAGGTGTTGAAAAAAACACAGGCTGCATCATATAGGCGGCGGGCTCGCTTGGCCCTGTTGTAAAAGCGAGGATCAGAGGAACTCTCCACTTGCAAAATGAAAGGAAGATCTCTAGGATGAAGAGGTTTGATGCCCTCTATGAATGTAATAAGGCAATCATCTTGCTCTGCAGAATATGGAAGACCTAATTTTAGGATGACTAACAAGGAACGAAAACCTTCACAAATAAGGGATTACCATTAACTGGAATGTAGCCCTGAGACATGAGTTCGGGAAGATGAACATTGATATGAAAATAAGTAACAGAAGAACACCATAGAGCTGCTCGAGGAATACCAAAACGATCTGCCACATCTTGAGACCAACCCAAAAACCCATCACTGATTATACACGAAACAGGCTCCTCCTCATTTAGCTGCTGCAGCAGTTCTTGGAAAGGGCCCTCCATCTTTTCTGCCGCCATGAGGGAATCCTGTAAATCGCTATCCTTGCCTTTGGACCAATCATGCTTCCCACAACCATCTTCAATGCTCAAAAATGTAATTCCAGAATGAGATTCGCCATAGCTGAGCTTCATGCGGTTATGGTTGGAATGGGTATTGACAAATATGATGCTAAATCCGAGAGGGACAAGGCGGCGACAAAGATGCAGCAAGGGATTTATGTGGCCCTGCATAGGAAAGGGAATGGCCACTGCTCGGATAAATCCGGAGGGCGGATTCTTGAGCATCGACGCCATATCGGGCAGCTATGGAATGGAAGAATAGAACAGGAGAATGAAGAACCTTGTTCATTTCTAGAAGCTGTAGGTGTAGGAAAACAGACAAAGCGCTTTCAATCGGTAGTTTCAGCGTAAAGTAGAGTTTCCACACTAGCCGCAAAATAAGAATAATAGAATAGGTTTTTTAGCGTCTACGGAGACCATATAGCATAGACCACACCATTTCTGATTTCACCGCTTAAAATGGCACACACAAATTTAATCTTGCTTTTCCGTATATAGGAATGTTACTTTAGGTAACATTCCTGGCATGGAAACATGCCGACGCGCGTTAGCGCGGAGGCATGTTGACATGCCAGGAATGTTACCTAAAGTAACTTTCCTATAACGTGGAAGCCACTTAAGTGGCATTCAGCGAATCAGAAGCTGCCACGTGTCAACCCTATAAATACAGTTTCCCCCTTTTTTTTCCTCCGTTCTCTTGCATGGCGCTGGCTATGGCGGCACTTTCTTGAGGCTTGTTGCGAATGAAGGCGGTAGCCATGGTGTTGATGGCGGCAGTGATGGCGGCAGTGATCTTATGAACACGGTGAGGCGCTAGCTCCTCAGATGCTCTTCTCTTTTGGCAGATCTTGACACTTATGCTTTTCTTGAGTTATTAAGTTTTTGTTTCGCCTATTTGCATTTCTTTCTTTTGATTTTCTCTGCTCTGCCGGATTTTAGAGCATACTTCCAGCCATTTGTATTTGTTTATGGAGACTTCTTTTCGTCGGTGCAGAAAGTGATGAGCTAGGACACAAAGCCAGATCTCATGATCTTATAAATGATTTCTTGTGAGGCTGCAAAGAAAAAGTTCGACCTACTGATTCATCAGAAAAATCACATTCATATTTTTCCGGAAGCGTTATTCTTGAGCTGCAACCTTTGGCGACCATTTTGGAAGTGCTCGGATCCCTTTTATATGGTAAGGAAATAGTATGCTGTAATGCAAGTCTGATGCCAGCATAGGTTTTATGTTTTGGGGTTCACTTGACACTGCAGCCTGGAGGTTCAATTCCTCCGGCTTGTTTTCTGGTGGCCAGGGTTTCTGGCCTGTCTGATGGATATCCTAAGCGATGTCAGGGGGGCTTCATGCTCTGTTTTTTATTTGAAGGCCTGTTTTCTCTTCAAGATCTGAAGTAGATATCCAGAATGTACAAACAGAATGAAAAAATGGAATGTTTTTTAGAATGTAAAGTAGATATCCAGAATGTAACATAAACTTTAGCAAACAAAACATTAAACAACTTTAGTCGACATTCCTGGAAAGGAAAGTGTGACACGTGGCAACATGCGATAGGCTTAGGTAGCTGAATGCCACTTAAGTGGCTTTTACGTTGCATTGCATGATACTCATAAAATATCACACCACTAAAATACTAGTGAAAACTATGAAAAAATAAAATACTAGTGAAAACTATGAAAAAATAAGACATGTAAAAATAAACCATGAAAAAAAGATAAGTGGTGATTTTCTACTAGAGTGGTGTCTCATATTTTAGCCATTTCTATTGTGCCACATAAGCAAATAAGAAAGAAACAATTTTCTACTTTTTAAGACATGTCCCATTTAGGTTTGGATATGTTCAGTTCCTCCTTTTAAGGGGAATGGAGTCTTATTTTTTATCGGGGGATGTCCCCCGGTATAAAATAAGAATAGAATAGAATAAGACAGTGTCATATATGTTAAAAATATCATTAAAATAAGACATGTCTTATTTTTTTTGGGTTTTCCACTAGCATCTTGATGGCGTCTTATTTTATGACACCTTATAGTGGAAAAACAACTTCAATTTTATATGTCGTATTTTTTTTATTTGGAGTCATTTGATAAAATATGTGACTTTTAGAAATAAGACTACCGTGGAAAAAGGGCCTATAAGGCTAAAAGCAATTATCTTCTGCAATTGTAAAGTGGGCCTGGTTTTGCATGGTTTAGGGGGGTATTCGTATGCTCAATTCGTACTTTGCTGATGCTTAGTAATTTAGAGTCGAATTGACAAGATCCCGAGTTGCCAAGAGGGTTAACTCGGCACGCTCGTCATACACAAATCATGAGATCAATGCAAAAGGAAAGAAGGATAGGAAGATTCTAAGTGTTGGAACAAAAAATGATAGGAGCGATGTCATCCAAGTTGGTAATCTAATTTTCTACTTAAATATTTCTGAATCTTACTGCTTTAGGATCTGAGGCTTTGAGATGGGCGATTGCTAATTTATACACTTCCTAAAATAAGATGATATGACTGCAAAAGCATCTATGCTTAAGAACTAAATGTATGACTGGAATATATGCCTGGATAATGACGTCCACTTGAATGCATATTTATTTGTTTATGGTTCTATTAAAGATTGATGTTAATATGATGTCATAATCTGTCACAATAGAGTATAAAATGGAGGAAACATATATTAAATAGGTTTTTTGTTAGAATAACTAGATTTATATCATGGATAAATTGCTTATGGATTGTTAATAAGTTCAAGGAACGCAACAAAATCCATGTTATTGGCTGACCTCTATATGACAAATTGATGATGCATGCATACTGTTGGGTCTTACAGCATATGTTGATAATTCAAATTTATTGTAAAAGCTTCAGTTAAAAGATTTAACTTTCTAAAATATGTCGGGAGCATGGTAGCCTAACTGACACATAGCTGAATATGATGGAAACGATACATAAATTAAAAATGGATAAAGTAGATAAATCTGGTACATAATAGTAGGATTTTAGAATATTCTAAAGAGTAATATAGATGATGACTTATTGCTAAAGATGTTACATTAAAAGGAATCAGAAAATAAAAGCTTGCAAAAGGCAAACTACTCAATGTTTAGCATAGGAAATAGAAGTAGTAATGGAGCTTACAGTTCAAATCGATGTTGTTAAAAAACCTCTTTTTTATTTTTAAAGTACTTCCATAAAAATCCTCACGTTTTTTAAAGGATTTTTATGATTTGGTATGGCTAAAAAATAAAAAAATTGCACATTCTTTGCACTGCTTTATTGGACATATTTGCTACTGTTAAAATGCAAATTTTTGCTACAAGTTATAAGGCATAGCATGCCAACAAGTAAATCAGAAGCTTATGCTACTATTAGACACTATTAAGTTCAAGTACAAAGATATCATAGCTGTTTTGCCATGCAACTCTTAAGAAAATTCAGAAGAACATTATTATAGAGGTTAAGAAATATAAGAATTTTATATACAAAGATAAATAAGTTCAAGAATATCATATATTTGGATTAAAAAAATCACAGTCTAAGGATTTTTAAAGATTTTTAAGGATTTTAAAGATTTTAAAGATTTTAAACATATTTTATATGAAATACGTTTTTAAAGATTTTTTTCAAAAATTTTAAAA
This sequence comes from Isoetes taiwanensis, assembly GCA_021234155.1. Classification (NCBI taxonomy): domain Eukaryota; kingdom Viridiplantae; phylum Streptophyta; class Lycopodiopsida; order Isoetales; family Isoetaceae; genus Isoetes; species Isoetes taiwanensis. The sequence goes on along the minus strand of JAJEKV010000020.1, from coordinate 2,480,294 downwards.
ATCTTCAAAAAATCTTAAAAAATGTTTTTTAAACGTATAGATTTTGACGTACTTACCAACATTGGTTCAAATGATATTATTTCAAGAAACTTAAATTCATATGATATAAATACTCACCTTGTACATGTTATTGCTTTATGGGCTGAGGTAGGCAGCCAATCACATGGAACATACAGAATGGCTATCAATTTACAATTATGATGGTTACATATATTTTGATAGGCTTAAAACTAAGTAATAAAATGGGTGAAGGCGATGAACTATAAAGTCTCAATGCTTATCTAATGGCCATTGCACTTTTATCCTCATAAGGCTAACAAGTGTTATGTTTGGTTATAGGTAACTGGAACTCTATCTCCTGCTTTTTCAAATGTTTTGTAGTTACGCATGAAGAAAATAATTGATAGTGATGATAAGTGATCACAAATTCTAAAAAATCTGATATAATGCTGGAAAATTCTATTTTTTGGTGAGATCTATCCTAATGAAAATACAATCCAGATTTTAAATATTATAGAACACAATAATAGAAGTACATTATAAGAATATCAGGTTTTACATTGTTGAACAGCTATAGACGATGGAATCAATAATATAAACAGTTGGATTATGGTTTCTTTGGGTTAAAAATGTATACAATTTCAAATGCTATATACTTTGAATAAACAATACATATGTAATGCTCTTTACTATACATGAATCCAATGATTATAGAATAACATGTGGCATGGGATAAAATCCAAGATGGACATTATAGTGGCTATTTACATCTTGAATGAAAACGTATCTTGTAAATTCTGCATTATACGACGTATATCTAGATGTAAATGTAGAGGAGGAGGAGGAGGAGGAGGAGGAGGCATGCGAAATGCCAGCCAACTTAAATTTGGTACTTTGCATTCCATGTGACGGAACACTTTTTTGTTTTGCAGGAATTTTGAATGATAATTGGCCTATATGATCAGGCCCATTGACATTCAAACCTCTAAAATTTTCATTGTTTTTTTCATTCTGAATTTCTTTATTTTCTGTTCTCATTACAGCAAGGGTGTTCATCAAGATAATTCAGATAATTATATGTATTGGTTCCATCCATTATTGTTCAATTTAGAATTATGGATCTCTCCATGAGGGTTAGACTTTTGCACCAATAAGGAGTTTCGGGACAACTAAACAGGAAAGTTTGCAGCACTATACATGAATTTGCGTTGTACCAATGAGGAACGGAACATGAACCAAATAGGCGAGGGACCTCCACCATTACTGGCCAGTGATGCACATAACATGAATGTTGCTATTGGAGCTCAGACATCACCATTTAGGTGTTTGCATCCCCTAGAAGTCAAAGAAAATATGTGTCGCTACAAGTAACATGTTCTGGAATAAAACAACTGATTATAATAATGCAGCTCATATAGCACATCTTCGTATAATAAAATAGAAATTGAACCATCCTTGTGGATTTCTAGATGATTTTGCCATTTTCACTATAGGTGGCCATTTCCCTTATTAGCTAGAATTGAAGTTCGTAAAATACTTGCCAACACAGCTCCCTCAAAAGATATGCTTCTCCAAAAGTTCTAAACTACAATTATGTAAATTCCCCTACCTCCAACTCGATTGACGTGCCAAACATGTGCTGCTCCATTGATTTCTCATAACTTCTTTCTCTCTTACCTTCATCTTTTCTTTTCCTACGGTTTGATAGTTACTGCTTTGGGTTAGCAAGTCTTGTGTTCATCTCTTCAGGATATTTAGAGGACTGCCATATCCTATATAATCATATTTTAGGTATGTCGTGAACCGCGCCCTAAAACTTTCGACGTCCCAGATTTAGCTTTACAAGTTATTTTGATGGTCCAGATAGTCCATCGTCATTTTGCCCTTTCTTTCTTCTTTTCTTTTATGCGAGCTGCTTCGTCAGCTCCAAGGGCTGAATCGCTAGGGTTAGGAAGGATCGGACTGGCATGTTTCGTCGGGTTTCACTTCGTTAAAAGGATTGAGCCATAGTGGAGGCCACATGTCTGCTGCAATGCCAAGATTCAGATTAGAGCAACTTCAAATTACAATGGAAGCTCGCAGGGTGCCTTGCACTGCTTGTTTATTCATAAAATTTTCAATCATAAGTAAGTCGTATTTAATTAAAGTGGGACAAATCTTGAATTTTGAGACTCGGACTGAAAATGGGACTCACACACCATAAAAGAAATTTCTGAATTGATTGCTTGAATAGAATTACACATGACACACATAGAATTGGGTTACTTGTTTTCCTCATAAATTTTACAAACCACTAGTTGAGAAAGTTTTCAAACTTCTCAATATTATGTACCCTCATACAATGATATAGCATGGAGGTTGCTCATGGCCTTGTCCATCTCCCTTCTTGGGATCTTGTGTGTGTTGTCTTTTGCAATGTGAGAACTTGGATATGACCATACCACACACTCCACTAATTCCCTCCTTTGAGGGTCAGCATGATTTGCCCTCCACTTCTTCTCCCAGCAGTCAGTGTATTGCTCCTTCAAGTTGCCCTTCTTGTGTCTCCCAATGGGCTCCCAATATTGAATTTGGAATCCAGGACGCAACTCCTCTCCATCAGGCATAGTGGTGGTTACATCGAGAGAGTGCCACCCCTAACCATATTGGGCCAGTCCTCATCATCAGGCCTTACTAGCACAAAGTATCCTTCCTTGATGTCCTCAAAGGGATCCCACTCAGGAAGATCAAACCACTTCGGCTTTGAGGCCTTACTTCCCACAAACCACTTGGAACCCTTGTTGGGACCCAAGTGAGCATTCTTAGACGTGCTTGCACCTTGAGAACCCTCCCATCTTGACTCTGGCAAGAACAGTCTCTTAGCTCCCTCCCACATGGTCATTTGGGTTTCTAAGCATGTCACAACTTTCTCCCCAAGACTTGATTAGGGAGTCCATTTGATTTTTCTTAAGAGTGGAGGTGTGCTTTCCATTTGAACATCATCCCAAGTCGTTATGTAATCCTTGATGCCCTTCACCCGGTGGCTAGAGTCTTTGACCTGTCTTGAAGGGAGGTAGTGGTTTTGGCTGCCCTTTAGGAATGAGAACTTCACCAGCAGCACCCCTTTGCCACAACTCGATACCTTGTACAGGCATCCACAACTTGTCACCTGGTCTCCACTTATATTGCATGATTGGTATTCCATCCCTAACCCAAAACTTGAACTGAAGTGGCTTTGTGTGTCACCGTCAACTGGTCCTTACCATCTAGCAAGTATCCTTCTACAAATGATTTCCAATCTGCAACCTCATCCATCAAGAAAGCCATTGGGTTGGGGTCAATGCAGCTCTCAAACACATCCATTAGTTCAGGGAGAGTGGTCATGTTTTCTCTCTTGAGCTTGGTGGAGAAAGTTCCAAAGAATCCATCTATATCATCACGTGTATGCCCAACCATCATGAATCCCACTTTCACAACTTTGAATACTCCCCTTCTTTGTCAAGTATGACATTGCCCCAAACATCCATCTATTCTTGTTTTCTTTCCAACGGTTGTCCAACCCGAACACATAGCTCCTCGAGGCGGTGATTTCTCAAGTAAGGGAAATCATCCCAAGTCCTCCTTGATTCACTAGACACCTTGGATGTGAGCTTTTTTTTATCCGCCTTTGGTAACAAAGCGGTTGATCATCCATCAAAGCCTCAAAAATGGGTCTTTGAAGGGGAATACCTCCTCCCTTCTATCGATCCTTTCTCTAGTGTTCTCGGGCACTTGAAAATAGAGCTCACATGGAAGTTTGGATCATCTCTCCATAGATCAAGCACAAAATGACCATATGTTCAGTTCCATGACCATGTGTTAATACACCCTTGGACTTACTTTCATCGAAAAGCGTTTTGACAACGCTTGGGTAAAGGATCTAGCTTTGGCAAGAAAGTCTTGTGTTGGTCCATCTTATCATGAATTATACACAAAAATTTGTAAATTTGCATCTCGGAAAATGTTCTCCCTTTGCCAATACAACTGTCTACATGATATTTGGTCCCTTTGTGATCTGCAAATTGCTCCCTAATTGCCATTCTTTCTTTCTCTATTGCAGTTGATGCAAGTGTATCCTTGAGTTGAATGCAAGTGTTGCACTTTGAGAATGGCATGTGTGTTGTAGGACACTCACGCCCCGAGAAGTGAGTGCTCCATAACTTGCTGAAATGTGATTGAGAAAGAGGCCTACCTCCGGTAGTTTCTAGGATGGAGTTGACCTCCTTAAGGCACTCCTTTTGGATATAGTGTTGTGGCAACACTCTTTGCACCACTCGCACACGCGTGCTCGTTCACCCTCGACTTGTGGGGCATAGATTGAGACATGTATCTCACAAAGCTCTCAAGAAGGCGCAATGGCCTTTAGAGTATTTGCTCTAGGTTTCAAAGTGAGTGCATTACCATGTTGGAACAAAGCGTGCCCTTTTCTAACCTGCTCGATGTCGTAAAATGAAGACTTGCTCACCCCAAGAATCCATCTCAATGCTCTCTCATACATACCTTCATGCCCCTCAATTGATATAGTAGCCGCCCCTGTGTTTTCATCATATTTGGAATTCCTACACAAGGAGTAAATGAAATTAATCCTATCTTTTTGAATTTTGTCCAATGTATTGGGACCTTATGCGACGAGGTCATCCACATTGTCTTTGCCTTTGTGCAATCTAGGTTGCAACACTCTTGTCCCCTAATTGCCTCGGGTTTTCTTTGGTTGGTGCCATACTTTCCATCCTTTCTAAATATTTGTCACTTCTAGGCCTCTTGGGCACCCTTGGCTGCCTTTTATGAAAGACATAGCGTCTCTTCCTTGTGATCAAAGGATGCTCATCGACCACCAAATCTTCCACATGGCCTTGGGTGGGCCTTGGGGTGTGTAGTTCAGTAGGGCATTCTAGAGTATCACCATTCTTGTGTGTAATATATCTAATTGGCCATCTCAACTGAGCTTGGGACTCCAACAGCCCCGAGCACACAATGCAATCACTAGAGCTTCCCTGGGACATGATTGTATCAACTTCGATAAGAAGCTTCACAATGCCAACTCCAAGATGTTCATCTCCCAGCCTCTCATCATTCACACTATCAAATGGATCAGCTGGGTTATTATGCCCCTCAAAAATGCAGATGCAGTTTGCAAGGGTGCAACAAAAGGCAACCCATCTTCCTCCATTGGAGCCTAGGGCAATGGCCTCTGCTTTGGACTTCCACGGCTCCATTTTACTCATCTCACATGCTCCCTGAATGAAAAAGCTCACATTAAAACCATATAGCCCCAAACACCACAAATATGACCATATGAACCATATAAAACCATACAAACATATTAAATATATATAACCATATTAAATCATACAACCATATTAACTAAAATCATATAACCATATTAAAGCATACAACCATACTCATTCTAAACCATATGTAAACATTGTAACCATATATAACCATTGAAACTATTCAACCATTGAAACCTTATTAAATACATAAGATAACATATATAAACATATAACCTAACCTTTCATATCTTGTCATGGCCACGTGGCGCCTCTTCAGAGGCTGAAACCGTGGCCATGTCAGCAATCCGCACTGCCACGTCATGGAGGGCATGGCCCACACGTGACAGAAGTTTATTATTGCACTTTTACGAGGTTCGAGGGTGCGGCCAGTGCTTGCACCCTCTTCCTCTCCCCCCCGACCATTCTTCCTCCCATGTTTTCTCTGATCACTCTTTGAGCTCTGTGTTTTCCTTAAGCGCCCGCTTTTCCGATCAGGCGATCGATCGAACCGAGCGATTCCAAGGCCATCTTATGTGGCGGCTTGGTCGACGGATCGGGGGCGCTTCCAAAGCCGAAGTTCTCGCCTTGATTCATTGTTCGGCGAGGCGTTCTTCTGCACCGAGAAGAAAGTGAGGCCCTTTTAGTCTTTGCTTTTAGTTTTACGTAAGTCCTTTAGTGCATTTTTACTTATATTACGTTGTTAGAGGCTCTTATTAATCCCCGATACAATTTCTGGCGGAGACAAATCCTTATTCACGCTTTGCGAACGACTATACCCACATGGAAGCGAACACGGAAGCCTCCTCCTCATCCAGCAAATCTTCCAGGTATGTTTTTGTAATATCATACCCTTTTTTAATCTCATTTCTCTGTACTGTTCTCCACTGTTCTCTGTTTTCTCATTAATCTCACTAATCTCTCTGTTATCTGTTTTCCCTTTCTATTGTTTTCTATTTTTGTTATCTTTTTCTTGCTTGTGGTTGAATTGAATACATTGTACAGGCACAAGTGAGAATAGTGGTTAGAGTAGTAGCAAGCAACCGAGATAGAAATCATCAGAGACTGGTGTTAGGAAGTAAGATATTGCAGAGCATTAACAGAACATAACTAGGAATGTCTTTCTCCCAGCAAGAACTAAGAATAGGAATTGCTTCACAGAATCTCCATTTCTAACTCACAGCAAATCCACTGCAGGAGACATGCAGAAGGGAGTGGCGAGTTGAGAATACTTCAGCTTGCCAACAGTCCAGGAAGTACAGGCCTTCTTCTCGACTCGCGTTCTCGACTCGCGAGGCGAGAAGAGGGAGTGTACACTCTGGACTGTTGGCCGGTTGAGGGATTCTCGACTCGCGATTCGGGATTGCACAGCTACCCAATGTCTTCACATTCTTTAGAACCCTGCTGCAGCCTTCTCGACTCGTGAGTCGAGAATGTGATACCCTGCCAATGGCCCTTTGTGCAGTCGCAGGTGCCTCCACCCAGTCTGAGCCACTCTCCTTCGAACCATGCTCATCGAATATTGCGAAGAGGACTGGCTCCGACTGGGTGGAGGCCTCGGCGACTAACCACAGAGGTGCTGGCCGCTTTCTCGACTCGTGAGTCGAGAAAACACAGGCTCTAGTGCACTCTAGAGCTGGCCTGCAGACAGTCTTAACCACTCTCCTTCTATCTTCCTCGGACATTGCGAAGGGAAGTAGTTTTCACTGTCTGCAAGCCAATTCTTAGCAACCCAATTCTCCTGTGTGTGGTCGCAGTGGCCTCTACCCAATCAAAGACCGTCTCCTTCGAACCATCTTCGTCGAATATTGCGAAGGGGGTGGGCTCTGATTGGGTGGAGGCCTCGGCGACTAACCACAGAGGTGCTGGCCGCTTTCTTGACTCGTGAGTCGAGAAAACGGCCGCTCTAGTGCACTCTAGAGCTGGCCTGCAGACAGTCTTAACAACTCTCCTTCTATCTTCCTCGGACATTGCGAAGGGAAGTTGTTTTGACTGTCTGCAGGCCAACTCTTAGCAACCCATAGGGAAACTTCTGAGCTTCTTTGTTTGCATTCTCGGCTCATGAGTGGGAATGCCTTACTAACCCAAGCACTCCATGTGTACCATCAGGAGTTCTCGATGGCTAAGGCATTCTCGACTTGCGGTCGAAGAATGTAGACACCGAAACCAACGATCGCATTCTCGACTTCGCTAGTCGAGAATCCTCTAACCGACCAATTCTCACATTGTTGTGGTCATGGTGGCCTCTACCCGGTCGAGCCACTCTCCTTGAACCATCTTCGACGAATATCGCGAAGGGAGGGGCTCGGTGGGTGGAGGCCTGCAGCTAACCACAGGGGAAACCATAGAGCTGGCATGCGCATTCTGCGCCACCAGTGAGGGGGAATGCCTTAACCAACCGGCACTTGTGTACTACGGAGTTACGGATGGCCAAGGCATTCTCGACTTGCGGTCGAAAATGAAACAAGCGATGCTGATCGCATTCTCGACTTCGCAAGTCGAGAATCCCTTAACCCGACCAATTCTCACATTGTATGGTAGCGGTGGCCTCGACCGGTCGAGTCACTCTCCTTGAACCATCTTCGTCGAATATTGCGGGGGGGAGGGGCTCGGGTTGGGTGGAGGCCTCTACAACAACCGGGGAAACCCTGAAGAGGAAGCCAAGGCTTGCATTCTCTACAACTCTTGCACTTTGTATTCTCTGTTTTTAGTCCCAAGTGCCTCTAGCACTGCATGCGAGCCACTCTCCTTGAACCATCTTCCTCGAATATTGCGAAGAGGAGTGGTTCGGACTGAGTAGAGGCCCGTCCGACTAACTACAAGAGGATGCATATGAACCCGCATCTCACGGGCCTTAGACCTAGCGATCTATGTACAACATTCCAAGAAAACACTCCATAAAAAGACACCTAAAACGGAACTGTTCTTTAACCCGATCCATTGTTTCTTTGCCGAGCATCTCTCAACCAGAGAGTAAATCATCTCGAAGCTGAAAAATCTTTGGACAAGGAAACGATTGAAATCCGTCGAGCTTATCGGCAGTTCCATTATTTAAACACAGGCGGCATGTTCTACAAGCGAAATAACATAGGCATCTCGAAACTCACCTCTTCGCGATAATTCCTTGGGCCATCAGTATCCACGGATCCCGCAGCCTCACCTAGAGTCTTTGCTTCTTCCATGCCGGTCTCAACAAGAGTGTATTAGCATCTAATACTTGTATCACTGCGATTCTCGTATCCCCGTTCCATGGCGCGGCGATGTAGAGTTCAGGTAATCCGGCAGCTCCTCTCCGCTTCCTACCTTAGCTCCGTGCTCATCGATCAAATCAAGCGCTTGCAATAGGAAGCGGCGTCGGGAAAAAAACACATATGCAAGGCATTTGTTAGCGACTTTACGTCGTCGGCGCCATCAGGAAGTAAACTACGGTCGATGCTCCCCTCCGAACTCGAGGTCGCCAATGCCGCAGTGAAGATAAACTACGCTCCGCTCACTTAGTCCCTTGATGTGATTAAATTTCGAAATAGTGCTTGGGTGGGCTAAAGCCGACCGTGCTGTATCCTTAGCCCGGTTTTTTTTATAAATGATTGCATGTCCTTAAATTCAAACTAAAGAACACGCCCGATCTTTTTTACATGCAGTCCTAAAACTCACAACGCCCGGAGGAAACTTAATTTACAGAGGGGTCCGATCAGGAAGAAGATGAGGGGGCATACAGACATGGCGACTCCGTCCAAGAAGCGAGGCGCCGGAGGGGATGCTTCTACCAGCGGCAGCAAGAAGAAGAAGACAAACACCCCAGGTGAGCTCTGAGGTTTTTCTTTTGTCGGAATACCTTAACTGATCCATCCTTTCTTCTGCAAAGCATTCACCTCGGACTCTTTGGTGATCAGCGGGCGAACTCCATTCTTCGTCATCGAGGGGATGGAGACGAGCTTCTTGAAACAGCAGCAGATTCTTGGTGGTATGTCGAGGTATCGACAAGTGGGAAGGAGAAAGATCTGTTTCTACACCAAAGGGACAAGAAGAGCTCCGGAGACAAGTACAAGAAAATCGGTGTTGTGCTCTCCGTCTCTGCGCCAGATTCGAAGCATTTAACACTACATGTCGAGGACTGCCAGAAGAGTAAGTTCTATCACACCAAAAAATTAGCAGTTTCAAATTATTCTCACTCTTCCATGAGCAAGGCTAAGGGCACCGAAAAAAGGCCGGCGCCTTTAAATTGTCAGAACCTTGGGTGGAAGGATCTGGAAGGGATGAAGGAGGCCGGAACCCTAACATCCAGGGAGCTTGGTATGGAGATTTCCAGTCGAGGGAAAAAGCATTTCAATACGGGGAGCTTCACTTCTCTTGTCTTTGAAGACTCTACAACACTCTACAGTGGGGAATGAAGTTGTGGTTCATACACAAAAAAGTCCACCAAAAAACAAAGATGGGGAAGATGACACCACACGGGAGGAATCAGATGACGAAGGAGACGAAGATATGGTCGACTCCCCAATAATGGATCCAGATGATCAGATCAGGATTTCACAGAGAGGGGCACAGAAAATGGAGCGGCTGGCTCAGTATTATCCGTTGGGAATATCACACAAGCTGCTGCTGGACATTAGACGGCTGAAGGTTTGCACGGGAGATGCCGAGTCTTGTTCAACCACGGGGAATTTAATCCAAGCACACATCTTTGGAGATTCTGAAACGATGGTGCGACATCATCCCGAGATCCAATGCCTGCGGATGTCATACCTTTTAGCGATCGGCCGGTGAGTTGTTAATTTGGAAGTCCGAGGAAGATCCTCGAAGGGAAAAGACGTCCGGTTCGGGTTGTAGGCGGTCAAGATTCGGTGAGGGCGGCGCAAGTATTGACGGAGAAGGAGGTGCCGCAAAGGATCAAGGATAGATATGCAAAGCGAGAGTGCAGAGTTCTTTTCTGGGAGACGCCAAAGCCAATCGGGCCAAAGCGTAGCCACCGCGAACACAATAGCGGCGAAAGTGCCTACGTAAAGGTAAATAACTCGAATCTTTCCATTTCGACTCGCTGAAGTCGAGAAAGCCCTACCATCCTAACATTTGCCGATTATCACTGGGGTTTCTCGACTCGCGAGTCGAGAAAGCCGTGGCAACTTCCTGAGAAAATCAAAGGATGTAGAGCTTTCTCGACTTCGAGTCGAAAATCCGAAGAAGTAAAAGAAAATTAGACATTCAAGGGACTTTTTTCGACGAAATGTCGAGAAAGCCCTACCATCCTAACATTTTCCGATTATCATCCTGGGGTTTCTCGACTCGCGAGTCGAGAAAGCCAGGGTAACACGAGAAAATCAAAGGATGCAGAGCTTTCTCGACTTTCGTGAGTCGAGAAAACCCGGATAAGTAAAAAGAAAATTAGACGTTCAAGGGACTTTCTCGACTCGCGAGTCGAGAAAACCCGGGGCTACTATTTACTGTTTATTCCGGGTGTTTGTAGATACTTTCATGCTCTGACATTGGTACATTGACTGAATGCAGCCCTTATCCTGACGAGATCATACACGCTAGGCAACATGATGGAAAGCATTGGGTTGTCCTCGCGCCCTAAAGGAAACAGGGCTCCCCCGGATAAGTGGAAGACCTTTGAGAAACTATGCGAGATATGTTCTTTGGAGGGAGGGAAGAAGATGATGAGGGAGAGGAAGAAGAGGAGAAGAAGAAGAGAACACCAAGGAAAGGCGGGGGAGTCTCTCTCGGACCAATATGACCTCATTCTTAGCACTGAGGCGGTCTGGGAGAAATGGACTGAGATATGGGCTCAATGGACAAAAGGCAAGCTGAAGGACAGCAATGGAGAATTTCCATGCAGGCCGGACCCCAAGTTGTTTGACAAGCAGTTCATGAAGAGGATCTGAGGGCCTCACTCGGACAAAGAAACGCTTGACCTACACGGCAAAATCTTGGATGGAACAATCCTACTAAGGATGACCAGGAGTTCTAAAATGCGGGGCTTAAAGGATTATGCCACAGTCCTAAAGCGACAGCGTGCGTTAGAAGAAGGCATCACGGAGTTCTGCAACGTTGCATCTAATGAATACCATGATTTTGATTATTACAAGGAAAAGGCTGCCCTTGATGAGGAAGACATGAAGGAATTGAACCGTCTATGTCAACCCTACATCAACACCAAGCTGAAGCGTAACGTCAAAACCTTTCCTTTCCCGAGCGTGCTATGGCAATTTCAAGAGGAAGCTTGGATTGGGGTGGTCCCATTTAAGGCGCACGATAGCTCCCCATTTTACGGTAACTTTGGGACACAAGGGATTTGGTGGTGCGAGGCTGGCACTGGACCGTGGCACTATTTGCCATCAATATGATCGAAGACCCCACCCTTTTTATGACAAAGCGACATAGAGCGATTGGTACAAGGCGTGTCACGGACATGACCGACTGGATACTTTCGGTTTCCTTGTCTTTTGCATCTTAGGGCAATCGGACAACATTTGTCTCCCAATGGCAACGGTGATATTAACTTCACCAACAAGATCATGCACTCCATATCTGAACTTGATCATGAGTGCAGACTTGGCTTGCCGAAGGCACCAAGCTTTGCAAACATAGTTTTGGTTTTGATTTCAAGATCGGCGGTAGACCTGGATAAGTGGTGGTCTAGCGAACATCATTATCTCGACAAGTTCATGATCTCTCAAGAGCAGATGGAACCCTGGAAGGGGGGCAGATTTATGGAGGATGTTCCATCGATGGACAAGGTCAGCAAAGATGGTGCGACCGGTCCTATACATAGAATTCCTATCCGGCCAAGAGTTATCAAGTACTTCATTACCAGCTTGGTCGAGGAAGATCAAATTGTATGCGAGTGGTATATGAATGGCCTATTCTCTCAGGGGGCTATGCTGTTTGGAATGAAACCTATATCCGTGGTTGGAAATAAGGACATGGTTGAAACCATTCAGTCATACCGGATCCGCTTCATGAGCATTTCAAGGGAGGAAGACAAATGGAAGCAAAGTAAAGACGAGCGAGGACGAGGGAGACAAAGGCGACGGAGGCGAGAATGTCGAAGGTTTGGACCGAATCTTTGCCGAACACATTCTTGAAAACCTGAGATTGAGGTGAGTTTACTTTGCTCTATCGGTGTTTCTCGACTCGCGAGTCGAGAAAACTCGTTTCCTTTCAATACCTTTTCTTTTCATTCTCGACTCGCGAGTCGAGAAAACTTGTTTCCTTTCTGACAAATGTCATCATTTCAGGGATTTCCATGTCAACGACTACGGATCATTGTCATTAAATAGCAGCGGTTCACGTCGCGAGGAGGAGAATGCACTTCCCAAAGACAATCCAGAGCAAGACACTGCTAACAGCCAGAAAGTACCTGAGAAGATAATGATCCCGCATTTGGATCCCGATGAACCGGAAATATGGTCGAGCCAAACTCCAATCGGGATCCAAATTTGGTCCCACCAAGCTTGTAATATTTGACGTCAATGGAGTATTAGCTGCAGTATACCACGATAAAGACGTCCCCGAGATTAACACCTCGCAGATCCCAACCAAAACAGAGCATAAAATAGTGTATCCGAGGCCTAGAGCTAAGGAAATTGTTGAATGGTGCCTGGAACGGGGATTCGAAGTGGGCATATGGTCTTGTATGGCAAAGAAAAATATTGTCAATGTTCTTGGTGTTCTCGGCATTTCAGTTTTGAAGTTCAAGTTCGTTTGGGGAAACGAAAGGGTCGAGCATGTGTCGGACCTCGATCCAGCCATCACAAAGGGGAAGCCTATAATGGTGAAAAGGTGGGCCGGGGTTTATGAGCAATTCCAGGACTATGGCAAACACAACACGCTGATCATCGACGACTCCGCCTACAAGTGCTATCATAACGCGCAAAATACAATCATTGCTAAGCCATATCGACCTGAAGAATATGAGACGGATAGGTGGTTGTCCTTCGGACTCGTCTGTCCGTCTTGGCGGAATCCCTCTTTGCCATTCTTGTCGCCGATGTGCTTACTTAACTATCCGAGCCTCGCGGAACCCGATCCAGAGAGCAAGGCGTCATCATGAAAGCTATGGACGACAAATACTTTGGTGAACAAGAAGAGTGACCCCTGCTTTCAGATAGTCAAATTGTGTGAATATTGTAAACGAACGTGAACACATGTATTGAACATTTTGTAATGAATATATTTGTATATTGAGTTTTCGATGCCTTTCTCGACTCACGAGTCGAGAAAGGCATGCTTGTCCTGTTGATGAGACCATTTGTATGTTTCATTGTGTGACTGGATGCAGGCATGATCTATTATGATAATGCTTGTACATTGCGTTTCCTAGGCCTTTCTCGACTCGCGAGTCGAGAAAGGCATGCTGGTTGTCTCGTTGACGAACCATTTGTATGCTTCCGTGCGTGATTGGATGCAACCATATTCTAATGAGAATGGTTGTACTTTCACTTTTATGGGCCTTTGACACTACTTCCCACGTCATTGGATGCAGTTGTATGGAATGAATGTTCTCCATTGTAATTTGATTTCAACGTTCTTTTCTTCGTTTTGACTAATGGCACCGTAATTGTTAATCATACTCTCCTTGCTCCAGGTGGTTCAGGCACAGATCCGACACCAGCACAGATCCCGCTCAGGCATCACAGAGACTGCTCCAGGCGGCACAGATCCCGCTCAAGGCGGAAGAAATACCTTTCTGGCACAGATCCCGGTCACGCTACACTCTTGCCCGGCCTTTGGGACAAGGTTGCTCGCGAATTCAGAGGTTGCTCGCTACACCCTGGGGATAAAGAACATGCGAAGAACAAAGAGAAAGTCCAGGAAGCTCAAAGCATCTTGCAAGCATTGCATAACATCCACGGAGGTTGGGGAAGGAGCATATTCGATGAAAGGCTGCGGGAGGCGAGTGGAGAAGTCGGGTGGACAGGTCGGCCGGTAGCTCCAGAGGCACCTCCACGTGAGGCATTCCACACTCTTCAGGTTGCCCCCAAGGCTTACAGACGGCATGAAGAAGCCCCGCAAGTTAATCCCCTAAGGTGGACCACCTACCAAGATGATGTAACTGTAGTGACAGCAAGACCACCATGGTCTCTGCGTCCGATGTAAAATACATTGTATATGTTCAATTTATTAATAAAAATTCTTTTTCAACTAGATCTTTGGTTTCAAACTTTAATGAATTTCCTTTGTTTCAGTTGCATTGTTTTTGTTCTCGACTCGCGAACCAGGGAAAACTGCAGCAAAGCTCGGATTCAGAGTTTTATTCAAAAATTCGAATTAAGGATAGTTTTCGGGTCGGGATGCTACTTTTTATGTAAATTAACCGGGTTCCGGAAAAAAATGGGAATGGAATGAGTCCCACTTTAATTAAATACGACTTAAGTATCTTAGAAGCCCCATTCTGAGATCTAGAGTTGCAAAGTGGCTGGAGCATATTTAGAAGAAGCAGCTGGCTGATTGGAGATTAGATGGCATCTTCATGCTATTCTAACACTTTCCAATCTAGGAGCAGATGCACGTCTCTTCCTTTCATCTGTGACGTTCAAATCCAATTATAAGGGTATAAATGAGGCCTTCTCCATTTCTCTGATTATTATACAGGTCTATACTTGATCTCACTCACGGGTTTCAGTCTATCAGTGCAATTTTCTGTAGTATGGAGACTGAAAGCATTTCAAAAAATTGTCATGAAAGAGTCAAAACAAAAATTCTGGTTTGAAATGTCATGCTCTCGCTTTTATGATATATCCAAGCATGATTATTCCTTCGACAACAGGTTGGCTCAAGAATCCTTTATATGATATTTTGCCTTTGTTATTATTGTGCAACTTATTGCTAAATGTCGTACCACCGATGTCTTTGTGCGGCAGTCAATGCCTTTGTTATGCCATGCAGAACAACAGTCACCAGTCACATCTGTTTCGGGCACTGGTCGAGCATGTCCTTCTGTATGGGGTCGAGGTTTGGGGCCCGGTCGTCTCTTTGGCGACCTGGAATGACTTGGAGCAGGTGCAGAAGGCATTTTTGGCACGGGCACTTGGGGTGAAACCTTCAGTCCCTTATCATATTCTGCTGCAGGAAACTGGATTCTTGCCGCTTCAGCGGGCAGCCCTTGATAGACACATCGTCTATTTTCAGAAAGTGGTTAATATGGGTGATGCTCGGCTCCCGACTGGCTTCGCTTGTGGCAATGGGCCCGGCGGCTCGAATTTGTTGGAGGGGGTAAAGAGATCGATGGTTCGGCCGGATGGAACGTGCAAAGAGCACAAAGCGTGCAGTGAATACTGAGGGCCGATCGTGACAAACATGAGTACCCGGGCGCTTGCTTCCCTTGGCAAGCTCTGGGACTCCGGCGCTCTAGAGCAGGTCAAAACGGCCCATTGCAAGGAGCACATCAACCCCTGTTAGCCCGGGGCCCGCAGCTCTACCTGCGTTCCCTACCGCACAAAAGCGGCACTCATTGCCTCCATTCGCGGGTGCCCACCATCTTCGCATCGAGGTGGGCGCAGGTGGATTGGGGAGCCCCGCTAGGACAAAGCTCTGTCGATCCGTCAAACGGGTGCCATTGAGGATGAGTCTCACACTTTCCGTGAGTTGCCCGGCAAAGATCCAGATCCGGGCCGCCACGCTCCCTTAGTACGGCCGACTTGCCCCTACATTTCTTTGATGAACACACCGCCAAGACGCGTGCTCGGGGTCGCATATCATTGAGGTACTTGGATCTGGCGAAGCTCACCTCGCCCCACTGGCTGCCTAATCGATCGGGCACTACGGGTGCGGTGCATGAGTGTACATATTTGTGTGTTTTTGCATTTTATATATTAGAACAGTTTGTCAGCAGGCTGATTGCTGCCACGGTTTTTCCCTCGAAAACCCTTCGGGGCGGGGGTTTTTTAATCCGGGTAGTAATCCGCTTGCTACGCTTTTGTATTGGGTCCCATAGACCGATTGGTCTCCGTGGATGATAAAAATACCTTCCTTCCTTCCTTCCTTCATTCCTTAGAAGCATTTTTGTTCCATGATAGGGATGATGTGGGGAGATTCAAATCGATTGTACATACCGTTGCAATGATACAAGGGGAGTTGGCAAATATTGAGGTATATCTTTGTTCTTATAAGATAATTGTTTATTTGGGTTTTCGATGGGTATAACACTTCGACCTTTGTCGCCGTCCGAATTGCTGCAAAGGCAGATCTCGCATTCATCTTGCAGAGATATTTTATGCTGGTAAATTTGTCAGACTGACTTATCTTTAAGGTTATAACCAGAATTGACTTCGGAAACTGTCTCACCATTTTTGTTATGTTCCGAGCTTGAAAACATACCAGGGAAAATAGCCTTGGGAGACCTTAACCATGTAAGTTTCAGTTATCCCATAGCAGCTATTCGGGAGATTAAAATTTTGAAGAAGTTGCATCATGAAGACATTATTTGAAGAGATTCTGACGTCTAAAGGTGAGGAACGTGCTGGCTAAGAAGCTTTTTTATTGTCTTTGATTTTTAATGATTACTTTTCCTTGTAGTTTCGACTGACAAAGATGAGAAAGCCAAGCAAGCAACTTTATAGGATCTAGCAAAGCAGTGTGTTTCATGATCATGCAAAACAAAACAACACGCAGGATCCACCAAATCCAGGTAATTTGGTCTTTTGCTTCACAGTTTGCTTAATCTCCAAAGTCTGATATTTTGTTAATTTGATGCATCTTTTGACTGAAGATGATAAAAATATTTACAAAGAAAGCATCTATATGGTTTTTGAATATATGTATCATGACCTTATACCGGCCTGACATGTCTTTTAGTAGTTTTAATATTCAACCACTCACTCTAATATGTAGCATAATAACAGGGGGTTTTCTTTGTGTTTTTGTACGCTTTTCTCAAAGGTTTTTCTATGATTTCATGGCGTATTCGAATGGATGTACTAATGCGTACATCTAGAGTACATCATTTCTTAGTCGTTGATTTAGCTTTTTTTTTTCAATGGTCCAACATCCAAGGGCTCACAACAAAAGCCCTCTTTTTATTTTAGAGGTTGAACATGCAAGCCTCCTGGATAGCATTTTAAGGCAAGAATGGCGCAATGGCAGAATGGTTTGGGGATTGAAGAATCTTATTCTTTTCAAATCCGACAGAGTTCCATATAGTTGGAAAAAATTGTGATAATCTTTTAGGGTTCTCGGTCAGTTTTCCTTACAAGGGTAGGTAGCGTGAAATTTGAACCAGACATCTATGCAGCAACTATGGAACATATGCTTGCAGCTTGGCAGCATGCTGGCTTTTTCTCCCTGCGAAAATTCAGTAAGGCATACTGCGCATTCAAAACCCTCTTTGCACTCTGTTTTCTCAATTTCCGTTACAGGCAGAGAATCTCTGATTTCCTTTTCCAGCTCCAATTTTCTGCCCGATTCTGGGTTTCCTGCAGTGGCCCTCCTCCTCCTCTGTCTACTTGCCGGAACTCTGAATCATTGGGTCGTGCATCTGGTGCAAATCAACGACATTTTTAGATCGGCCAGGATTACGAAAAGAACGCAGAACACAGCGAAGGCAAAAATAAGAACCCCTTTCATGCTACCGATCCCTTGTTCTTCCACAATCTGTGGAATTTGGTATGAAGAGATTGGATTTGAGAAGTGGGCTTGGAACATAAAGCGATAGCCGATTTGAAGCCTTCGACGATTTAAGAAGAGGTCTTTCGCCTTTAGTCAATGGAAGGAACGTTCTCTTTGTTTTCTGCTGTGCAGGGTCTTGAAATTTCTTCATTTGCTTCAAATAAGAAATATAATTTGTTGGCTATAGGGATTTCGTGGCGTTCAAAGACGAGATACGGTCCCGGGGCATTATCGCATCTTGCCAAATCCCACGCATACACGCCACTCCGACCGACGTGTACGCCAACGGATAGCCAGGTAAGTAGCCCTAGGGGGCAACTTGCTAGGAGTGTTCATATATTATTAATGTGCACATGTGCACATTAATGAGGGCACACCTTTCCATGTTGGCATATTTTGCCACCTAGCCATTAAAGGCAAGTGGGGCCTTTCCAATTATCCCACATGCCAAATTGGGTAATTGGAAACCCTAGCCTAAACCCCATGTCTATTTAGGGTAGGAAAACCCTAGCTTGCTAGTTTTTTCGTCCTTAGGGTTTTAGAGCTCGGTTTTGGCTGCCCCAGAGCCAAAACCGCCTCCCGACAGCCCTAAGCGAATTGCACCATCGGTTCCCACTGAATTGGCTCATTTCGGCCGGGATGGTTGAACTCAGGTCAGGGGAGCCACTCAAGGATCAGGTATTTGGTCAATTTAATAGCTTAAACCGTCTTCTAGTCATAGAATCAGTAGGTTTAGACTATTAAATTGCCCATAGTAGCTATCTAGATCTTAGATCTCGGACACTAACTAAAGAACCTAACTCTATGATTAGATCTAGTTCTTTAGTTCTTCTGTGATGTATTTGGATGATGTATCTCTGTGAACTCCTTGTATTGGGAAGGGGGGTAGAGACCTAAAGCCTTGTAGTTGATGCTCCTAGAGTAGCCTCTCTAGCACACTGTAGTTGCGGCACACTTGCACAAGACACACACGGTTTGTGGGTGAAGGGGCCGATCGGCTTATAAGGAGGTTCATGTTCTCGACTCTTGAGCGACCCCTATGGTGTGTTAGAAATCACGGGGTCCTTTGTGACTAGGTCTAATGGCTTGCCACTGCGTGTGGGCAAGGCATGGGCTCGACACTCGTGAGGTGGTGAATATGACCTTCCATTGAGTTCAAGTCGAATACGGGCAGTGGCCCTCTAGTCACCTTGAGTCAGCATTGTAGATCTCTGGAGGGAGAGATCCCTACACCGCCCCATCGAACTGGGGGAGATGTAACCCGAGGATATAGCCCCTCGGCTATGCATCCCGTGAGGGCTAAGGTCAGAGTCCCAACACTTTTTCAGCCTACTCGCAAAGTGTGCGCGGGGAGGGGGCGGATGGAGTGGACTACCCTAGGCCATGTTCTTATGCCAGCCAAATCCATTGCCATGAATTTGCATCGCAATGAACTCGGAGACCCAAGCTCGTCGGTCCATCCCCGCGGTGCGAGCCTTGGGTAGGATTCCCTATGTGATGTCTTGATCTTCGCCTATGCAGATATGTGGAGGACCATCGCCAGCGATGGTCGTATGATGTTGATGTATGTGCTACCGACATGTATGTTTACGCTCAGCTTGGCTAGGTAGGCCCCGAGGGAGACGGGGTGCAATGACCTTCCACTCTTCCCACTTTGGAACCCGTTCACGGTTTGCGGTGTCATGTGAGGGCCCCTGTATTGGCATTGTACGAGCTGGTATGGGGATGAACTCACGGTTGTATACGGTGAGTGCATCGTATCACAGTAGGGGGCGTCACGGTGGTATCGAGCAATGTTCTTGGAGACCAAGAGCAAAGCGACCATGTTCCCGATAGTACTAAACGATAGGGTCCTCAAGCCTCGAAAAGTGGGAATTTTTTTTTTTTTTTTCTCACCTTTGTAGTTATGCTAAGCTAGTAACAATTAAGTGAATTGGAATTTAACAAGATTAAAAAGAATGAGCCAAAATTTTCCAAGTAAGGTGGTCTCACAGCTCGCGCCTGGTCGCAAAACTAACTTTTTGTTTTGAAGCGAGGCGCAAGCTATGAGACATTGAGCCAAGGACACCAAAACATGATGAATCTGAGAAAAATAATGTGGTAAGGCTAATTCTAAGGTAGGAATTAGTTAGAATAGCATGTTTTAATTACCTAAAAACCCTAGAAATGTATGAGATCTCACAGCTCGCGCCTGGTCGCAAAACTAAACATTAGTATTGGAACGAGGCGCAAGCTGTGAGACCAATGGGTAGAAAAAGTCTGAAATAAGTATAAGTTTTAGATAAATTGGTGCCTTAGCATGTTAAACAGAGCAACTTGAGTTTTGACCTAAAAGTCCCCAAGCTATAAATAGATGTAGAACCCCCTCATTTTTTTCGTCCAAGCCCTAGAAATCCGCTCTTCCCAACTTAGGCGATCTTTCGGCGCTTTTATCCGATTGACGATCCGTAAAGCATGGCCCGAACCAAACAGACCGCAAGGAAGCGTCGCCCAGGCGAAACCACCAGCGCCACTGAGGCAGAGATCATTCGGAAGATGCTTCGTGAGAGGCTCGCAAGAGGGGGTCGTTCGCCTTCGGACGAAGAGCAAGACACCTCCGATCTGATTGATGTCTTCAACCAGCAGGTGGAGGAGGACGAGGCCACATCACCAAACTCCATGGACGATTTTAGACGAGGGAGGGTGTATGAAGAAATAGAGCGGGAGATCCGCAGCAGAACAAGCGCACTATCCAGACGCGACCCACGTAGATCCTCGAGCGTGATGAGCAGTGACAGTGTCCGAGCCGGAGGTAGCGTAACCTTAGAAGGTTCATCGAAAGTACGAGCGCCGCGTAAGAAAAGGGAAGACAAAAAGAGGAAAAAGGAAGGAAGAGGAACAAAAGGCAGCGAAGAAAAGAAGAAAGAGAAAGGGGAAGTTCGTGGCTGGCATAAGGAGAACGAAGACTGCCTGGCCAAGGAAGAGGTCAACCCAAATATTATCATCAAGGAGCGGGGCAACCCCGACGAACCCCAAACCCTCCCGGACGACTTTCCGGGAGGAGGACTTCGACCCTAATGCTGCAGGTGGGAGCTCTTCCAAGCACCCAGGCGATGAACAGGAAGCACCTGAGCAGCCAGCACCTGAGCAGCCAGCACCTGAGCAACCCCAGCAGGACCAAGTGCAGAACCCCCCTGAGTACCCGGCATGGGATAGAAAGAAGCAACCAAGACCTGCCCGGGAAGCCTACGTCACCGACAGGGTGAAGATCTACGAGAGGAAGATGAGGGAGCACGAGGCCTACATGAAGAAATGGGAGGCCTATAACCAATATTATGAAGAAAACAGGGTTAGGGTCATCGAGGGAGGGCGACCAACGAAGCAGCAAACCTTAAAGCCGCCACCACCGAAGCCCAAGGTTCCCAAGCCACCACCAAAGAAGAAAGCTGATAGAAAGGAGGTGGAGAGAAGAGCGCTAAGGGAGATTAGACACTTCCAGCGCAGCTACGGTCTCCTAATCCCCCGTGCCCCCTTCGCTCGGTTGGTGCGTGAAGTGATGCAGAGCCTCTGAGCGGACTTTAGAGTCGCAGACTTAGGCGCTTGGCAATGCAAGAGGCGGCTGAGGCAAAGATAGTACAACATTTTGAAGATTCAACAGCCTGCACTATCCACGCCAAGCGAGTAACCTTAATGCGACAAGACATGAGTCTTGCGACCCGCATTAAGGGAGAACGCATATAGAAACTTTTGTTGTAAATAATTAAAATTTTTGTAATATAGAGCAATTTTGTGTACCTTGATAACATAAACTTGGGTAATTAGAGCAAATTAATAAGTTTTAGCTTTTATTTCGGTGAAATAGGACATTTGGGAGCCGAGAGACATGATGTCTCACAGCATTTCGCGCCTCGTCATAAAACAAAAGTTAGGATTGAAGCGAGCGCAAAGCTGTGAGACCTCGCCCAAGCTTGACCAAAACAGCTCCAAATTGACCAAATAAGGGGTCGATTCTGCCTAATTTGATGAGCCCATCACCCTTACACCATTAGTTTACCCAAGTTGGACATCTTTGATTAAAATGGGACTGATGTCTCACGTTTTCGCGCTGGTCGCAAAACAAAAGTTAGTTTTGAAGCGAGGCGCAAGGCGTGAGACCTCTTACCAATTCTTCACCGGGACTTGTCAAAGTCACCTTCAAACCTCTTGCATAGCATCTTTTAGGTAACCTAGCCTTGCTCAAGCATCTCCTATAGTCCTCAAACTCCTATTTTGACCTCGGATAAGTTAGAATTACCCAATCCTAGGAAATTTTCAAGTCATCCAAAAATTAGGGTTTCCCCTTTTCTATAAATAGACCCGAGTCACTTCTCGGATAGCACCCTACAAATCTGCTCCTGCCCTTCTAGCCGATTTCCCAACTCCCGAGGCGCTCTTGCAACCGTTTGTTACCCTCTTACGCAATTAATCAATGGCAACTTCTAATTTCGGAGAGATGGTACAGCGCCCGGCGCTCATCTTTCTTGAGGCCGACGTCGACCAAATCTTCGGATCTTCGGGAAGGAGGTAGGCGTCAAGCAACCTTGCACGCGACCCGACTTATAGTAGAGTCTTGGTGAGTTCCAAGCTAGGGTAGAACCCGTAGCTAGTGCAACTCCCCTTGTGTAGGATATTTTGTTCCTAGGCAGTCCTCTGCAGGCGGCATTAGGCGATGTCCGAACATCGCCAAATACCTCACAAACAAAGCGCACCGCACACCGAGCCAATGGTCCTAATCAGCGGGGACCAAGTACTTCTCTTTCAACTTTGCCACGGCAATCTTTTTCCACCCGTGCGAGAACATCGTGGGGAAACCTCCATTCCCCATGGGCGTGGATCCATTAGCCGTAGCAAAGAGAACAACGGCTCCTCACCGCGGTATGAGCGGGGCAGGAAGGGAAGGAAGAAGACTCGGATGAGCAGAATCGAGGAGGAGGAAGGCGATGTCGAGCTCGACCCAGCCAGAGGCGGCGACAGCGGTAGCAGGAGTGGCAAGACTTGAAAGAAGCGGCAGACTCTCGAGTCGCGCCACCCCCGGGTTAGGCATCACAAGCCTAGCTCCCATTATCGTCGAAGGTGAGGAGTTTCTACTCCTAAGCGACATTCAAAACCTCCCGGGTCGCGGGGAAAGGAGTACCGGCCTGAAGAGTTGCTGCACCAACTCAGAAGAGCGGACTTGGGCGACTTCATCGTCAGGAGAGTCGACTTCCCCTCCAAGTAAGGGAAGCCGACACTTACACGGGAGAGTTTACCTCAGGCATCCAAGCCTACTGACAACATCAGGAGGATCATGGAGGCGGACAAGGCCGAGAACAAGCTACCGGCCGGAGGAAGAGTTCCTTGCTCTCCAGGCAGATGGGGATCCGCTATGCGACCTCAAACATCCTAACGGCAAGCTTCGTCAAAGACACCTCCCGGGATAGGACGGTGAATTCGACCTCGGGGAGGGCTTGACCAACGATCGGAGACTACTGGGGAGCTCACCACGGTGGAGGTTGATGATTTCGGAAGCAGACACAGAGCTGGATACCGAGTGGCCGAGGACCCGTCTCGCAACGACAGGTCATTACGCTATTACCTGCCATTGCTGATGGATGGAAGAATAGCGGTTATCCACCGCAAATTCACCCCCAGAGGCGAGGAAGGAGTATCGCTGCTGATTGCACTCTCAGGATTCGGCCGGCATGCACGGCTACCCCTTAACACCGAGTATGCAATCACGGTGAAAAGAGCGGTAGCACTCGGCGTCTTCGACTTCGCCATACCTTACAGCGGGCAAGGTAAGATCGTGGCAATGACTTATACCTCCCACCCATGAGAATAGAAGATTTGGCAAGGGCATTACAAGGTGGATCTCCAGCCAATGTCCTTAGGAACTTGGGCCACTCAGTGGGAACAGCCCAAGTGAAAAAGTTCCTGGAGGATAATCCATCTTACCGACATCAACAGAAATGATTAGCAGTAGTTGCAAGTTCTTGTATTAGTGTAATATAAAATATAAAGATAACATTCTCTTGCACTATAAATGTTTTGTTGATATATTTTGTGTCCCCTCAACCATGCCAACAAACATAAATAATGCAAGAAAGCAAGGAAAACTAACCATGTAGATATGAACCACTTGTGTATGCAGCTAGAGGCCTAAGCGCCAGAGAACAATAACCGCTGAACTTCTGGGAACGAGAGCCCGCCTGTGCCACGCCCGGCAAAGGAACCCACCTTGAAGAATTTGGACAAATGACCCCAGAAGAAGAAATATCGCAAATGAGGACGGACCTCGAACAGATAAAGGCCTTGCTAGCCGCACAAGCAGGAGCAGGTTCGGTGGGTAACGCTCAACTGCCGCAAGCATCAGCTCGGAGAACAGGAAGAGACAAGAAGAGGAGCAAGAGAGGAAGGTCCCCCAGCTCGGACTCCTCCGACTCAAGCTCAGATTCAGACTCCGATTCTGAGGAAGAAGAAGAGCAGAATCAAGTCCGGCAGGCATCTAAAGGCGGAGGAACCACGGGAGGGGACGACAAAGGGACACAAGAACCTCGACTACCGTAAGAAAGTAGACTCGTGATTGGGAAATGTTTGGAAGGCCAGGAAGCTCGAGCAATTCTCAGGCGAGAACAGGTCAGGCATGGAGGCAGAGGCTTGGCTTGACGAGATGAGCGAATACGGCAATGCCTATAGTATGAAGGATAAGGATAAAGGCAGGGTGGCAACAAATGAACACGAAGGGAGCAAAGACGCATTTGGTGGAAGGGCTATGCCAAGGCTCATGGCTTGCCAGGGATGCTTGCAGGTTCAAGAAGTTTGCTAAAGCCTTCAAAGCGCCATTACGTTCCAAGAGAGCACAAGTCGGTATGATGATGCAAGCAGTTCTACGAGGTTGCGGCAAGGCAACAAGTCAAGACTGAAATACACGAGAGGAATTTATGAGGCTAAAATTTGTATGTGCCAAAGTTAGGTGAGAAGCATGCGGTGGAAAGCTACATTGAAGGTCTGAATGAGGAGATCCGCAAGCTTGTAAGGGCAATAAACCCTAGAACGAAGATCGAGGCGGAGTCAAGGCAATAAGCTTGCAAGGGAAGGACCTCGGAGAATAGCGGGCGAGGAGGCAAGTATTACCAAGATAAAGGCAAGGCAAGCAGGCGGTTTTAGCCGAGGACAGCCGGCCAGGACCAGCTAGAGCCCCATATAGTGGCAATCAAGGGAAACGGCGAGGAGAAGAAGCGGTGTCCTTCAAAGACAAAGCAGGGGAAGGGTCAAACTACTCCAAAGCAAAGGCGATCCTTTTGCAGGCCATGCCCAAGGAAAAGAGACAGGAGTGCATAGAAAAGCGGCTTTGCTTGGTGTTTCAGCCAGGCCATAGGACAAATGAATCGCCCATATGTCATGAGTGGCCTAGAGAGTTGGGAGATTGGGACACTCGGTTCGACGGCGGCGGCGAGGAGGCCCGCGACTACATTCGGTGGTGAGTGTCATATCTTTGCCGCAATAGATCTGAGCAAAAGAGAAAGCCGCGATAAAGTAATTTCCCAGTGGGAAAGGCCAAGGCCAAGTCATTTATAGTCCTGATAGATTGGGGAAGTAGCCATAACTTTGCATCTCCCGAATGGTTCAAATGTTGAAGTTGAAACCATTAAAGTCAAAGCCAAGGCCCGTTGTCTTAGCAAGTGGAGCAAAGAAGGCGAACTGGCGGTAAAAGAATCAACTTTGACATCGACTTGCCGGGATTAAGATCCGGATGGGGGCAGAGGTAATGGGCATCGGCAAATATGACTTGATAATAGGTATGGAGTACCTTGGACCAGCGAGGGCCATTATTGATTGTGGAAAGCGGAAGGTGACCTTCCCAAAGACCGGCGGCAAGATCATTGAGATAACAGGTAAAGAAGTTGTTCCCATCATGCGGTGTATGTCTTCTAAACGATCGTTCAAGTGCTTTAAGAGTGAGCAAGTGGCATACATCTTCAAGCTTGAGATTAGTGAGCGGAATCGGAAGGAAGCAAAGAAGACAAGATGCTCGACAAGTTGCCAGAGGCAAATAGCTAAGTTGATCACGGAGTTCCACGATCTCTTTCCGGATGAGATCAAGCAGCTCCCTCCTTATAGAGGAGTCGAAAAGCGAGATAGCACTTCGAACCAGGGGACAAAGCCAACAAGCAAGGCTCCATATAGAATGACAACGCAGGAGTTGCCGGGCCGAAAAAGCGCAGCTATGGGGGCTGCTTTCGACCTAGGTTTCATTAGACCTAGTGTCTCGCCGCTTTGGGCGCCCATTCTTTTTGTCAAGAAGAAGGATGGATCTTTGAGGATGTGCATAGACTATAGGCAGTTGAATAAGCACACCATTAAGAACAAGTATGCGCTTCCAAGATCGGGGCGACTTGATGGATCAGCTTCAAGGAGCAAAGATCTTCTCCAAAATCGACTTAAGGTCAGGGTTACCATCGGATACGGATAAAGGAGGAGGATATCCACAAGACCGCCTTCGGGGACGGTATGGGCATTATGAGTTCACGGTGATGCCTTTCGCTTATCAAATGCCCATAGCGTTCATGAGGCTCATGAAGCGATATCTTGAGGAGTTCCCGGACACCTTTGTGATTGTTTTCTTTGATGACATTTTGGTGTATAGCAGATCCCTTTGAAGAGCACGTGCAACACTCCTGAGAAGGGTGTTAGAGAAGTTGAAGAGGCACCGGTTATGCGCCAAGTTGTCGGGCGCCACTTCGCGCCATGTGAGAAGGTGGAATACCTTCACGCGGATCTCGGCGAGAAGGCATCTCGACGGACCCCGCCAAGATTGAGGCAAAGGATCCAAAGGGTCGGCGCCAAGAATGTGCACCAGGTCAGAAGTTTTCTCGGCCCAGCGTGGTACTACAGAAGTTCGCGGAAGAACTTTGCTAAGATAGCAGCCCCGTTAATGCACCTAACGAGGGCAGAGAAGGTGAAAGACTGGGTAGAGCATTGGCACAAGAAAGCAAAAAAAGGGTTTGAATTGTTGAAAGAAGCTCGGACGACAGCCCCTCGCCTTGACCTTTGCGGACCCGAGAAAGATAAGCTTGTAGCAACAGATGCGGTAAGATAGCTACAGGTCAAAAAGTGCTTATGCAAGAAGAGCGTGTGGTAGCGTATGATTCCAGGAAGATGAACGACGCCGAGACGCGCTACCCAACGCACGATCAGGAATTGCTTGCAGTTGTCAGGGCGTTAAGAATATGGAGGCACTACCTCTTGGGAAGGAAGTTCCAATTGGATACCGACCATCAGAGCCTCCAATATGTATTCACGCAACCACACCTCAATCTGAGGCAGCGGAGATGGATGGAGTT
This sequence comes from Isoetes taiwanensis, assembly GCA_021234155.1. Classification (NCBI taxonomy): domain Eukaryota; kingdom Viridiplantae; phylum Streptophyta; class Lycopodiopsida; order Isoetales; family Isoetaceae; genus Isoetes; species Isoetes taiwanensis. The sequence continues at coordinate 2,453,059 of JAJEKV010000020.1, read as the reverse complement.
CCTCGAGGAATACGACTTTGATGTAGTCTACAAGCCGGGGAAACTCAATGTGGTAGCAGATGCGCTTTCAAGGCATCCCCTGACAACTAGAGTGCATTGCAATGCAATTTCGACGCTCTCCAGCGACTTTGGTAAGAGGATTGAAGAGTCCTTGCCAACGGACGTGGATTTCAAGGAGGTATGGGCAAGCCTTTCTAAGGAGGCTAGAACAGATAAAGAGCGGGAGGCCTTCAAGCATTATAAGAAGGAAGGCAACCTGTTATACCATAAGAACAAGTTGTGCATACCCGAATCATCAGGTGTAAGGAAGTTGATCCTCCATGACACGCACAACAGCCCAATAGCTGGCCATGCGGGATTCATGAAAACATATTTCAAAGTGCGCAGCAGCTATTATTGGCCAGGAATGAAGAAGCAAATAGCTCGCTACATCAAGGAATGTCAGCTATGCCCGCCAAAAGCGAAAGCAGCAGCTTCAATTCGGGGCATTAGAGCCATTAGCGGTGCCAAACGCTAAGTGGGAGGTAATCAGCATGGATTTCATCACAGGACTCCCAAGAACAGCGAGAGGCAAGGATGCCTTAATGGTAGTGGTCGACAAGTTGTCGAAGATGGCACATTTTGTGCCTTGCAGAACCACAGATACAGCCATGGATACAGCAAAGCTCTTCACCAAAGAGATCTTCAGGCTTCATGGCATGCCAAGGGAGATCATCTCCGACAGGGATCCGAAGTTCATGAGCGCCTTTTGGCAAGACCTCTTTGCGACGATCCAGACGAAGCTATCCATGAGCACGGCATATCATCCTCAGACGGATGGCCAGACGGAGCGGACCAACAGGATCTTAGAGGACATGCTACGAAACTATGTCTGGAATAAGCAAAGTATGTGGGAAGAATTTATTCACTTGGTGGAGTTTGCATACAATAGCACCAAGCAGGAATCATCCCAAATGTCGCCGTTTATGATCAATTACGGCTATCAGTGCCTAACTCCAGACACTTGGCACAACCCCGTGTCAAAAGTGGAAGTTTCGCAGCAGATGTTGGCCGATATGCAGCAGCTTGTAGAGGAAGTTCGTGGCTATCTGCTAGCAGCAAGAAGTCGTCAAAAGAGCATCGCCGACAAGCATCGAGCGAAGAGAGTTCAAAGTGGGAGATGATGTTTGGCTCAAGATTAAGGTGAAGCAGGCGAAGCTCAGGATCGGCAATTGCAAGAAGCTTGCTCCAAGGTGGGCTGGACCTTTCAGAATAGTCGAGAAACTAGGCAATCAAGCCTACAAGCTAGACTTGCCAGCACACCTAAAGATTCATAAGGTCTTCCACGTGAGTTTGCTAAAGAAGCATACCCCAAATCCAGACGAAGTCTTGGATTCGCCAACGTTGTTGGAAATGACGGAGGAACAGCTGGAAATAGTTCCAGAATTGATTCTTGATAAAGCTTTCAAGAAAACGAGGAGATCAGAATTCCTCCAGTATTTGGTCAAGTGGAAACACTTACCAGTGGAAGACGCCACGTGGGTACTTAAGAAAGATTTAGTAAAGCAGTACCCACAGTTTATGGAGCAATGGGACGGCAAGGTCATCTCCGAAGAAATCGGCTCAGGCATGTCGATTTGTGTAGATTAATTCTTGTATAGTTAAGATTAATCTACGCATGCCACCTACGCTTAGTATGGGTCGCATGCGTTGTCACCGATGATGGGACCACTACGGTGATCTCTAGGGCGTGGTGTAATGTCAATGTAGGCATGACCGCAAGCCGGGCTTGGGCGAGTGGAAGGTAGATTAGAAAGTCTACTTCTGTCCCACGGAAGGAGACGACCTCGAGAGAAAAGAGGTCATTAAGGAATGCATTGATAGGGAAAGCACCTTTAGCCCCATATATGCTTTGATAGGAGGAATCCATCCTTCACGCCCCACGCGAGAAGGATATCCTCCTATTTGGGCAACTAGAGGTGTAGGCATGAGCGGCATATAGGCATATAGGCGCTGTCTCCACGGCCATTATGGAAGATTCATCCTCTTCCTACGCCGGGAGATTAGCCATGCATTCATGTAGATAGGTGGGGTGGTCACCATATAACCAAAATTTATTAAATAATTAAAACGGTACTAACGTAGTGTCGACCTGCAGGCCAGTAGAGCGCTCCGGAGAGCAAGGAGGTCGAGCTACGAAGACTTGCAACACAAGTTTTGTTGGAATGTGTTGCAAGGAATGAAGAGTACCTCGGACAATAATTATAGATATGAAATGTTGAAATTTTGTCTAAACTTAAGATAGTGAATACCTTGTTTAATGATGTTGTGAGTTGATAAGTATTCCATGATATAATGACGTAATAATGTTCTAAAGGTAATTACCTTAGGGTAATCGTGATAAATGTATAAAGATTATATTATAGGCATCACGTTGATTGCAGGTTGCAGGTTAGGAAGATCCCAAGGTGGGGAGACCCACGATCTTTCGCGGACGACATCATTTCAAAGGTGGGGAGAATGTGGCGTTCCAGCACGATTATACGGTCCGGGGCGTATCGCATATCTTGCCAAATCCATACGCATACAACTCCACCGACGCGTACGCCATAACGGATAGCGGGTAAGTAGCCCTAGGGGCAACTTGCTAGGAGTGTTCATATATTATTAATGTGCACATGTGCACATTAATGAGGGCACACCTTTCCATGTTGGCATATTTTGCCACCTAGCCATTAAAGGCAAGTGGGGCCTTTCCAATTATCCCACATGCCAAATTGGGTAATTGGAAACCCTAGCCTAAACCCCATGTCTATTTAGGGTAGGAAAACCCTAGCTTGCTAGTTTTTTTCGCCCTTAGGGTTTTAGAGCTCGGTTTTGGCTGCCCCAGAGCCAAAACCGCCTCCCGAACGCCATGCTTAATTGCACCATCAGTTCCCCTGAATTCGCTCAGCTCAGCAGGATGGTTGAACTCAGGTCAGGAGGAGCCACTCAAGGATCAGGTATTTGGTCAATTTAATAGCTTAAACCGTCTTCTAGTCATAGAATCAGTAGGTTTAGACTATTAAATTGCCCATAGTAGCTATCTAGATCTTAGATCTCGGGACACTAACTAAAGAACCTAACTCTATGATTAGATCTAGTTCTTTAGTTCTTCTGTGATGTATTTGGATGATGTATCTCTGTGAACTCCTTGTATTGGGAAGGGGGGTAGAGACCTAAAGCCTTGTAGTTGATGCTCCTAGAGTAGCCTCTCTAGCACACTGTAGTTGCGGCCTGTGCACAAGAGAGCCACACCTGGTTGTGGGTGAAGGGGCCGAGGACCGGGCTTATAAGGAGGTTCATGTTCTCGACTCTTGAAGCGACCCTATGGTGTGTTAGTACCGGGGGTCACTTTGTGACTAGGTCTAATGGCTTGCCACCTGCGTGTGGGCAAGGCATGGGCTCGACTTTCGTGAGGTGGTGAATATGACCTTCCATTGAGTTCAAGTCGAACACGCAGGCGGTGGCCCTCTAGTCACCTTGAGTCAGCATTGTAGATCTCCTCGGAGGGAGAGATCCCTACCTGCCCCATCGGGCGGGAGATGTAACCCAGGATATAGCCCCTCGGCTATGCATCCGGGCGGGCTACGATCAGTCCCAACACTTTTCAGCCTACTCTGCAAAGTGTGCACAGGAGGGGCGGATGGAGTGGACTACCCTAGGCCATGTTCTTATGCCGCCCAAATCCATTGCCATGAATTGCATGCGCAATGAACTCACGGAGACCCAAGCTCGTCGGTCCATCCATTAATGCGAGCCTTGGGTAGGATTCCCTATGTGATGTGCTGATCTTCGTCTATGCAGATATGTGGAGGACCATCCTTCGCGATGGTCGTATGATGTTGATGTATGTGCTACTGACATGTATGTTTACGCTTCCGCAGCTAGGTAGGCCCTGAGGGAGACGGGGTGCAATGACCCTTCCACTCTTCCCACTGGAACCCGTTACGGTTGCAGTGTCATGTGGAGGGCCCTGTATTGGCACGGAGCTGGTATGGGGGATGAACTCCTGGTTGTATACGGTGAGTGCATCGTATACGAGTAGGGGACGTCACAATTTCGGTTGTGGCACATGCTTGACCTCACAGCTCTTCATACTGCATGGTCACCTAGTTGCTCAATCTTGCAAAGATTAGGTGTTTTTCCAGGCTAATAAAGTTCAATCCAACAGGCCCCAATCCAAGTGAGTCCTCATCCAAAATGTAGCACTTATGTGAAAAAAATGGCCGTGGTACTGTTGGTGGCTGGAGCACTTCGAATGGCACTTAGAGCTGATAATCTATGGCGATTTCTATAGCTGCTACTTTAAACATTGCTAAGGCAGAGATTTTGGGCACTATTCTGGCGAAGACAGATAAGAAATGTAGCAACAAAGAGATCTCCCTTGATTTTTGAATTCTGTCGGTGAGGAGCTGAAGTCATGAAATTGATGAGACAAACCATGGAGAACTAGAGCCTTTTCAGTGAGTCTCTATCGCGTAAAACATGGTTATGGATTAATATGCATTCCCAAATCATCAAAAGAATATCAGCTCTGCAATTTATTCAATTCTATATGTTCCATTTTCAAAACCTTATGTCTGATAGTTCTTTGTCACTTTCTGCAGGTAATTCTTTGGTTTAAAAGATGAACTACTGTTATCAATTATAAGCAAATCTTCTACGTTCAAGTTTTGTAAGCTTCTTGAGGCTTCTTTATTTGTATGTTGATTTGTTGTTTGCAGGATATTTCTGTGTACCATTTAGGAAGCATCTTTTACAATATTACAGGGGTAGGGAGGCAATAAGAGAATAGGAGAATCGGAAGAGAAATATGGAGGTTCCATACACGGACATAGACTATACAGTATTTTCTGATGCAGCTGCTTTCATGGCCAAAGGACAGTCCCCATATATGAGGGATACATATCGTTACTCTCCATTGCTGGCCGTAATAAGGCTTCCAAATGAATGGTGGCATCGATCCTGCAGAAAGATTCTTTTCTCATCAGTTGGTATGTACTTACTCAACAAATATTTTCCTAGCTTTATTCCATAGATTTAAGACAAACAGTGTGGTGACATAATGCAGACCTATTGGTGGGAAATTTTATTTATGCCTTGCTGAAGTTACATGGCATGAAAGAAAAGCAATACCTGTTATTTGCAGTAGCATGGCTTTTCAATCCATTCACATTTACCATAGGGACAAGAGGCAACTGTGAAGCCATTGTGTGTTGGACAAAATATATTCCATGCTTCTTGAACCGTCAGGTTATTACTTTGCTTTCTACTCTGGAAGTACATGATGATGTTTTTATGCAGCCCAATGGGGATGGCTAGAGAATATATTCTGTCATTTGTTAAAACTATGGATTATACATATATACATACTTGGTTCCAATTTTGTTGTGCTTCATATTTACATTTCACAATAGGAAGCCTTCTCATTTCCAAGTAGCTCTTCTAGCAAATTGGGACTAAAAGCACAAGCCCCAAGTAATGGCAAATATCGTTGCCATTAGTTTTAGTAAACTGTTGTTCATACGAGTAGGTTGTTTAACGATTTAGGCCCTTAAAGTTTATCTACGTTTGCTTTTGTTAGGGCCCGAAGGGCCCAAAAATTTTGTTAATATAGCAATGAACACACAACTACCATTAACATTATTAACACAAACCATTGCATTTAACACATTTAAATTAAAATCCCCCTTAAACCCCCTTTGGTTTGGGTGCATATTCACACGGGGGGTTACGTAGGGCAGCGAGAGCCCCAAAAATATATTTACAATACATGTATAAAATTAACACCATTAAGTACATTCCCTCAAACCTTATAGTATTTTGCAAACCTTAATATACAGTATACAAAAACTTGCACATGCATACCCCACAAACGAGGATTGCTATGTACGGTCCAGATCTTGGAATAAAGGGCAAATATGCCCATCCGACAGCTCTCGTTGCCCGGAGTAACCCCCCGTGTAAATATGCACCCAAACCAAAGGGGGTTTAAGGGGGATTTTAATTTAAATGTGTTAAATGCAATGGTTTGTGTTAATAATGTTAATGGTAGTTGTGTGTTCTAATATATAGCACAATAACGGAGGGTTATTTTTGTAGTTTTATACGTTTTTTCACATGGTTTTTCTATGATTTCGTTGATGTATTCGTGCAGGTGTACTAAATAGTATTTCTAGAGCGCACTCTTTCTGAGCCGTTGATTTTGAATAAGAAATGCAACCCTGTGGTTGCGGTCTAAAAGCTTTGCATGCACATGTCTATCAAAATTTTTTAGGGTTTCAATATTGGGGCCTTTGTATTGGTTTCTAATCACAAAAAATTACTTTGGCCGAAGCCGGTATAGCTCCAATTCTACCTTGTTTTCGACTGCCTCTAAAGCTCGGCAAGGTTGTTGGCTGCTGGGCGAACATGTCAGCCTTGTTTTTGGCTGCCTCTAAAGCTCGGCAAGGCTACTGGTTGCGAGGCGAACCTGTCAGGTATTCTTAGGGCAACGGCCCTTGTACATTTTTTCATACGGCATTGCAGCTACAGCCAGGCATCTCAGACCAAGAAGAAGGGCTTCACAAATTTTTTCCGAGCTGTAGTTGTACCTTGTTTTTGGCTGGCTCCAATTGTACCTTGTTCTCGGCTACGTTAAAGGTGAGGTTTTTTTTCTGTACAGCAACCCACAAGATCGATACTGTGTTGAAATGAAGCAAGACAATGCTAGTACGGGAAGATGAAACTCATTACATAGGAGGAGCAGCATTGAGGCAAAATCTGAGCTTTTCAAACTCGTTACATAGGAGGAGTAGCATTGAGGCATGTATATTTCAACTAGAATTCTGATCGTTGTTGTGAGCTGTTGTCCATTGAAAATGGAAGGCGTACTAGGTGATATTGTGTTACATCCTATTGTTTCTCTTCCAGCTGAAGATGGATTTCTTGGCAATGGCATTTATTCCTAAGTTGCTCCAATAGCAGAAAAGGTATGCTATGCCTAATTTTCTAAACTCTCCTTTATTAACTTTCTTCTGCATGCTCAACAGTTCTATATATTTGTATTTATAGAAGTCTATGAATGATGATTGCACATAAGCTGGTTTTAGCTTAAGAAAAAAGCACAGGTCTTCAATCTAAATATCCTATGCTCAGAGAATTATTCACCTTTGCAAATATTGGTAGCTAGAAAATCAGAATTCGATATGATGCAGAGGATGATGCTGAGTCGTGAAGCAGGGTTTTGAAAGAGGAACATAGCTATTATCTGCTGACACTCCACTCGGGGATTTCATGCACAGGGATTGCGTGCACATATGCTTAAATTGCAATTGCTCCTCATTTATTATCTTGAGGAATCTAATTATAGTTTTATATTCACATGATATCCATTGTGATTTTGCTACCAGAGGCACATATAAGTCAGGTACAGAAGTCAAGAGTTTACAATCTACTTTTCATTACGTGTTCTTAACACAATCTACTTTTCAATGATATCCATTGTGATTTTGCTACCACAAGCATATACTAAGTCAAATACAAAAGTCAGAGTTTACAATCTACTTTTCATTATGTGTTCTTAACACAATCTACTTTTCATTGTATGTGCTGCTTGAAAAGAAATAACATTTTGGTAGTTTCCACGTTTGGAGAATATTGGCTTTGGCCCAAACACTGTCTTGGGACCGAGAAGATATCATCAAGGTTGTTTAATGTCGATGTTTATGATAGGTTCAACTCCCATAACATGTGTTAATGAAGTTGGTTTGCTTGTTCTATTGTTTCCTTCTGTTTACATATTTCATTCATCTACATCATTACATATGTTTTACTTTGTTTATCAATTCTTACAAAATTCCAAAGGCCCGAAGGGGCCAAATGTTTTTTGAATTAACACAAACCCATCCAACACTTTAGAATTAAATTCCCCCTTAAACCCCCTTTTGTTTGGGTGCATATTCACACGGAGGGTGACGTAGGGCAGCGAGAGCCCCTAAAATTATATTTCGCATATACAAAATCAACACTATATAGTACATTGCCTCAAATCTTATAGTATTTTTCAAACCTTCTTATATAGTATAGCAAAATTTGTACATGCATACCCCACAAATGAGGATCGCGAATAAAAAGGGTATATATGCCTATCCAATAGCTCTAAATGCCCGGAGTCATCTTCCATGTGAATATGCACCCAAACCAAAAGTAAGGGGGAATTTAATTTTGAAGTGTTGGATGTAATGGTTTGTGTTAATTCAAAAAATATTTGACCCCTTCGAGCCTTTGGAATTTTATAAGAATTGATAAACAAAGTAGAAAACATATGTAATGATATTGTAGATGAATGAAATATGTAAATAGAAGATAAGATAAGATAAGATAAGAATTTTTACGTCCACGGGAATCCAACGGGTTATGGGACGGCACGTGCAAGGGCAACATCCCATCTAAAACCCAGGGACTAGGCCCCATCACCAAATACAATAACAGCAAACAACAAACCGCAATCTTAATCAAGTCTTACATCAGGATATTAGAGGTGCAATGAAGTATGGGCCTATCGTTAACATGTAGTGGCATGTGTTCTATAGGATGCATTTTTGCCGAGTTCTTTAGGGAAAGCCTATCTTAGCTGGAAAAAAGGGGGTACATTATCTAACTTATATTGCTTCTTAATTTATTGACCTTCCTTTCTTCATTTAATTAAGTCTTTGTTAGTTTACACGATCACTTCCAGGCTGAACAGATTAGTAGGATACATAATCTTTATAGATCAGTTGAAGAAGAGTAATTGGCCTGGAGCATCAAAGCTATCCCAATACTAAAGTTCAAGCCCCAAGAACATAATGCATGATTTAGAAGGCATGAATTTGCCCTTTCAAAATAACAAACAGATGGATTTCTGATTTGGCCCCGACTTAACCCCCCAAAACAAGAGCCAAGCCGACACCTGCAACTTTGAGGATCAGGGCGGAACCATTGATCCAGAGGGTGTCGGACCCATGCCCGGCCCACACGAGGTGACCGGCCATAAGCCTAGCTTGCTATGGGTCCCCAGTAGCCGCGCTCAGCAGGGACCGCTATCAATACGCTTGGATTGAGATAAATTAGCTGGAAATAATGAAGGTTGATTGGTACATAGAGTGGGGGTCTACTATTCTACATTTGTGGCCAATTTTAGTGAGTCCGTACTTCATTACATATATCTTGATTAGGAGCAAATTGTAATACATATCTTTTTATTGAGAGAACAAACTGTGAAATCATGGTTTCAATAAATATGCATAGCTTTCAAGGTACAAATGTTTAGGGGTCCTATTTTGCTTCAACGTCATCCTTCAACACCACAACTAAGATTTTTAAACTTTTTTTGGTGTATGATGTACATGTGACGTTCCAGGGAAATATACACCATAAATACGCATATTTCTTTGGTGTATAAATCCGTCACTATACAAGTCTACCTTCATAGCCTTGTATACCATAGATTAGTGGCATAGGGTGCATGGCTAAGTTATTCATATAGCTTAGCAACCTTAGGTTAAGACCATTTTCCACGTGGCCTTAACCTATTGGGCATCTGCCACACGGAACCACCCTATTCGAGCCATGTGGCATACCATGTAAATCCTAACCTATAAAGGCCTAAACCCTAACCCTAGACCTCTTTTCTGGCTCCAACAGTCTGGAAACCTTCTTCGCGCTCGAAACTCCATTTCGAGAACCGTTTGTTGTGGCACAGCATAGCTTAGCAGCCCCCAGAGCGTGAGCGCATCAGTAGAAGTGGGAGCTACTTCGAATACCTCGAAGATCATGGAGACATCAGGAGCAGAAGAGAGTTCTTCGGGAGCAGGTAATTTGGCATAGAGTTCTTGGTAGATCATCTGAAAGTTAGGATTCCAGATGAGTTAGTATCTCATATCTCTAGTAGAGCCATTCTAGCACCCTCAGTCTAGATCTTGAACCCTAATCAATGAACCCTAACTATAAGTTAGATATGTATGATTAGGTTTAGATATTATTCTCGTTATGATGATGTTACGTTATATGTGATGTTGGTTGATCATGTTTGCTCCTCTTATTTAGGGAAGGGGGGTAGAGACCTAGAAGCCACTAGTAGATGATGCTTCTAGTTAGATCCTTAGTACCTATTATATGCGGCCCGTGCACAAGAGCCCATCCAGCTATGGGGACTATGGAATGGCTGAGCACCACATAACGGGTCTAGTGGCTAAAAGGATGGGGCTACTTGGCCCAAAAGAAATAGGAAATTTCAAGAAATAGTTAAATGATTAGGGAAAGTACCTTAATTAATAACCCATAGTTATAATAAATTTACTCTTAAGAAAAGTAGCTATTAAATCTATGGAAGCACCTCTACTCCTTAGAAGTTTCCAAATGGTAGCTTAAACCTCTCCTTTATCCTTGTAAGGCAAATTATAAGCTAATCTCCGAAGCTGCCATAAGAGTGTGCACCGAACGAACAGTCTGCGAGATCGAGCCAAAGGAGTCGCGAATAGACATAGTCGACTATTGATGGAGGCAAGAGCTTTCGAAAAGGCTGCTATCAAGGAAACTAAGTTGTCGGGGAGGACCAAAGAAGTAGCTAAGAAGGTGGGAAGCCTCAGCTTGCACCCGAAAGCACTCGCGGCACATGGCCGAGGCTTATTTGTGAGTTATTTATGTATGATTTGCTGTGACAACTGCTTTTAAGGTTAATTTGTTAGAAGGCAGACTATTAGTTAGTAGAACTGAGCTGACGTGGTAGCTGCTTTTCCTTTCAACAGGCTAGCTGCAATGATACCCACTTGGTAGCTGCTTTTCTTTTCAACAGGCTAGCTGCAACGATACAATCCCTAGGTCTCCGTTCTTTAGGTTCCTGACTTTATTATTATTAGCCTTCAAGATGATCAAAATAGAAAAGGTACACTTGAGTTTATTTCCTTCAATCCTATTTCATTTCTTTAGTTATACAGAAGTTTTATATCCTTAATAGTGCACTATTTCAGGTTGATCTTACTATCTCGAAGGTTGGATTGGGGGATAAATTTGATCCTACAAATGTGGTAAGATACTTTACCAGTTCAAAGCATTTTTTTAGCAATACAATCTTATATAGGCTGATAATTTGTTGTTGGAACATTACGTAAATGCACCTGATGTTTGTGGCATCACCTAACTTGGTTTTAATTACAAGGAAATACTTGGTTTGTCATATTACTCTTGGAAATACTTGGTTTGTCACATTACTCTATCTTTATTACATTGTCATTTTAAACAAGTGAACTTGGCATGCTGTATGTTCTCTTACCAGATCTTACCCTTTGAGATCTTGAGACTCTTCCCTTTCTTAAAGGAGTCATCAATTATCCGAAAATAGACCCGACACCCAATTAATAGATAGAAAGGGAGTACATTTCTGATAACAAACGAAGCAGCAGTACCAAGAGAAAGCAGTAGTACCAAGAGAAACGGAAAATCCATAAAGTAAAACGTTTAATGGAACTCGCCTCAAACGTAAAATCCCCAAACTCTTTTTGCCTTTTTCCCAATGTAAAATGCTTTACACAAAAAAAGTCACATTTTTTGCCCCTTTTTTTAACCGTGAAATGATTTATATTAAGAAGTCTGAGAAAGTTTCTAACGTGAAACCTTTATGTCAAGAAGGCAAAGAAAGATATGTTTTTTAAAAGTTTGAATGTTTTTTAAAACTTCTAAGAGGACGCCTTTTGCCTTTTTACCCTTTTAGTTGCTTTAAAAAAAGAACACTACCTTTTTCCTTTTACCCTTTTAGTTACGTTAAAGATTTATGGAGGAGTGAGGACTCCACACAACTAACATCCTTTGCACATCAAATTAGTAATGACAGAAGAACGAGAAAGAAGGCTTGCGGCTGAGCGAGAGAGGTACATGAAGAAGCGTACTGCAGAGACAATAGGAGAACGTGAAGTTCGATTGGAGAAATGAAGATATAATTACAAGAGAATAGAATAGAATAGAATAGATTTTTTATTGTCCACGGAGACCGATTGGCCTATGGGACCCAAAGGACCCAAACAAAAAGAGAGCAGCAAGCGTATTACTGTCAAGATTAAAAAACCCCTGCCCCGAACGATTTTCGAGGGAAAAACCTTAGTAGTAATAAGTATGCTGGCATGCTGTACAATTGTATAGGACAGTTCAATACTGTCCCGAAGGACACAACTGATTCCGTGCATCCATAACCTCTTGGAGGTATGACCCCAACAAACCCGCTGACGCCGTATTCAATAACTCATGCAACAGTTGGCGAGGCACTAGTAATCGAACATACCGCTCTCAGATCTGGGCAAACACTGGGCAGATCTGGAGGGCATGACATTCATCCTCAATAGCGCCCTGGTGGCAACACTGGCAAAGCCTTTCCTCCCGTGCTTCCTGAGTCCAACGTCTTGTCTCAATGCGGAGACGATGTGCACCCATGCGAATGGAAGCTATAGTTGCAACAGGCTGCAATAGAAACAGAAGATCCCTACAACCAATACCCCATCTCATTCAAAGTCTACTGAGCTACTAGCCCCCGAAAAACAGTAACTTTCACCAGCACATTAGGGCCTACAACAATGCTCTCGCATTTGCTTCCGTTGGCGCCAACATCGAGCAATTTGAGGGCCACGAACCATAATGTTTCAAGATCCAAGGACAGGCCTACCATAGAGTAGGTCCAGCACATGCGGATGGTTTATAAGTTGCAACATATTCCCAACTCTACATTCTAGATGCCGACTTTGCGCATGAACACGAGCTCAAAACCCACAGAATAAAAATTGCGATAGCCATCTTCTCAAAGAACTGGATGTCGAGCTATGCAACATTAGCCCCTATGCAGCAGCCCTCGTGATGATGCATGAGGTAGAGGAGCAAGCACAACGGTCCGGTGAAGGCATGAAAGACATCAGGATGTACTTTAACACTGCACAAGACCTGGACCTTAGGAGGTACTAGCATAGCAAGTAAAGTTATTTCATGTTCTGGTTGTAGATCAAGGCATGCCACATAGCAGAAGGAAGAAGGAAGAATGACTGGGGCCAGACTTAGTTGGGGAAGGGAAAGTAATCTATAACAGGCATTGATAATAATAGGAGAGGCGTTTGTTGAATATAAAAATGCTCTGTTTTTTTCCCTTCCCTTTTTTAATCCAATTTTGTTCGTCCATGTATTTCAGGCACGGTTCAAGACATGGATTTTCAAGTATCAAAATAGTGACAAGGCCACAAAAATAAGTGATAAATCATAGATGAGTTGGTCATTTCTGAGTACTAACATGGCAATTACATTGCTATTTATTTGTCAGTTTCTTTGGATTGCCGTGTTATGGCTATTGCTACTGCCAATGCGATTTGTAATATGTTAAGAACTACGACTTTGCTTGCTGGAGATATTTTCAAAGTTTGAATATGGGGCATTTTGAAGTTTGAGTATGGAGCGTTGCAACGTTGGCACATGCTCTAAAATACGGGAAGTTTTCATATTTAGAGATTTAACTGAATTTGTTGAGCTTTCTATGTGACGTCCCTTTTTTTTGGCTTCTATGTGACTAGTCCTTTTTTTTTTTGGTATTAAGGTGCCAAAAACTTAGAAGTATAGCTGTTGCCCTTGCATGTGCCGTCCCATAACCCGTTGGGTTCCCGTGGACGTAAAAATTTATCTTATCTTATCTATTGCTACTATAGACGCTATTTATCAAATGCGACGAGTCTATGGAGGTACTAAGTCTTTCGAAGTTGTGTCATTTGTTTGTGTCTTTTTTGAAAGAATGATCAAGTAATTGTGTTTTCTTTAGGGAGCATATATTAGGAGTACTTAGATGCCATCAATTAATCTTTCCCATTTTTGTATGGTGTGTCTTAAATGCCACGCATCAAATGGTATGACATATCATAATATAGGTGATCTGCATCCGCTTTTTTTCTTAAACCTCCTTCAAATTTCTTGCCTAACTTGTACTTCCTTTATTACATATCAATTTCAAATCTAAAATACCATAACCTATAGAGTTAGTAATGCATGTCATAATGGGTTGTCTGCCCTAAAAACACCTTTCAAACATTTTTTTCTTAAACCTCCTTCAAATCCGAAATGGGCTATCTGCCCTAAAAACACCTTTCAAATACAGGTCGGCGCAGCCTTATTGGATCACATCCAGGAAGGGGCAGCAGGGCAGAGGTCGAAGGCAGGGGTGGCCTGGATAAATGAGCAATAGAGCAGCAAAATAATATAGCAGCAACTTGTGGCAGGGCAGAAGTTAGGACAGGGGAGAAATAAAGTATTCATAATTTCGTTTTCTAGGCTCTTGTCTTTCAATTTTGAATCTTAGCCAAAGCTCAAAAGCTTCAATTTCGAATTCTAGCCACTTGTTGTATTAAGATCTCATGTCTCTTTCTGTATCTGGAAAGGAGAGCCCTTATTAAGTCCATGGCTGCTACAAATTAATGTTTGTATCAATAATTTTCTTACTTTGCAAACACGTCTGAAATCTTAGTGTTTGAACACTGCTTGACTCACAGCCATACTGCACATGGTCTGTTGCATTTACAGGTTTATTTTCTTCTAGTTTTGTTTGGCTATGCATATCACAAATCTATGCCAACTGCTGCTTAGACCTATTTAGATCTCCATCTATTCCATAATAGGATCATCTGAGCTGCTGAAGTAATTCTTGAATCTACAAATCTGCTTGGAGGAGTTGAGAGTGCAGCTTGTGTCATCTTATGTTGCGGATCATCCAAATGCTGGTAGAAGAGTTTCATAACTCTTTCAAAGTTTTGATTCACTTCTTGCATCTGAACCCGTTGCAACACTTTTCCCAGGAAGGTAAAGGCTCCAATTCTAGCAGACCAATCAGCATTTGGATGTGCAAACCCTCTATTATGTGCTCTGTTTTTAGGGCTCTTTTTGCCCCTTTGACGTCGTTCCCATTCATAGGCGCAGCTTGGTTCTGTTTGTCAACCGCCATTGGGACACGCTTTGTGAAATTTGATGTGAATGTTGTACCACCAATATCGCGATTGAATCCCGTTATGTGTCTTTCCAACATCCATGTGAGTACTGGCATGCGATGCTGCAGCATTAACAGGATTTTCATTTTCAATGCTTCCAGGTACCCTTTCCAGGCAGAGAATGTAATGAAGGGGATTCTGACATGATCTGTGCATGAGAATTAGTAGATCTGGAGCTGGTGCTGATGCAGGGTAAGAGAGCTGAAGGAGGATCTATTCCAACGCGTGTCGCAACAGTCTCCAATTCCAAAAAGTAACTTGTTCTCTTACTACCACTAGCTTGCTGTACCATGAGCTTCCTGAGGTCAGTTTTAGTAGATCTAGTTTGCTTGATAGTCAGTAGGTTTGGTTTGCTTGATAGGCTTGCTGGAGCAGGCTGGTCATAATAATTGATGGGCTGCATGGGCTTTGGCTTCTTTTGGGATCCAGCTAAAGTTGGACTAGGTTTTAAGCCAAAGCACTAGGATTTAGTGACAGATTAGGGCCTTTTTGTAGGTTTTGTTACTAATTGTTTTGGCTTTTTTTTAGATGCCAAACGTTGCAAGATGGGAGGTACTAGCGGAAGACATCATTTAAAGCAGTCTACGAGATGCCTTGAATGATGTATCTTTGCCAAGACAACCAATTTATGGCATGTTTAACAAAATTTAGACTTATTCGAATCTAATAGATATATACTTCAAGGATGTCATAATAAAATCAACAGTATTTTTAACTCTTATTGATTTTAATCATTTGTTTTGTTTAATCTTTAGATCAAAAGTATGAAGGTTACCAAAGTATAAAATTGCTTTCTAAATTAATTTTCACTTTGATTTATTTAGAATTATCTAAAATAAATGCTATATAATTGAAATGTTATTTTTTCAGAATAGGTAAAAAAAGTTTTAGATTTGGAATTAATTAAATGATTATGTTTATCTGTAAATACATTGAATAATTTATTATTGATTAAGTTTCAATATATTTTGTTTCATTAATAATAAATTATTCAATAGTTATTACAAAATATTAACTTTATAATTTAATTGATTTCGACCTAAAAACTTTCTTAAATGTATTTTTAAAAGTATACAAGTTTGTAAATTGAGAAATTTTTCATAATAGTTTTAAGTCAATTGCTTATCGAACCATCGGATTTCATTTGCAAATTATCAGGATTGCCAAATTATAAATTTGTGAAATCACTAAAAATTAAAATTTTATATTCTGGAAATGTCTGATTCTAAATAAGTTCAACTGAAAATTAGTCTGAAAAGTAATTTTGAATTTTTATAATCATTAAGGCCTTAACTTAAAGATAAACTTATATGATTAAAACTCATAAAAATTATAACAATTAAGAAGAATTAAATAATATATTTATGTTCTTATAATGGAGTCCTTGAAGTGTTATCTATTAAATCTGAATAAGTCTAAGTTTTGTTGAATATGTCATCAACCCAAGTGAGCTCGCAACTGTGGGTATTCAATATTTGAGAACTTATTTCGAGACGTTAGATTGCAAAATAATAATATATGCAAATGCGCGTGCAATTCACGAGAGGTTAAGCATGGGCCGTCCATTGACTAGCTCTGATAGTACTGTAATAAATGTTGGTCGCTTTATAACGTGGATTGCCCTTATCCAAATGTCAAAGCAGCTCGCTCGTAATAGAAAGGAGTGTAGATCCGGCCAAGAGAAAATGAGAGCTCAAACACGAGTATGCGAGAGTGTACTCTGCGACCTGGGGAGGTCTTCATGCAGTGTTTGTAGCATATAGGTATAACCCGTGTTCCCTGAAGCTTCTTCATGTTTTCAAATCATATGAGTTTCATTTTTATAGTAAGTTTTTATCTTTCTTAAAGTTAAAATTTTATGTTTATAGTAAGTTTTTATCTTTCTTAAAGTTAAAATTTTATGAGGCATGCGAAGACATTGCACAAGAGTTCTAAGAAGTCAATGTTTATAATATGCTATAGAGGATATTGACTTCTTTAGATATTGACGTATTCAACAAAATTTGGACTTATTCAGATTTAATAGATAGCGCTTCAAGAACGCCATTATAAGAATATATTTATTGTTTGAAAATTCTTGATTGATATAATTTTATAAGTTTTAATTATATAAGTTTATCTTTTAATTAAAACTATAATGGTTATCAAAGAATAAACTTGATTTCCAAACTAATTTTCATTTGAATCTATTTAGAATTAGACATTTCAAAAATATAAAAATTTCAATTTGTAGTTATTTAACAGATTCAAAATTTAGCAATCATGATAATTAAATGAAATGTGATGGTTTGATAAGCGATTGACTTAAAACTATTATTAGAATTTAACAATTTACAAATTTTTACACTTTAAAAAATACTTTAAGAAAAATTAAATGATATAAAGTTATTGGTTTAATAATAACTATTGAATAATTTATTATTGATGAAATATAATATATTGATATTTAATCAATAATAAACTATTCATTTTTTATTAAACATAAACGTAATCATTTAATTAATTTCAATCTAAAACTTTCTTTAAATATTTTGAAAAGCATAGTATCTTAATTATACAGAGTTATTTTAGATGAAAATTTAATTCTAAATAGATGATATCGAGAATTGATTTAGAAAGCAACTTTAAACTTTAGTAAGTATCATATTTTTTATTTAAAGATAAACAGAACAAATTATTAAAATCAATAAAAGCTAAAAATACATAAAATATTATCATGGCATCCTTGGAGCACATTTATTAGAGTTGAATAAGTCCAAATTTTGTAAAATATGTCATATTATGGCTGCATTCTCAAGCATCCAGGTTCTTCTTGGCTTCTCAAGTGGTATGTCAAGCGGTAGCGGTGAACCGTATAAAAAAAAGAGACGAGTTCTTAGCTTCTCAAGCGGTATGTCAAGCGGCAGTGAACGAACTCAAGAAAAGATACGTGCAGAGCAGCTTCACAATTTTTTCTTGGACGCTCGCCGTAAGTATAGGAAATTCCCTGTGCCTCAGAACGTCTTTTTGGATTGTATGAGAGCCTTCAAGAATACACCGTATGCTATTGAAGATGAGTTTATGGTCCTAACGCTCTATAGATTTCTGATAAGCAAGGACCTTCAAGAGTGTAAGTATGTAATTAGTTAAATGTTTTTTTCTCGTAGTTATATAACATATTATTTTTTCTTTCAGGCAGCCCAAACGCT
This sequence comes from Isoetes taiwanensis, assembly GCA_021234155.1. Taxonomy (NCBI): domain Eukaryota; kingdom Viridiplantae; phylum Streptophyta; class Lycopodiopsida; order Isoetales; family Isoetaceae; genus Isoetes; species Isoetes taiwanensis. The sequence goes on along the minus strand of JAJEKV010000020.1, from coordinate 2,434,830 downwards.
CTTCATTTTTTGCAGCTTCAGCAAGCACTTCTTGATGCTCAGAAAAAGACAGCAGAAAAAGATAGTTGAAAAGTTTTTACGCGGTGACTCTAGAGGCACACTACCACAACTTTGAAACCACTACCACAAGATGAAAAGATTGGTTTCTGCTGTGATGTGAGTTTTATTGTAGTTGTACCTTGAAACTATGCCAAAACGAAAGAAAGAACAAAGTTGTTGCAACTTTCAAGGAATCTTTACAGACTTGTCATGGTGCAAAACTGTCTAAGCAAACATTGAACTGCAAGCATGCCATGACATCTCAAAATCATCATATCAACATGGGCCAAGCATCCTAGAGGAACACTATAGTATGAGAGTTGGAGGATCAGTCTATGGGGACACATTTTGAAGTACATACCTTTTTTAAAGTTTCAAAGAGCTAACTGCATTCAAGGCTTTAATAACAATTAGTAACGAAATCAACAATTAGTTAAAGAAATATGACGAATGGATGAAAAGGTAAGCAATCCTTCTAATACACCATTCTAATATACACATGAAAGAAATTACCTGAAAGTTACCGATGATGGAAGCACAAATATGGATTAAGCACTCAGAAACTTAGAAGGGGGATAACAAACCCCAAAATAAGCAGTATCTAGATCCTAAAGGGTAATAGCATGAAAGGGTGTCTATAAATGTAGCCCTTTTTTGTACATATACATATGTACCGAATGCACATTTTTGGAATAACTGTCATCATGACCAGCTAGTAACTGCCATGATTAATGGCTATCCACTACTCTGAACCCGCAATTATCGGATTTTGAAATTCTTTCCCAAATTCTTTCTTGGTTTGCCTCTCGTTCACTATCCCGCCCCTGCCTTCTCTGCTTGAATTCCGATCACGAATTCTTCATCTAGCTATGGCCCCAAAACGCCCCCAGATGAGTGCTTGCTCATCATCATAGCCCAAGCAAGATGCCAGTGCTTCCGGCAGTGGAATTTTACCTCCAAGGAGTTTACGTTTAGGTTCTGAGGTGATCCAAGCCAAAGACCTCCGTGATAAACATGCAGAGGCCCACATACCCAACCTAGAGATGGTTATGAACGAGGTATGGGGTGAAGCTCCAAAAAACAGACGAGGATTCAAGGAAGGGAGAATCCGAACGCATGGAAAGATGATTTTTAAATATTATGAATTGGTTTATGGCAAGAAACAGGTTACAAACCATTATATTTCAACCTATTTTGCGAGCATTTGCTCTTCACTTGAAGGGACGGCTTGTTGATTGGATGGACGTGGCTAGGACCGCCAAAGATCTTGCCAAAACCCTCATTTCAGACGTTACAGAGGACCCTACAACAGGTAAATCCTCAACTATCAAACAGGACATCGTATTGCAGCCAGTAATATTAGAGCCCCGGGTTATTCTAGATCAGATGTTGACACAATAAAGCGATTACTTAAGCATGGGTTGGAGGAGAAAACTAACCTATTGAATGAAGTAGAAGCACCGAAGAAAAAAAGGAGGGATGCATTGAAGGTCATCACCGGATTGAGGGTAGAAAGGATATGCTATCCAGAAGATCCGCAGCAGATCCGCCGAAAAATAGATGAGACAAAACAGAATTTGACAAATTGTCCCGTGATCCCTTTGGAAATCAAGTTATGTTCGAGTGTTGAAGTACAAGTTGGAAGACTTGGTTATGAGTAGACATGATAAAGAACAAAGACTCTTCTAAGCTAGAAATTGGTTTGCGAGGAAGCAACTAAAGACATTGAAAGGCATGAAATCTCAATTGAACAAGCAAAGGAAAAACTTAATTGCATTGGATTGGTTCAAGCAAAGGCATTCACAGATTTTGGATTTCATGGGGAGAGCGGGACCTATTGTTCTCGCACCCGAGGCCCTACCCCAGGAGCTACTTCTATAGAGCAGTTCATCACATTCGGGTTCATGTACTGTTGTGGCCAAGGCTTTGGCAAAACCGGTTTGTTGCTGCTAGCTCCATGCGTAGATGCTTATTGCCTCTTCGCTTGTGTTATCTGGTCCATGAAAGACGTAATTGCATAAAAGGTTGCATCTGGGATGAGGGCATTCAATTCAGCTTGGTTTCCCCGGGCTTTGGAAAGGTATGCATTGCTCTCAACTAATTTAAACTTATATTTCTCTTCATTCATATTTGTTATTGTAACCTGCATAGTTCTACATGTATGGCTTTCGGTGCATTGCTATTCCTTGTACATGTATAACTTTTTAGTGTACATCCGTAGTTGAGGTACATAGGCATATATTTGCTTGTTTATTGATGCTTTTATTTTTGAGCTTGGACTGCAGCTTGTATCGGTTGTACATGTCTCTAATGGAGTCTACATCTGCAAATAGATGTACATGCATTTATCTTTAGAGTGCATCTGTAGATGGATTCATAAGTATGTGCATTTTTTACATATATGTGCTTTTTTTGGGCATAGATCTACATTCCCTAACCGGATACACGGGTACATCCGGGTACATCTGGGTACATTGAGGTACCTCTATGTACATTGAGGAACATGTACATGTACATTTGGCTATAGTTAAATGTAGTTACGTACATTTGGTACATTTTATGTACATGAAATGTACATGCTTGGCAGAATGTACCAGATATTTCTCATTAGTTCTGTTTTCATGTTCTTTTATGTCTATTGAAATTTAGATCATTTGTTTGTTTACAGATGAGGTTGTTCCTATCCCGTAGCGGCTTTAATGGCTGATGTTCTTGAGCCATCTCAGATCGACTCTCTTTACAGACATCGAGCATAATAAGCAGACCGAATCTGTAGACCCTCAACCTTCCAGCTCCAGATCACCAATGACATTTACAGTGCCAGTAATAGAACCATCTGCAACAGTGCCTCCTCGAACATGGCAAAGTGAAGTTGAGGAAATTGAGAGGATGGCACTTGAGAAAGCTAAAGCAGTTGCAGGTGCAGAGCCTTCAATGGCTGGCCGCAATGTAAAATCTTTCATCACCAAGTGCTAAATTAGTAATTGGAGAAGCTAAGAAAGATTCAGCTTCTGTCTCAGCATCATCTGCAGGTCCCAGTTCTGGACCTGTTACAGAAGAAGCTACAAAGGACACAGATCCAGATTTTAACCCAGGAGATACCAGGGAAGAGGAAGCTGAGTTGGTAGTTGAGTCCACTCCAAAGAGGAGGCAAAAGAATGCTGGTGATGGCACTCCAAAAGGAAAAAACAGCAAAATCTCCAAGAACAAAAAAAAATGTCCTCCGAAAAGAAAATCTCCAGGCAAAAAAGTGCCACCACCACCTAGAAAGAGGTATGTCCAAGATGAACTAATTTTGTTAAACATCTCAGATTTATGGTAATTAACCACATTTTTTTTGTACATAGGACACGATCACAGGCCGTGAAGGAAGCTGATCCTGATCCTTCTGAGTCGGAACCGGAAGAGGAAGAGGATCTACAAGCAAATATTGATGTGATAACAAATAAGGTGCAGCAGTCCTCAGAAGATGCTGAAGCAGGTGATGAATTTACAAGGTGAGTAATATACAATTGATTACAATAGATATATTCTTTTGCTAATCTTTGTTGTTTCCTTGTACGTTTAGTGAACCGACCGGAAAAGGTTGGTTCCATTCACTCCTTATAGGGATTTGTCCTCCTAAGCCCGCACCCTCTATCTTTCAAAGTGATGTTGACGAAGTTCTACTGGAAGTCGGACTTGACCTCTAAGATGGTAGATGTCTATGGGAGGTAGGCTAGCATTTCAACATATTTATGTTATTTCATTCCCTAAGTCACTCATCTTATGTATTAATATGTAATCGGATTTGTGTGCGTGTACCTTTGTAGCAGATCTTCCATCCGATTGGAAACACAAGTTTTTACGGTTCGACCGGACACCTTCCGAATTTTGTGAATTCCCTCAAGAATGGGGGGGGATGCACGTAACACTAACATAAAGGAAGGGCTGGATGGCATTTTGATTGCAAGATGCCAATACATATTTGTTCCATTACGCAAGGCCCAAATGTGGCATTGGCAATACTTGTGCTTGCTGGTCCAATGAAAAGCTCTTTTCCATCTATAGCTAGCCCAAGTATACAGATCCTCTCTCCTGTCAAAGCCTATGTACCCGATGCTAAAGTGGTCCAGAAGTAAGTATGAGTTTCTGTTTTGTTTTTATGATTTGATTATTCTCATATTGCAATTTCTTATGCTTGATTTATTCTCACATTGCAATTTTGCAGGTTTCATAAGCTTGTGATCAATAACATGATGCTCGGATCCAATAGCTTAAACCATGGTAGGAAGAACTTTGATGCTCCTGTGTTCTGTTCTAAAATGCCAGAAACTAGTACCAGCAACCCTTGCATGTACATTGTGGCTTACATGCACAAATTCATAGATGCCGTGGTTGATGCACAGCCAAGCTCCATTTTTGTAAGTAGAACATGTTATTTTCCTATTAGTTATTTGTTGGTATAGTCCTCTAATACTTGTGCACCATGCAGATGACACCCAGTTGGTTCACTGATGCCTATGCCAAGTCACGGAGGGATCATCTAATGGAGGCATTAATTGTAGAAGGCGAGATGAATATACAAGCAGTTGTTCCTACAGGGGTAGATAGTCCCTTTGACTTGTTTGTAAATTACAGTTTTGTATGAGCCATGCTCCGAGCTTCTTTTGTACTCAATAAGTAATGAAAAATTAATTTATTTGTCTCACTTACACCTGTGCAAATAACAATCGTGTAATTATCAATGTGTTTTCTCAATTGTGTGTCTGAAATGTAATTATAAATTGTGAATCTCAAGTGTTTTCTTGCTGACAGGTGAATCATCTAATTCAGGGAGAAAGCTCGTTATCTTTGACTTAAATTCTGTGTTGGGCAAGAGTGTGCACAAGAATGAAAATATTAACTCAAGATACCAACGATCCGTAAAGATGAGCTTCAATTTAATATAGGAAACAGTTTTTTTCTGCAGGCCAGGGTTAGCATCACTGTTAGCATTTGTAAGAGAAGGGTTTGATGTTGCCATCTGGTCTTCACTCACTTCTAAAAATCTTCAACCAATTGTGGAACATATTTGTGATGCTTTTTCCATAAAGTGAAGTTTGTTTACACCCGGGAGCGTTGTTGGACTACGCCACACAAACACCCTCTCGAACCTCAAAAGGGGTTGTTTGTGAAACCATTAGTCGTGGTATGGAAAGAGTACCCAGAGTACTATGGACATACACGATTCGATCGACGACGAAAGATACAAATCCACTTTGAATCCTCGTAGGAAGCTACATATGTCCTTTCTCTTGGACAACCGATATTAGTCGGTGATGATTGCTTGTCATGGAGCTCATTCCATAGCTTAATGGATTCAAAATGGTCAAGATGGTATAGTTTATGTGAAAGAGCATCCAATGACTAATGCGGCCAGATGGCATATCGAAAGGTGTGGAACAGATTTTGTTGGCAAACTATGGCAAAGCAACTTGGGTGCTCTTTGCCTAAATTTAGTCAATATACGGAGCAAGGAATGGAGAAACTGCCATCATGTTATTGGCCTCTCGACTGGCCCATTGTTGGTACAGACTTTGACTGATGTACAAATTCAAATGTTATGAATATATGTATCAAAGTTTTTGTTCATTGCACTTGAGTACTCTATTCTTACTGTCTTTCTTATTGGTACAATTATGAGTGTGTATACATAATTAAGTGATCTTCATTTGCTTTGTAGATGAATGGACTGAAACACAAAAGACTATTAAGAAACTAAGAGATAGAGTTCACGCACCCGTGAGGTAATACAAACCAACACAAGCTGCAAGTACATAGGGTTGGGGACCGATTATCGCCTCTATACTGCTGTTCCTGAACTTTGGGAAAAGGTTGAGCAAATTGAAAATTATGAGGAACGAGCAACCATGAAAGGTATATTGGCAGCAAATCACTTGTTGCACAACCCTTGGGGGAAGGCACGTGTCCTGGAAGATGCAGGCCATGTAGGATGGAAAGGTTTGCTAGTGGCACGTGCTATAGAAACCGCATGGACTACTGCTTTAGAGGATATCTCTTCAGCCTCTCGGCAGGCTGGAAGACATGATGCAATAGTCATAAGATATCAGGCTCCTACTGACATTTTGAAGCTTGGTCATGAATTATGAGCCATGCTCATTTTCGGGTGTGTTATATTTATGTCCACAATATAAATATATCAACCATTTGTACATGAAAACCTGTCCATTTCTTATCTTTGCCATGACTGAAACCATTTTTAGTGTTTATGCAATTCAACTTTCTTGTGTTCAATTCTAATCAACTTACACTTAACAAATTTTTATAATATTTCTGGAATGTACAACAGATGTACATAAGATGTACATCTGTTGTACATCTTATGTACATTGATGTACATAATGCACTTCAAGTAGTCCGGTTCTTGAGTTCTTATAACAAAGTATTACAATATTTTAGGAAAGTACTACGAGGTCGACTTAGTCCATGTCATCTACAATTCTTTGGAAGTTGTGATAACAATGTCTCATGGACTTCATCCGCAAGTGAAATGTCAGGCTTGCCCCCTTCAAATTTTGTGTTTTACTTTCTTGAATGGGATTCGAACCCCAATCACGCATTCTGCGGTACCAAAACATTCTTAGTAGGAAGCAGTTTATACTTATTGTGGCAGCCGGGATTAGTTCATAATATTGTCCTTCAATGACACTAGTGCCGCCAGAGTATTCATTTCTATAATCATCAATTGAATCTTCTTCCAATGCATGCTTTTCCCCGGTGCACATGAGAACATAGTATGAAACACCTTCCACATTTGTGCGGTGCTGCAAAAGACACAAATACATCCGAAACAGCTACTGGTGTCATCTAAACCACCTCGCCCTCTCAGATACAAAACATCCACATCACAACACGAGAGGCAATATGATGCGTGGGCTCCAAACTTTTTAGAGACCATTCTCCACAATGTTTAATGTTCTCACAATTCAACCAATTGAAGTTAATGCAAGCATCACAAAAGCACGAGAGTGGTCTCGCGATAGCAACTTTGTTGGATCTCTTTGGGTTTATAGTTGACACGTAATGTATCTGGCGAGTACGGGTAAAGTCTTGCAATTGAATGCTTGTCGCCCTGTTTCACATGTTTTTCCAACCTCCCAAAACACCCTTTCACAATCCGATTCCTTGGCCCTTAAAACCGCACAAGCCAAGCCAGACGCTTTTATCATCGGCATGCCATTTTGTTTTCTCTGCGCCGCTCTCAAGCCACAACTTTGCTATACCAGCCTCGCCATCATGTGTGCCTTTCCCATGGCCGGATCCAAAGAAATTCCATATCACTTTCGAATTTTATTTTCAACATGGTATCTACAGATTCCATACCATGCCCCCGTCTGATTTGAATTGAGATGCACAACCATCCGACCACACATAATGAAGGTTTATGTGTCCACCTCCATTATTCTTAAGCCACCCCAAATGTAATTTAAAACCATGTTGCACAAAATGAGTGTCATGCTTTTTGTCATCCGAAACATAGAAATGTGCTTTGTTTTTTAAGCTTACCTTCTATTTTCATCATTGAAATATGGACCAAAATACTAATTTGATCGGGATTCCAATGCTCGGATTGCACGCCGTCCTCGGTTTCAATGTGTAGTTCTCTCGCAAAGTCAACAAATGAGACAACACACTATTATCAGGGAGTTTCTCAACACATCTTTTAAACTGCTTTTTGCTCTGCCGGTGTCTTTGTAAAGTTATGATCGTAAACTTAGCAAGCTGATTTTTCATGTTCTTTAACAAAACAGATGCTTTGTCATTCGATCAACTAATCTAAGCCTTACGGATGTACCTTTTTGGATGGCTCATTGACATATGCATATACTTGCCAGTCCACATTATGAATTCCATCTTCCTCGTTTGGACGGATGTCTAATTTCTTCACTCCACATTCATCACATTCGCCTTTGATGCATTTTAGTTTATGCCATTCATCCGTCACATATTTCTCGCAAACCTGTTGACCTCCACAAGATACTAACATTATCAAAAGTTTTCTTGTTTGCTTGACATACTCCATTGTTTTTTTGGGATGCACGGACACTACAAAGACAAAGAAGTGCAATTAACATGTAGGGATCTCCTCATATCATTGAAGGCCTTTTCATACCGGACCGCTTGCTCATGTTTGACACAACAACATGTGTTTCTCTCCTTCAATTTCCTTATGCAATCGGGTTTGGATACTCGAACCGTGTCGGCTTAATTTTGGTATCGGGATTACGATATACAAACCGTTGATAAAGCTCGACCGCAATAACAAAAGCATTAAAGACCATGTTAGCAAAATGATGTCGGCAACCAGATGCCAAAAGAGTATTGAACTATATTATTGTACAATTAATGTATGTTCTATGTACATAAAATGTCCATCCAACAGTTCCACTGATCTGTTAATGTACATCTAATGTACAGCAGTACATCTAATGTACGACCAACAGTTCAATGAACATCCAATGTACATCCAATGTACATCCAATGTACATCTAATTAATGTTCCAATATTAGTACATCACATTAATGTTACAATATTAGTACAACTAATGTACATATGTCTGATTTGTTTGGCTTCATTACCTGAAAGTACACTAAAATGTAAAATGATGTAATTTTGATATTCAAGTACATGTAAATGCAAATTTGCATGGACATGTAAGTGTTAATGGATGTACATCTAAAAAGTACCTAATAGCACATCACCGCAAGATTTCGCTACTATGTAAACAATGTATAAATGTAAACAATGTAAAATGCAATACATTTCATGAAAACCATGTGTATTCATTAACGGGTCACTTTCGAACGTAACTAGAATGTACTGTAAGAAAGTCATGAAAGAATTTTGGAAGAAAACATAAACTCCAAGACTGAATTGATTCAATTACAAGAGCAAACCGTGAGATATCAAGGTATTGTATTGCTTGTGTTCTCCTCTTCATGACATCTCTAACCTTTGGTGAAACTTTGGTATTGTCAAGCCAAAATTCACTTAACCCGACATTTGATTGAATCATCGATTCTATTTGATCTTGGCATCCTCCCGCCAAAGCCCATACATTTGCTCCACTTAATGACATTATCTTCCTTCTTCTTGCTGCGGCTTTGGATAAATTTCTTGGTCGTATCTTTAGCAATTTTGAAGAAACATTCTTGTTTATATCTCCTTTTTTCCAACAATCATTGATAACGATTGAATGTTTTGGTCAATTTATCTTTGCTATTAGCGGAGACTTTACTTCTTGAAGCCCATCTTTCAAGTTTTGATCATTGATTTCATAACAATAACTTCGGAAGGATTTCCAATTCTGTGTTGAAAAAGAGAAAAAGCCTGTCATCTTGCAACAAACGATCACAAAAAACTAATCTTTGATCTGGACGAAGCGTTTGCCAGCAACTGAGGATGCAATCCACCGACCTGTCAACACGCTTCTTTATTTGTTTTGTGGCATAACACTGGCCAATGTCGGCATACTTGCGCTTAGAACCATCACTTCCATTGGAATTCTCATCCTCCATGAACAGATTGAAATTGATTTGTATTTCTTGTAGATTCAATTGGCATGTGTTTGCCTCGAATTCCCTTCTGTTCGGCCCCGTGAAAGGGGGGAATTTCGGAAAGGGAGGGACGGATCCATTCGAATTGGTTCGGTGGTTCGGTGGTTAACCAAGAATTTCAGGGGGAATGTCAAGGATGATCTTGCAATCATTGCATATCTGACACAAAACGACAAACCATAGTATCTTGATGTACATCTAAAATGTACCCCAAAAAAGCACAAATTCGTCCTTCAATTCAGTACGATGTACGTACACCCTTTCATGCTTTTACCCTAAAGGCTTACCTCAGCAGGTTCTATCAAGCACATCATTTCGTTCACCATAAAAGAAGCTACTCAACTCAGCATCTATGAGCTTAAAAACCCAAAGCAGATGCCTATGCCTGTTTCGCTCCTTAGCTCTACTGTTCTTAAAAATGGCCAGAGTTCAAGCAAAATAGGAGCATCAACATTATGCTTCAAATCCAAAAATATAATACGAACAAACTCTGATCTAGTATCAAAACAATAATTCGTACCTAGATGAATGATAGATAGATAGATAGATAGTAGTTTTAATGTTGGCCTCAATTTTCTCTAAATTTGGAATTCGGCAAGATCCACCTGTGGCATCCCTGATTTCGTCCTCTGAACTTCAAGAACCATGCTCTTGCATTTCAAACATGATATTTGGAACTAATTCTTGCACCAAGGCAAGCGATCATACGCAAGTAGGACATCCCCTTCCAATATGCACAGATCTGTTAGGGGTTTAGAAAGCCATGAGAAAAGGGAATCTCAAATTTCATGGCTAGAACTCATACCCATCTTCATCCGACATGCACACTGGATTGCCATTTCGCAAGAATTTGGAAAAGAAAGAGCAAACACGTCCTCAATTTTCGATGCCACCAAAATGCTTAATAATTTTTGTACATTTTGACAAATCAGGAAGTTCCTTGGCGATTAGAATCCTTAAGAATCTTAGAAAATCGATTTAAATAAATATCTAAAATATTTTTAGCCAAACTAGAAAATCTCAAATTAACAAGTTAGAAAGGTACGTAATGTAGCCTGGGTCGAATTACTGTAAAAATCTATCATTTTTATCGGCGTAATGCTATCCCCTCCTGTCGAACTAGATAATGAAATGCAAGAGTAGTGCTCTATCTACATGTTCTTTAAAGCAGAACAGCATCATAACCGTATGACAGATGAAAAAGCCAATTATGTGGATATTTCTCAAACTTACATATAATTGTCATATTCAAACCACAATTTGCATGTATATTTGGTTCAACCATAGTACAATCTCCAAAAAATAGCTGACATGATTCTAAGGGGTTATTGCAGAGGACCACACGTTACTTTGATTTGTGAAAGCAAGACTTCTTTTGTTATACTTAAAGCATTTCACGCATTCAAATGTTGACATCTATCCTTGTTGAATTGGGTTCCTCCATTATGGTCACAGGACATTTTTTTGTTTTATTTTAAGTTTGATTTCTTAAAGTCTTCTTTAAAGGTTGATTTCTTAAGGTTTTAAGGGTTTTGGATGGCGGATTCTCAAAATCATGAAGCCCTTTTTATTTTCATATGATTTTATTCGTTTATAAAAGGTTACTATTTATGACATGAATGTCACTCTTTGATACCCTAGTGATATAAATGCGTCAAAAAAGAACAAGTGGTTTCTCCAAATGCCCTGGATAGAAGCATATCACACGAAAATGACTCGGCAGAATACCCAGTGTAGGACAATTCAATCTGCAAACATACGGCTTCTCCACATAATCGATTTGTAAAACAAAGCAAGATAATTACTTTTACTAACTTCATCCACTTTAAAAACTTATGGGATACCAACAAAAGGAAGGAAGGAAGGAAGGAAGGAAGGTATTTTGATCGTCCACGGAGACCAATCGGTCTATGGGACCCAATATAAAAACGCAGCAAGCGGATTACTGCCCGGATTAAAAAACCCCCGCCCCGAAGGGTTTTCGAGGGAAAAACCGTGGCAGCAATCAGCCTGCTGACAAACTGTCCTAACATATAAAATGCAGAAACACCCAAATATATACAGTCGTGCACCGCACCCATAGTGCCTAATCAGCGAGCAGCCAGGCGGGGGCAAAGGTGACCTCGCAGGTCCAGTACCTCCTGAATGTACGACCCCAGGGCACGTACTGACGGTGTGTTCATTAGCAAATGTAAGGGCAAGTCCGCCGCATTTAAGGGAGTGATCTCGCCCGGATCCGATCAACTTTGGGCAACTCGAAAGTGTGAGACTCATCCTCAATGGCACTCGTTTGACAAAGACGCGACAGAGCTCGTCTGGCGGGGCTCCCCAATCCACCGCCTGCCTCGATCGGCGAAGATGGTGGGCACTGTGCGAATGGAGGCAATGAGTCGCACTTTTTAGGGACATTGGGAACGCAGGTAGATTTGTGGGCCCGGGCTAACACGGGTTGATGTGCTCCTTTGTAATGGGCCGCTTTTGACTGCTCTAGAGCGGGATCCCGTGAGCTTGCCAAGGAAACAAGCGTCTAGGTACTCCCCGGTAGTCGCCACGATCGGCCGGCCGGGGTGTCCGCGACGCACTGCAGGTTCCTCGCCACGTTCCATCTGGCGAACCACCGATCTCTCTTACCCCTCCAACGGGCCCTAAGCCATTTGCGGACCCATTGCCACGGTGTAAGCCGAGAGCATCACCCATAGTAACCAACTTCGAAAATAGACGATGTGTCTATCAAGGGGCTGCCCACCGGCTGCAAGAATCCATTTCTGCAGCAGAGAATCGATAGGGGACTGAAGGTTTCACCCCAAGTGCCCGTGCCCAAAATGCCTTCGCACACTGCCCAAGTCATTCCAGGTCGCCAAAGAGACGACGGGCCCCAAACCTCAACTCCGTCTGAAGGGCCGGGTTCGACCAAAGGCCCGGAACAGATGTGACCGATGGCCCCAATCATAGAGCTCGCCGGTGATTTGTTTACGCATGGCATAAAGCGCTTTCGGCCTCTTTGTCACCCAAGAAGCGGATAGACGCCCCCAGCCAGAGCGAGGAGGGGAACTCCACCCCTAGGTACTTGTAGGTGGGCGTGACGCCCCGCAGCCGTCCCCGATATGTGAGTGCAGGAGGCATGGGGTGACGTGAAGAGGATATGAGAACCACTCTGGTCTTGGCCAGATTCACGCCAAGATGTCTCAGTAGCCTGACAAAATTTGTCTAGGGCATCCAGGTGAGACTGCATAGCTTCTGGGGTGTGGGCCAGCAGATGATCTGGTGCAAAAGTCGTATGCCATCCCCCCCATGCTCAGTAAGCCATGGCTCTAATCGATCAATATAGAGGCCAAAAAGTGTTGGCGAGAGGGGCAACCCTGCCGGACCCGATACTACATCGGTGAATGCTTGGCCCGTCGGTGCATCCCCGCCAAAACAACTCTCATACAACCTCGTGATATGGCATTACGCACGTGCAACGGAGCCCGATTGACGCAGCTTCTAGCCCATAGCTTTTCCTGTGGAATCGTATCAAAAGCCTTCGAAGTCCACAAAGCAAGCAATACAAGTCCCGGCCGATGATTAAATTTTGTTTTCAATCGATGCGCGCAGTGTAAAGATATGGTCAATCATTGAGTGGCGAGGGTCTAAAAGCCTGTGTGTGAGGGCTCGCGACATCTGCCACCCTACGCCTGGCCGGGTCAAGCGCTGCCGAGAATGCCGATACCAACGGTTTGGCAAATATCGAACCGACCATGATCGTCCGATAATTGGCCGGACAAAGGTGGGTCGCCCGCCTTTGTGAATGGGAACAACCCCGCTTGTGGTCCATTGTCGGGGAGACCTTCCCCGCAATGCTCGTTGAACGGGGTAGTGAGGACCGACAAGCGGCCTGCCTCGCCCATTTGAGTAACTTCGGCTGCGCATACCATCGAGGGGTTGCCTTCCCATTAGCCACCAAGGTGCCCTCCTCAACATCCTCCTCCACGAGAACCAATGGGGGGCCATCCTGTGGAGGTATGGGCGCACGCATCCCCGGTGGGTCATAGAGCCTGTTGCAAGTATTGTTCCCACCGCCCGTGTGATGTCCCCCGTAGGTCGGGCTGGGCCTTGAAGCACTCAAGGCAAAAGGTTCGAGGATGAGTGTCCAAAGAGGCCGAACATCTCCCCCGATGCACGGGCAAGGGTACCGCCTTTGTCTCTCCCTTCCGGAGATGGGCGCGGATCGCGGTGGTGGCCTTCCAAGCGGTACACGGATCCGAATGTGATGGAGCTGCCACTTGCGTTCTTTACACCGCATCAAACCATCGGTTACGGGAATGTTCTGCGACCACTGGCGGCGGGGAGGGGGTTTGCCAAAGCACCCGGTCCGCCAGATCCCGTAATAGCGAAGTCACCGGTCCGTCACGCTTCTAGTGTGGAGGTCCGCTTAATTACCGGGAGGGCGCCCATGAGCATCTCGGCGTAGTCCTCACGCCGCCATAATCTAGTCTCAACCGAGGACGGGCGAGGGGCTGGCATAGTGGGGGTTTGGCAGCTTGCCAAACCAGGTCCAAATAAAGTGGGAGGTGATCGAGTCGACCTCCTCATCCCGACCGCCTGTGCCCACCCGGAACGAAAGTGATGAGATGCATATCTTGCGCGCCACTGAGCACATAGTCCACCACACTAGACCCTCCCCACGATTGTCCACATGCATGTGCACTTATGGAGAATCGGGCCCTTTGGGATGAGCCATTGCAAATTATCAAGTCAAAAATACCACATAGCAGAGCAACCGTCGCCAAAGCGAAAGTGACTGGCTATCATCCGATCCTCGTGGCAGGTTGCTTCTCGGGGCGTGAAGCCGGGAGGACATCGCCGTGAGGGGTCAGTCGCATGGGCTGCTCTACTCCTGTCCGTGCATTGAAATCTCCAAGAAGGACGAGCCTACCCAACTGCTGGTGCTGCTGTATGTCATCATATAGATCGACATCAGGGTCCATCCTATCCGCATCGGGGTGGCTGCGATAGAAGGTGCTCTCTGCGTGAGGGAAATAACAGGCGGCCAGAAAAAGAGGGTTGCCACTGGTATTATGAACACGAACTCACAAGTACCGGTTGTGTCTGTCTGTCTTCTGGAGGCAATCATAAGGTTTCAACCTCAATCCATGTTTGCTTTTCTTATTATATTGATATTTCATGGACCTTAAGGCAAGCAATGAGCAAGCATCCGACGTAAATCTTTTTCTATTTGTTCTTATTGAAAGCCAAGGTATGCAGGTTGAAGCCCTTGTCAAATCATCTAGTGGGTCTTTTTTATTTAGAGCCTAAAATATGAGTTAAGTTAGCTCATGCTTTAAAATGTCTAATGATGTGCTCACTTTTTGCAAAATTGGATTGCATACATATGAACCCTGATAATAGTGAAATAGAATCCTATGGTGATCTTTTACCTTTATTTGACAGTTGTCTAGGCCAGTTGTAAGGATTTATCCTTCCTTTATAACAATATATCTGAATCCCTGCAAAAGTCGTATTTATTGCCGAATCAAAAGGGACAGTGGGGGCTTTGTGTAAGGTTATGCTCATGATTTATCCAAAGTATAACACTTAATTAATTTTCTCTTTTTTGTCTTTTCAGCATTTGCTTTGCTTAAATGTTGTTCTATTTAGCATGCTAGAAATGATGTGGAATAATTCCATCTCTTAGATGCATTAATATCTCATCCTAAAGCCAGAAAATTAGAAAATTCCTAAAACTTGCCTTCAACTCCTTCGATATTGTGCTTTTTTCCTTCAACAATTCTTGTTTTTTGTGAACTTTATCAGTTGATGTTGGGAAAATCTTTGAGTTTTAAATTCTTAAAGCTTGATGGGAGGAGAAACAAGCCATCTGGTTCTTCAGATAAAATGTGCAAGAGTAGCGGTGCATACAGATGCATAACAATAAGGATCACAATCGCCTGAAACAGTATCTGAACACATGTTTTTTAAATAAGCTTCAGGTTAAATGCTTTGGAGCTGCTAAAGACATCGCACTAATGATGAAGAAGAGGTAGAGGATGCTTCAACCATATCACGTGTATAGGAATGAACTTAGAGCTAAATATTCCAGCCTGTTGGTTTCTTTATAGTTTTTGTGATATCTGGTGACTATTAGCTTTGAATACTTCCATCAAACTTCCTTTTGACCTATTGCCAAGCTGGCTATATACAGTTCTTTATATACTATAAATAAAATATAAATATCACACCTTTAAAAAAAAAAAAGTGGGAAGAGGGGGAAGAAGAAGAAAGAGATCTGACAACACATTGTATGGGGGAACGTCACTTGAGACTCCTTTCTAGTGTGGACAGTGGGGTCTTGCAACCAACGGTAGCCGGGAGCGGATCACCGGTCCACCGGAAAGGGGGATCAAGTGACGTTTCCCCATACAATATGTTGTCTGGAATGGGTCACCGGCCCACCTGAAAGGGGGACCAAGTGACGTTCCCTCACAATATAGAAACAGGGAGAATTTTTTTCTTCCATCCTTTCTCCTCTGGCACCAAGGCACCAAAGGCGGCTAGGCGCCTCATCCTCCAGCGAGCTTATCTTCTTGAATGATGGCACTGGATCCTTAGAATCATTTAAGGCAATTTTGTGTTATTTCTTTCAGTTCTGGATGCTTTTATGGCATTTAAAACTCTGATTCTTGTTGCCTACTAGTTTTTCTCTGATTCTTGTTGTGTTTTGGACTAGAAAGATATGCTACAGAATATGTGCTTGTTGCTTTTAATGGCTATTGGAGATGGGGGGAAAGAAGCAGTGCTATTATGGTAGTTTTAGCGAGTTTCCATTTGCTGGCGAGTCTGGATTTGCTGCATTTTCTAGTTTTCTAGTTTGATCATCTCTCCAGTTTTCTATACTGACTGGGCAGCGGGTCAGATCTTCAGCATGGGCTAGCTTCAGCCAGATCTAAGTGGAATGATCTGTTTTTCAAACAAAATGCCATGTTTTCTCTAAAATGTTATGTTCTTGAAGTGAAATATTTCGTAAGCTAAATGGATTGTTTTAAGTGAAATGCTTCGATTTTTCTCAGCTAAATGCTCTGTTTTTTTATTAAAGGTCTCTATTTTTGTGAAGTCGAAGCTCTGCTTTGCATGTTTGAGCAGTGCTCATGAATATAAATCTGCCAGCATGAGAATCTCCACGCATAATCTATGTTCTTGTTAGATATATCCCAGGGTCACGAATGTAATGAGCTGTAAATTACAGGTGTTAGAAAAAAAAAACTGTTGAACAAAATGAACAAGTGACCAGCTGAACCTGTGACCTGGAATCAGGATTTTCATTCTGGGTTATTGGCAATGCCATGTGTCAGTACATAGATGCACTATAGACTAAAAATAGACCCTATTTCTTATTGAGTTGGACATGGCATGGTCTCCACTCTTTAAAACTTTGACTTGTCAAAACTTGGGCCACTCAAAGATATGCAACTAAATCTCATTAATAAAACAGATGTCTACAATTTCAAAGATGGACACCATCATATAAGTATATAAACATGGAAAAACAAGGCAAATTATGGCCTTCTGGCCTTCTGCAGACCCGTCCATATGACAAGATCTTAAAAGCTAAGACAAGATTTGCTTCAACATGGTATAACCAATCAGACGTGGAAAAGCGGTGTAAATTATGGCCTTTTGCAGAGTTTGTGCTTGGGGCTATCCATGCACCCGGTCGATATGATAAGATGTTAAATATAAGACAATGTTTGCCTCAGGATGTTATGCCACCCAGGTAGAGATTCATGCTTAGTGTATTAATTTTTGCATGCATTTGCTATTGGATATTATGTGGAAGTTATTCAAGACAATGATAATTAAAATGTTGGGACAGAGATGCATAACCTGATGTTGAACAATGGCCAGTTTGGTACAAGAGAAGAAAAAACATCTAAGCGTGCTTTTTGCAGCTAGGACTTAGACATCCTTAAGAATAATTGGAAGTCGAGAAAAAAAAACTTGCCCAAGAACAGAGATATTCTTGGGTGGCACAGTGACAGTTAGAATCACTTCTTCTAGGTGCTAAACAAATATGTTTGGCATATAGAAGTGATTGTGCACTCATTCCATCAAGGCCAGAATTATGATATTATTGATACTTATAAAAACATCAAGAAGTTTTGAAGACAAGGTTATTAACCTCATAGAGCTTTGGGTGTTATTCAGAGTCACTGATGAAGTGAACATGAGAAACATGTCTTGTGAGCAGGAATGCCTCTTCTCAAATCCAGTGTGGTACAATGCTTATAAAGTAGTAGTGTTTTCAATTTCTTCAGGACAAAACCTGAGGTGCATTTTATACCAATATGTAGCATAATAACAGGGGGTTTTCTTTGTGTTTTTGTACTTTTTTTCCTAAGGTTTTTATATGATTTGATGACCGTATTTGATGAGACGTACTAATCAGTACATCTAGAGTGCGCATACTATCACGATACTTTTAGTGGCATTTTTCAATGGTTACAACTATGATTTCAAAAACTATCCCAAATCGAGCATGCAAGCATCGAGCCAGGTTATTTTAGGGTTCTTTTAGTTAGTTATCTAGGGCTTGGTGAGGCAATGGCTTTGAGCGAGATTCTGTTCTTGCAGACGAGTAGATTACTACGAAAGCAGGATCTGGCAGCTTCAAGGTATGTTCTGAAACCCTTTTCCACCGATTACAGGGCAGAGCAAGGGCCGCAGGGGCAGGGCCTTAGGTCGTCTGCAGGTCTTCCCCTGCATGTTCTGTTTCACAATTTCCTGTGCAAAGATGCCTGGATTCTCTGCTGTAGGTGACCTGGAGGTATCGTAGCTATGGATTTCGTGGGCCTTGTGGGTTTCAGGGGGGTTTTCGGCCTTGAGCTGCAGAGATGGGCATGGACGTTGGGACTTGCTGCAGCTTTTTGTTTTCGGCTGCACCAAAGGCTGTTCCAGAACCGCATTTGCTTATTAATCGACAAATGTTTGTAGCTTATTCATCTTCAAATCGGCCAACATAAGTTTTCTGTTGTTGAGATTTTACAGTTTTTGACAGACCCAAGTTTTAGTGCCAATCATGTTTTGACAGGGTTTCTTCTACAAGTTCTTTCCGACTCTACTATTTGTTTGTATAATTCCTGTCTGACCATGCTATTGCTTTGCTCTCGTAGTCGGTGGCGATTGAAGGGACACATGAAGCCTTTGCTAACCTTTGGGAATTTGTGGCGATGAAAGAGACTTCTTATTTAAGAAGCCCAATTAGCAACAAGATAAACATCGAAGCAAGCACTTGCAGAAGGCAGCAAGCGATTCGATAATCGGCCAGGTTTTTATTGGTGGCTAAGACAGATTTTTGAAATGCACAAAGGTATTGGGAGCAGAGGAGTTATAGCATTGGTCTGGAGGAAACCATTCAAGATAAGCAATCTTATTTGGTCTCTCATTGATTATGATATTAATGTCTATTTCTTAATAATGTCTATTTCTTTCTTGCATCTGTCATACCATTCGAACATTTTGGATTATTTGGGTTGAACCACTTCTGAACGCATTTCTTCATCAGCAGCATTCTATTTTAAATATGCATAAAAAAGCAGAGGCTTCGTATAGTGCCTTTGTAATGTGAGCTGTATTTAATTGCTGGAACAGGCTAGATGTGCCCTTCGAGCATTGAAGGTGCTTGTATCTAAGGTGCTTGTATCAAAGTTTATAACAATGATTAGGCTGAGATAGGTTCTTAGGTATGGATTGTAATGCTTTCAGCAGTGGTTTGTTTACCTTGGGAATGGCATCCTTTATTGTGAACATTGTACAACGCTATAGTTTTGGAGTAAGGGGTGTAAACTAGAGAGAATGTTAAATCACATTCTTAAATTTGAAGTTGACAAGGACGAAAATAACAATGGTGTTTTCTAAATACTTGTGTTTTATGTATGCAAAGTTGTATTCTTTAACATTTTGGTCAATGTGTAACTAAGTGCACATAGATAAATGTTTGTTTTTGTTAGGGCCCGAAGGGCCCAAATTTTTTTTTAAGATAACAACCAACACATAATTACCATTAACATTAATTAACACAACCATTGGGTCCAACACATTTAAATTAAAATCCCCCTTAAACCCCCTTTGGTTTGGGTGCATATTCACACGGGGGGTGACGTAGGGCAGCGAGAGCCCTTATAATTATATTTGGCATGTACAAAATTAACACCATATAGTATTTTGCTGGAAATCTTATAGTATTTTGCAAATCTTGTTATATGGTATAGCAAATTTTGTACTTGCATACCCCACAAACGAGGAACTTTACGTATGGTGTAGATTAAGGAATAAGGGGTGAATATGCCTATCCAACAGCTCCCAAATCGAGCATGCAAGCATCGAGCCAGGTTATTTTAGGGTTCTTTTAGTTAGTTATCTAGGGCTTGGTGAGGCAATGGCTTTGAGCGAGATTCTGTTCTTGCAGACGAGTAGATTACTACGAAAGGGATCGGCGACTTCAAGGTATGTTTCAAACCCTTTTCCACCGACATGTGGCGAGCAAGGGCCGCAGGGCGGGGCCTTAGGTCGCCCTCCGCAGTCTTCCCCTCGCATGTTCGTTTCACAATTTCCGTGCAAAGATGCCCGGATTCTCTCGCTTTGTAGGTGACCCGGAGGTATCGTAGCTATGGATTTCGTGGGCCTTGTGGGTTTCGTGGGGGTTTTCGGCCTTGAGCCGCAGAGATGGGCATGGACGTTGGGACTTTGCCGCAGCCTTTTGTTTTCTTTTGCACCAAAGGTCGTTCGAGAACCGCATTTGCTTATTAATCGACAAATGTTTGTAGCTTATTCATCTTCAAATCGGCCAACATAAGTTTTTCGTTGTTGAGATTTTACGCTTTTGATGAGATCCAAGTTTTAGTGCCAATCATGTTTTGATGGGGTTTCTTCTACAAGTTCTTTCCGACTCTACTATTTGTTTGTATAATTCCCGCCCCGACCATGCTATTGCTTTGCTCTCGAAGTCGGTGGCGTTGAAGCGCACACATGAAGCCTTTGCTAACCTTTGGGAATTTGTGGCAGTGAAAGAGACTTCTTATTTAAGAAGCCCAATTAGCAACAGTAAACATGCAGAAGCAAGCACTTCTGCAGAAGCAAGCAGTTCTGATAATCGGCCAGGTTTTTATTGGTGGCTAAGACAGATTTTTGAAATGCACAAAGGTATTGGGAGCAGAGGAGTTATAGCATTGGTCTGGAGGAAACCATTCAAGATAAGCAATCTTATTTGGTCTCTCATTGATTATGATATTAATGTCTATTTCTTAATAATGTCTATTTCTTTCTTGCATCCGGTCATACCATTGAACATTTTGGATTATTTGGGTTGAACCACTTCTGAACGCATTTCTTCATCAGCAGCATTCTATTTTAAATATGCATAAAAAAGCAGAGGCTTCGTATAGTGCCTTTGTAATGTGAGCTGTATTTAATTGCTGGAACAGGCTAGATGTGCCCTTCGAGCATTGAAGGTGCTTGTATCTAAGGTGCTTGTATCAAAGTTTATAACAATGATTATTTGAGATAGGTTCTTAGGTATGGATTGTAATGCTTTCAGCAGTTGGTTTGTTTACCTTGGGAATGGCATCCTTTATTGTGAACATTGTACAACGCTATAGTTTTGGAGTAAGGGGTGTAAACTAGAGAGAATGTTAAATCACATTCTTAAATTTGAAGTTGACAAGGACCGAAAATAACAATGGTGTTTTCTAAATACTTGTGTTTTATGTATGCAAAGTTGTATTCTTTAACATTTTGGTCAATGTGTAACTAAGTGCACATAGATAAATGTTTGTTTTTGTTAGGCCCGAAGGGCCCAAATTTTTTTAAGATAACAACCAACACATAATTACCATTAACATTAATTAACACAACCATTGGGTCCAACACATTTAAATTAAAATCCCCTTAAACCCCCTTTGGTTTGGGTGCATATTCACACGGGGGTGACGAGGGGCAGGAGAGCCCTTATAATTATATTTGGCATGTACAAAATTAACACCATATAGTATTTTCTTTGGAAATCTTATAGTATTTTGCAAATCTTGTTATATGGTATAGCAAATTTTGTACTTGCATACCCCACAAACGAGGAACTTTACGCGATGGTGTAGATTAAGGAATAAGGGGTGAATATGCCTATCCAATGACTCCCAAATCGAAAGCATGCAAGCATCGAGCCGTGTTATTTTAGGGTTCTTTTAGTTAGTTATCTAGGGCTTGGTGAGGCAATGGCTTTGAGCGAGATTCTCGTTCTTGCTTGGGGCGCAGTAGATTACTACGAAAAGCAGGATCCGGCAGCTTCAAGGTATGTTCTCAAACCCTTTTTCCACCGACATAGGCGAGCAAAGGGCCGCAGGGGCGGGGCCTTAGGTCGCCCTGCAGTGTCTTCCTCGCATGTTCTCGTTTCACAATTTCCCGTGCAAAGATGCCCGGATTCTCTCGGCCAGAGGTGACCCGGAGGTATCGTGAGCTATGGATTTCGTGGGCCTTGTGGGTTTTGGGGGTTTTCGGCCTTGAGCCGCAGAGATGGGCATGGGCGTTGGGACTTGCCGCAGCTTTTGTTTTCGGCTGCACCAAAGGTCGCTTCGTAACCGCATTTGCTTATTAATCGACAAATGTTTGTAGCTTATTCATCTTCAAATCGGCCAACATAAGTTTTCGTTGTTGAGATTTTCTGCTTTTTGACGAGATCCAAGTTTTAGTGCCAATCATGTTTTGTGGGGTTTCTTCTACAAGTTCTTTCCGACTCTACTATTTGTTTGTATAATTCTGTCGACCATGCTATTGCTTTTTCTCGAGTCGGTGGCAATGAAGCGCATTACATGAAGCCTTTGCTAACCGCCTGGGAATTTGTGGCAGTGAAAGAGACTTCTTATTTAAGAAGCCCAATTAGCAACAGTAAACATGCAGAAGCAAGCACTTCTGCAGAAGCAAGCAGTTCTGATAATCGGCCAGGTTTTTATTGGTGGCTAAGACAGATTTTTGAAATGCACAAAGGTATTGGGAGCAGAGGAGTTATAGCATTGGTCTGGAGGAAACCATTCAAGATAAGCAATCTTATTTGGTCTCTCATTGATTATGATATTAATGTCTATTTCTTAATAATGTCTATTTCTTTCTTGCATCTGTCATACCATTCGAACATTTTGGATTATTTGGGTTGAACCACTTCTGAACGCATTTCTTCATCAGCAGCATTCTATTTTAAATATGCATAAAAAAGCAGAGGCTTCGTATAGTGCCTTTGTAATGTGAGCTGTATTTAATTGCTGGAACAGGCTAGATGTGCCCTTCGAGCATTGAAGGTGCTTGTATCTAAGGTGCTTGTATCAAAGTTTATAACAATGATTAGGCTGAGATAGGTTCTTAGGTATGGATTGTAATGCTTTCAGCAGTGGTTTGTTTACCTTGGGAATGGCATCCTTTATTGTGAACATTGTACAACGCTATAGTTTTGGAGTAAGGGGTGTAAACTAGAGAGAATGTTAAATCACATTCTTAAATTTGAAGTTGACAAGGACGAAAATAACAATGGTGTTTTCTAAATACTTGTGTTTTATGTATGCAAAGTTGTATTCTTTAACATTTTGGTCAATGTGTAACTAAGTGCACATAGATAAATGTTTGTTTTTGTTAGGGCCCGAAGGGCCCAAATTTTTTTTTAAGATAACAACCAACACATAATTACCATTAACATTAATTAACACAACCATTGGGTCCAACACATTTAAATTAAAATCCCCCTTAAACCCCCTTTGGTTTGGGTGCATATTCACCGGGGGATGGCGTGAGGGGCAGCGAGAGCCCTTATAATTATATTTGGCATGTACAAAATTAACACCATATAGTATTTTGCTGGAAATCTTATAGTATTTTGCAAATCTTGTTATATGGTATAGCAAATTTTGTACTTGCATACCCCACAAACGAGGAACTTTACGTATGGTGTAGATTAAGGAATAAGGGGTGAATATGCCTATCCAACAGCTCCCAAATCGAGCATGCAAGCATCGAGCCAGGTTATTTTAGGGTTCTTTTAGTTAGTTATCTAGGGCTTGGTGAGGCAATGGCTTTGAGCGAGATTCTGTTCTTGCGAGGCAGTAGATTACTCTGGCGGGGATCCGGCAGCGGCTTCAAGGTATGTTCTGAAACCCTTTTCCACCGATTACAGGGCAGAGCAAGGGCCGCAGGGGCAGGGCCTTAGGTCGTCTGCAGGTCTTCCCCTGCATGTTCTGTTTCACAATTTCCTGTGCAAAGATGCCTGGATTCTCTGCTGTAGGTGACCTGGAGGTATCGTAGCTATGGATTTCGTGGGCCTTGTGGGTTTCAGGGGGGTTTTCGGCCTTGAGCTGCAGAGATGGGCATGGACGTTGGGACTTGCTGCAGCTTTTTGTTTTCGGCTGCACCAAAGGCTGTTCCAGAACCGCATTTGCTTATTAATCGACAAATGTTTGTAGCTTATTCATCTTCAAATCGGCCAACATAAGTTTTCTGTTGTTGAGATTTTCTGATTTTTGATGAGACCCAAGTTTTAGTGCCAATCATGTTTTGACGGGTTTCTTCTACAAGTTCTTTCCGACTCTACTATTTGTTTGTATAATTCTGTCGACCATGCTATTGCTTTGCTCTCGTGTAGTCGGTGGCGATTGAAGCGGACACATGAAGCCTTTGCTAACCGCCGGGAATTTGTGGCGTTGAAAGAGACTTCTTATTTAAGAAGCCCAATTAGCAATGATAAACATGCGAAGCAAGCACACCTGCGCGAAGCAAGCGATTCGATAATCGGCCGTGGTTTTTATTGGTGGCTAAGACAGATTTTTGAAATGCACAAAGGTATTGGGAGCGAGGAGGAGTTATAGCATTGGTCTGGAGGAAACCATTCAAGATAAGCAATCTTATTTGGTCTCTCATTGATTATGATATTAATGTCTATTTCTTAATAATGTCTATTTCTTTCTTGCATCTGTCATACCATTCGAACATTTT
This sequence comes from Isoetes taiwanensis, assembly GCA_021234155.1. Classification (NCBI taxonomy): domain Eukaryota; kingdom Viridiplantae; phylum Streptophyta; class Lycopodiopsida; order Isoetales; family Isoetaceae; genus Isoetes; species Isoetes taiwanensis. Next base: position 2,410,191 of record JAJEKV010000020.1, on the reverse strand, counting down.
GGATTATTTGGGTTGAACCATACGAACGCATTTCTTCATCAGCAGCATTCTATTTTAAATATGCATAAAAAAGCAGAGGCTTCGTATAGTGCCTTTGTAATGTGAGCTGTATTTAATTGCTGGAACAGGCTAGATGTGCCCTTCGAGCATTGAAGGTGCTTGTATCTAAGGTGCTTGTATCAAAGTTTATAACAATGATTAGGCTGAGATAGGTTCTTAGGTATGGATTGTAATGCTTTCAGCAGTGGTTTGTTTACCTTGGGAATGGCATCCTTTATTGTGAACATTGTACAACGCTATAGTTTTGGAGTAAGGGGTGTAAACTAGAGAGAATGTTAAATCACATTCTTAAATTTGAAGTTGACAAGGACGAAAATAACAATGGTGTTTTCTAAATACTTGTGTTTTATGTATGCAAAGTTGTATTCTTTAACATTTTGGTCAATGTGTAACTAAGTGCACATAGATAAATGTTTGTTTTTGTTAGGGCCCGAAGGGCCCAAATTTTTTTTTAAGATAACAACCAACACATAATTACCATTAACATTAATTAACACAACCATTGGGTCCAACACATTTAAATTAAAATCCCCCTTAAACCCCCTTTGGTTTGGGTGCATATTCACACGGGGGGTGACGTAGGGCAGCGAGAGCCCTTATAATTATATTTGGCATGTACAAAATTAACACCATATAGTATTTTGCTGGAAATCTTATAGTATTTTGCAAATCTTGTTATATGGTATAGCAAATTTTGTACTTGCATACCCCACAAACGAGGAACTTTCATTATGGTGTAGATTAAGGAATAAGGGGTGAATATGCCTATCCAACGACTCCCAAATCGAGCATGCAAGCATCGAGCGAGGGTTATTTTAGGGTTCTTTTAGTTAGTTATCTAGGGCTTGGTGAGGCAATGGCTTTGGCGAGATTCGTTCTTGCAGACGCAGTAGATTACTACTGGCGAGGATCCGGCAGCTTCAAGGTATGTTCTGAAACCCTTTTCCACCGATTACAGGGCAGAGCAAGGGCCGCAGGGGCAGGGCCTTAGGTCGTCTGCAGGTCTTCCCCTGCATGTTCTGTTTCACAATTTCCTGTGCAAAGATGCCTGGATTCTCTGCTGTAGGTGACCCGGAGGTATCGTAGCTATGGATTTCGTGGGCCTTGTGGGTTTTGGGGGGTTTTCGGCCTTGAGAGCTGCAGAGATGGGCATGGGCGTTGGGACTTTGCCTGCGACTTTTGTTTTCGGCTGCACCAAAGGTCGTTCGAACCGCATTTGCTTATTAATCGACAAATGTTTGTAGCTTATTCATCTTCAAATCGGCCAACATAAGTTTTACGTTGTTGAGATTTTACTGATTTTTGAATGACCAAGTTTTAGTGCCAATCATGTTTTGCGGGGTTTCTTCTACAAGTTCTTTCCGACTCTACTATTTGTTTGTATAATTCTGTCGACCATGCTATTGCTTTGCTCGTAGTCGGTGGCGATGAAGCGGACACATGAAGCCTTTGCTAACCACTGGGAATTTGTGGCGATGAAAGAGACTTCTTATTTAAGAAGCCCAATTAGCAACGATAAAACATGAGAAGCAAGCAAAGAAGCAAAGTAGTTCGATAATCGGCCGGGTTTTATTGGTGGCTAAGGCAGATTTTTGAAATGCACAAAGGTATTGGGAGTGAGAGGAGTTATAGCATTGGTGCGGAGGAAACCATTCAAGATAAGCAATCTTATTTGGTCTCTCATTGATTATGATATTAATGTCTATTTCTTAATAATGTCTATTTCTTTCTTGCATCTGTCATACCATTCGAACATTTTGGATTATTTGGGTTGAACCATACAACGCATTTCTTCATCAGTGACATTCTATTTTAAATATGCATAAAAAGCGAGAGGCTTCATTATAGTGCCTTTGTAATGTGTGGTGTATTTAATTCTTTGGAGCAGGCTAGATGTGCCCTTGAGCATTGAAGGTGCTTGTATCTAAGGTGCTTGTATCAAAGTTTATAACAATGATTAATTTGAGATAGGTTCTTAGGTATGGATTGTAATGCTTTTGATGGTTTGTTTACCTTGGGAATGGCATCCTTTATTGTGAACATTGTACAACGCTATAGTTTTGGAGTAAAGGGGTGTAAACTAGAGAATGTTAAATCACATTCTTAAATTTGAAGTTGACAAGGACGAAAATAACAATGGTGTTTTCTAAATACTTGTGTTTTATGTATGCAAAGTTGTATTCTTTAACATTTTGGTCAATGTGTAACTAAGTGCACATAGATAAAACCTTCGGGCCCAAATTTTTTTTTAAGATAACAACCAACACATAATTACCATTAACATTAATTAACACAACCATTGGGTCCAACACATTTAAATTAAAATCCCCCTTAAACCCCCTTTGGTTTGGGTGCATATTCACCGGGTGGGGTGGCGTAGGGCGAGAGCCCTTATAATTATATTTGGCACGTACAAAATTAACACCATATAGTATTTTGCTGGAAATCTTATAGTATTTTGCAAATCTTGTTATACGGTATAGCAAATTTTGTACTTGCATACCCCACAAACGAGGAACTTTACGTACGGTGTAGATTAAGGAATAAGGGGTGAATATGCCTATCCAACAGCTCTCGTTGCCCGGAGTCACCCCCCGTGTGAATATGCACCCAAACCAAAGGGGGTTTAAGGGGGGTTTTAATTTAAATGTGTTGGACCCAATGGTTGTGTTAATTAATGTTAATGGTAATTATGTGTTGGTTGTTATCTTAAAAAAAAATTTGGGCCCTTCGGGCCCTAACAAAAACAAACGTTTATCTATGTGCATTTAGTTACACATTGACCAAAATGTTAAAGAATACAACTTTGCATACATAAAACACAAGTATTTAGAAAACACCATTGTTATTTTCGTCCTTGTCAACTTCAAATTTAAGAATGTGATTTAACATTCTCTCTAGTTTACACCCCTTACTCCAAAACTATAGCGTTGTACAATGTTCACAATAAAGGATGCCATTCCCAAGGTAAACAAACCACTGCTGAAAGCATTACAATCCATACCTAAGAACCTATCTCAGCCTAATCATTGTTATAAACTTTGATACAAGCACCTTAGATACAAGCACCTTCAATGCTCGAAGGGCACATCTAGCCTGTTCCAGCAATTAATTTATAAAATTATCGCAGTTTGTAGTTGATGAAGAGTGTGTAGAAAATTGTCGTTGTGTTTGCAGGTACTCTATTGTTCTCCCTTATGATAATTGCCTCTTATTATTCAAAATGGATGGTAATGCATCATTGTATATTTGGTTGAAATATAATTTAAGTTTTATGAGCTTAACTAATAATTTTTTTTTTTTTTTTGAAAGCACGAGATGGTCTTGTCATTAATTATAAATCCTCAAGTACGTAGCAAGAATCATGCCTTTGATATAAAAGCATGCCATAAAAGATAGAAATTTAGAGCCAGTACAGAGCCTCATAGTGCAACAGAACTTCCCTTAATAATGTCCAAAAATCTATGAAGTGTATATGAAAAACACCCTGAATGTCCAGCAGCTCCAAGAGATCATGATCTGAAAATCAAACTGACCTTTCGAGGCAGGAGTTTTTTAATCCTAGTAGTAATGATTGTACTAGCCCATTATATGGGTCCCATGACCTATTGGTCTCCGTGGACGTTAAAAAAACTATTTTATTCTATTCTATTCCTAACTCTTAATTCCTGTCCACAAGATAACAAACCAACATAGTGAAAGTAGACAAAAACTTAGACAATTTTTTGTGAAAGCTTTTGTTAAATGCATTGTGGTTTTAATTGAAGTAAGCATCTAAGAAGAAAAAAAGAAAGAATTAACATGGCAATTTCAAATAGCCAAAGTGTTCTACTGGGTGGTTCTTATGTGTTAATGCCTCTATGTGTTAATTTTTTTTATGGTCCATTAGATGATGGTATGATGTCTAGAATATGCCAGATCAAGGGCAAGGCATTTTACAGCTCACACCCCCGTATAGCACAACGCTCCCCATATGCCGTACACAGGTATAAAAATACATCTGGGAATCAGAAATACAGTGCCATGAACCATTGGCAGGGAAGAGAATATTTTTGCAATCAGTTCAGAACCTGGCCGAAGCTGCACAATCTGTTACGGCACATTGTACCTGAAGCTGCACAATCTAGCAGACCTAAACCAAGGCAGACTATCCGCTAAGATGATATAACAGAAGCAAGAAGAAGGAAGAAGCAAGAAGAGGCAAGAAGAATCAGAAGCAAGAGGAATGAAGCAAGAAGCAGGAAGGAGCAACAATCAAAATCAGAGGCAGACCCATTTGCGCACAGCCAACTATTGTACAGCCAAAGGGATAAAACGAAAATGCTCTACATTTAATTTGTTAACCCCGGACTGTATGCCAGACTGCACCTCCGTTGCCCAGGCTCCAATCCCAAGCCAATGAAGATGCGCTTCAGAAACCCCAACAGGCTGCTGAAGGACCATGTCTACACCCCTCCAGCAAACCAAGGCAGCATAGCCCAGTCCAAACCCCTGCAATCCGGAAGAAAAGAGAAGAACCAAAAAAGGTAGCTGAGGCAGGCCGCCCAGGTGCCTGCATGGCCTCCATCGCCTTCTCCATCCGTGGTCCGGCCGCCTCCATCGGGCTGCTCTTAGCAGCCCCCGTGAACAAAAAGGCCTGCTATTTTCGACCATGCAAGCGCATCATGCCATAACAAAAAAAAAAAAAAAACCTCCCCCTTTTTCGGCCAACCTACGCAAGAATCTTAGGAAAGAGAAATTTTGGCGACGTAATGGTTAGAACATCTTTAATATATTGCAATCTTTTTCTTATGACATTTGAAAATACCAAATGGACATGTCATTATATACAATTCCACTAATTTTAAATGGACATGACATGTATATATCGAAACGTGTATAATCATACATCCTTTTTTGCCCTTTTTTTTTCCATCCTATTTTTTCTGGGTTCTGCCTCACGCGAAATCGACATGTATGGACTTTTTTGTTTTCTTCGGCTGCAAGCAAACAGACAAGGACAAAACTGTTAGTCCTGTGCCTCCTGGTACAGGACTATTCATGCATACGACAGACCAGGTCAAGCTCAAGGATCCTCAGTCAACCACGGGTCAGACATCCAAGGCTCCGCAGAAGACCAAGCAGCAGACCACGCAGTCAAAGCCTTTGGCTGTCAACAAGAGGCGCCGCTCAGACAAGTGACGGCCCGTCACCGCCCGCGTCAGCGTCAGCGTGATTCTAGGCACTTCAAGAGGCACCGCCAACATTCCTGCAAATCAGGCCTCCTTCCAGGAGTCGGCACCGAGATCAGTCAGAGTGTCTATATTGGGCCCAAGGCCATTGTACTATATATATGAGTAGAGTTAGCTCATAAGTTTTTAGATGAGTTTTGAGTCTTGTCTCCTTTCAGTTTTCTCTCTATTGCGAGAGCTCATGTATTTTCATCATTGATATCAAGGAAGCTTATCATCTTTCTCTCATTTGCTCTGTTCTCTTCTTTTTCTTCTCTTTTAGCAAATCCCGCGTGACATAGTCCCCCGGACTCTCCTGTTAGATCCACAGGTCCTCACAGAGGGCTGTCTTCCAGGAGTTCCCGAACCCAGACCCCAAACAAAAACTTGGACAGTAGATAAGCGAACACATTTTCTGTTCGCTGCCACAGCCTTGGAGATTTTGGCATGCAAAGACATCTGTGCCATTCGGCAGAAAGAGTTCCGTTGTTGCTCCTTCCTTCGCTGTCGCTGCATCACTGCTGCTTTGGTCATTTCTTTATGTGATTCTGGTTGCCGCATTTCTGGTTTCCATTTTGGTTTCTGCATTTCCTGTTACTTTTTCCAGGTTTTGACTAAGAGGTCTCTTTGCCTGGATCGTATCTTTGTGAAGTACCAATTCGAGAGGTTTTTAGTTCAACGATCCCTTTGCATGTGTCATTTTCTCTGTTTGCTTTGGGCTTGCTCCAAGTATTCAGGGGTTTGGAACGATAATTCCCACTTCTTGCTTGACCCATTTGTGATTTTGTTGTTTCGGGTTCACAGGTTATAATCCAGGCTTTGGTTCAAGATGTTTGGAACATCGGTTCTGCATTGTCTTCGCTCTGTACCCTTTGAATCTTTTGTATCTTTTTAAGTAGATATGTCTTTTTGGAATAGGAGATTTCAATGTGTCTCATTTGATTTGGGGCTGCCAGCTTTTTCTGTTACTTTTTGCCTTCGATTCTTCAAATTGGCAATTCTGCTCCATGCTTGCGTTCTAATGTAGAGACTCAAACTTCTTTTGATTTGCTAAATTCTGCAAGGTGTTTAACGATAAAATATATTTATTACATGCTTTCATTAGCCAAGGGCGTGTAGCTTTGCTTAAGGGTAGCTTTGCTTAATGCTTGCAGAATATGTGAAACACGTTGAGATAATAAGATGTTGCTTTCACCAGAGTTTCCTTCTAGGTATGTCCCTGACATATATAGGCTGAGGCTAATGTGCATGAGGATGCTCGCAATATAAAGTTATTGAGAATACAAAATGACATGTGCAGCAGAAAAAACAGTTGTAGAAAATGAAAACAAGTGTAGAAAACAAGTATTGAAAATGGGAACACATGCATAATGCACCAGATCATACCTTAAGCATGAATTACTTGGTGCTTGTGATCGACACATTTGTATGATTCACAATGCCTTAACAGTTTATCTTGGTTGGGCTTCCTTGACGGGTGTAAATGCAAATGCAGAACAATAATTTCTCTAACTTGCGATCCACAAATCTCTTTCTTGCAAAAAAAATTTACTATTGAGCTGAAGCATAATGCTGATTATGAATTTTGATGGCATCAGTTGAGGGTCTGATAAAATCTTAGGGATTTTGGCAACATCACTTGAGGTTTGACAATAATCCTACGGAACCAAGCAACAGATGCTAAGTTAGAACTCCAAATAATTTTTCATGTTTGATTGACAATATTTTCATACCATCGTAACCATTGAACTAGCATTCTTGGTCTATCTAAATCCCATCGATCCGAGCCATCGGATCGCCATTTTGGGAAGGGACGAGCGCCTATATTAGGCCATTTCTCAAGATGGATAAGTGGTACCATCTATCAGCAGAGACAGAGTTATCTTGAGTCCAAATTAATTTGTAAGGGGGGTATCCTTCAATCCATCTCTCTTGGAAAATGGCTAAAAGAACTGGATAGTATCCCCTCTGGGAGAAGAAGGGAATTCCCCTATAGTAACCCAGGGGTGGAGAAGACTGGAACTAAAACCATGGAGTACAAGACTTGGACTCCAGGGATAACCCTGCTTAGAGATAATTCTTCCTATCTCTCCCTAAAGGGGACATCCATTGTATAACTGATTATAATAAATATAATACATATCCTTACCCTCAAAAAAAAAAAAAAAAAAAAAAAAAATATTAGGCCATTTCTGTTTTGGCTCGGTTATCGGCGTCTTCTCACAGCAGCTCTTCTTCTCCTCTCGTGGCCGATTTTGTGTCTCTCGCGAGTCCCTTCCCAGAATCATGTTGCATCTTTAATTGACAACATTTCCACACCATTATAACCCATGAATTAGCCTCCATGTCGTATCCAAATCATTTTGCATGTTTCATTGTCAACATTTCCACTCCATAAACTCTTGAACTAGCCTCCAAATCATTTTGCATGTTTGATTGACAACATTTTCTTACCATCATAACCCCTGAACTAGCCTCTATGTTGTTTAGAAGTTCTAAATTAATGAGCGACTTTCTAGAGGTCTAGGTCAAGTTTGGAAATTCTAATAAGAATATTTATGGATGAACTAAGTTTAAATTTTGAGATAACAATTGAATCTAATAAAATGTTTGTGTACATGGCTAATGACGTTTTTCTTCACTTAACATTTCAAAAGCAAAACCAGAACTTTCTTAGATATGTTGTAACTTAAAATAAAGTAGCAAAACCAAAATACTTTCTCTCGAAATGTTTTAGCTTAAAATAAATCATGCATATATCATATCCTCCATTTTCACAACCCATTCAATACTATGTAAACCACAACAAAACAACAAATGCGATCAAAGTGCATCAAAATAACAACTACCATCGAGGTGAAGCAAGAATTAGCAAGCACTAAAGCTATGAGCTAAACAAAAGCTCTACAAAAAGTTTAGTGACAGGCTTTGAACATTGGCAAGTAGGACGCGTTCCAACTTTGCACAAGGTTTCAAACTAATAAGTGAGTGAGTGAAGAGAAATGTTTGCAGCGGCCTTGGCCGCTGCAATAAATTTCTTGTACCACTAACTGTTCATCCACAAATTTTATTTTGAAATGTATTAATACAAGTGGCAACTTGAATCACCTTGGTTTTTCAATTTGAAAAAAAAAAAAAGGTTCAACTGACTCGCCTAAAGTAACATTACCACATAACTATACATATGCATGTCAATAGATCATAAATGCAAAAAAATCTACTACCTCTTCAATGTCTAATTTTCAAGATGTCAACAAAAAATATTTAACTGCAGAGTTGTTATTGCACTTGGCAAGCTCTGGGACCCCGGCGCTCTAGAGCAGGTCAAAATGGCCCATTACAAGGAGCACATCAACCCCGTGTTAGCCCGGAGCCCACAGCTCTACCTGCGTTCTCAGCTGCCCCTGAAAAAGCGCAGACTCATTGCCTCCATTCGCACAGGTGCCCACCATCTTCGCATCGAGACGGGCAGGTGGATTGGGGAGCCCCGCCAGGACAGGCTCTGTCAGTGCTGTCAAACGGGTGCCATTGAGGATGAGTCTCACACTTTCCAGAGTTGCCCAGCGTTCAGTCAGATCCGGGCCAGATACGCTCCCTTAGTACGGCCGGACTTGCCCTTGCATTTGCTGATGAACACACCGTCAGTACGTGCCCTGGGGTCGTACATTCAGGAGGTACTGGACCTGCGAGGTCACCTTTGCCCCCGCCTGGCTGCCCGCTGATTAGGCACTATGGGTGCGGTGCATGACTGCATATATTTGGGTGTTTCTGCATTTTATATGTTAGGACAGTTTGTCAGCAGGCTGATTGTTGCCACGGTTTTTCCCTCGAAAACCCTTCGGGGCGGGGGTTTTTTAATCCGGGCAGTAATCCGCTGGCTGCGTTTTTGTATTGGGTCCCATAGACCGATTGGTCTCCGTGGACGATAAAAGTACCTTCCTTCCTTCCTTCCTTCCTTCCTTCTCATTTTTCACATATAACTTTACAGGTTTCCAATTAATCCCCAGCAACGCTGAGCACTGTTACTATTGCTCAATAATACAACTATAATTCTGATGAGTTGTTCACATATAACTTTACAGGTTCCCAATTAATCCCCAGCAATGTTGAGCACTGTTACTATTGCTCAATAATTACAACTATAAATTTTTTTTTTTTGAAGGATAAAGAATTTTCCATTTATAGGTAAACTATTACACAGCCTTATAGCAGATAGACACCCTCCTGAACAAGTTTGAAGAGGGGATAGCTACAAAGCCCTTTTTGACTGCATGTAGATGCCTTCTTCTTAAGGTGGTAGTTTGATGAAGGTCTCCCAAACAAGGGAAACATCATCTTCGACCACACACTTGAACTTTCTAAGCTTCTCTATGAGCGTGTGCAGTATTTGTGTGGCTGTAGTATATGCTTCTTTGCCTAGAGTGAACGAACTGCGCCTTTTCCATATGACCCATAATGCCCATGATCTGACAATATGAAAAGCTTTGCGTTTTGAGACTGGCCATTCTACTGGATATCTACCTAGAAGGAGATCGTTGGTCCCCAGTGTAATGTTGAACATATCCATGCACCACGACCACACAACTTGCAGGTCAGTGCACTCTGCTAAGCAGTGTTCCAGAGACTCTTCCTCCATCTTGCACAATGGACATAGAGGGCTCACGTTAGCTTTGAATTTGGATACCCTTACATTTTACCATAGGAGCCCTATGAATTACTTGCCATAAAAAAGAATTCACTCGGGGAGGGAGAAGTTTTATCCATACACCCCTCCAAATTTCCTTCAGCTGTGTGTCAATGACTTGCACATTCCATTGAGCTGGTAGCAATAAAGTACCTTTTGTCTTCAAACGATTATATGCTGATTTCACAAATGACACCGCCTGCACAGATTGATCGAGAACCCAAGGTTTCTTACTCGTGCTATTTATGTGGTTTGGAAGGCTTACTGCAATACATTCCCACATTGTTTTGTCGTTATTACGAGGCCGAATTTACGCTTGAATACCATCCATTACGTTAGCCCGACCACCTTCATACCACATTGCACATGAATCAATGCCACAGTTGATCCATCTTCTCACCACTCTGATGTCAGCCAAAAGGGCTAAAGGACCGTTCTTATTGCGGTAGTTGATTGGAATCCACCATGGTGGAGTAGTACTCGCTGCACAATTACTGATATTCACTGTGAAGAGCTCTTTCACCACATCCCACGTGGAAATGAGACCTCTTAAGAACGGTGAGGCCTCAGAACTTGGTTTCAAGCCATAAAATAGAGACCATGGAAGAGATACTTGTGCTGATACTTTAGCATGTGTGCAGGAGAAACATATGGCCTGCGCTATGAGTTGGAGGCCTGGTGACTTCGTTTTCTCCTCTAAAATATTCCACATGCTTTTGGCTACTAGTATTTTGCTTTGTAGGGTTAAGTCAATCATGCCTATTCCCCCTTCTTCCTTATCTCTTTTACATTTCCACCATGCTATTTTCACTAGTGCTCCTTCCTCGTTGCCTCCCCACACAAAGTTTCTAATTGTCCCTTCCATTTCTTTTACTTTCTCTGGTGGGGCTATGAGGAGAGATGAGACGTAGATGTGCGTCTTTGCCGCGACAAAGACATGCTTCGCTACTACTATCACGCCCGACCAATGATAGTTTTGCGACTTTCCACCAATTCGGATGCTTACGTAATCCTAATATCAACTCATCCCATACTTTTGTTGAGGGTACTTTAATTCCCTTTGGGATTCCAAGAAGGTTAGAATACTCCCCATCTTTTATGATTTTCCACGGAGGCGCTCTAAAACACGGGATGTGGTCCTTCCCCGACCCATTCTTGTAGAGCATTTCTTCCAGTTGATGAGACATCCAGAGGCCAAGGAGAAAGTATCTAACAACCGGACCGGCATTCTTTAGATTGCTCTCCTCGCTACTAGAAAAAAAAGAGTCATCTGGCATTATTGATTGCATATCTGAGATCCATCCCCATTTGAAGTCCCTTGAGGGCTGGTAGAAATAGGCGTGAGAAAGCTTCATTTTGCTATGTTAAATAAAAATGGGGCTAGTGGGCATCCTGTCTAATGCCTCTTTCGATGGCGAATATAGGAGAGGACTCCCGTTGAGAAGAACGAGAGGGCGCAAGCGAGTGAAGTAATCTCTTCACACTTCCAGAAAAAAATTCCCCGCAACCCAATTTTAACAGCATTTTATATAAAAAGCTTCACCTGATGCTATCGTATGCCTTAGTAAAGTCCAACTTGATGTAAGCTACTTTTTGACTGTGTTTTAGCCCAATACATACCCTCAAAAAGCTGCTGCTATATTGTGCGAGAATGTTCCTTCACGGGAGAAAACATTTGGGCCGGGGAGATAGTTTACGCAAGTATGGGCTTTATTTTCTCTGCCATTCCCTTTGCTATTATCTTATAGAATGCCGACAGCAATGTGATGGGTCTCCAGTCATTGATAGTACGTGGGTCTTTTCCCTTTGGAGTCAAAACAATACAACCTGTATTTAGCTTGGGATCCAGGTGGTCTGCTTGTAGGAAGTCTGTATAAGATGAGAATACATCAGTTTTAATCCATTCCCAATAAACCTGAAAAAACTCTATTGGAATCCCATCCATCCCCGGACACTTCTCTTTGTCGAGGGCGATGACTGCCTGATGCAAATCCTCTATGGATAGTGGGCGGCTCAACATTTGGTGTTGCTCATTTGTTATGACTGGAGACACCTTGGAAACCACTAACTCTTCAAACTCGTCCTGGAACGGCATACGCTTTTCACCGAAGAAGCTTTGAAAGTGATCGTGAAGAAACTTATGGAGCCCATCACAACTTTTAAGTATCGACCCATCATCAAGTGTAATGCTAGATAATGCTGTTGACCACCTCTTCTGCTTGGCAGCCTTAAAGAAAAACTTAGAGCATTTATCTGCTTGCCTAAGCCAAGTTAAACCTGCCTTGCTTCTGTTCTCGACAGTCTTGGTCTCCTCTGACTTTTTAATCTCATCCAGTAATTTTTTCTCTTCTATACCATCATTGGGACCCGCTGCTCTGAGGGTTGTCAAATGACTGTATAGTTTGTCCAAAGATGCTCTCTCCTCCTGTACTTTTTCTCTCCCCCACAGTTTAGCAAATTGCTTAATATTTGCTAGTGCTGCCGTTAAGGCCTTCATGCCTGAGTCTTTTATAAATGCCGCTTGCCAAATTTCTTTGCATTTTGCAGTAAAAGCAGGCTCTTTCAGATACTTGATATTCATTTTAAACACTGTTCTTGAGACTTTTTTCCTACATTCCTGGCATGAAATTACCTGGGGATTATGATCAGATATCGCATTGTCGGTGCAGTTTACTCTACGAAGGGTTGGGGAAGTGGCGAGTGTATTGTAATTCACGTAACACCTGTCATGTCTAGCGTAAGCTCTACCCTGTCCCACCCAACCATTGCACCATGTGAAACCTTTATCCCCTTCCAGCTCAATAAATCCAGCGGCGTCTATCAGTTTACCCCACTGCTCTTTTTCAAAACCATTAACAATGTCGGATGTTGCACCACGTCCGTCTTCTGATGTCTCCACCATATTAAAATCGCCCAGCATTAACCATGCTATGTGATTACCAAAGCTTTTGATTTTATGTCTGAGGGAGGCCCATAGTGCACCTCTTCCCCTATGATTGTTATGCGCGTAAATGTTTAAAATTTCCCATGATTGGTTGTTCTGCTGCCACACTATGATGGACCACCTTCCAAATCTGTCTGACATTGATGTTGTCACCTTAACCGTGTTTTTCCATGCGATTAAGGTACCAGCACTATGCCGAGACAATTCCAACATACTCATTCCCTATTATTTTAAACAGAACATCAGCTTCCTCCTTCTTACACTTGTGTTCTTGAAAGCATATGATATCCGCGTTCACTCTCTTTAGTGCTAGTGAAAGCTTGTTGCTTTTGAACTCCGAAGGCTTTACTCCTTTGATATTCCAGCTCACGATTTTGCAATTCATTATGAGTTTTAAGAGTATGGCCAACACCTCTATTTTCCACGTCTAGTTTCCCTTCAATAGCAACTCACCACCAGCGGGGCTGCTAAAAGAGGAGGCTGAGGCTTTTTTTCTTTTCATCTCACCCATGTTGTCTGCATACACATTTGCATCCATCTTATTCTTCTTGCCTATTAGAGCGAATGGGTTATCCAACATTTCCACGTCATCTGCTGTATCTATTTCTGACCCTTGGGGGTTATCCTTGTGTATCACCAAAGCCATTTTTGGGTGCCACACATCACGTGTATCATTGCCTGTTGTACCTGCAAGCTCCCCCTTCTCTACAGAAGTTGCCTCCGTGATATATTTAGACAACGACGACAAAGGCTGTGGAACCTCTGTAGTTTTTAAGGCCATTGTGTTTTGGGAGCCTCTGAACTTCCTGGCAATATTTCTAGCTCTTGTACTGTGTTTGGAGGCTACCACTTGCCACTGACCCTCCCCGATTGGGATGTCCTCTTTGGATTTTGTTCTATTATGAGACGTATTTTCAAACATATTTTCAGGAATGGGTGAGAATGAGGAGATGGCAGCATTTGTTTCTATAGTGGATGTAAATGGATGGGTGACAGTACACTGGAGAGGTTCAAGTGTCACTTGACTAGTTACTTTATGCGTAACACCAGCCGTAGCAACAGGTTCCTGCTCTCTATCTTTGGCCCTGGATGCTATGTTATCTTTGGCACTCATGTGGTCTGACTTGATTACGCCTTCTAGCTCTAAGTTGGGGAACATCCTCCTTATTTCCCATCCATTTATGAGCTTAAGTAAAATTTGAAGCAACACATTCCGCTTTTTTTGTTACTCCTTTGGGGATATGTGTGTTTTTTGGGATAGCAACACGCATTCTAGGCCCCTTCGCAATTGAATGTGACACGTATGAACCTAGTGTGTTAGCAATAGACTTTAAGAACTCTGGAACTAGCAAGTCTGGTGGTAAATCTTCTATTTCAAACCAACATGGGATTTTGATAGCAGAGGTTTGTTTAGGAGAGAAGCCTTTGGTATAGAAGCGTCTGAGAATAAAGTCTCCGCAAAAAGGGTCTGGCTTTGCTTTCGGCAACTAGCCTATCTACCGCTGCTTCACAATCAAACATAATAAGAAAGAAGTTGTTGCCCAGTGCCTTAAGCGATTGGTGTTGGGGCAAACCTAACCTCTTCAAGTGTGTTGATAGCCACGTGCTTAATCTGCGCAGGTCCAAGAAGCCCCCTGTAAAAAGGCCTACAACTGAGCGCGAGATCAAGCTTTCTAAATACTTTTTATGCACCTCGTGATTAATTTCTGCCACTGGAAAATTATCTTCTACCTCCACAACTCCGTTGGTGCCAATGGCCATTCCTGGTTTACTGCTACTACTTTTTGTCCCAAGGTTCTGAATGAGGCCCATCTCAACCATTTGGAGCGCCTCTGTGACTCTTGTGCTTCTATTCTTATCTTGAATGTGGTTCTGAATCCATTCTGAAAATCTCGGCTTATTTACTACTTTCACTGGCTTATTTACTACTTTCACTAAATCCTGTCCTTTTCACGCTGAAGCTTTTGGATGATCACCTGTGCTTTCTGCTGCCTTTTCTGCCTGATAAGCATCTACCCTCTCATCAGTTTGATGCACCGCATCTGCACCTGTGCCCTTCCCCTTAATTATGTGGCATGCTCCTTTCTCTACAGTTGTTATCCCATTTGATGTAGGTGTTTGAGTCACACCAAATACAGTTGCACCTTTATGTGTGCATGTGTTGTTATAGTTTTCACCATCCATATTTGTCCTGACACAATTTTGCGTTTTATTTTGACTAGCAACAGTTGGATTAGACTTACCTCTAACGCTTGTTTGATGCCCAGCTGCTGTATTGCCTTGTATTTTCCTCGCTAAATTTGTATGCTCCGTGGTGTTCTTTGCAAGTATAGATTCTACCAGCGCAGCTGAATTCTTCCTTAGCTCTGCCAGTTTATCACCAACTATCTTTTTCTTTTCTTCCCTCTCCCGCCCCTTTGTTAACTCTGTTGCCTCTTCCATCATAGAATCTAGACAATCATCGGCGTAGCAACCCTATTTGTGTGGCTATGCTATGCTCATAATGTCGGCAATGCACGCCCGGGATAGTCGCTTTAAGCTGCGCCTTTGCCCCAATGGCATTTATACAAAGATCAGAAGCCCTGGCTCCTACTACAGATGCTCCATTCTCAACGCCCACCTGTGCCCCTGCTGATTTCTCAGCATCCAAAATTGCCCTTTCAGCTATGGGCGGACCTGCTGTCTTTGTAGCTCCATGGCTGCAGCTATCGATTGATCCTTCACTGCCATTTTCGAAGTTGCAGCAGACCTCTCCCAGATTTGGGGCTTTTGCCCAGGATGCCAGATTCGGACTTACCTGCACATTATTTGCTGGACTTGGGCCACCGAAGGGCCCCCCGATCAAGCTGAAGCTCTTCGCTTCCCTCTGGCGTCGCCCGCACTGTCGCCTCCATTCCGTCGCCCGTCGCCATCTCTGATCTCTGAGCTTTAAGTTGTTTATTTTGTATCCATACTATATTTATCAAGGCCGCTTAATTGTAACATTACCAACTGTCGCATCGATCCGAGCCCTCGGATGCCCAGCTCGGATCACCATTCTGGGCAGGGACGAACCATTATATAAGTGCACTCCACATTCGAGACCAGTTATCGGCGTCTTCTCACAGCAGCACTTCTTTTCATTCCCAATGCTTCTCTCCTGTCTTACCATCACAGATTCTTCATTTTTTCTTCTAACCTTATGTTCACATATGTTCTTCATTTTTTCTTCTAACCTTATGTTCACATATGTTGTCTTACACCGCCATCATCCTGCTCTTGTTTAACAATTTTTTGGCTCATCCTCCACCTCGATTTGGCCGTTTGACAGTTATGTTGCTTTTTCTCAGCTTATGATGCATGCGAGGTATAGCTTATGAGTTATCGCTTATGAGTTATGAGTTTCTCTCAATATGCAAAGGTCCTTCTACACACCAGGAGATCTGAAAAAATACAAATTGTTTCTGGTGGATTTGGATGATATGGATTTCGCTTCCGAGGCCTTTCTTGCTAATTCTTTTATGATCACTCATTTCTGTCTTTGAGTTGCAATTTATATTATCAGAGAGTCTATAGGAGCATTGCTCTACAGGAAGCTCGGATTAAAACATGCAATATCATGCATTATTGATTTACCAGAAGCTCAGATTAAAACAATACCACAGTTGGGTCGCTGCTATTTCCGGTGGTGCATTCTCAGGCATCCACGTCGCTGCTATTTCCGGTGGTGCATTCTCAGGCATCCACGTCGCCCCTGCCGATTTCAAGGAATCCTATTTCCATTCTTCATGCTTCAGCACCGGCTGCACAGGTAAGAAATCGTAGCAAATTTTGATCATACTAACCGGATCTTGCGCTCCCCAACTGTGATATTGTAAGGGTAGCACAATTGGTCCTGGATTCCCGGTTTGCAGCTGCAGCTCCCGGCTACGCCGGTCGCTGCCAAACCGGGAATCCAGTCCCAATTGTGCTACCCTTATACAACATGGAAGATGGGTCGCCGGAATCATCCTGGTGCTGCCATGTGGCAGTCCCCTACACTCCGGAATGGAAAGAGGGGCTGCCATTCCGCTCAGCCGGTGAAGATCAAGATCAAGCCGGTGCAATCAGGAACAAGAATCGGTAAAAAAAACGCAGCTCCCATCTTCCATGTTGTGGGGGGAAGCAAATCGGTCCCCCCTTCCGCAGTGGGCAGGGGACTCGCTCCCGGCTGTCGCCGGTCGCGAGGCTCCCCCTGTCCACTGCGGAAGGGGGTCCCGATTTCCTTCCCCCCATACATGCAATCTCATGAATTATTGATTTACCACTATCTGACGAGTTGGTTTTCCTTCTCTCAATTGGATATTCGGAGCATGCCAAAGGAGCATGCAAAAGCTATTTCCTTTTCCCAGTACTGAGTGCATGCAGAGCATCCAGTGATCTGACTCATCCTTAATTCGTCAGGAGCCCATCGTGTACAACAATCTTCCCAACCGGGTATGTAAATTGGATTCGTCAGGAACCTTGCGTGGATTTGTGCCTGCAATATCTGTTATCTCTGAGTAAGATCTCCACCAAATTAAACACGATCTTCTCCCTTTGGCTCTTAGCAGGAGATATTGATCTCCTTTTTCATTTCATCCGCTTCGGCGACGTCCATCTTCAGGTCTTCACCTGTGAAACGCAACCCCTCTTGGCCAAATAGAAGTTGATCCTTGACTCTGTATGTCGGCCTCTCCTCTTTAATCTCCACGCTTTTCTGTCAATGCGTTTTTCCAATCTGGCTTTTTATTGGATTTACATTGGTCAAAGTTAGATCTGCCTCTATTCTGCCTCTATTCTGATCGGCTTTGCCCTTTCGATGGGCTTTAATTGGCCCAGCCAATATCAACGTGCCACATCCTCACTCTTGCTTTTTAATTAACCTTGAACGCACAATCGAGGAGCACCTCTGATTTAGTCGGCAAGTCTTAGACCCCACATTTACCTATGCAAGGGTATGCCATTTTTTCTACCTCTGCTCGTTATGAACCCATTTGGTTGTAGGCGAATGTATCTGCAGACTCAAACCATGGACCACCTATGCAGCTCAAATTATGTTACACAACTTGAACGCCTACAATTTCTACATAGTCATTTATAGTCATTTCCATAAGGAGTAGGTTAACAGTCAGTTTCGATATCCTCTAGGTAGTGGCGATTATAGAAACCCCTGGCCCAAAGGCCACATTCCTGGATCTTAAGCTGGATTTCTTGCACAACTACAACCCATTTAACCCCTGTCTCACCTAGTTTTGTCCTTTTCAATCTCTAACTTACGTTGTTGTTTTTTGTGTAATTTTGAAACAACCAATGCCTAGGAATAAATTGTTAAAAGTCTTGCTATGCGTTCAAACACAGTTATATTTGTCGCTTCTAATTACCATATGGATGACGTTTCCTACCTGACATTTGTTATCCTTTGCTACTATCATTTTCATTTCAATATCAACTCTTAAGTTATTTATGGCTTTCCACCTTTATAGTTCTTTTGCTCCCTTGTAGTTGCTACACTTTACTTCTGTAGCCTCCGTTGCCATCTCCATCTCCGGCGTGTGCCTTTCTCCATGCCCCTGATACGACTGGCTTGTTCCTTTCTCCCCTTTATTGATTTACCTTAGAGGTTCTATTCACTGCTTATCCTTCCTAGTTCGTTATTCTTCTTATTTTTATTTTCTACACTTGAGGCTTCACTTATTGATGTTGTTTTTTGAGACATACTATCTCCTTTTTGCCTTGGACGGTTTTTCTGCACATCTTCCTGGTCTGCCATCTACTTATTCAAGATATTGTTTTCATACATGATTTGCGTTTGCTAACTTTCTTTCAGTTGGGGTTTCGATTGGAGAACTTGCCTTTAGGCTCTGGGTTAGTACATGCCACTTACCCATCTGTCATGAAATTTGGTTAGATAGATACCCAGCATCAATATTATTCGAACCTTGTTCATAGGGCTTCGGAACTGTATTTGCATTTAATTAGGTGCTCAGTATATCACCATTCACATTTTTGCTTATTGGAATACTTCTATTTTATTATCTGCATGCTCATTTACAAATATTCATTTGACCCCTTTTTATCTAAGTCCCTCTTGCTTCTCTAATGTTGATCCTCTATTTGACATATGTTTCTCAACCCATTAAAGTAATGCATCCATTTCGTTCTTCTGAATTTATTGTGGTATTTTTATATTTAGAGCGTATCTTTATTTTTCAGTCTATAGCTTGTGGTTTTGTATCCTCAACCTCACCAATCCAAAACATTTGGGGTTTGCAAATGTTCATTTTCAACTCTAGTGGTGCTCCTTCAATGTTCTTCTACAGGTATCTCTGGTTGGATGTGCGGGAGGGGTTAGCACACTTCTCCTCATTCTAGACTTGGAGTTCTATCTTGCTTGGGATTTCGATTTGACCTTGATTCACCTTGCTGCCGTCTTTGCTCTCTCCACTCTTCCTTCCACACAACCGTCCATCCCATAACCATCTCCACTCATTTGTCAACTTAGCCCACTTCGATCACTTTCAGGCCCATCTATAGTGACATCACAGCTTCCTCTTCTCGGTTTTGCCTCCAACAACCATCTCTCCGTCCCTCCCTCCCTCCCTCCCTCCCTCCCTCCCTCCCTCCCTCTCTCTCTCTCTCTCTTCTATTGCCGTTCCATTTAAGTTTTTTGAGACATTTTCTGTTCCACTAAAGTATTTTGCGACATGTTTTCCATCTCTTTGTTATTTGTGGCTAAATTTCTTATATGTATATTATGTATTTGGGTTTGGACATATACTTGGATTTGAATATTTGGGGTTGCGTTTAAGAAGTTTTCTTCTTTTTTGGCATGATCATCAGGAAGCTCTAGTGTTTGTTGGTTCCTTTGTTCACTTTATTAGTGCAATTATTTTGTTGGTACTGCTCTTGATGTTGGGATATTTCATTGCGGCTTAATTTGTCGTTATTTGTTCCTCATGTCACGTTGGACGTTTATGCTCATTTGCTTTCTTTTTAGCAGCTATAGCTCGTCCACTCTATGATTCCTCTGATTTCCATGAGGGTGCTCTGACTTAGTCATTTGTTCACATCTAGACTCGAGCTTAGATTTCCATTTGTTGGAGTCACATCCCGGTGCTTTTCATCCTCGTACATCATTTTTCATTTTTGCGGCTACCTTCATCCATATATCATCTGAGCTTGGGTACATGCTTTTATCCAGATATTGTACCTTGTACTATTCATATTGCGGCGTCTGTTCATGGCTCTAGGCATGGAGTATTATTTTCCTTTTCCTTATGACATCTCATGAACACTGTCGTTTCTCTTTTATTCCACATTTCTATATTGTTTTCAAAATGCGTTGCATTGCATTATTTGTAGCAAACACGTCCTATTTGGCAACTTTTAGGTTGACATCGCATTCTTGCAGTTGTTCTTTATAGTTTAGGTTCTTTCGTCCCTATCATTACACCTTATTTCTTGTTCACGCACATTCCTCGCACCTTGTGAACCTCCTCGTTATGGAATCTGATTTGCCTTCAATCTCACTTTCTTCTTGATCTTCTTCTTGACTTTGCGCTCCCATGGCTACCACCTCTACCTCAACCTCGTTCTCATTCTGGTAAGTGTTATTTATATTGGAGCATCTATTCATAGGTTTCGGCATGTTATCAAATTGCCTTATGACGTCTCATTCAATACTGTCGTTTCTTTTTCATTTCACATTCTCATCTTGCTTTCTAAATGCGTTGCATCGCATTTTTGCTACAAGTACGTTTTATTTGGTTAAAGTTTAGTTTACATTGTATGTCTCCGCGTTGCATCGCATTTTTGCTACAAGTACGTTTTATTTGGCTAAAGTTTAGTTTAAATTGTAACATGTTGCAGCACTCCCGTTTGAAGATTCCCTTCTCTAAAATGTACTAACCATTTGAAATGACATTTTTAGGGGTTGTGTTCAGAAGATCATGGTGATTACATTTTAAAATGTGCTATTTTAGAGGAAAAATTATTTTCTTACTACTGGATCAATATATAAATCACTTGAAATGGCATTTTTAGAGGTTAAGTCCAAGATTATTATGGTGTATGATTTAGTATGCACTATTTCAGCTACATTTTTTTTTTGTTCGCATCGGGTTATTGTGAAGACATGATAAAAAGGGGTGAATTTGTAAAAGGACACAAGTTAAACTATGAACATTACACAATAAGTGCAAGGTATGAAGAAGAAATAAACATAAAATTTTATGATGTGAGGAGAAGAAACTACCCGAGCATACCAATATCTGTCTAGAGAAGAACCTAATCAGCGTTTTCAAAATTCCTACTTTATTTTGGAATAGGATTGTCAGTTGCCCTTGCACTCTTACGCTATTCCGGAATAGGAACTTGCACTCTTACGCTCTTCCAGAATACAAATTGGGAGCCATATTCCAAATCTTTGCACCACACCTTGAAGTCTTGCGCTATTCCGGAATAGCACCTTGCACTCTTATGCTATTCCAGAATACAATTTGGGAACCATGTTTTCAATCTCTGCAGTACACCTTATATTTAAGAGGCCATTCAACATGCCAAATGTTGCTCAAATCTGAAGGTAGCATCTATTGCACCCCAAAAAAGCATGTTCTAAGATCAGACAAAGCTTTAAGATGGTTTGGTGCTTTTAGAATTTGGTGAAGGATTTATTTCCTTCGATTTATAGACCCTGTTTAGTATGCAACCTTCTTATTTTTGTTGAGGATTAAAAACATTGATGCACATCTTGCAACAGCCTTTACACACTCCTAGTAACTTGTAGACATTAATATAATAAGAATTCATATTATTTATTTTTATTTTCAAGGCATGTACATTTCATATAAACATTATTATAGAAATATACAGAAACTGCTCCATTTTACAACCTCAGTTCTAGTTCATTAAAGTAGCAACAACTTGTACGAGCCATTGTGATCTTCTTCTGCTAATAATATTTTTTATATGCCAACTTCAGTGGCTAAAAATCTCATGCTAATTTGATGAAATCCTCGTCGACTCTATGACTTTATATTTGTTCAGCAATTCTAGATGTAGAGTTCAAGGAAGGTGAAAAGTTATTGAGAGGAATTGCTCTCAAAACTGAAGTAGAACCTGCAATCTACACAAACAGTTAACATAAGATCTTCAAAGCTAAAAAGAACTAAGCGAAATTCCAGTCAGTAAAAAGAAATGCAACCAACTGGCTAAACTTGGCTAGAAAAAATAGTCATGCAAATTTAACCTACTTAAAAAAGAACTCTATGCTAAGAATCAGCAAGAAATGATAGAATAATTAAATCGACACTTAAGAAATAACAGAACATGTTGACAAAAGTTAGCAATGGCAACTAAAAAAGCACAAAAATGTGAAAATATCTTACCATAATATGGGGATAGAACTGAGGTACCACAAAAGCATTTTCCTGCTTCAAGGTCTCATACAGCAAAATTCTCATTCATCACTGTCCTTTTTTACAATGCAAAGCATGGCCAGACCATATTTCTCAGCTGTTATTTCAAAGCTTCAATGTACAATGTGAAAAGAAGCTACAGTTTAAACATAGAGGACACAGCATGGGTAAATCAAGAACATCTCCTTGCTTCAAATGGTCAGACCTGCTCACCTAGTTTAAAAGAAAGAAAAGAAAACTATGCAACTTACTTTGGACGACATGCTTCACTGGCATGCTTCACTGCCACCATAGCTTCGCTGCCACCATAGCTTCGCTGCAGCCATGCCATATAAAATACCAGAGGCACCATAGCTTCGCTGCTGCAAAGCCATCATAGCCACCAAAACAACCTTGTTTGACATGCTCTACCATATCTGAAACTCTATGAATCAGTCAGTCAGCAGTCCCCTGCTCCTCGATTCTGGCATCTAAGAGCATCCGACCTGAATGATCCAACATTCTGGCATCTGATTCTGGCATCCGACCCTATTGGAAAAAACGTTTTGCCCTACATGCGACCCTAAAACATTCGACCTGATTCAGGCATCCGATTTTATTCTGCTACATCCGACCCTATTTTGGCATTCGATCCTAATGGAAAAAATGATTTTTAAAGACGCTTAGCCAGCGCCTTGGCTTAAGCTTTAGCCACCGCCATAGCCTTTTCCAATCTGAGCATAAAATCGTGGCACAAGGTCCATAGACAAAGATCGCCAGAGCAGAAAGGGCAAAAAAAACACGTCTCTATCCTTCTAGAAAAAAAAAATGTATTCCGGAATACAAAGTGTATTCTGGAATACATTTCCCTCTTATCATTTGAAACCAAGATCCAATATCCCCAGTTTTAAAAGCAAAAAAATCAAAACCCCTTTATTATTTAATACCATAACCCCGTATCCACACAAAACAATAAAAACAATTGAAAGGGCATCAAAATAAATTGAACATGCTAGAAAATCTAGTTGTTGTTGGTTCGTTTTTCTCTTTTGCTAATCCCTTCATTATTTAGAACTTTGTTCCTGTATCCCCACATAAAAAACAAATAAAATCGCAAGGTCATTTAAATCAATTGAAACAAAAAAAATTGACAGGTCACTGAAAATGTCGAAAACTCGAAAAACCTGGGAAATTGCAAGATCACTGTTGAGTCTCAAAAACTTGTACAACAAAAGTGTATTCCGGAATACACTTTGGATTTCGAGCAAAACTAAAAGTGTATTCTGGAATACACTTTGACTTTCAAGAAAAGCAAAAGTGTATTCCGGAATACACTTCTGTTATCCTCGAATAGTAAAAAGTGTATTCCGGATTCCAATTTTGGTACTTTGAAATATTACATCATTAAAAAATGACACATTATAACCTAAAAGTAACCTTTTCTGGAATATAATCCAAGCTTACAAAATGCTGTGTAGGACATACACTTAAATTAGTGGTTTTCTCTAAAAACACACTTCAGGTAGATTCTAACTGTTAGAAAAAGTGTCACTTTGACATAGTCAATTTTCTCTTTGCACAAAAAAATGAGTGATTTTGGGGGGGTCAAAATGCAATTTCATGACCAAAATAAAATTTTTACCTCATTTTAGCTCCTTTTTTGAAAAAAAGGGGGAATCTTTAAGGAATATTCCTTTTGCTCCCGTTTAATATGCAATCTTGTTTTGTATGTCTTCTCTTTGTTTTTTACCGGTTTAGGCTTTAGCCTTGCCCCATTATCATATATGATTTCACATCTTTATACTTGCTTTATCTGCGTACGGCTTATATTTTGCATTTGGCACTTCATTGAGTTTCGGTGGCATGGGTTTCATATTGGATATATTCTCTCTGGTTCTCATTTTTCTGGTTATGACATATTTGTGTGTGGCACTCCATTGCATTTTTGTGACATGGGCTTTATGATGGATACATTCTCATTTTTGCGTTGTCTCTTCTGGACTCATTCTCTAGTTCTCCTTTTCTCAGGAAATCAATTTCATGCCCTTTGATCACTCTTTGCGCTTTTGCGTTCCCCCTCTTTCTAATTGTTCCCGCCTAATTTGTTAGCTTGCCAAGGCTCCTCTTCTGTCTGCAATAACTGCCAGGGGAGTCCCACATGTTGATGTTCGTCTTCCCGACAGATGGCAGCCATCATACTCTCCCTCTCGCTATGTGGTTCGTGACATTGCTCGACATTTAGACGTTTCCCGTCGGCTGGGCTTGACGATTCTGTTAGCTTGACCCCACCTTGCCTATTCTTAATCTCCACTTTTGCTCTCCAACTCTTATTCACACATATTCCTCGCACTTTGTGAACCTCCTCGTTAGGGAATCTAATTTGCCTTCAATCTCACCTTTTCTTCTTGACCTTCCTCTTGATTTTGCGCTCCCATGGCTCCACCTTTACCTCATTGCATTATTTATCGCAAACACATCTTATTTGGCCACTCGTAGGTTGGCATCACGTTCTTGAAGTTGTTCTTTACATTTTTAGGTTTTTTCGGCACTATCATTATACTTCATTTGCATATTTGCTATTTAACTTTATCTGGATATGCCGGATATGCCAAATATTGCGTGTGGCACTCCATTGCAATTTTTTGACATAGGTTTCTATTGGATCATTTTTTATTTTTGATGCTTATCTTTATCTAGATGTGGAGTATACTGAGTGGCTGTGCAGGAGGTATTATATCGAGCATTCTAATTTTGTGCATTGTGCTAGTCCTGCCTGATGCTAATTGTCTCAGAGAGTCCATTTCTAGCTGGCTATTGAGATCTTTTTGCACGTATTTTTCGGGAGTTAGTCTTGCCTCATAATCATATATCATTTTACCTTTTTTATACTTGGCTTGATTGTATATCATGTATTTGCGTTCGGCACTCCATTGAGTTTTTGTGACATGGATACATTCTCTATGGTTCTCATTTTCTTAAAAAATCATTTTCTTAACCATTTATAATTCATTGTATCTTTACTAACCCATCTTTCTAGTTTGCTCCCACCTACTTAGTTAACTTGCCCGAGATCTTTTTATATTGATGGAATGGGTTGACATGTCCTATTGTTCGGTTGATCTTTTTCTATTTGTTTTCCCCCCCTTGTGAGTGTCAAGCACGTCAATGTCCCAGTTATGGGGTGTCGACGTCATGTGGCTCTTTATGTTTGCCATTGGCGCCTCTCCCTCCTCTTTGTGCCCTTATCCTATCTAACTGCCCGCTTATGGTGGAGGAGTTGTCTTCTCGCTATCGACGTGGATCCATCCCAATATGGTACACATTCTGCTCGTCGCGACGGAGCCTCGGCAGCTGCGGCTCGGGGAGTTCCACATGATGCTGCTCGCGCCCAGGGTCGTTGGCGCTCCTCTTCCTCCCACTCTCGCTACGTGCTTCGTGACCCAACTCAACACTTGGAGGTTTCTCGGTGGCTAGGCTTATAGCTAAGGAAGTTCTCTAGTAGTCGACCGGTTTTGTGTCTATTGCGAGTCCCTTCCCAGGGGCAGGGACGAGCCATTATATAAGTGCACTCCATATTCGAGACCAGTTATCGGCGTCTTCTCACAGCAGCACTTCTTTTTATTCCCATTGCTTCCCTCCCTTCCCGCCCTGATTTGTTGGGGGCACTCGTCTCTTTGTTCACATGTATTTTTGTTCATGCACTCTTTTATTGTTATCCACCCTCGTGTGTTGCTATAATAATGTTTTTTTTTTCATCGGCATCATGCCGCATTATTCTCCACCTGCGGGTGATGCTGTTTATTTCCACCTTGAGGGTGACCCACATTTCTTTTAGCATGGTCGTTCTTCCACCTGTTGGGTGTCGCTTTTCTCCACCCTACGGGTGATGCTATCTTCTCTTTTTGCTACGTATTGTTGTTTTTCATATGTCCTCATCGCTCACATTGTTTTCGGGTGCTTGTTGTGTGCAGCTTGCCGCGTCACTGCCATGCACGTTTTGGTTCTCTTTAACCATTCACGGGTGTTTTCTCGGTGTTCTCTGTTTTGCTTGCAGGTATTACGCCGTCTCACGGGGTTCATTCCATTTTGCGTTCGCCATCGACCCACCTCCTTCGATTCTCCAAGCAACACATTCAAGATTGTTGGCAACCATTTCTCATTAGGGTTTTCCTCGAAAACCCGAAAGGGTGGGGTTTTTTATCCCGATGAGAAGTTGTCGCCATTACCCTTTTATACTGCGTGTGCACATTTCTTCTTTACGGGGTAGCTCGATATTGTTCCTATGGTCAGCTCCCCATCTCTATTATTCAAACATTGTATACTGATGCTGTGATGAATGACAAGCCTATCTACCGGTTTTGTGTCTCTTGCGAGTCCCTTCCTAGAATCTCCAACGAAGATTACACATGCTACAAATTCACATAAAACTCTCATAGCCCCTGGGCTTGGTTTTCCATTCAAAGTAATGTTCAATCATTGTTGAAACATGAGGGTCATGCAAGAGTTTTTACGAGATAAACAAACAATCAAGGCCAGATTCGACTTAGGAAGATAGACGAGTGGCATTTAAGCCTCAACCAATTTTGCAGCG
Organism: Isoetes taiwanensis; assembly: GCA_021234155.1. Lineage (NCBI taxonomy): Eukaryota > Viridiplantae > Streptophyta > Lycopodiopsida > Isoetales > Isoetaceae > Isoetes > Isoetes taiwanensis. The sequence goes on along the minus strand of JAJEKV010000020.1, from coordinate 2,383,307 downwards.
GTACGGCATAACTAACGCTTGCCGTCTAATTCCATTGCAGCAGTTAGTAATTATCAAAACACTCACTAGAAAACCGAAAACACTCCTGCTTAACTCCAAAACACTGGATTAATTGGCAGGGATGATCCACTGTCCTTTAGAATTTGAGTTAAGTGACAGACGAATCTTGCCGTAGACTAAGTGAGAGAGCAATCTTGAACATCTATTTGAAACTACCTACTGCTGCAAATGGAATCACACAGATCGTTGCTCTTAAAAAAGGAGGCGGAAGTCTTAAAAAAGGAGGCGGAAGTTGAGATTTTTTAAAGAAGTGCCATTGCCGCAAGTCAAATCTGGCCCTCAATGCTCAGCAATGCTGGGCACCATTACTAGTGTTCTTATAAGATGGTGCCATGTGGTACAACACTATCCATCTATCCATCCATCCAAAAGCATAGAATGACAAAAATTAGAGTTCTTAAGGTGCTTTCCCATGGGCCTCCAGCCTCAAGGTTTTCTTGAGCTCTAGATCTTGGCGTACAGGTTTCCATGGGCATCTCAACCTGAAGAATTCAGGTTTCTGACCTGAATCCAATGTAATCCTCAAGCATTTCTAGACGCCCAGTTTCAAACCTGGCAATCTATTTTCAGGTCGACATTCTCATGAAAGGTTTTCATGGGCACCTCAACCTGAAGAATTCAGGTTTCTGACCTGAATCCAATATAATCCTCAAGCATTTCTAGACGCCCAGTTTTAAACCTGGCAATCTATTTTCAGGTCGATTTCAACACCGGGTTTGCCACGTGAAGCCCACCGCCAGCTCAATGCCACGCTGACGAGAAACGTCGAAGGGCAAAAATTAGGGTTCTCAGGCAACCCCAGGATTGATCAATTTCAACACCGGATTTGCCACTTTGTGAAGCCGAAATGGTAAAGAACAGGGATTTGGAGCTAGTCGGAAGCGATTTGAAGAGTTTCGTATCCCATCTCCATTCTCGTCCCGAACCTTCGCCTTTGGTGCAACCACACAGAAGAAAACTGCATTTGACCAGTATGCTATGTGTACTGTTCTTCAAAGAGTAACATCTTGCATGATAGATAATAACTACTGTTAGCCAGAGGTTAAAGTCTTCATCATTTTTTTTTACTAACTAGTCTCAATTATATGTTACATGCTCCATTGGGCTTGTGTCACAGCTTGATATGGGCTTTTATCCGAATCTATTTCAATAAGCTTCTAGCATAGAGGAAACGAACATTTGAACAGCCTGAAGACCATAGCAACTCACTTGCGTCGATAATATCTTTTTGGGCTGCGGTGTCAGCGAGTGTGGCAGGCCAGCCCTGCTGCTGAGATTCATATGATATTCACTGTGACTGTGGTGTGATTTGCAAAATGCAAAATTTCAGCAAGGAGATTTTTCAACCAAAACCGGCACAAAAAATTTGCAACCAAAACCATAAAAGCTGAAACGCATTGTGAGTCTAGAACTTTCTAGACGCTTTGAAGCTTGTGGAGAATGAAAGGTGTAGAACTTTTTTGAACAGAGATTTCTAGAAAAGAAAGAAGGTGGAATTGGTTGCACTGCAACTTGTGGATTTGTGTTGCAGCTCAAGCTTTGACCCGTCAGTTCCCTACTAGCATCATATGTGCAAGGATGTCACTACCTGATTTACTGGCATCATATATGCAAGGATGCCACTAATGCCACTACCTGGACTCGCCTATCCATATTGAAAGATAGACGTATTAATACCTACAAATAGACCAAATTTTATCCAAATATTTGCAAAATCTGATTAATCTGTTCTTTGGGTGTAATTATGTAAAAAGGAATAGAATCTCTACTTCTTTCTGATGCCTATCTTCCATATGCCCAATTGTGAATGAAAATCTAAAAATGACTTTATAGGCAGTTTACCAGCACAATCTTGGGCAACATGGATGAAGATTAATTACAAATCTTGAAAGTATTTGTAGTGCAGTAACGGGGTTGTAGGTTAGTTTGTGTGTTATTTTGTGGGCCATGTTGATATGAAATTTTGGACTGTTGGCTGGCAAGCTTACTGCCTGCTTGTAATTCTATGGCTTGTTTTGCAACTATTTGCTACATGTTTTAGTTCTTCCGAAGGAAATTGCAGGAGAAGAAAATGATTTCCAAAAATCTTGCAGTATATTTGTAGCTCTATGGTGTCTAGGTGAGTTTATCATCTTTGTCACATATATACGCTTGTGCGCCTTTAGTTTGAATAAAAACCACTTGAACCTTGATTTTAACAATAACTGTTATCTTATGTTGTTTTTATAATCGGCTTATAGACTGCTGGGTAATTTTTAGCCTAAATTTGAGACACAGTACAGCATATTTAGATGCATATTTAGAAATGATCGATGCTGCATATAACACATGAATTCATACAGCATATTTAGATGCATATTTAGAAATGATCGATGCTGCATATAACACATGAATTCATGAGTCTGATCGAGTCATAATGCATCTGCATGGTACTATTTCATTCAGCCAATCGTAGAACGGACGTGGTCATTATTGGGAAATTGCTATCTAATTTGTTAATTCCGGGGATAATTCAGGACCCTTATAAAATGCATGCTTGGAAAGGGAATCAAGGGAAATACAGGTGGGAAAGAACTGGAATGCTCAAATATGTCATGTGCTGAAATGACATTGGATTTAGCAGCAGATACCTGTGGTGAAGAGCCGCTAAATTATAAGAGAGCATTGGAAAGGAAAGGACACAATGGGTGGGACAAGCTGAGTTTAGATGAGGCACTGAACATCCTGTCTCACCCAAGCGAGCAGCCCCCCGTCTCAGACATCATCTGCCTCTTACAAAAGTATAGAAAGGACAAGAACCTAAAGTACGCAAAGTCCTTGCATGCATTCATCTCTACTAGTGGACTTAATACTTATAAAACGATTGGGAATTATGTAATTCCTATGTTTGTGGAATGTGGGAGTTTATCCGATGGCCTTAAAGCTTTTAGCGTCTCTTATAATCAGAGAGAGCATCCCTGGTCTTCACTTATGTTAGGCTGTATGGACTGTGGTCAGTCGCGTGGTGCTTTTAAAGTATACCAGGTCATGGAAGAACATGGCGTGCACCCTAGTGCTTTTACATTTATGGGATTATTAAGAGCATGTTCTGAAGTGGAAGATGTGAACATGGGCCGGCAGGTCCATCTGGCAGTCAAAGAAAATGGACTCCAAAATGATCTTGCTGTTAACAATGCCTTGATCAACATGTATATTAAATGTGGTTCACTCCTGGAGGCACAGGGGGTCTTTGATGACATTCCTAGTCGAGATGTTGTGTCATGGAGCACATTAATTGCAGGATATGTAGAAAATAAACTTTATATGGAAGCATCCAAGTGTATAAAGCAAATGCAACTGGAAGGTGTGTCTCCGGACACTGTGTCATTTATTTGCAGCTTGAAAGCTTGTGGGAGCTTTGGAGCCTTAGACAAGATCAGGGAAATTCATGCCAAGATTTGTTATTCTGGGTTTGAATATGATCTTCCTGTTGGCAATACTTTGATCAGTACTTATGCTAAATGCGGTTCGCTGTCTGGGGCATGGAAGGCATTTTCTAAGCTTCCAGTTCACAATGTTGTATCTTGGACTACAATAATTGCAGGATATGCTGAAAACGGACTTGGTCTAGAAGCATTGAAATGCTTTGAACTAATGCAACTGGAGGGTATATCTCCAAATGTTGTGACATTTCTTTGTATCTTGAAAGCCTGTGCTGGCTTAGGAGCCATAGGCAGGGGACGTAAAACACACACACAGATATTACAAAAGGGGTTTGAAGGGGACATTTCCATCAGTAATTCTTTGATTGACATGTATGCTAAATGTGGTTCACTCCTAGAGGCACAGCAGTGCTTTGACAAAGTTCCCTTTCCTGATGTTGTGACTTGGACTGCAATGATTTCAGCTTATGCTGATAATAGACTTGGTTTAGAAGCACTGCAATGCTATCGGCAGATGCAAGTAGAAGGCCTTTCTCCCAACGATGTGACATTTCTTTGCATTTTAAGGGCCTGTAGTAGTGCTGGAGCTATAGGCAAGGGCCGAGAAGTACACAATGCAGTTTCAAAAGCTGGATGGGAAAGCAACCCTATCATTGGTAGTGCATTGGTTGACATGTATGCTAAATGTGGCTTGCTCACAGAAGCTCAAGATGTGTTCGCAAAGATGTCAGTCCAGAATGTTGTCTCTTGGACTGCAATGATTTTAGGTTATGCTGAAAACGGATTTAGTCTTGAAGCACTATCATGTTTTAAGCAAATGCAAGAACACCACATATCTCCAAATGTGGTCACAATCCTCTGTATCTTAAAAGCTTGTGCCAACTTAGGAGCTATAGAAAGAGGCCGGGAATTACATTTTGAGATCACAGAGAAGGGACTCGAGGAAGCTCCTTATGTTGGTAATTGTCTGATTGATATGTATGCCAAGTGTGGTGCACTTGTGGATGCACGGAAAACATTTGAGAACCTTCCAGTTAAAGATGCGGTAACTTGGACCACATTATTAACTGGATATAGCATAAATAATGAGGGGGGCCTGGCACTGCAATGTTTTGAAGAAATGCAGAAAAGGGGCATAAAGCCAGATGCTGTTAGTTTCATTGGCCTTCTTGCAGCATGCAGTCGGTCCAGTTTGGTGCTCAAGGGACTGGAGTGTTTTAAAATAATGACAGAAAAGTATGGGATTCTACCATTAATAGATCATTATATATGTATGATTGATCTTTTTGCGAGAGCAGGGCATTTCAATGTGGCAGAAAAGTTGCTACAAAGTGTGCCGTGCCAAGTATCTAAAGAAGCATATATATCGCTTCTTGGTGCCTGCAAGAATTATGGGGAAGCAGAGCTAGGACTTAGGTGTTTCCAGCAGCTGGTTGAAATAGATCCAGAAAATGCTGCATCGTATATGCTCATGGCAAACACCTATGCAGATAGTGGCATGTGGGAAGACGCAATAGGCATGCAAGGGGAAGGAAAAAGCCTGTCGGTGGGCGCCTTTGATCATGCCATGCTTGGCGTATTGATATAATCATAGTGTAAAAAGGCAATGCTACGCACTACAGAATGCTGTAGAGAATGTACATTGATAATCAACAGTAAATTGTTCTGTTATGTGATGAATTACTTTTACTTTTAGAGTTGAAAAATGGACCTGTGAGAATTGACTAAAGAAGTTTTGTAAAGCATGACAGGTAAAGCTTCATTTGACGTAAATGTTCTCATGTTTGAGTGTTAACAAAGGCTTTGTAAAACGTTTGCACAAAAAGCAAATACATTAGTAAGCTAAATTCTTGGTGCTCAACGGTAAAGTTTATACAATGCAAGAGCTGTAAATTACGCTGACTTTAGGATTTTTATCAGCTCTATTATACACTTGTCATGCATGATGGTAGCATCAATTTGAATTAAAAAAGAGAGGGAGATTACATTCTATTCAAGTATAGGAAGAGCTATTTATTTATACGACATCTACGGGACGTTCTATTGGCCAAATGCATATACTGGTGTATGCATACCTAAAACAAAGTTAGTCATTACACTTCTTCACAAGAAATATTAGATCCAGCAATTGTAATCAGCAAACTCCATTTCATTGTCTGGGTCATGGGATTTGTTTACAAGTTTGCAGCATAGTTCTTAATACAATAGGTCTTGTTCAAGTATAGCCTTTAAAAGAAAGAATGATGTAGAGCAATTCTAGCCCAAGTTTCTTTGGCTTACAACTTCACTTGGTCAAGTTCTATATGACCTCAGGACTTACGTAATGAAAGATATATTTACATGATTCAACAAGATTCAGCAATAAACAAGTAATAGACCTTATAAGAACATTAAGCATAACTTCCCTTGCAGATAATTATGTACTTGCTATTTGGTTGAGTGGTTAACCATTAGTTTAGATATGAATAATGTTGACACAGGACATGGACAAGGCGTTTGCCCACCCCATGAAATAATACCTCAAATCAAGCACAGAATAAAGGCTGCCAAAAAATCATTCATCATGGGAGACACGTAGAAAGCTAGTGCTGGGATCTTACATCTTATTCGCAACCAATGTGCTCCTATCAAAATTACCAAGAGGCAACAAGTCCTCTTGAAAGAATTTACAAAGCCCCGTGATAAATATCACAATCAATACTTCTTCAACAAAGTCCTCATAACTATATTTAGCACAGATGGGAACAAAATTTTCAGCCTTCCAAAACGTGTTAAATATTTGCTTACAGCAATTTTAACACTTGGGCGTCTTTTTACTCTTGCCCAATATGCTGCAAGTTTCCTTCTAGGATCAATAAATTCCTTAGACACATTAAGGAGTTCGATCCTTCCAAGAATTGGAATGAAAATGGCATCTGCCATAGAGAAGGCACTGCCAGCCAAATAATCTGTGAAAGATAGGTCTATTTCTGCATCATCAAGCAGATTTTTAAGTTCTTGTAAATTGTCTTCAATAGCTTCTTGGTTTTGCAAGGTCTCCTCCAACATATGCATGTCACTAAGCTTGCCATGGTACTTATCAGCGAGCTCAGGATTTTCAGCCATCCTGGCGATAGCCACTTGTCTTTTGAACTTAGAGAAATACTGGAGATGCTTTTCTTTGACATGAGTCATAGTGAACAAGGTTGGTTTCCATTGATCTGCTTTCTCCAGCCATTCTTGGACTTTCCCACGATCAACTTCATCTTTACCTAAGGGTTCGTCGAAGCTGTCAATAAACCTGCATTAAATTCAGCATAGTTTAGGAACAAGGGCAACTTATACGGTATGTAGTTCAATATTTGTAAGGATTGACCTGAAATTAAGGAATAGAACTATGCTTACCGGACAATGGGAAGGCTTCCACGAAGCAATCGATTGCCATGGACGAGAATAGGAAGGCGTGCATCTGGATGCTCCCTAAAAAATTCATATTCTAGGTTCCTAACTTTCAAAGGATTGATACTGTGAGGCCAATAGTCCAAACCCTTTTCCTCCAAAGCAAGTCTGGCCTTTTGACTGTGGAGAGACAAGGGATGGTGATAGAATTGCATGTTGCTAGAGATGTTTTCTGGGGATCAGCTTAGCAACATGTGCACTGCAACATTCCCCTTGTGGTTGGAGCTCAGACATAGGGATAGATAAACCTGCACGTTACAGAATTCATAGCACTGGTTAAGGTACCCAGTCCAGTATTATTCACATCTATTGGCAATTAAAACTTTCTTTGAAAATCTTAAACTTTCATGTAACCAACCATGCAAAACCCTGAACACATAATCACTGCATGTCTAACAAGAAGTACACCCCATAGAATAGATGAACGTATGCTAGAGATCATCTGCTTCTAGATCGTGCTCAAAGAGGTTAGTTTATGCTTATGAATATCATTCCACATTTTTAGATGGGTACCTAACATACTGTTCTTATGGAAGCCGCCCTTCTTTTTGGTAATATATTACTTTACAGTTGCATATTGAATCTCATAATACTGGTTGCCTATAATTTAAGTTTTGCATTCCAGGATAAAAAAAGCAATCACCCACCTAGCTGAACTCCCCACCTAGCTGAGAGCTGGCACACAAGAAGAACATACACATCTCCAGATTCATGAAATTGCAGATCCATGTAACTGCCGCTCTTATATAGGAGAAACAAAGCCAGTTCTCCTTTCGCCTTTCACCAAAGGTAGCTTGACATATAAGGCTTCCACCTTATATGGCTATTTTACCCTTTTAGGCCCTTATGGGCTGCGCCTCAGAAGGCCTCACGAAGCACCAAACCCATGATCCTACACTGATCTGCCCCAACTGCTACGGATTCCAGCTCAAAATCGTAACAAAGTAGTTCCATCCTAGTTATGTGTGCAGACCAGGTTAGGATCCATTGCTGGAACTGCTGCATTAGACTCATGCCAAGGTGAATAAACGATCACAGGGAGAAAATAAATTCAGAGCCCAGAAGGAAAGGGAAAGTCGATGAGTTACTGAAGGGTTCCAATAAGTGGATTTTTGGCTTAGTCTATATTGTCATTTTTGTGCATACATGCCTAAAAGGTTACAACTTACAAAGCAAGCAGACCTCGTTATATATGCAGAACGTTGGAAGATTGTATTGCCTATCCTTCAACTAGGAGCCAAAGACATAGTTATAGGCGCCTTGCCTATAACTGCAATGATTTTAAATTTTCCAATACTAGTTGATCCAGTAATACTCTAGTACAGACCACACCAGCCCCTTCTTTCAACAGAAGCGGGGAATGGGCAAAGGTTCTGTACTGATTATAGTTAATTTCATAGGTTTCTCTGCCTCTCAACAATAGTTCCTGAAGAACTGTATTTAAAGGCAGAGAGATAGCACACTTACTCAAAATAAATATGGTGGCTACTTTTAATGTTTCGATGAGGAATATTTGAAATCATTCAAAACAGCATCCATAGAAAAAACTGGCCAATATTTCGAACATACTATAACAGAGCTCGCGCAAAGTTCAAATCAAGCATCAGTAGAATAACAAGCGAAGAATCCTTGTTAAGATTAAGGCACTGATAACTTTAAACACTTATATCTAATGATGCTTAAAGGAACCACCTAACTGTAGCAAAAGAAATGAATCCAGCACAATATAACAGATAAATTCAGAGCTCTAATAAAATCAACATGGAGTTACATATCAAGGATTTTAAAGCAGTGACAGAAAATTACAATTGGCAAGACGAAAGTTAGTAAGATTGTGATTAAACTATTTCCTGTGAACTGCTATGTCACCGATTAGAATTTTTGGAAATTTAGGTCCAATTTCCTGGATTCTCATCTTATGGCTCTTGTTTGATACATAACTGCCGAGCTAAATAGCTCGGGCTTCAATATAGACTACGTTATACAAGAAAACTCAAACACCGGGATCCTAATAATAAGTCCGTCAATAGGCCTACTGATAAAACAAAATGCCATACCCATGGGTCTGCAAAACATGGAGAATTATATTGAGAGAGATACATACCAGGAAATGCATAATTGGGCAGTGAATAAGATCACGGGCATAGTACGTATTTGTGCTCCAGAAACCGACAAATGGCTTGATCCAAAGGCAAGGATGCTTTGGAGGCAACTTGATGACGGATCCAATGGGGCGTTTAAGTGGTGCATAATGCAAGGATCACACAAGGATCTGACGAAAATCAAACGGGTTCTAGCTATGCCGATGGCCACAGATTAATAATCAATCGAAACTGCAGCAGTGGCTCTGCTACTGAATCTAACGCAAAGGGAAGAAATTTTAAAAAATACAGAGGACGACAGCCTCTGATTGACATTCCAGATTAAGGACGGCTGCGATTTGCCGACGTGGGAAAGTCATCTGGTTGTCATTCCGTGATCGGACGGCAGACAGATGTGCATGACGTGGAGCGGACGGCTACGGTTGTACGTCGTGTTCGAAAGGGGTTAGATGGACGAGGCAGATTGCGTTTTGTCTTCATTTGAAGGGCGACGTGGCACGAAAAGGACATCTGAACTTGATTCATAATTTTATTCCTGTGGGCCATTTTTCTTAGGGCCACAAATATTTTTATTTTTTTTTTCCACCATTTCTTTTTTGAAGAACTAGGCACTAGGGCCATCATTTACCGTAATGTGGCACATTTTGAACCTTATAATAAAATAAACAACAAAACTTCTATGCATATTCTAGTTCACACTATCCTAGTTTGCACCGTAGAATCAGGCTGGCGTCGACATGGTTTCCATGCCGAAATGTCCCCCAAAAGACACACTTATGTAACGTGGGAGCAGCTTAGGCAATATTCTACAATAGTAAAAACTATAAGAATGCTCAGTAGATCTTCATAATGCAAGGTAGAATAGCTGCAATAGTGGATAAATCTTTGAATCCTCGAGTAAAATCGCTAGAACAGCTGCTGGAGAGAACACAGAAGCTAAGATAAAATACTTTACATTCAGCATTTGCAACTGTGCAACGTGGTACGGAGCCATTGGATGTGCTCGGCATAGTGTTACAAAAGCTACTTTTACGTATGCTTTCTACAATTGCTATACACATATTTTAGATCAGACTATCCTAGTTCGCACCGTAGAATGGTCTAATCTTTAGGTAGATGACAATCACTTGCAATAATTAAGAATGGTTTAATTCATAGATAGAGAACATTATGTATACTATACTCTTCTATACACATATTCTAGTTCACACTTTTTCCAATACATCTTGTAGAATTTGGCCGACACCTCACATTGTCTATGATTTCCATGACTCTCCATTACCCATATCTGAGTTGTTGCCACTTCAGTCCCATGCCCCTTCTTTGGTGGTTGCCCGACATGCCCCTACCATCTTCAGAGTCAGACATCTTTTTTTTAACCTCCTTACCTCTTGATCCAAAATGTCTCCATCATCTTTGTCGTTCCTCCCACACTCTTTACTCTCCAACCTCCATTACAAAGGACCAACTTGTTCCGTGTCAGAATCCTCCTTACAAAAAGACCAGCTTGCTAAATGTCAGCTAGTTCAATGTCAGAAACCTCTATTCATTCCTTTAGTCAACTTGAAGTTAATCATTTTACACGCCACATCAGAAGTTTTGTCTACAATCGAAGCTAATATTTGATTATGATTTGTATACCAACCCAATAGTTTTGTTGTACGTCCCTACCCCACTCTACACATATATTCAAAGTGTTTGTAGCATTTTATATCAGAGATTGCACGCTGCATGTTTTCGCATTGTACATAGACAACTTTCCCAGAACCTCAACATCTCACATGAGAAGTTGGAGCCGAACTCAAATATTAATTAATTTATTTTGCCTATTGTGTTGATGCGTTTATAAATTAGTCATTCCTGAACGTATCTATTCTCTTTCCAAATCATATCTTAGAATCTAACATTCAATAAAGGGTGTCAATATCTAGATATTATTTCTTTATATTATCAACATGTATGGATGTCTGTTTACTTCATATCATAAGGCATGGCTCCACACAACTTTCTGCAGACTAATCAATGTGAAAAGAACTGTCAATCTATTGAAGCATATGCAGTCCCAAAGTAAACAAAGACAAGAAAACAAAACCCTGTACGCCATAAATTTCTAGAGTATTTGTATACCGTTTGTGGGCACTTTCATGACATAAGGGCACACATAGTCGGTGATCAATCATTATCAAAAGATACTATTTATAACAATATAATATAATTATGTTAATGATGACCGAACACCAACATGGGAGTGTTAAAAAGTACAAGATTCATAAACCAGCCTTCAAGGAATGATGTCTATGTCTCAAATAGTCCGTTGAGTCTAATCATGGGAAGATGCCAACTAATCTAACAAGGGGAATCTAAAAGTTTGTGGGGATCCTCTATTCTATTCTATTCTCTCAAAGCATGTGGATGACATGGGATGCCCTCTATAGGTACCTAGTCCACACCCATTTCAATATTCAAGGGAACATATCCAACCATTCAAGAGTCTTTGCTGATCATCACTAAATCCCCCATATTATACTTATTCACATGAATTTTGTGGATGCAATGCACCTAATTCCTCGTCATCTATATTTCATGTTAATAAAGAACAAGATTTCAAAGAAGTATTGATGTAGTTGAGATGAAATAATTGCCTCGTCCTTGAGGAACTTAATAATATGATTATCCCCCATCCTTTTTTCCAGGGGAAAATCTTATTATCACAACTTTTACCTCTAGTTTTGCTGGAGTCTCCCCTCTAAAAAAAAGGGTCAAGAATCCAAGTCCCGTTTCTTCCGATGGGGTCCTAGCTCTCTCAGATAGGTTGATGTATCAATCAATGCCTATGTTTTGGCTTTTCATGTGAAAGATTAACTGACAAACGATCTATAGAATAAGCAAATGTACCCAAAAGCATGGCAGTTAAAGTGATTAAAACCTTCAGTAACCTCCATTCACATAAATCTCAGCCTCGCCTGCCTCAGCAGCATAACTGTTTGAAAGTGAAACAAGTGCTGCTGAATTTGAAGGTTCCAACTTCAAAAGCTCCCTTGCTGCATATTGAGCCAAGCCAGCATTTCCATGAAGCCTAGAAGCAGAAAGAAGTGCTGTCCAGATGACAGCATCAGGTGGAAATGGCATTCTTTCAATTATTTTCTTTGCCTCATCCAACCACCCCAAGCGACCAAATAAATCAACCATGCATGCATAATGCTCAGCAGTTGGATGAATCCCATGAATTCGCCTCATGGAAATAAAGTATTCTGAACCTTCATTCAATAGACCAGCATGGCTACATGCATTTAGAATTGAAACATAAGCAACCCCGTCCGGTTTTAAACCTTGCTTTTGCATCATGTCAAAGAGTCTAATAGACTCTCTCCCATTTCCCTGCTCAGCATATCCAGTAATTAATGCAGTCCACGAAACCAGATCATGCATAGGCATCTCATTAAACACCCTGCGCGCTTCGATCATTCTTCCACATTTGGCATACATGTCAATGAGGCTGTTGCCAATGAAGATATCCCATTTCAGTCTAGCCTTCACAAGATGTGCATGGACACTTTTGCCCCATTCTAAAGCTTCTATGCTAGCACATGCAGTTAAAACAGTTGCATATGTAATATGGTTTGGCTTAAAACCACAATTTTGCATTTCCTCAAAGAGTATAAGTGATTTACTACCATCTTTCTGAGTATAGGCTGATATCAATGTGTTCCAAGAAATCATATCCCGCACATGCATCCTGTCAAAGACCTTTCCAGCATCCTCGACACTTCCACATACATCATAGAATGCAAGGAGAGCATTTGCCAAAAATACATTTTCCTTCAGCCTGCCTTTCATAAGCTGAGAATGTATGTGCTTTCCCCACCCTAGAGCACCCATATTCGAACATCCGCGCAAAGTACTAACATAAGTAACATTGTTTGGCTCCAACCCCTGATCTTGTATTTCTATAAACAGCTTCAAGGCCTCATTTGGGTATCCATATTCAGAGTAACATGTGATCATCATTGTCCATGTAAAAACATCTTGTTCAGGCATGGTGCTGAATATCTGACATGCATCCACTACATATCTGCACTTAGCATACATGTTGAGAAGAATATTCTGCAGAAAAAGGTTAGACTGGAACCTGTTCTCCACCATATGGGCATGAACCTGTCTGCCGTGTGCCAAAGATTTTGACTTTGTGCATAATTGCAATAGATTATTGTAAGTATCCACATATAAACTCTGGTTTTCTTCTTGACCTCTAAGATCCAGAAAGCCCAGTGCCTCACTAACACTTTCTGAGCTAAAAACTGATTCCGAATCCCTCCTGACTTCATTAGAGCAGGAAAATAACTTGCAAGAGAATAATTGACAGTGATCAATGCAAACATCAGTAACTTTTCTTGCAAGCTCAGATCTCCGTTTCGTTACAAGAGGCATCTAAATTTGCCTTCATAGCTACAAGGGGATCTTTCATATCACTGTATCTCGTCAAAGCTAGAAGAAGTATTGTATATCATATTTTCAAAGTCTGTAACCGCTGCTTCTTAGTTGATCATTTTTTATGAAAGCCACTACGCCTACACATCTAAATACTTACCTAGCTTTTCGAATCCACGGTCGATGCATTCGTCCGACTTAGGGTTTAGGGCTTTTCGGTACCTGTTTTCCAGTTTTTTTGGGTTGCCCCTAGGGGGGCAAACCCTCGGTTATGTGGGTTTGTGGAATATCCAAGCATATGCTGGCATATGCCTAGGATATTCTTGTGACTGCTAAAAACTGGCTTTTGCCAGTAAATTGGCGGTCAGCCCTGTTGTCGGATGGTGCTGTGCTAACCGCCTAACCGGAATGCAGTTTCGTTCTGTGCAGTGCAAGGATAAGGTTCTAACGTTATGTGCAGTGCAAGGATAAGGTTCTAGATTAAATCGTTTGCTCCAGGAATGGTCTTCTTGCAGTCTATGGCATGGTACGGTCTTCTTGCAGCCTATGCAGCAGCAGAATTTCTATAAGAGACAAGGTTTCTCTAACAAATGCAAGAATTATATAAGGGTAACAGGAGCATGGGTTCAGAAGAGATCAACACATTTGGAACTTTATTGCGGAAGTGTAAAAGTGCAAGTGATTTATCAACAGGTAAGCAGATTCATGATCAAATTATTCATAAAGGCTTAGAAAAAGATAGATATCTAGAGAACTTGCTAATTGAAATGTATGGCAAATGCAGAGCTTTGCATGAAGCTCGTCCTGTATTTGATTCTATGGATAAGAGGAATTGTTTTTCCTGGAACATGATGCTTGCGACTTGTACTCAGAACGGAGAAATCCAGCAAGCATTTCAGTTTTTCCACGAAATGCCTTATAGAGATGTGGTGTCATGGAACTCTATGCTTGCAGCATATATCCAACAGGGCTACTTGGATTCAGCATTTGACATTTTCCAGCAAATGCCTGAACCTGATGTTGTTTCATAGAATTCTCTGATTACTCGTTGCATCCAACATGGTCAGGTAAATAAAGCCCTTAAATTTTTTAAGGCAATGCCAAATCCAGATATTGTCTTCTTTACTACCATTCTTTTTGGCTATGCTCAGCAGGGACATCTTGATGAGGCTTTGCAGTTATTTCGAAAGACTCGGCCAGAAACCAGGGCGGACTCGGCGAGAAACAATTCTTCGTCAACTGACAGCAAAGAAAGAACAGGTTTAACATGCTATATACATTGGCGAGATTTTATTTATCCTTGTAAAAGTAATATTTACCAAAATTTTCAATATGCTTGGCTATAGATAATTGTTAATACTCGGCGATGCAGGTATATAGTCTTCAACAAGGAAGGCGTGATGTTGAAACTGTCTTTACAATGGGCATAATGGAACACGTAAACCTAGTACCACAGGCTGCTGGTGGTAATGCCCAAATATTTATAGTGATGGCTTTAGTAGTACTACTATAGTTGCATTTATTTATTCCACTTTATCATTCAGATACAGGAATGGTTGATCTAACCATGAATTGTGTTAAGCGCGTACCGGTGGATTTTCTGCTGGAGGTGGCCTATCAGGGAAATGGGTAAGAGTTATTTTAAACATGGTTTATTGTCTTTATCATTCTTGCTTATTAAATGTATGAATGAATGCAGAATGACCAATGGAGCTCTGTCTGGCCTCGTTGGAAGGTGAGTTACATTGATCTTTTCATAACATTCTTGCTAAGATGCTTAACCTTAGACGTGTCTTTGCTTATTGAATGATGAAATTTGCCTCGCAGTTTTGCTTATTCTTATAGGAATGTTTTTGGACGGAATTAGAAATTAAACATCTTGTTGGAGAGAGGCCAGATTGATTCTATGTTTCGAATAAATTATACGGATCCATGGATTGAGGGAGATGACAAACATACTTCCAGGTTAATTAACATTCCGGTACTTGTTTTTAGAGCTATTGTCTAATTTTCTAATGAGTGTCTCATTTGTCTTTTCTTTTTCTGAGCAAAACTCACGTAGTCCAGGTACTGTTACCCATGGGATACGGAGGGAAGCAAGCCCCTCAGGGTCTTTACATGGTGGAGTCACCATTGGCAGGCTCATTGCAGGTGTTGATTACAGCCGGCCATTACGGCCAAAATGGAGTGGCACAGCTGGCATAAGCTTTCAGGTCTATAAACATTTATAGAGCTCTTAATCCTCAATAAATTAGCATTGAAGTTCGGGAGATGGAATGACACTTGGCATATATTTCAGAGAGCTGGAGCGCGAGATGATCATGGACAAAGTCGTCGATATCTAGGGCGGGCCCCTCACCTTTAGGTCTGTTATGAACTAGCTTAGTCGATATGGATTTTTTAAGTTTGACATTGCATAGGTTTCACATTGTATTTCAGTGGAAAAGCATATGATGACATGTTAATTGGTAAACTGGAATTTGTTTACACAGATTCTGGTGATTATGGTTCCTCCCAGGTATGTGATGAACCTAGTCTATTTTGTTTAGACCTGATTGGTTTTCCATTCATCAAGTTTTTTCTTGGCTTTTACAGCTTGTTTTGAACACAGAACAAGGGTTGCCAGTTGCACCGGAGTGGCTTTTCTTTAATCGAATAAATGTACGTGCGAGGGAAGGTCTTCGCATTGGTCCAGTCCGATGTATTGCTAGGTATGATAGCAAGATCGCAGTTATGAAAGCTTTTCTGGTCATGTGAAGATAATACATTTATGGCTTGTACAGCTTTTCCTGCTGGTAATGTGCTAGGAGATCTTGCTCCTCATGAAGCTTTTCCTATAGGAGGGACAAATAGTGTTCGTGGATATTATGAGGGAGCAGTTGGCTCTGGGCGTTCTTGCATTGTAGCCAGTGCTGAAATGTCAATTCCATTGGTAATAATCTT
Organism: Isoetes taiwanensis; assembly: GCA_021234155.1. Taxonomy (NCBI): domain Eukaryota; kingdom Viridiplantae; phylum Streptophyta; class Lycopodiopsida; order Isoetales; family Isoetaceae; genus Isoetes; species Isoetes taiwanensis. The sequence goes on along the minus strand of JAJEKV010000020.1, from coordinate 2,366,914 downwards.
GCAGCTTCTTTCCAGAATTTTACTTCAATCTGAATGCAGCCGTCTTTGGGTCCTCTAATGATAGTAGTTTATATGTGCTCTTGGCACTATTCTGTGGGACTATTTTCCTATCACAAGAATAAGACTATAATAATTAGTAATATTGTTGTTAGCATGGTTTCTGAGGTAAAGCTTTCAGGCAATGAAACACAATCGCATTACTTTGTTGAAAATTGGCTCATTTTTTACAGTTTGGACCTACTGATTTAGGTTCCGGCCATAGTGTTCCAGGTAGTGACCATCTTCCATCTTATGACTTTGTATTGTATTTCATTGTGTCATGCTTCTCAACTATTGCTGGTACAGGGGATCCTGCCAGTGTTCGGGGCAAACCTGGAAGTGGCTATGGTTATGGAGCTGGTATTCGAGTCGAATCACCTTTGGGTCCTTTGAGGTTGGAGTATGCTTTCAATAAAAGTAATGCACGTAGATTCCATTTTGGCCTTGGATACAGGAACTAAATTCCTGCTATTGGCCCAAGGGCCCAATTCCTCTCCGAGTCGAATTGTGCATGCGAATTGTTTTGCACTACCGCTTGTCTTTGAATTTATAAATTCTTTGGGAGAGAACTCCCCTTCGGATTAGCAAGGTTTATGTTTTGTACAGGCCAGATAAGTATGTAGCATCAGCAGGTTGTGCCTTGAGTTTCGTACGTTGCATTGAGAATAGTTTCTGGGCATCATAGTACTCAGGCTATGTTCTTAATTGTGGATATTGTATAGTAAGGAAGTTATTAACATTTGAAGTGAGTGCCACATGCGAAAAATTACATTTGATTGGAACAATTTCATTAGACTTGTTTATCCCATGTCGAATATGGAATTATATCTTTGGCCTGGCAGTTCTGGAATGTTGATATATAGGCTGAAGTTGGGAGTCTGGCATTCCCAAAAAAAAAAGGCCACACAACCAATGAGAAAATCAACGGCCAGGGCTTTTTCGGTATTCCAAAATTTAAACCTATGTGGAAGAATGTTTGCATAACTCTAATAGCTAGCTCGCTCCTTATCACCGCTCACTCTTGTTTTTTGGGATTATTGTTTTCTAGCGTATTCATAGGAATATGTCAGATCTAGGGTTGGGAACTATACATCTTAGACCCATGTATTAAAAAATGCTCCCCATACAGCAAGGGTCATTACGCACTAGCTGTTATATTAGGTTAAATTGCTAACATAACGGAACTTCCTTTATGTTAGGGCAACGTAACATAAAGATTTCACTTCACTCACCATTAGATTGAAATTTAATATAACAGAAACCATTACATCTTGCTTGACACTACCTGTCACGCCGTTAGATTAAAAAAAAAGTTAATATAACGAAAATTGTTAAACATTACTTCACATTGATTGTCACGTTGTTATGTTAAGAGTCAATATAACGGAAACTATTAAATATTGCTACACATTGACTATCATGCCATTAGATTAAAAAATTGAATTGCAAATGGAGCTTAAGGGATGGGGTCCCCCTATAGTCAGAGTTGCTCCTAGCTAGACAATGCTCCAAAAATTTATCATGCTCATGTAGTTACAAGAATCCGATTTTGTTCACAAGCCCATTAATCCAAGATCTATGTGGTGGTGGCGTATATTGCCAAGGTCATACAGGCATTGAAACATGTATCGAGCAATTCTTGACATCCAAAAATACATCAAAGCTATCAGATACCCAATATTCATAGTAACATCAGACCCCAGGTGCTCTCTTCTATTTACTCCCACCTGACCTTCATGTTCTTCCTTTTCCTCTCCCACATTCATGTTCTCGACAATAACCTGTTCTACCTTTACCCACGAACTAATATTTGCAAAATAACCTCTCTATCCTCTACCCCACAAGCTAGGGTGGCCCCTGCCTCATCTTATACCATAGTTGGGACCTAAACCCGTTAGCCCTCAAATCACACACGGTTTCATTTAAGCCACTTTACCCTCAAGAAACTGGAGGGCAACCCTCTGTGCGCAGCACCTTGTTTTTTTAGGGAAAAACTACAAAATACCACATACCCTTCAGTTTTGATAATTTCCTGAGATGCCCTTGGTCAAAATACAAAGTATTGTGTATCTTTTAAAATTATTCAAATGCCCTTAAGATTTACATTTCCTTCCATTACAGAGGGCTGCGCTGGAACGTCACATTATTTACTTCCAGAAGGTGGTGGCTATGGATGAAGCCCGGCTGCCCAACCTTGCTTTGGCAGTGGCGATGGGCCCGCAGCGACTCAAAGCCTGTTGGAAAGACAAGCAAGCCCGGTGGTTCTCTATGGAATGTGCGGGCACACGGATGTGGGAAAGTGCATACAGAAGGAACGCTTGCTGCCTTGAAGCGATGCCGGATGCTTGCTTCATGGCCAAGCTTTGGGATGCAGAGGGCCTGTCACATGTCAAGGTGGCAAATTATCGACGGCGAGGTTAATCCCATGCTCACGAGGGGCCCACACCACTACGTGCACCCATCTACCCATGAAAAAGCCGGGGTGATTGCTTCCCATTCGCGCAGTGCACACCACCTCCGCATTGAGGCGGGGGAGATGGATTCGGGAGCAGCGTGAGGGCAGAGTGCATCCAATCGCCGTCAGCGAGCCATTGAGGATGAAAGTCACGCCCTCCGGGCACATGCATGGCGTCACGAGCATATCCGGGCTCGGTATGCTCGGTTAGTTGTGCCCCATCGGGCCTTGCATGAGCTACTGAGCACGGCCTCTGTAGGCTTGTTGGGATCGTACCTCCGGGAGGTAATGGATCGCAGCGGACTTCGGTTATGCCCCCCGTCCAGGCATTAACCTCGGTTTGTACTTGTGATTATGTATATAACTGTGCAGTATGTCAGCATCCTTATTGCTACTAAGGTTTTTCCCCCGAAAACCCTTCGGGGCGGGGGTTTTTTAATCCTGGTAGTGATACGCCTGCTGCTCTCTCTTTGTACTTGGGTCCCATAGGCCAGTTGGTCTCCGTGGACGATAAAATCATATTTTATTCTATTCTATTAATTTCCCAAATGCCCTTAAGTTTTCTTTGGATTTCTCAAACGCCCTTGAGAACTAGAACGTGAGATTTCCTTCAAATTTCAAATGCTTCAAAATTTACCAAATACCCTTAGGCCCTTCATATGCGCAAACTATGATCTCTGCTTGCATCTGTCACCACTTCTAAACTCCTACAAATCCTCTTTCTTGATTTTATTTGACTATAATAAGTTGTTATTTTAAATTGGATCGAATTATTGCTTTCGACAAGAGGATCATTGCAAATCGCTTGAGGAAATCGATGGGCTGAGAGCAAATCAATGGACCAGAAATTAATTTGGTGTCTTGCCTTCCTTTAAGGTACCGAGAATAGAAGTAGGCGTCTTTGCTAAAAAGGCGCCATGAATATCTGTTACAAAAGGGTATTCCATGAAATACGAAAAACTAGAGGGCATCGGGTGAAACTTAAAATTGTACATAGGGATATACGTTGACATGGGCATCTCAATAATTTATTTAAACTCGGGGGTATGTCGTGAATTCAACAAAACATAAGGGTATTTTGTGGTTTTTTTTTCTTTTATTTGGGTTTTGCAATATATATAGGACGTCGTCTTGTTATAGCCATGGGCATATCCGTGGTATATCCGTGTCTTTGACATATTATAGCCACGCCAAAAAAAACATACATGTGGACTTGGCGGTTTTTTTGCCATTTAAGGCTGGCTATAACATGCCCACGTCTGACATTTACCGCGATGGCTTTTTTTTGGGTTGTCGAAGGGAAAATCCTTTCCTTGATGGGTCAATAGTGGGGTCTTGGGCTTGGACGATCGAGATGGGTCTGGGGCCTGTTTGGACGCCCCAGGTGTTTTTAACACCTGCGTTAGGCAACATTAAGGGATGAGTTGGCCGTCATCCATCAGCGTTAGGCTTCGTTAGCTTTGAATCTGGCTGTCTCCTCTATTATTTTTTCTCCCCTTCTCCTCCGCTGCTCCCACCTTCCTCTCCCTTTGATCCATTCCGGTAGTTGTATTTTTATCTGGTCAGATCCTTTGTAAAATTGGAAACTTTGAGAAACACATAACCCTGTTGGATTCCTTGGAGTTGCCGTCATTTTCATGGCAGGATTCACTCTTTAATCACTCCTTCATGTATGCCGGTATGAGCAAATTTAAGGGCAACCCATAGTGCGCAAACACATTTTTTATTGTCGTATATAAAATGCATAAAGAAAGAAAGATCAACAAGAGACCAATTTATGATCTCAAAACTTCAGAGCCACAATGGAAGTGGTTACTTGGTGTGGCTTTTAATTGTTTCATCAACAAGAATACATGTGCTATGCTAATGGGTTCTACAACATCATGTTGAAACTTTTGTTGCCAAATTCTTCAGCATTATGACTTCATAAAGTTGTTATGTGTGCAACCTAGATGTAAGAGCATCTATCTTTATTGGATCTCTATCTTTAGTTCCTCCTGGTGTATTAACAAAAATGGTGGCTACTATATGCAATTTCTTATGGTGGGGTACCAATGCCACCAGTTATGCTTGGACAAAATGAATGGAGCTACATTACATGCCATGTCACTTAATCCGTTACTTTTCCTTAGGCCATGTGTAGTCCAAATTGGTTTGAACCACCAAGATATTATTGTTTTATATAATCTACCTTGTTTCCTGCAGTTTCATAACTCAACCGCTTAAATTAGTCTCGCACTTTTATATGAAAGAAAGAATGAATGATTTTTATCGTCCACTGAGACCAATATGAGTATAAGTCAGTCAATTCAATCCAAAATAAAATTCTACATCTCCCGTCGTATTTAAAAGGATCATTATGCAACCCATGTTACCTTCAAAGTATCCATATACCGGATATATGCCTTGCGACTGTTGGCCTCATGCCTTTTAATGTTCCGTTTCGTATTCTTTTCACTGTGAGTGGTACGTCGCATTTCACGTACCATACATTCTCTCAGAGTTATGAATTGCACATTACATGTCCTTTCAAAACTGATCACTTTGAAAATGATGCTAATTGTGCGACTTATAATCTCACAACACCTCTTTAAGGAGGGGAGACTTTACCTTCTAGCATGTCATGTGTACCTGGGAGCAACCTGAGGCCCCTTGGAATAGCCTTGACGTTGCGGATAGCATCATTCTCAAGGAGGGGAAAATGTGACATTCCACATATTTATATGCTATACGTAAAAATACATGACACGTCGCCATTAATACTTAATGGTGTATTAATTATTCATGTTATTAATTAACAAGGTAAGGTTAGCTATGCTAGAATTTGATATTAGTTAAAAGCCAAGTATGCTAAATTATTAATAAATTAGTCATTAACTATGTTAACTAATTGTTAATAATTTAGTTTAAAGGGTGCCACCTGGCCCAAATCGATTGGGCAAGGTAGAGCTGCTAACTTTGGGTCACCCAAATTGGGGCTTTCACTCCAATTTGCCTCAATTCGAATTGGAGAGGGAGGACCTTATTCAACCAGCAGAGCATGGAGGGCCTGGGAGATGGGAGATCTAGCTCAGATACCAGTTAGTAGGCTTAGTTAGCTTGAGATTCTAGATAGAGATTAACCCTGGCTTAGAGGGATGATTAATCTCTTATTGATGTTCTATTTGAAGTTATGAATGACTTTATGGATTGTGGTAGATCTTCTGCTGCACCTCTTGTGCTTATGGGATTACAGGGAGTAGAGTCATAAAAGCTATATAGAAGTAGAGATGTTTCCAGCTATAATTCTTAAATCCCAATAAATGTGGCATGTGCACATGAGCCCTCTTGGGTGGGGATGGTATGTTGTGGTTGAGCACCATACAAGGATCATGGTGATAAACTGGAGGTGGAACCTTGCCTAGCATGTCTACAAGGTTCCTATAGTGTGCTATGCTTATGGCGGGTCACTATATGTGGGCCGGGTATGGGTCTCGCACCCCCTGGGTCGCAGGATATATGCATATAGGGACATCTTAGACTCGACGAGTGTGGTTGGGGTCAGGTACGGATGTGGGGGTACCAGTGGTGCCACAATCCTCTAGCCAACCATGGAACCATCGTGCTCTGAAAGGGGATTCCTCCCTTTCCTGCCCCATCGGACCGGGGAGATATAACCTAGAGTAGTCTCATAGGGTGGTTCCAGGAGATTACATCTCTGGAAGGCTACAACCATAGCATGTTCCAGCCTGTCTGCAATTTGTGCACAGGAGGGGCAGATGGAGTGGACTACCCTAGCCATTGTTCTATGCCAGCCAACGCCATTGTCATGGTTCTGTCTGTTGTTATTCGGAGGCCCTAACTGTTAGTTGATCCCCTTGGAATCTGAGCCTGGGGTAGAACCTTCATTCTTGATGCATTTTGTACGTATATTATTATTATGTCATGTTATCTTGATGATGGATGGACCACCCTTCGTGGTGGTATATTATATATTTGTATTGTTACCAGGTGCTAGCATGTATGTATGCTTCTGCTATATAGGATTCTTATAGAAGGCGTGGGACGAACGACACCGTTGTGTCCTTCACCCAGACACTTGCCCATCACAAGTGGTCCGAGTCAGCCGGAGGGCCTGTCCATGGCGATGAAGTCGCTATGGAAGGAAAATTTCCGTATTTATACAATGGGAGCATCGTATAGGTTTGGGGAGCATCACAGTATATGTGACCTGTTTAATAATCTGGTGCACAAGATGAGCTCTGTCACCCCCATGTTCAGTAAGCCACCCTTCCAATTGGCCAATGTACGGGCCAAACAATGTTGAAGAGAGCGGGTCCTGTTGAATAGTGCAGTCAGGATGGGCACTATTGGTGGTCCTACACATTTGAGCAGCTCTGCTTGCATTTCATCCAAGTTGATTGCCTTGCCATTGGCAAGACGATGCAGGTCCTATGGGAGTACCTCTCTCGGACCTCGAGAGGACCATAGAGCTGGCGCAAGTATTGTACCCATTGGTCAGGGTTTGTGTAGGACTTTTTTGCAGAATATCCTGGGATCTGTTCCAGGAGATGGAGCAGTTCCCTATGGTGCTCTACAATATATCTGTTTTCTTGCCCTTCAAAAATAGATGGTATTGTTTGATTGTAAGCAGGAACAAAGCAAGTTCAGTAGCCTGTCGAAGCCAGCATTTGAGCTCTCTACATTCAACATCAAACCACTGGTTACATGGAATTGAAGTCCTTGATATCCTTCGTGGGATGCTTCTATCAAAGGATCTCTTGCCGGCAGAAGCACTCTTTCCAAATGGTCCGTCTATTTCAACGACGTGGAAAGCTGCAGAATTTCCTCCAGGATGATTGTGAGCATCTCGGCATAGGTTTTTGCGTGGTCGTAATCCAGTCGCGGCTGGGGCAAGTGAGGAGTGGGAGCACATATGGCCCAAACTTATTGCTAATCTACCTGGAGGAAAAGCAGCTAATGATCTGAGTCTATCTAGAGAAGATGAAAAACCTAAATTAGCCAAGAAGATGGGAAAAGGGATGGAATTGGGCAAGGATAGATTTCTGAGTTCCAAGGAAGGGCGTTAGAAAACGGGACAAGGTCTGAGTTTCAAGTTCCATGTAAGATAAATGATCGAAGCTGTCTTAGGCCAAATCGTTTCATTATCTAGTTAAATTCCTTTGAAAAGTTGTATGGTGGGGAGGAGTAGGGGTTGAATTGTTGGGCATATTATCAGGAAAATGCAAGCCATCTCTTTGGACATTAGAAGACACTTCCTTTTCCTCCTTTCTTTATACATATATCTGCAAACCAGATCTATCTACGGAATTTCTAGCAAAAGCAACATCCATTTCATCTAAAGATCTCCTAGCTGCAAGAATCTCATCCACAAGCAAAACATCTTCCAGAACTATAAAATTTTAGAAAGGGGGCAAGTAGATCGGACAAGAAGCCATATATTGACACAATGTACATGGAAGACATGCTTGCATTCAGGCAGGAGCCTTAGATTCTCATTTTTTTTGTATCTATGAAGATCGACGCTCCATTCTATTCCATCCTTCTAGCCCTGTAGGGATAAAAAAGAAAAAGTAAGCATAGCTTCTATTTCAGCACAGTTCAGACCTGTACTAGTAATGTTATCATGGGGCCAATGTTGGCAGATCATTGACTTCTTTTGCAGTACTTCGCATAGATTAGAAGCAAGAATGTTAAAGAAAACATAGTTGTTAAAACCCCTACTATTGCTGCTATGCTGGTTTGAAAGATGTTGCAACCATTCTGATGTTCCCGGTAAAAGAGTGCCCTCCCGATAATACTGGAAAGAAAATAACAAATCCAAATGCCATTTTCTTTTCTAAATTTGCACAGATCCGGTGCATGTAGAAAAAATAAAGATGCATGCGAACACGTGGCACAATCTTGGCCATCCATATAGGAACAGGGACAAATGGACAAATCCAAGCTGTCGATCGAGCAAAGGGGCATTTAGAGAATTTTCATCGTCGTTCAGGGCGGGCAGACAAACAACATGGTTTTATAATAGATAGATAGATAGTCTTTTAACGTCACGCCACTAGGCAGCATGTATGAGGGGTGGTTATGACTATGGAGCATGAGATTATGGGCATTTTTTCTTGTATCTTGTGCATCTGAGCTTTGTTTGCGATGATATTTAGCTTTTTGGAAAATTTGTTTCAAAAGCTTTACAATGTTATCAATTTTGATAAGGTTTTCCATCAAATTAGAGGCTAGATTATGTCACATTTAAGGCTCTGGGACTTGAACCCACTACCTCTGGAGTGGTAGCTGTGCATCCTAACCGAAAAAGGCACAATGATTTGGATGAAACTGAATTACATGCTCCAAACCTGATGGTTAAGCGTCACACTATCCTCCCCTCAAAGCCCCCCTCCTTGAAGGCTTGCAACCGGGGGAATTTGGGGCGGACCGAAATCGATCTGCAAGGAACTGAAACCAAGGAGTGTGACGACAACCATCTAGACCTCCAACCCTATTACGGGTTGCCCTGACCAGTAGAGCATGAGTTATCCAAATCATACTGTCACATTTAAGGGTCTGAACGAGACTTGAACCCACTACCTCTGGAGTGGTAGCTGTGCATCCTAACCAAAAAGGCCACGATGATTTGGATGAAACCAAATCACATGCTCCAGACCTGATGGTTAATCGTCACACTGTCCTCCCCTCATGGTCCTCCTCCTTGAAGCTTGCAACCGGGGGAATTTGGGGCGGATCGAAATTGATCTGCAAGGGGACTAAAACCAAGGAGTGTGACGACAACTATCTGGACCCCCAACCCTATTACGGGTTGCCCACACCACTAGGGCATGAGTTATTCAAATCATACTATCACATTTAAGGGTCTGAACCGGACTTGAACCCACTACCTCTAGAGTGGTAGCTGTGCATCCTAACCGAAAAGCCCACGATGATTTGGATGAAACACCGGAATCCCCTACCGGTTCTTGTCTGCTCTGATCCTAAGTTTTTTGCTCGTATTTGGTGATTTTATATATATGGAGGAGGTTTCAACTTTATTACAGCAGGTTTGGCAGCTTGTTCAAGTATGCCAGCAATCGCAGTTGGATAATAAAGAGCTTAAGGAACGTGTTCCTTCACATGAATCTGCTTCTAGCTCTGGATAAAGGCTATCAGAGCCTAAGATCAGCCTGCCAGAGAAGTTTGATGGCACTCGGTCCAAGCTCCGTGGTTTTTTGAATCAGGTCAGGCTTATGATCCAGCTCCACCCTCATAGATATCCCACGGCCCAGGAACAAGTTGGGCTGATTGGTTCTCTCCTCACAGATCTAGCTCTAAGTTGATTTGCTCCTTTATTAGAGAAAGGAGCCCCAAAGCTGCAAGATTTTGCTGCTTTCACTGCAGAGCTCGAGGCATGCTTTGGAGACACCGATCGTCAGCACACAGCAGTCACAAAACTTTGCAATCTAAGGCAAGGCTCTCGCCCAGCTTCAGTATATGCATCAGAATTTCGTCAAATTGCGGTAGATACTGCCTGGGATGATGTTGCACTTTGAGATTGTTTCTGAAGGGGGTTACGTGATTATGTCAAAGATATGATGTTGTCTATGGAGGACCCTCAGACTTTGGAAGAAGTCATCAGATTTGCAGTTCGATGTGATAATCGGCTCTTCGAACGTATGCAAGAGAGACATAGTCAGGTCTTCCCAATCACACAAGTGCCTGTAGCTACGCCTTCCCCGATCTCATCTGTAGAATCCAGCAGGTCTGAACCTGAGCCTATGCAGATTGATCGGGCAGTTTGAGGACCTTTATTTGCCGCCGAGAAGTAGCGTCGGAGAGAGGCTAATCTTTGCTTCTACTATGGAGGAACTGGACATATTGCTCGTGGATGCCCTGTGAAGCGCCCAAATCAGTCAGGAAACTTCAGGGGCCGGTCCCAGTAGTAGGAGTCTCTCATCGGCTGGCCGCCTTTTCTCAGACTCCTTCCACACGTCTTGACATGTTTATTCCATTGGATAAGGTCAGCAAGGCATTCTTCATCTCTATATCATTGAAATCAGAGGTTGGAAGATTGGAAGCATTGGAGCAACTTGATTGTGGTGCAAATGCTTGCTTTATGGATAGTGCATTCGTCAGTAAGCACGCCATTTCTAGAAGCAAGGTTGAGCAACCTGGTTTTGTCGAAGTGATTGATAGATAGGAGATCTCCTCGTGTACTGCGCCTCTTCAGGTTTTATTTGAGAGAGTTTCTTGTAGTTTCCTTCAATCTCATCGCTCGCCCACATGCGCCAATAGTCTTGGGTCTGCCCTGGCTCGAGCTACATAACCCACAGATTGATTGGCGTATTAGATCATTTCAATTTGCTGGTTCTAACTCTAGTTCCAGTTCATCTGCAGTTCAAATCTCTACACCAACATCGACTTCGGTCCGTGCAGTATCGTGGGCTCCTGATTCCGTCCTTGTTGTTCCTGTTTCTGCTCTATGTTCTGATTCGACTCTTGCCTCTGCTCTAGTTCATACCTCAGATTCTGACCATATTCTCGATGATGTCCCAACTCCAGCTCCAGTTTCTGCTCTTGCTCCTGCTCTTGCTCTTGTTCCAGTTCCTGCTTCTGCTCCTGCTCCAGTTCTTGCTCCAATCCCTTCTCCAGTTCCAGTTCCTGTTCCTGTTCCTGTTCCTGTTCCTGTTCCTGTTCCTGTTCCTGCTCATATTCCTGCTCCTGCTTCTGTAGAGGCTTCTTCACGCCCTCAGTTTTATATCTCGAAGATTTCTCTTCGCGAGTCATTAAATCTGGAAAGCAAGATCCAAGTTCAGTATTTGCAATCCACGTTCACCTATCAGCTAGCTCGGCACCAATGAAGACTGCTCCAATGCTCTCAGATAAATATGGCGACTTCTCTGATGTTTTTGACAAAGTCGAAGCCAGCAAGCTTCTAAAGCATCGTCCATATGATTGTCCTATTGATTTGCAGCCCGAGACAATGGCACCATATGGTTTGATATATGGTCTATCTCCTGCTGAGTTGAAGGTTTTGCGGGATTATATTGAAGATAATCTAGCCACTGGTTTCATTCGACATTCTCAGTCCCCTGATGGAGCGCCTATCTTCGTCGTCAAAAAGAAGGATGATTCGCTGCGTCTGGTCGTTGATTATCGTGGCCTCAATAAAATCACAGTGCCGAATTGGTATCCACTTTCTCTGATCCCAGAGTTGTTGGAGCGATTCCAAGGTGCGCATTATTTTACAAAGATTGATCTTCGGGATGCCTACAATCTTATCTAGATCCGGGAGGGTGATGAGTAGAAAACAATTTTTCGTACTCGGTATGGCCATTTTGAGTACACAGTTATGCCGTTTGGACTTATCAATGCTCCAGCAGTATTCCAAGCATGTGGCCAATGATGTCTTTCGAAAGTTCTTAGATACTTTTGTTATCATCTATCTGGATGATATTCTTATTTATTCTAAGACTCTCGAAGAACATGAGAGGCATGTTCGATAGGTCCTTCAGAAGCTTCGTGAGCACGGGTTATATGTCAAACTTGACAAGTATCAGTTCGAGCAGGATAATGTGGAGTTCCTTGGCTATCGTATCACTCCACATGGAGTCTCTATGGATCTTGAAAATGTCAGCACTGTTTTGGAGTGGCGAACACCTTCATCCGTTCGAGATGTTCAGTGTTTTCTTGGGTTTGCCAATTTCTATCGGCGTTTCATTCGGGATTATTCGGAGGTAGCCCTTCCTTTGACACGCCTCACGGTTAAGGACATGCCATTTGAATGGAGTGTGGAAACGGAATCTGCCTTTGTTACTCTGAAGTATGCTTTTACCACGGCACCAGTTCTTGCTCATGCAGATCCTTCGCGCCCATATGTCATTGAAGCAGATACTTCTGATTTTGCTTTTTTTGGAATCCTGTCACAAGAGGGGGATGACCATGAAGTGCATCCAATCGCCTATCACTCATGGAAGTTTCAGGCTGTTGAAATCAACTATCCCATTTATGACAAGGAGTTACTGGCGATAGTGGATTCTTTCGAGGAGTGGAGACGTTTCCTGGAGGAATCTCCTTATAAGGTCACAGTCTATACGGATGATCGAAATCTAAAGTATTTTCAGTCTGTTCGAGTGTTCAATCGTCGGGGACCCGATGGCATACTCAAGTATTATCCTGTATTGATTTCGTGATCAAGTACCACCCTGGATCCCTCCAAGGAAAGCCTGATGTCTTGTCTCGATGCTCTTACCTTGAGCCCAAGCTAGGTGATCCTACATTTGATCAGCAATCACAGGTTATTCTAGGGCCTGGTCGTTCCAGCTTATGACTCTCATTTTGTTCGAGAGGCCTCATGATACATCCTTGTTGGAGTCTATTCAAGCATCTCTGCCCTTCGATCCATTGGCTCAAGATGTATTCTCACACCTTGGCTCTGCATCATCTTCTCAGCAAACGCGATCAGACTAAGATCGTTTTGAGGTTTGAGATGGACTCCTGTTCTGTCATGGGCTATATCAGATTCTTTGCCAATCTTGACATATTCCTCCCGTATTTCTTACGTATTTTCCACGTATTTTTCTTATTTTCATGTAGGTTCATGACAAATTACGCCTATTTTACCACTTTCAGTAGAGACGATGGCTTTGGCATCCAAAGCAGTAGCAAAATAGTGCGAGTCTCCTGCCATTTGGTGATACACAACCTCCCAGTAGCTGGCAAATAGGTTAAAAACTCAATTGACAGCTATTTGCCTTTGGTACTTTTCCAAGAATTTTTTTTCCTTTCTTGCAAGAAGGCACTGCGAGTATAGGTATGAAAGTTAAGAGGAATTTGCATAAAACAATTTCAAATCCTAATGTAGTTTATCAACCTCAAGCTAATGATGATGCTTGAAAGACATCTGATTCTGCTCCAAAATCTCATATCAAAGATTTAGTGATTGGATTTGTAAAAGAAAAAATACAAATGCTTCTAGAAAGGCTAGAGCATCTACTGCTCTATAGATGTTATCCGAAGGGAGTAAAGATGAGTTGTTGGAAATTCTAGATACATTAAAAGGTCGACAGACTCAGCTTCAACAACAATTACCTTCCAATGATATATTTTACCAATAATATAATTCAAACCTCTGGTATTCCTGTGGTTGAGGTGGACCATCAAGCTCATATTAAGTGTGTTGAAAACTTATTCTCTTGTGCAGTCCTTGACTATTTTACTAGTGCTTACTTAGATTTCTCAAGATTTTGTGTTTGGTTATCTCATCGTTTGTGACGCCTATAACTTTATCCCTTTTAATCTATCAAGTTGTTGTAAAAAGCTTTGCTTTGATTATATTTGATAATAGTGATGTAGTGGATTCATTATATCGAGAGGGACTGATCCACTTGGTGGAGAATATATAATGTACCAATATTATTCTCTTGGTTTTACACCGAGTATGGTTCGAGCATTAAAGATGCCTTGTTGGTCCTCGATATCGAATGTTCATCCAGATTTTATAGCTCATCAATTTTTAGTAGCAATTGTAATTGGACTTGGGCTTCATATCTCACATTCTATCATGAATGGTTTGAGGATATGTGAAAAATGGATCTCGGTATAAGAAGTTGGACATTAAGCTATTGAACGGTCTAGAATTGACTCGCTTATTTTCTGATAAGGAGGCCTTTCTTGGCTTTCGTCCAGGCTTTTGTGCATCTCAGCCATCTGTTCAACCTTTCCCGTTGTCTTAGGTTCAAGATTACACTGTTGTTTCTTCATCTATTCATGATAAGTCGCATTTAATTAAAGTGGGTCAGATCTCGATGTTTGGGACTCAGACTGAAAATGGGACTCATACTATTTTTTTTTTTTTTTGTGAATTGAATGCTTGAATAGAATTTTTTCTTAATAAAACAATAAAAGCATTTACAAAGAACAATCCGAGAAATGAAGGGGAGACGGTGGAAAAAGAATGGTAGGAAGGAAGGGGAGATGGAAGGGAGGGAGGGACGGAGGGAGGGAGGCAAAGGAGCAGGGGAGAGGGAGGAGGTAGGGGAGAGGTAGGAGAGGCAGGGAGGGGAGAGAGGCACGAGAGAGAGGAGAGGGGTTTAGGAAGGAAGGAAGGAAGGAAGGAAGTTACTTTTATCGTCCACGGAGACCAATCGGTCTATGGGACCCAATACAAAAACGCAGCAAGCGGATTACTGCCCGGATTAAAAAACCCCCGCCCCGAAGGGTTTTCGAGGGAAAAACCGTGGCAGCAATCAGCCTGCTAACAAACTGTGCTAATCATATAAAATGCAGAAACATCCCAATATATACAGTCATGCACCACCCCCGTAGTGCCTAGTCAGCGGACAGCCAGGCGGGGGCAAAGGTGACCTCGCAGCAGTCCGGTACCTCTCCCGGATGTATGACCCGGGACGGCACGCATGACGGTGTGTTCATCAGCAAATGCAAGGGCACGTCCAGCCGTACTAAGGGAGCGTATCTCGCCCGGATCTGACTGAACGCTGGGCAACTCTGGAAAGTGTGAGACTCATCCTCAATGGCACCCGGATTTAGCAAAGCCCGACAGAGTTTGTCTGGCGGGGCTCCCCAATCCACCAGCCCGTCTCGATGCGAAGATGGTGGGCACCTGGGCGAATGGAGGCAATGAGTCTGCGCTTTTTCAGGGGCAGCTGGGAACGCAGGTAGAGCTGTGGGCCCCGGGCTAACACGGGGTTGATGTGCTCCTTGTAATGGGCCATTTTGACCTGCTCTAGAGCAATGGGGTCCCAGAGCTTGCCAAGGAAACAAGCATCTAGGTACTCCCTTGGTGTCACGATCGGGTTGCGCGCCCGGTATGCGCATCTGTGCTCCCGCGCGTTCCATCTGGCGAACCACCGATCTCTCTTACCCCTCCAACAGGCCCTAAGCGCTTGCGGACTCATGGCCGATGTAAGCGGTCGCGGAGCCGAGCATCACCCATAGTAACCACTTTACGAAAATAGGCGATGTGTCTATCAAGGGCTGCCACTGAAGCGGCAAGAATCCGGTTTCTGCAGCGAGAATCGATAGGGGACTGAAGGTTTCACCCCAAGTGCGTGCCAAAAATGCCTTACACTTTTGCTCCAAGTCATTCCAGTCGCCAAAGAGACGCCAGGGCCCCAAACCTCGACCCGTCTGAGGAAGGGCGAGGGCTCGACCGGTGTGCGAAGCAGATGTGACCGATGGCCCCAATCATATAGCTCGCTGGTATTTGTTGTTACGCATGGCATAAAGCGCTTTCGGCCTTCTTGTCACCCATAGCGGATAGACGCCTCCCCTCCAGGCGAGGAGGGGAACTCCACCCCTAGGTACTTGTAGGTGGGCGTGGCGCCCACAGGCTGCCCCGATATGTGAGTGCGGGGAGGCATGGGGTGGCGTGAAGAGGATATGAGAACCACCCGGTCTTGGCGGATTGACGCATGTCGTAGCGACAAAATGTGTCTAGGGCATCCGGTGAGACCGCATAGCCGGGGTGTGGGCAGCCAGCCAACATCGTCGCATAGATGAGTGGCGGATGACCTGGTGCAAAAGCGTATCACGATCCCCATGCTTTCGAGAAGCGGGGCTCTAACCGATCAATGTAGAGGCCAAAAAGTGTTGGCGAGAGGGGGCAACCTGCTTGGGACCCCGATACTCTTGGTGAATGCTTGGCCCGTCGGTACGCATCCCGCCAAAACAACTCTCATACAACTTGTATATGGCATTACGCGCGGGCATGGAGCCCCGATTGGCGTAGTCTAGCCTACGACTTTTCGGGGGACCCGTATCAAAAGCCTTTGCGAAGTCCACAAAGCGGCAATACAAAGTCCGGATGATTCCGGCTGTCTTCAATCAGTGCCCTTGCGTAAAGATATGGTCAATCGTTGAGTGGCGGGGTCGAAAGCTTGCCTGTGTGAGGGGCTCGCACATCCGTTGCCCTACGCCCGCCGGGTCAAGCCGCTGCTTTCGAGAATGCCGATAGCGGTTTGGCAAATCTTGAATGACCATGATCGTCAGGTAATTGGCGGACGATTGTGGGTCGCCCGCCTTGTGAATGGGAACAACCCCGCTTGTGGTCCATTGTCTGGGAAACCCTCTGCAATGCTCGCTGTTGAGGGGTAGTGAGGACCGGCACAAGCGGCTGCCCCGCCCCCACTTGAGTAACTTCGGCCGCATACCATCGAGGTCACCCTTCCCATTAGCTAGCCGTTGCAGGCCCTCCTCAACATCCTCGGCCCACGAGAACCAATGGGGGGGCCATCTGTGGGGGTATGGGCGTCTGGCCCCACGGGCGGGTCATAGAGCTGCTTGCAAGTATCGCATTCCCCACGCCGGGTGTGATGTCCCCAGAGGTCGGGCTGGCCTTCAAGCACTCTGCGCCAAAAGGTTCGAGGATGAGTGTCCGGCCAGGCCGAACATCTCCCCTCGATGCTTGGCAAGGTACCGCGCCTTTGTGTCCTTCCCAGGATGGGCTGGCATCGTGTGTGGTGGCCTCGCAAGCGGCACTGGATCGAGGATGTGACGGAGCTGCCGCTATGCTTTCTTTCTGAACCGCATCAAACCATCGATTACGCGGGAATGTTGCTGACCCCGAGCGGCGGCGACGGGGGTCTGCCAAAGCACTGGCCCGCCGCATCCCGTAATAGCGAAGTCACCGGTCTGCTGCGCTCTAGTGTGGAGGTCCAAATTACCGGGAGGGCGCCCATGAGCATCTCGGCGTAGTCCTCTCGCCGCGCTCATAATCGAGTCTCAACCGAGGACGGCGAGGGGCTGGCATAGTGGGGGGAAAGGGGCAAAGGGGCAAAAGAAGGGAGGGAGGGAGGGAGGGAAGGAAAAGATGGTGGGAAGATTGGGCAAAGGGGGGAGGGTTAGGGGCAAGGATGAAAGGGGCAAGGAGAGTTTAGAGGGGGAGAGGATCTCCTCTCAACCTTCTCGACTCACTAGTCGAGAAGGCATAAGGCCCAAAAAACGCAAGGCCAAAATGAACCTAAATAATAAAAAAAGAAATGAATAGCAGCAGAGGTAGAAAACGAGTAACTGAGGTAGATAAAGTCTGCAGACAAAGCTTCAGCTGTTTCCCAAGAACATGCTATGGCGGCTCCAGTATTCCCGATATTACAGATCTGGAGGCGCCGAATCCAGAAGAAGAGGAGGCGATCCAAAAGGAAGCTGCACGAAGAAAAAAATCTGGCATGTTCAAAGGGGCATTTTTTTTAAAGCAGCGACAGAGTTATGGCATATTTTTTTCCTAAAGCAACGCAGCCGATTCATAACTGATGTAGTCGTTTGAAGCAGATTCATAACTGATGTGGTCATTTGAAGCAGCCTTCTGTTGATTATCGAATCAAGCATCAGCTCTTCATCTTCTTTGCAGTCGGCTACTTATCCGCCGCTGCACCCCCCATTCGCAACCTTCTTCAATCCTGTACAAGCATTCTTCACCAATTTATTCCCAATACTAAAACCCTAGAAAAGGGAAGAAAGCATTCTTCACCAATTTGTTCACTGCGCATTGGAGCTTTTGATCCTCCTCCGAGCCTTCTGGGTTTGTCCTTAGGTTTGCTACTTGCTCGCAAATTTGAACTTTTCCAGTTTTTTTGTTGTCGATCTCTTCCGCTTAAAGGAAAAGAGGGCTCTTAAGAGCTGGAGATGGCTGTGTTTGCTTCCCTGGTGGGACAATTTGCAGCAACGCTTTGGTAGATTCGGTTTGGATTTGCGGCTGCTGTTGATTTAAAGGGCTTCATGAGGGAGCACTTCCGGCACCATCTTGTAGAGATGGTGGGTCTTCTGATCCATCACAATAGCCGAAGGCATGGCGAGGCTATAGAGTGCCGGAAGAAACTTGTGACCCGTATTGGGCTCACATCCGGAGGCCTTGCTAAAAGTATAGAGCTTTTTGGGGATTATATTGCCAGACAAATCGGCCTTGCAAAAGATAGCTTGGAAGACCAGCATTTGGCAGATGTTGCAAATGAATATTTCCCAATTTATTCACCGAGAAAATCATCCAGTTATGTTGAGAAATGAACCTACTATGATTGGGTGGAAAGGCTGGGGATCGAACCCAGGACCTCTTGCTTGCAAGCCAAGTACTCTACCACTGAGCTACCGGCCCTTTGAAGGGCTTTCGGCACTCTTCCACTGGGTCATTCTTCATGTGTGCCTATTACACATGCTCCAGCATTCCAACATTCCCCCTTAATGGGCACACCAATCCATTCCAGCCTTCACCACAATCCACATGCTCCCCTCCTCGGGCAACTCCACCACTGCGGGAGTTGGGCTTTCCACTGGCCAAGCTTTTTGCTTCTCACCCCTACACCACTAGGGATTATCCCGATGCGATTAAGCACCCTTTACTTGGGACCATGGCTCTGATACCATGTTGAGAAATGAGCCTACTATGATTGGGTGGAAAGGCTGGGGATCGAACCCAGGACCTCTTGCTTGCAAGCCAAGTACTCTACCACTGAGCTACCGGCCCTTTGATGGGCTTTCGGCACTCTTCCACTGGGTCCAACAAGTTATTCATGGCTGCACTGTTCATCGACCCAGTGCAAGCTTCTGGACGCATCGGCCTGCAGCTAACACAAATGCCTGTATCAGCCTGCAGGCAAAGCAAATGCCTGTATCAGGCCTGTATCAGAAAACAATTAGTTTCGACGGATCTACAGACCTACTGCTTAATCAGCAGGAATGCCGGATCCAAAGCTTCAAGCTCTTTCATTTTCAGATCTGCAGCCTTCTTCAGCAGTACCTTGCATGGCCATGGTTTTACTATTCTTGGAACAGTCTCCCTAGCTTTTTGGAGAGCGGCTTAAGCTTGTCTACCACAATGCCACAGTAGAAAAGAAAGGAGTCGAGGATCAAGGCAGACACGCCATGAGCTTCGATGCCATAGCCAGGATATTGGGTGTTCTCCATCGCCACGATTATGGGTGTAAGTGTACCAAATCTTGGGCAGTGACACATGTCCTAAATCTCTTCTTTTTCAAAGGTATGTACCAAATCTCCCCCCTTTTTAAATTTCAAATTTCGAATTTAAGCATGGGTGGGAGAAAAAAGCGGGATATAGAGTGTACGTAACAAAAAAAGGCAAGGTATAGCGTGGCCAATGCGATATTTATCTAAGGCCAATGGGTATGGATTAAAATATTATATCTAAATTCTAATGAAATAAATTCTAATGCCATATATGTTATATATTATTTTAGATTATATTATATTGTTTTATCTCGTCTTATTATTAAAATCCCATTTTTTTTAAGCAGAAAAAAAGCGGGGCATCAATGGGATATTTATCCAAGGCCAATGGGATATTATAATGTCTATATTATTTTAGCTCATATTATATTGTCTAGCTCATCCTATTATTAGTCCCATTTTTTTTAGCGTGCATTCATTTTGTATATGTATACATAGAAAATGCATAGGATATGGTGTGCATTAGAAAATGGAGTGTAAAATGTTTGCGTGTAATTTCAACATGTGCAAAGTGTTTTTTTTTTATTTGTTAAGTTGTATATAACAAATAAAAAGAGATTTCAACCTTTTGGCTGCCTATGGAGAGAATTACCTACAATACAATGAGAACATATTTTCATTAATAAATGAAATGAAGGTCACAACTAGAAAGTGATATGATCAACTAGAAATCATCAATTCTCAGCCAATAATTAATCGGGCAAGATTCTAAGTAAAACATCCTCGAACAATATTGGTTGTATCATAGCAACATCTGTCGTAGGATCCACACCAAGCTCTTTATGCATGATGTAGAA
This sequence comes from Isoetes taiwanensis, assembly GCA_021234155.1. Taxonomy (NCBI): domain Eukaryota; kingdom Viridiplantae; phylum Streptophyta; class Lycopodiopsida; order Isoetales; family Isoetaceae; genus Isoetes; species Isoetes taiwanensis. The sequence continues at coordinate 2,346,658 of JAJEKV010000020.1, read as the reverse complement.
CAAGTGTTTGCAAGGAATGTACCTATGTTTCCTTTCACTGTTCATGAAGTCTTCACAAGTACAACTAGGCTCTCTTCTGATAGAGACTTTATAGCTATTGTTGTCTTTTCCAATAAAGAAGTCCACATGGCTTTTATTTAGCACAACCTGCTGAGTCACAACATAGCCTTGCATCTGGTAGCTTGAATTTAAACGGATCTCACTATCTCTATTTAGTTTATTCCTCATATGCACAACTCTTCCACATCTTCTTAGCTGGCCTTTACCACTATCTCTATGCCTTTGGCTGCTAGCCAAAGTTGTTGGGACAACCTCTTCTACATGTCTACCCAAGCCCTCAATGTTAAAACCTGCATCCTGCAACTTGCTAATTTCAGATTGTGTTAAGTTCACCCCTTTTGCTACAGGCCACATAACAGGACGCACAGGCGTCGACAATAACATTTTCGAAGGGAACCAAGTATGTTTAACATCATCAGAACAAAACCAAAAGAACTGAGATTGAGTACCTCCAGAATACTTTCGGACACCATAGTAACAAGGGGCTACAACAGAGGAAGTACCTTTGTTTATAAGCTTGTCACATTTTCGTGCTCCAGGTTTAGTTTGTCCTTGGCATCTAACTTTGCTACCTGGTTCTGTCCTTCTCAGAGCCCAAAATGAGTCATGTAGGATCTTCTCTTGCACAAGGATGTCTGTTGTGTTCTTGAATAGGTTCTTAACAACAGGATCTGAATGTGGAATTCTAGATGTATTTCTCATTTGCTTGTCTGGCCTATGTGAACCATTCTCATCTGTCAGATCTATAGTTTCTGTCATTCTAGCTCTTTTATGGACAGTCTGCTCATTGCCTCCTGCTCCACTATCATGGATTGGCAAACCCATCTTGCTGGTGGTCTGATTTATAATATTGACAGCTTCTGCAGGCTTGACAGAACTGGCCATTCTTTGTTCAAATCTTTGTATTAAAGAGCTGATGCCAGGTCCTGCTCCAACATAATTGTGGTCTAAATGTGATCTGTATTTTGTACTTTGAAGAACAGCCTCAGTAAGATAAAAAATGCAAGCATCATATAAGCTCATGGTTTTTTTGTAACCATTTGCAGCTAGCCAACTGCCATGTCTTGATTCAGATAAATTTGTATTGGGAACATGTATAGCTGCTTCTAATCCTCTATTATTTAGCATGAAATTACCCCATCGGCTAGCACGATGGTGCCACCATGACAACCAGGTTGTGAGAGCTCTGATGTCATTGGGAGCTGCGAACCTATATTTTCATACAGTAAGATCTTTTTTTTCCTGTGTACACAACTATATTTCAGCGAACTTTGCAAACTGCAACAACATCCAAATGTTTTAACCTATTATATAACACTTTATAGACTACTTCCTTGCCGATTTCGAATTCAGAACATTCCAGAAATTTATGTGCACACAAATTGCGAGACAAGACCTATATCGAAGTGAAGATAAAAAATCGAGATTGGGAAGTGAAAATATAAGGTGAAAGTTTGATATTTGTCATCGAAATCAATGTGCGATATTGAAGATAGGGATTAAATTGAATTTGAATGGTTGAAGAATTTGTTATGATTGGCCTTTTGCAATAACATATTTGTTTGGGCACCCCATTGTTGGTGCAAACTATTTTGTTTGGGCATCTCTCTACTAATGCAAGCTATTACCCCATTTGCCATACTAAGTTCTTTGAGTTCCCAAGTTGTTGGTCTTGCCTTGGAACAATGTTCTGGGAACAACACCTTATGCCTTTAGATGTTCATGATTATCCTGATTATGATTGTGATATATATAAGTGAACAAACAACTTAATGTTAATGGGGTCAACACAATTAATTGTGAAGTTGCAAAATGTGCAAAATATGGTAAAGTTTGCGGTAAAATACAATAAATAGTTTTGGGACAAGCTACGCCAGCTGATCGTTGAAGGCAAATGTAAATATAATGTTCCTTAACCCCCCGTGTTCCTCCCTTAACGTTACATTAATATAATGTTCCTCGAAGAGTCTCCCATGGTAGACGCATTGCAATCTCTTCCACTAGACATAATGGTCGTATGATTTTGCCAAGCAAGAAAAACACTTTGCACACAATAAAAACACTTATAACAAAGATTTTCCCTAGAAAATGCATAGAAAATACATAGAATATGGTCTAATTAGTCACGATTTGTTCTCCATAATATTGGACATAGAAACTATATTTGTAGGCAAGTAGGTTTGCCACACTTATTGCATGTTTGATTACATGTTTGAGTCGAGAAAGATCCTCAGACTTAAGTTTTTCACTCTAAGCTGCATTTCTCGACTCGCGAGTCGAGAAAGTTCCTCAGACCTGCCTTTTCCACAGAAGGCCCACAGTCCTGCATTTTTCACTCTGAGTTGCCTTTCTCGACTCACGAGTCGAGAAAGGCCCTCAGACTTGCGTTTTCACTCTGAGCTACCTTTCTCGACTCGCGAGTCAAGAAAGGCCATCAGAGAGGCCTTAGGGCCTTTCTCGACTCGAGTCGAGAAAAGCCTTCAAAAAACTTTTTTTTCTACGTAAAAAAAAAGAAAAAAGAAAAAATGTTCTCTCTAAAGAAGAAAAAATGTTCTCTCTCCCCCTTTTTTTTTGGGGCTCTAACCTACATTTCTCGACTCTTGAGTCGAGAAAGTTCCTCAGACCTGCCTTTTCCACAGAATTGGCCCACAGACCTGCGTTTTTCACTTCAAGTTGCCTTTCTCGACTTGCGAGTCGAGAAAGGCCCTCAGACTTGCGTTTTCACTCTAAGCTACCTTTCTCGACTCGCTCGAGAAAGGCCATCAGAGAGGCCTTAAGGTCTTTCTCAACTCGCGAGTCGAGAAAGGGCCTCAGACTTATATTCTTCAGAAATGGCCCTTAGAATTGGTTGTCTTCTTATTTGTATTGTCTGTAGCATCACTTGCATTAACTTGATTTTGCCTTTACCGGTACAGATCGTGAACAGAAAGGACATGATCGGAGTTCATTGAGGAAAGAGAACGAGAAGAAGCTGGTGACATGCATTGGTCAGGCTAGCGTGTTCAGATTTCTATTCTCTTCAAGTTGCTCTTGTGGCTTGGAACACCTCAGACCTTGCTCTGCATGTTGTTCCCAGTAGGTGGTCTATGTGCGAAGATGAAGATGATGTAATATTTGTGGCAGCCTGACCATCATGGTATCTTCAACCATTGTAAAATACAATGTAATGAAATTATTTATGAATAAAAATTCAGGGCAGATCAGCACTTTGTTTACAGAGAGATAGCATTTTCATTGGTTTTAGTTGTGCTCTTTATCTTCTCGACTAGCTAACCGAGAAAAGTAGACCACGTAATTTTCCCTTAACATTTTTTTCACACAGGAAAACATGCATCTTCTAAAGCAATAATGCGGTTTTAAAAGTTTCCCTCGTCCTTTTCGTGTAAAATAATAGTGTTCCAAAAAAAAGTGGGAATAGAATGAGACTCACTTTAATTAAATGCGACTCTGATCGACCTTTGTCGGTTGTTTTGCAATCTTCGGCCATGGAAATTGATCTACGTCCAGTTCCAATGATGTCGTCCTTAGCATCATTAGTTGCATCTATTATTCCTTATCTTCCTCAAGTTGATGTTTCTTCTTCTCATGATTCTGAGATTGTTATGGTTGATCCTATCATCAATGCTCTAAAACGTCATGGCAACTGGTCACTTCGAAGAAGGCAAGTTTGAGTATGCACTTTGTATAGGTGGTTTTACTTAGTGGACTACATCCTCCTCTAGGTTTTGAGTCCCATGTCACAAGCCCTTTGTATGTACCTTGATTTTATTCATGATAATAGATTGTCGTCCTTCAACACAAAAAAAAGGAGAATTTTTTTTTTATACTAGATAATTAGTAGATTGATGTCTATTTACAAGGATGATGATAGAAATTATCATTCTAGTTACCCTTTGCTCACAATGCTTTTTGCTGGGATATTAGAGAAGCATTTTCACCATTTAAGCATAGTCATCTGGAAATATGGCTATGGCTCAAGTAGGTTTTAGAACCCAACAATCAACTATAGACCATATCTTCACCTTGTGTGGTTTACAAGAGGACAATCACAATAAACAATAGGAACTCTAGTGATGTTTTCTATAGGTTTTCCAAAAACATTTAATACGTCTTTAGAGAGGATCTACGGAGGAGACTGTTGCAATATGTACCAAATGAGTTGCATAATGTTCTGTACATGTTTTATGAAAATTTTTATGCTCAAATGCTGCCATTAGATAACCTCGTCCACATTAAAGTGGGAGTATACTAGGGTTGTTCCCTCTACCCCTATAATGTGGGGTTTATATATTGTCCATCTAGAAGATTGGGTTGCCCGGCATGGAGGTGGACGTCTACTCATCATATCATTGGCAGTTGCTATTTTGCAGACAATGTCGTTCTCTTGGTCCATACACCATCCAGTATGCAACAACATCTAGTAGTGATAAGTAGCATATGTCAAAACACTGGTATGCGGAGAAAAGAGTAACTGCATATGTATGCTATGTATAATAATTGCTTGAAAGAAGGGCTCTATGACTAGTCCCATGGCACATTTGTTTCGTATGTTAGTTGAGTCAATCCTTCTATAAGGAATGAATATATGGGGCATTGTGATAAAAGTTGCCACTTGGGATGGTCTAGAATGTGTTCATAAAGCTTTTTTTTTTTTGAAGAACTGTGTCAGCAATATATTAAAAGAATGATAATGTTACAAAGCAAGTGAGGAGGAAGGAGAACTGCCCCAAAGAGACAGTGATACCTCGACACTCCCATATCATATCCTCGTGTAGGAGACATGATTTCTACCTTTTCAACAGGCGGCAACTGCATGCCATATACTTTATATACTCTAATGCGTGTATTGATCACTTTGTGCCTTCTAAAGATAAGTTATACTAGCCAAGCTTTCAGGCGAGGTTTACCAATTAAGGGTATATAAACTTTATAATAGACTAGGATGAATTTTTTCCTACAATTTCCACATGTATATCTAGGGTTTAGGGGTGTCTTAAGCTCTATAAAGACGAAAATAACGGCCATTGAAGTTGATCTACGTCCAGTTTCAATGATGTCGTCCTTAGCATCATCAGTTGCACCTATTATTCCTTATCTTCCTCAGGTTGATGCTTCTTCTTCTCATGATTCTGAGATTGTTATGGTTGATCCTGGTCACTTCGAAGAAGGCAAATGGAGTTTGAGTATGCACTTTGTATAGGTGGTTTTACTTAGTGGACTATGTTCTCCTCTAGGTTTTGAGTCCCATGTCACAATCCCTTTGTATGTATCTTGATTTTATTCATGATAATAGATTTTTTTTTTTTTTTTATTCTTGATAATAGATTGTCGTCCTTCAACACAAAAAAAAGGGGAATTTTTTTTTATGCTAGATAATTAATAGATTGATGTCTATTTACAAGGATGATGATAGAAATTATCATTCGAGTTACCCTTTGCTCACAATGCTTTTTGCTGGGATATTAGAGATGCATTTTCACCATTTAGCATAGTCATCTGGAAATATGACTATGGCTGAAGTAGGTTTTAGAACCTAACAATCAACTATAGATCATTTTACCTTGTGCGCCTTACAATAGGACAATCACAATAAACAATATGAACTCTAGTGATGTTTTTTGTAGATTTTCCAAAAACATTTAATACGTCTTTAGAGAGGATCTACGGAGGAGATTGTTGCAATATGTACCAAATGAGTTGCATAATGTTCTGTATATGTTTTATGAAAATTTGTATGCTCAAATGCTGCCATTAGATAACTTCGTCCACATTAAAGTGGGAGTATACTAGGGTTGTTCCCTCTTACCCCTATAATGTGTGGTTTATATATTGACCATCTAGAAGATTGGGTTGCCCAGCATGGAGGTGGACGTCTACTCATCATATCATTGGCAGTTGCTATTTTGCAGACAATGTCATTCTCTTGGTCCATACAGCATCCAATATGCAACATCTAGTAGTGATAAGTAGCATATGTCAAAACACTGGTAATAATTGCTTAAAAGAAGGGCTTTATGACTAGTCCCATGGCACATTTGTTTCGTGTGTTAGTTGAGTCAATCCTTCTATAAAGAATGGAGATGTGGGGCATTGTGATAAAAGTTGCCACTTGGGATGGTCTAGAATGTGTTCATAAAGCTTTTTTTTTACTGTGTGAGGAGTCAAGACTATTGTCCCATATCATATCCTCATGTAGGAGACATGATTTCTACCTTTTCAACAGGTGGCAACTAAATGCCCTATACTTTATATACTCTAATAAGTGTATTGATCACTTTGTGCCTTCTAAAGATAAGTTATACTAGCCAAGCTTTCAGGCGAGGTTTACGAATTAAGGGTATATAAACTTTGTAATAGACTAGGATGGATTTTTTCCTACAATTTCCACATGTATATCTAGGGTTTAGGGGTGTCTTAAGCTCTATAAAGACGAAATAACGGCCATGGAAGTTGATCTACGTTCATTTCCAATGATGTCATCCTTAGCATCATCAGTTGCACCTATTATTCCTTATCTTCCTCAAGTTGATGCTTCTTCTTCTCATGATTCTGAGATTGTTATGGTTGATCCTATCATCAATGCTCTAAAAAGTCATGGCAACTGGTCACTTCGAAGAAGGCAAATGGAGTTTGAGTATGCACTCTGTATAGGTGGTTTTACTTAGTGGACTACGTCCTCCTCTAGGTTTTGAGTCCCATGTCACAAGCCCTTTGTATGTATCTTGATTTTATTCATGATAATAGATTTTTTTTTTTTTTATTCTTGATAATAGATTGTCGTCCTTCAACACAAAAAAAGGGGAATTTGTTTTTATACTAGATAATTAATAGATTGATGTCTATTTACAAGGATGATGATAGAAATTATCATTCGAGTTACCCTTTGCTCACAATGCTTTTTGCTGGGATATTAGAGATGCATTTTCACCATTTAGCATAGTCATCTGGAAATATGACTATGGCTGAAGTAGGTTTTAGAACCTAACAATCAACTATAGATCATTTCACCTTGTGCGCCTTACAATAGGACAATCACAATAAACAATATGAACTCTAGTGATGTTTTTTGTAGATTTTCAAAAAACATTTAATACGTCTTTAGAGAGGATCTACGGAGGAGATTGTTGCAATATGTACCAAATGAGTTGCATAATGTTCTGTACATGTTTTATGAAAATTTGTATGCTCAAATGCTGCCATTAGATAACCTCGTCCACATTAAAGTGGGAGTATACTAGGGTTGTTCCCTCTTACCCCTATAATGTGTGGTTTATATATTGACCATCTAGAAGATTGGGTTGCCCAGCATGGAGGTGGACGTCTACTCATCATATCATTGGCAGTTGCTATTTTGCAGACAATGTCATTCTCTTGGTCAATACAGCATCCAATATGCAACAACATCTAGTAGTGATAAGTAGCATATGTCAAAACACTGGTAATAATTGCTTAAAAGAAGGGCTTTATGACTAGTCCCATGGCACATTTGTTTCGTGTGTTAGTTGAGTCAATCCTTCTATAAAGAATGGAGATGTGTGGCATTGTGATAAAAGTTGCCACTTGGGATGGTCTAGAATGTGTTCATAAAGCTTTTTTTTTACTGTGTGAGGAGTCAAGACTATTGTCCCATATCATATCCTCATGTAGGAGACATGATTTCTACCTTTTCAACAGGCGGCAACTAAATGCCCTATACTTTATATACTCTAATGAGTGTATTGATCACTTTGTGCCTTCTAAAGATAAGTTATACTAGCCAAGCTTTCAGGTGAGGTTTACCAATTAAGGGTATACAAACTTTGTAATAGACTAGGATGGATTTTTTCCTACAATTTCCACATGTATATCTAGGGTTTAGGGGTGTCTTAAGCTCTATAAAGACGAAATAACGGCCATGGAAGTTGATCTATGTTCAGTTCCAATGATGTCGTCCTTAGCATCATCAGTTGCACCTATTATTCCTTATCTTCCTCAAGTTGATGTTTCTTCTTCTCATGATTCTGAGATTGTTATGGTTGATCCTATCATCAATGCTCTAAAAAGTCATGGCAGCTGGTCACTTCGAAGAAGGCAAATGGAGTTTGAGTATGCACTTTGTATAGGTGGTTTTACTTAGTGGACTACGTCCTCCTCCAGGTTTTGAGTCCCATGTCACAAGCCCTTTGTATGTATCTTGATTTTATTCATGATAATAGATTGTCGTCCTTCAACACAAAAAAAAGGAGATTTTTTTTTTATACTAGATAATTAGTAGATTGATGTCTATTTACAAGGATGGTGATAGAAATTATCATTCTAGTTACCCTTTGCTCACAATGCTTTTTGCTGGAATATTAGAGAAGCATTTTCACCATTTAAGCATAGTCATCTGGAAATATGGCTATGGCTCAAGTAGGTTTTAGAACCCAACAATCAACTATAGACCATATCTTCACCTTGTGTGCCTTACAAGAGGACAATCACAATAAACAATAGGAACTCTAGTGATGTTTTTTGTAGATTTTCCAAAAACGTTTAATACGTCTTTAGAGAGGATCTATGGAGGAGATTGTTGCAATATGTACCAAACGAGTTGCATAATGTTCTGTACATGTTTTATGAAAATTTCTATGCTCAAATGCTGCCATTAGATAACCTCGTCCACATTTTTTTTTTTTTTTGAAGGACGACAAACTTTATTAAAACTCCAAGCCAAAAAGCAAAATACAAATGCAGAGGCGGGAATAAAGTCTCAGAGGATAATCATGATCCACTGAGTAGAACCACCAGCCTATGCATAAGACAACACACTCAAATAGGACTCAAATATCAACTATCGCTTGGCAGGAGCAAGCGAAGAGCAAAGGTAAGCCTTAACAATTCTAGCTTGTGCGTCTTGGAGGACAACTACAGGAGGAATATCCAAATCCTGAAAGATAGACAGTCTTTTGCGCTTCCAGATAGACCATAACAACCATCCTGATGCTAAATGAAATGCTTGGCTCCGCAACTTATTCCAAGTATCCGGATAGATAGCCAGAAGCACTTGCTGACTTGTCAATGTCACATGAAAAAGAGAAAGCAGCCAAGACCAAACAGGCTGGAGATGAACACATAAAAAGAAACAATGCTCAATGGTCTCATCCCTTTGCTTGCACAGTGGGCAGAGTGCTGACACTCGAGGATCAAATATGTGGACAAGCACGTTCACACGAGGACATCTGTGAAGAATCTGCCACCAAAGCACAACCACCTTAGGATGGAGTAGTTTATCCCAAGTCCAAGTCCACATACGTCTCCAATTAGGAGGTGAAAGCTGAAGGGACCACCTAGTGGATGGCGGAAGGATATCACTATTGACAAGCAGCCTATACATAGAATTCACAAGCCTATGCTCATGAATACTCTGGTGGAAAACCCACATGCACCCTTCAATAGCCTCTGGTGCAACCAATGGCAGAGTACTAGCAACCTTTTGCCAAATAGGTCTGTCCCATCGAGACAATGAGAATTTTGTTTGAAAGATTTGCCATGTCGCTAACTGGCCAGAATCATACCATGCCGCAACTGTCAAGATTCCTGCTAACCTCCAGCGCCGTTGAGTTAATGGATGAACCGAGGCACAAAGTGGAAGATTATTTTCCACAGGTATCCACCAACAAGGGGCATTCAACTGATGACATGCAACAAGATCAATCCGAAATAGGGTCCGTATTGTCTCCCATGACTCCAGCAAGCCTTTCAAAAAAGGAGAGGCATTAGGAAAAGGGCATAGCTGATAAAAGAGACTCCAAGGAAGAAGCGGTTTTAATGAAGCTTTCCCAAAAGGAACACAATGTGCAAGTGACTGCTTCACCAACCGCACTCCAGGTGAGTCAACCATATCCTTAAGGATCCTCCAAATGAATTTAGAAATTAGAATCTTACTCTGCAAATGGAAGTCTGTCATACCCAAACCACCTGCAAATTTTGGCTTGGTGCATTTGGACCATGCAACCTTGACCACAGCATGCTCCTCAGTCCCACCCCAAATAAAGTTACGAACAATCGTAACAATCACCTAAAATTTTGACCGAGAAGCCAGAAGGGCAGAGGCCATATAGACATGGGAATTACTTAAAGCATACTTAGCAACAGTTATTCGCGCTGGCAGAGAGAGCTTAGCAGTATTCCACCAAAACAAATGCTTACGTAACCCTTCAATGATAATATCCCAAGCATCATAGGTAGAAATATGAATACCCACAGGTATACCAAGAAGTTTAGTAGCCTTCCCATGAGGAAGCACCTTCCAAGGGAAATCCGCAACACAAGAAGGCACAACCCCATCAAGCGTCCATAATGCAGAACACTTTGGCCAACCAACAAGAACTCCAGATGCTAAAGAGAAAGTATCAAGAAGAAGCTTTGCATTCTGAAGATTGTCTATGTCAGCAACAAGAAAGAGGAACGTGTCATCAGCATACTGGTTACAAATTTCCTGTGAACCATCCTCCATACTCAACCCCTGCACTATCCCATCCTGCATGGCCTTAGCAAATAGCTGTGAGAGGACCTCAGCTACTATTGTGAACAAAAGTGGAGCTAATGGGCAACCTTGGCGAACACCTCGCCCAACCGAAAAAACAGTGGAGGGTTCCCCCTGAAACAACACAGTAGATCGTGCCGAGATATGGAGCTTCATACATCACTGGTGAACTGCTGACCAAAGCCCAATGTTAAGAGGTTTTTTTCCAAAAATTCCCAATCTACACTGTCATATGCTTTGGCAAAATCTAACTTAAGATAGACTATACGTTGACCTTTCAATCTGGCCCAATACATACCCTCATAAGCAGCAGCAACATTGTCTAAAATGCTCCTCCTTGGCAAGAATCCAGATTGAGTAGGAGAGATTGATACAGCCAAGACATCATGCACTTTGTCTGCAAGGGCCTTCGCAAATATTTTATACACGGAAGACAATAATGTGATAGGGCGCCAGTCAGATATTGTCTTCAGCTCTTTACACTTGGGAATAAGAGAAATACAACCAGTATTAATGATCGTATCCAAACTTCTAAACCTACGAAACTCACAGAAAGCATTGTAAAGATCGCAACCCAACCAATCCCAATATTCCTGAAAAAATTCCACTGGGAAACCATCCAGGCCAGGGCACTTGTCTTTCTTTAAAAGAGAAGCTGCTGAATGTAAGTCATTGATGGTGATCTCTGACTCTAGGTGTGCACGCTGCTCCGCTGACACAATGGGGTGGACCTTCGACAAGACTGCAGATTGCATATCCTCCTAAAAGGGCAACTGATGCCTGAAAAAAAAGAGAGGAAAAGTGGTCGTGAAGATACTGCTTCAATTGAACCAGATCAGAACACTCTGAACCATCAGGCAAAATAAGGGAGTTAATAGATGCCATCATACGCCTTCTCTTAGCGGCCCGAAAAAAGAAGTGAGAGCATCTATCACCAGATCTAAACCATTCGAGTCCAGCCTTTATCCTGGCTTTATTCACATGAGCCGTCTCAATGGCTTTAATCTCTGTCAAGATTTCTTTCTCTCTAATACCAGAAGAAGGGGCAAGAGCACGGCATCTCTGTAACTCCTGATACAACCCGGTTAATTCGCCTCTAGTTCGAACCACCTGTGCATACTACTAGAGTTGTTCCCTCTACCCCTATAATGTGTGGTTTATATATTGACCATCTAGAAGATTGGGTTGCCCGGCATGGAGGTGGACGTCTACTCATCATATCATTGGCAGTTGCTATTTTGCAGACAATGTCATTCTCTTGGTCCATACACCATCCAATATGCAACAACATCTAGTAGTGATAAGTAGCATATGTCAAAACACTGGTATGCGCAGAAAAGAGTAGCTGCATATGTATGCTATGTATAATAATTGCTTGAAAGAAGGGCTTTATGACTAGTCCCATGGCACATTTGTTTGGTGTGCTAGTTGAGTCAATTCTTTCTATTCTTGCACTGCGACTCGCATGAAACCAACAAAGCGCCCGATAGATAGGCTTCTCATTCATCTCAGCAGATTTCTACAATGGTGGACAGTGGATAGCCGCACACATGCGAACTACCCACGAAAAATAAAGGGAAAATCCAATTATAACATTTGGACCCCAAAAACAAATACAATGCTAATAGATGAGTGGCTGATGTACCTGCCGAAAGCTTATCACCGGGATTAAAAAACCCCGCCCTTTCGGTTTTCGAGGAAAAACCCTAGTGATAAAGCCTTCGCAAGGGGCTTAGACAAACGTAAGGCATAGAATCGCCCCAAAACCCGCAAGTGGCGTGGAGAAGTCAAAGCGGATGGCGCCGCCAACCACGCACATCACCAACGGCAAAAACGAGAAACATACCAAAGAATAGCATCACCCGGTGGGTGGAAAAAAGCATCACCCAACGGTGGAAAAACATGATAAAACGTAACTTGTACAAAATATAGTAAACAAAGAAGGGGGAAGGGTGGGTTCAAAGAGAATAAGGTACTGCTGAGAGAAGAGGAAGCACCGATGAAACGTCGATGAAGAACTCTGCAATAAGTAGCAAACGCCCAACCTGACGAACGGCCCAAAATGCATGCGATGCATGCATGCGACGCATGCAATGCATGCATGCTCGTCTTGAGCAAGAATGCCGATTCGCTATGCGAATCGACGACATTCTTGCACCGCGCATTCGCATGAAACCAACAAAAGCGCCCAGAATACCAAAGGACTTCCTTAACAAACTAGGATCGAGGGGCGAAGGTCACAAGATGAAGGCTAAAAGGCGAAAATGACAGAGGAAAGCGGCCAAATTGGCCAAACCAGGCGGGGAAGAAGCCCCTCCCCTGCCTGGAAACAAATCAAAGAGAATAAGGTACTGCTGAGAGAAGAGGAAGCACCGATGAAACGTCGATGAAGAACTCTGCAATAAGTAGCAAACGCCCAACCTGACGAACGGCCCAAAATGCATGCGATGCATGCATGCGACGCATGCAATGCATGCATGCTCGTCTTGAGCAAGAATGCCGATTCGCTATGCGAATCGACGACATTCTATTCTATAAGGAATGGAGATGTGGGGCATTGTGATAAAAGTTGCCACTTGGGATGGTCTAGAATGTTCTCATAAAGCTTTTTTTTATTGTGTTAGGTGTCAAGACTATTGTCCCATATCATATCCTCATGTAGACGACATGATTTCTACCTTTTCAACAGGCAACAGCTGAATGCCATATATTTTATATACTCTAATGAGTGTATTGATCACTTTGTGCCTTCTAAAGATAAGTTATACTAGCCAAGCTTTTAACCGAGGTTTACCAATTAAGGACATACAAACTTTGTAGTAGACTAGGATGGATTTTTTCCTACAATTTCCACATGTATATCTAGGGTTTAGGACTGTCTTAAGCTCTATAAAGACAAAAATAATGCCCCCCACACACACACACACACACACACACACAACAAAAAAAAGGGGGTGGTGGGGGGGACAAACAAACAAACAATGTCATCTATATCGATGATGGCACATAACACAATCTTTCAGAAATAAAGCATGGGGACAAAATGCTGTTGACTTTGTTAAAGTGAAAAGATACCATCACTTTGTTGAATGTAATGGCCATCACATTGGTGGGAAGACTATCATCTAATGATAAGACTATGGATTTAAAAGATGGCATTAGATGCATCTATAATTGATGGAATGATAACAATTTTACAATGTTGCACTATTCAACTTATTTTAGGAGTTACATCTAGATTTACAAAAGTTTTGGCTAATTGAAATATGTAGCACAATAACAGGGGTTCCAAGGGGATTTGATATGAATGTATAAATGATCATTCTTGAAACCATAGACTATACATTTAAAACAATTGAAATGAAAGTTTATTAAAAAGAGAGAGAGAGCATAAATCCAATAGAGTCCAATAGAAAAAAAATATCATTTTAACTCGTTGGTTGTATTGTTCAAAGCAATCTTAAGGACATTGAATAATTTTGGTAGAGGTTTGAGCCCTCTTATTTCATACTCTGCAACCTTAGGCGAGCCCATAATTCATATTTCAAAATCATAGGCGCACCCAATCATAAATGACCATAATCGAAATGCATGGCACCCAGAGGCCCCAACATATGGTTTAGGCCATAGGATCGACAGATCCAACAATGGAGGTTGTCCAGGGTATTTAGTCTATGCACAGTGCACAATGCATGAATATACAGTTGAACAATAGAGTTGCGGGACCTAAAGGATTTACATAATAATTTCAATGGTGTAACTTATTAGGTTTTCTTTCAATGGTCATGAGTACATATATCGGTCAAATGGGAATAAGCCAAGTTCACTTTGACTTGATATAGAAACTTTGCATCAGCTATTGTAGTGTCGATTGTATTGAATCAGTGCAGACCTTAATCCTAATATAAGGAGTATAGATCTGTATGTTAATTCATCACATAATGAATAGATTCATCAAGTCGACGAATGCTATGCTCTCGGAATGTTTGAAGTAGATTATTAATGCTACAATGTTTCACTCATTACCATTGCTACAGTGTTTGAAGAGTTACCTTTGCTACAAAAAATACGTTTGACCATTGGATATTTGTATTTGTAGTTACTTATTTATCTAAATTCCATTGGAAAAATAAGTTGTCTAAGTTTAAATGATCCTATCGATATTAACCAGCCATAGAAATTCTATGGTAATTCAATTATATCGAGTTAAAGTACCAAAATTATATTTGATCTCTCCACATGCATGTTTAAAAGGAGAGGAATTGAGTTAAATCGATTTTTATCGTCCGCGGAGACCAATTGGCCTATGGGGACCAAAACAAAGGATACATCAAGCATATTATTGTTAGAATTAAAAAACCCCTCTCCCGAAGTGTGTTTGAGGGAAAAAGCTTGGCAATAATAGGTTGCTTACTGAGAGATTGTACAATTATACATTATGATACGTTTTAGTCTCAGCAATGTATCTAAGGACGTAACTTGATGTGTGCATCCATGATGTCTTGGAGAAAAAATCCTAATAAGCCCATTGGGGTTGAGTCTAACAGCGCATGAAGCAACTGGTTAGGCAGAATCAACTCATTATAGCGGGCTCGGATGTGATTGAATTCTGGACATTGCTGTAGTGTGTAACATTCATCCTCAAAACTAACAGATAATACCCTTGTGCGCCTCTCGAGCCCATCTATTTACATGAATTTGTAAATGATGTGCACTTGTGCAAATTGACGCTATCAACCTGTGCTTTTTCAGTGATAGATGTGTATGCAGGTAACGATGTGGACCCTTTGTAAGCGTTGGGTTAACCTGGGGCTGGTAGTGCGTTGGGTTGACCGAGAAGAACAATAACATTTCCTGAGACAAATTAATAATACCAACACTAAAGCACAAATTAATTAAACTACTCATTAGGCACTGCGACTAATCACCTTACATTGGATGGCGTATTGTGAATGGGCTTCAATTTGAGGCCCCTGTTCATATTTAAAGTAGTGTTTTACGACTAGAGCAATGATTTAATCAGGTCATGTCCTCTTAAGAAATGAAACTGTGTCGACGTTAATATTTCAATGCACCAAAATAATTCTAAACGAAGGTACTAATGCATCTTCTCTTCAACGACATCTTTGGTTGAACCCTTCGTTTTTTTGCACACATTAAGTGCAATAACAACATGCATCCTAGTTCCCTTAGAAAGCAATCTTATTTGCAAGTTTTTGCAACAAAAACAAAAATGCAAAGGCAAAGAGATTGGAGGAATCAGACTTCCAAGTCAAAATGGCTTTACTAAACTCACAAGTCTCTCCAACACAGCTACAAGGGCTTCTTAAAGCAACATAAATATCTTAAAAAGCTGGCGCATATGCTCTTTCTTATATGACACTATCGTTCATGCTTTTCTATGTTGGTTCACTACTAGCATTTGATATAAGATTGATTATATTCTCTATTGCTGAGCTAAAATACAAAAAAGCCAATGAAGGTCTCAAACTCATATTTTTTGCAAAAAGACTCATATAGCAATGAAGGCTTCAAACTCATAGCTTCTGTACTCACAAATCGGCCATTCTTCAATAGCATCAATGATCTTCAAGACAATGGACTCCATCTGAACTTCACATTCCCTACTTTAGAAGTAACAAAAGAAAGGACGGGAGGGGTTTTGAGGCTTGACCAGTTTTATGCTCCAACCCATTAGACCTTTAGTCTTTGTAAATAATAAAACTCAATTCAATTAATACATTGAAACCCTCCCTTTAAACCTACCTCTAAAATCGTAAATCAAAGATCAAACTAAACTGAACGATGTTGTATGTTAACAAGCTATTCTTCCCACCCTCCAGAGAAAGAAGACTTTGTTGCAGGTAACTTCTTCTAATGTACTGTTAGGAAACATCACAAGTAGGCACACAATATGCGATTTCCTGACGATGCCAAAATGGACGGCGATACTATAGCTTAAAAAAGAGAATGTTACATGTGTGTTAGACTAGGACCACGACGAAAATGGCTACAAACTTCATGTTCATTGGAAGTCATCAAATCATTCACATATCCCATGCCCACAAAAAGTGACAAAGACGACCTTGTTTATATGGGGAAAAAGTCATCACAGGAATATTGGCATATTGTTCTTTTAGTGTATTCATATTAGTTGTGAGGACATGGGAGTGACTTATAATAGGCGTATCCTGTAAATTAAGTGGCTAGCAATTCAATGTCATAAAATAGGCAAGTTGTGGAAGCCTAAAGATGAAAGGGACACCTAGTGGGCCACCTAGCAACAATGTGACAAGAAAGAATAATTGGCCTTATAGGTGTGGTTATGGTGGTGTTCTAAACCTCCACACTCATATTTTGTCCATGATTTGACAGGCTGTAAAAGACAATGCCCTTGGCACTGCTCATTGACCAACCAATCTGATACTGAGGCACATGGAGCTTGACACATCATGCTGGTCTTGAGGGAAACACACCAAGTGATGGAACCCAAAGCAAAAGGATAAAGAAAAAAGAAGATGGATAACAAAATCAAAACAAAGAGAGACACGGGACCGCAATTCGATGCACGAATCGGCTGGGGAAAGCAACTGGAAGATGGGAGGAGAAGAGGTTAGATGATGGGGAAAATTCAATGGAGTAAACAAGTAGGGAAGCCAGGAAAACAACAGGTGTGGGCCAAGACGATCTCGTGGGAACATTTGTGCCAGAGACTATTCTATTCAAACAAACTGCAAGACAGTTGGATGGGGTACAACACGAGGGCCACAGCAATACATTATACACCGCCTGTGGTCACATGACATGCAACCTAAAAAAAGGGAGAAAACAACTCCACACCCATGATCAATCCAACCTAGAAAAAGGAAAAAAGAAGACCTTCACATTCATGATCAAACCTTCCCAAAAAAAAACCTTCCCAAAGAAAAAGCCTCACACCCATGATCTAAAGATTCCAACTAGGAGGTGGTGGAGGAGTGGGCTCGATATCGCTTTAGACGGACACCTTAATAAGTACAGTAACCACTTAGACAATACGTACAGTACTTCTTTACCATTTCTTTATCTAGGAAAAGTTCAAGATATAGATCCTCTCTTTTACCAAAGGGTAAAAATAAATAATATTTACTGCCGTCAAATTAACCCCCGTCCAATTACCGCCGACAGTACCGGTTGCTTTTACTGTCCCCAATAAATAATATAATTAGCTTTGACGTGCCAGCCCATCATAGCTCGTCAATTCGGACGCTTTTTTCTGCCGGAAATAGCATTGCCGGAAAAATCTCGCCGGCAGTGGCTTATATATATGCCTTTCTCCTCCGGCGTCTTCTCCGTCACAACGCCATAGCCAAATACGTCGAAGCTTTTTCGTGCTTGAACTCTGTTCATCCATTTTGAGCTATAAGCTTAGTTTTCCTTCTTTCCGGCCCCCTTGCATCTCTGTTGCAATTTTTTGCACTCCCTTTGCTCTTGTTTGCAAGATCTGGCACTAATTTCCTGTTAAATTAGGTGTTAATCCTAACTTTCTCTATCATGGGTGAGAAAAGATCCCGAGATGGTGATTCCGAGCAAGGATTAGAGCTCAAAAAGCTCTGTGAAGGGCTCGGAATTGATGAAGAAGGTGTAGAAAGCTCGGAGCCTCTTCTGAGCCAAGAATCTACTCTGGATGAAGCTCAGGAAGAGCTTGTTTCTGATGTTATGAGAAGCTTAGAAGAGGAGCTTGGAGTTGGTTTTGCATCTTTAAATTCTATGTCAGATTTGGAGGAATCTTGCGGTTTTGCCTATTCCGACATCTTTGATGAGGATTGCGTAGATAATAATGGAGAGATATCTGACCCTGCGCCTCTTTTAGCTTCTCTTTCTGCTGTAGAAGAAGCAGAAAATATGCCCGTGAAAAGTAATCAGGTAGATTTGAGCTATCTGCTTGAAGCTTCAGACGATGAACTGGGTATTCAATCCAGTCCAAGCTCTGACGGAGAGGGTTCTTCCAGCGGGTTCAATCTGGAGGATGAATCGAAGATTTATGAGGTTTCTTCTGAAGTTTCAGAGGATTTCCTTGATGCAGAAAACTGGCAGCAACCTCTGGATTGGTCTGCAATAAATTGCATAGACCTTGGTTTTTCTGAAGGTAGTCAAGACTGGTTAAAAAGAGCGGTTGCAACTCTGGATATGGTGATGGATTCTTCATTAGTTACCCATATTTCTGCTTTGCCCCTTGAAGCTGGAGCTACTCTGTAGGTTTCGCAAATTTGTACATTCTCTTCCTCATACTGGTCGAAAGATGAAGAAAGACCAATTTTCTATGTAGATTTTGATGTAACCTCATACCAAATCAGAAAGACTCCTGGCATTGGAGCAGATTTTTGTGTAAAACTTTTTTCTAAAATCATAGATTCAGTGCCACAAGTTCTCAAAATGTCTCCAGATTTACTGTTTGATTTACTGTTTAATGTCTGAATCTGTAACGTTTCTGCTTGAATCTGAATGCAAAAGTTCTACGAATCTGGTCAGAAATGTTGCTTAGATGTATGAATATGACAGGATTGATCTAATATGGATTTAATGCCCAGAACGTCGCAGGTAAAATAGGAAAATAGAAGGATTGAAACAGGAGATTGAATGCATCTGCAAAAGTATGATGTTGTGCTGAGAAAAAGCGAGCAAGTGGTGGGTGGCTTGGGCCGTACTGGGCCATGTCTGATCATAATGAAAAGCGAAGCTTTCTTTCGAAATGGGCATGTCAGGCACGCCAGAAGCACGCAGAAGCAAACCGCCATAGCCAGTTCCGGCGAAGACGAAAACCAAGTTACACACTGTACTGTGCGCTAATTTGTCCTTAACAAGAACAGGGCTGTTTTACACCGGGTCACAAACAAAGGTCAATTTACACTGAGGTCTTGGGAAGTTGGTGGGTCCTAGTCTTTAGGTAGGATAAGATAAAGCGGATCTCAACGACTCTGTACGCCCAATGGGGTGTAGGCAGGCCAAGCGGCGTGCAAGGCGTGGACCGTTGATTTCAGGGCGACGTGGCGGAATCTCCGCCGCTTGCTGGCCGCCGTGACTTTCTTTAATAATGGAGGTTATGGTTTGTGCGTCAGAAAGGACATCGGAAAATGCAACAGATGGATGGACACGTGTGAAGAATACGTGTCAAGAATTTTGGGTGCCAGCTGGCGAAGTGTCAGGGCTAAAAGACACCTGCTCATGTCGGCTAGCCCTAACAAACTAAATGGGAAAGCTGCTGAGTGCTGACCTACTAACTGGTCCCCTGCACGACGTCTTTCTGACGTGCTGCGCCCGTCAAATCCTTGAGATTCGTATCCGGTATACACGCTTCCTCCGCTTGCTTCGTATTCGTATGCTGTATGCCGTATCGTCTGCCTGAATACGGACGATGTGGCTTGCTAATCACATCTCGTCACGTGGCTGACTAATTATATCTCGTGACGTGGTCGCCAACTCATTTGACCCACGAATGATGAAATATTCTTCTTCGTGCGTTTTGTTCGTGCGTGTTGCTAGACACATCTTTCATGACCTAGGGTACATTATTGTTTGGGGACACGCTTAGAGCCTAATGAGAATTTATCCTAGTTAGAAATCAAACTAGAAACTAGAAATTTGGAGTTTCGAATCGGAAAAATCCTTTTTTGCCCAAGACTAATTCACCTATATATAGCAATTTCGTTGATGTATCGATAAGATAAGATAAGAAGTATTTTAACGTCCACCAGAACCCAATGGGGTTATGGGACCAGAACAAAGAAAGAGGGCAAAAGCCCCAACAACAAATCGTTCGAATTGCGCTTAGTTGAGAAAAATGCCAACTTTTTCCAATATACCCTAAAATACCGTGGATATGCATGGTCTAAACACGACCCGATAACGGGCCCACTCGGCCATGGATAGACTTACCCTGGTTTGGATCCTGGCCGCTAGGATCACCAAAAAATATCCCCTCCTCTGCAATCCCAAGAGTCAATTGCGCCAAAAATATGACTCCTACACTATCATATGGTCTTCCATACCATGGATATGCATGGTTTAAACACGACTCCATCCCATATATACGGGGCTCCCACACGATCCTAGGGTCCCCCACACGAAATTGCAAGTTCTTGCATAACACTATCAACCATTCAATCTTTCCATAGTGATCTTACTTGCATTATAAAAAATGATTCAATTCAATTCAATCATTTATTTATGTATTTTTTTATGTCAGTCAATCCTAAGATAGTGGCACCCATGCGCGTGCACACCATTACATGTGCACAACTAGAGAAATAAAATAAAATCAAATGTTTTATTATGTTTATCAAGTCTATAAGACATTCAAGAAGAGGAGCATTTTATTTGTCGTCAAGGTTCACTAAAAGATTTAAATAAGAAGAAACAATTGTTTTTATCATGCCACATTGGTAGCATCCTATTAGATATAGAAAGAGAGAATAGAATTGAATGTGTTTTTATCGTCGGATAGAGGAAGGGAAGGAGGGAGGGAGTACCTTTCTATCTTGCCTTACAAACCTCTAGTCCATAAAAAAGTGTTGATTGATTCCTTGTGCTGGTGATTCCTCCTGATCACTTCACTTGTTTATACATTTTCTAGGTTTGATTAAGCGGCCAATCTTACGCATCTATAATATGGCCACATGACAAGCTTATTTTATGGCCATTAGAATCAAACAATACGTTGCCATCATGCTTGACATAAAATATGTGCATTAGGTTCCCAATTGTTTGGGTGTTCCACATTCTGCCCACTTTTAATAATCCCTTTGAAAAAGTCAAGATCATTAGGCTCCATGCACTAAAAAATAAAAATAATGCATACATGTTGTAGTCCCCAAGTAGTTGACAGCTCATTCAATGCTCCTATAAAATCAAATAATGGATATAACGGTACTTTATTGAATTTGGTGATATTGGGAGATTGTTTGACCAATTAAACTTTTTTTCTTTTTCTTTTCAATAAATCATCCTGTATACTATCAAAAGGGACATCACTTTATGACGAGAATAGACATGCAGATATTCTTTTCTCAACTTGAACTCTTTCTATCCTTTTTCTCCACCAATAATATGCCATTTCAACACTATTGGCAGACTTCATTATTGCAATCAGTCACTAGTGCTAGACGCTTGTCATACATTTGTTTAAGATATTCCAGATATTAGGTGTACTTTATCACATGAAACGTACTAGATATTGACTCTATTCTTTTGCAAAGTGGAGGTCTAGCATCTGCATTCAGTTATTCCTTCAATCGATTGAGATAACTATAAAGCATTAGGGTAAGAAGTAAACGGCTAGTTTGCCAATTATGAATTCGTGTCGTGCCAATCTATCATTGCACAACCCTCTAGTCCATCCCCCCATAGCAAATGGCACTAATGCAAATCGCCCATCTTCGCCTTCACCAATTCAGCAGGATTGGCGTCAGCACTAAATGTCCAGTCGTTGAAGATACACCACTACCGCCTTTTTTCAGATAGACTATAACAACCGATCTGAAGCTAAAAGGAAAGCCTGTTGGCTGCACCGGTTCCAATGGAAGCATAAATAGCAACAAGCACCTGCTCGCTAGTCAAGCCACAGGAAGAGAGATAGTAACTACAACTACACTGGCCGAACTTAGTCGCATGGAAAAAACCAATGCTCAAGAATATCAGGTTGTTGCTTACATAATGGGCAAAGTTCTGAAATGCGAGGAGCAAACTTATGAACCAGTACATTAACCCACAAACATCTATGAAGGAGGTGCCACCAGAAAGCAAAAGCTTTGAGATGAAGCAATTTATCCCAGGCCCAAGACCACTGCAAACCTGCCAACCAACTCGAGGAGGGACAATGTCAACATCGACCAGCTTCTGATATAAAGAATGTACATGACGTTGTGCATTAACAATTTGGATACCAATCCAAATAGACACATCAAGTGGTTGTGAAGGAGTGGCTGGCAGAATATCATCCAGCTTTTATCAAATAGCCCTGTCACATCAAAATAACACGAATTTAGTCTCAAAAACATTCCAAGGAAACAAGTGACAAGCCTCATACCAAGCATCAACAGTGAGAATACCAGCAAGCCTCCAACACCGATGAGTCAATGGATGTATTGTAGCACACACATGCATATGATTTTCTAGAGGAATCCACCAACACGAAAAGCTTAACTGTGTGTAAGCACTAGGATTAATCTGAAGTAGGCCCTTTAAAAAGAGGAAAGCATTAGGATATGGGCAAAACTGGTAAAGGAGGCTCCAAGGAAGAACCGCTTTAAATATCGATTTTCCAAAAGGATTACACATCCTTTCAAGTCTCCATAGCTTGCTATACTTCTAGAATATCTGTTATCCATTCTACATCACTGTCTAATTCAAACATATGCGTGTGTGTTGACTATTCGGCATGCCAATTATTATTTTTAAGCTAGGGTCGTATGAATATTCAAAAAGATAAATTCATAACTATTAGATCTTCATATATGCTCTAATTATGTCACAGATGCCAAAATACACTCTCTGATTAACAAAACCCAAAATGGATATAACTAATATAGCTCTCAACAAAATGATAGTTCCTTGACCTTTGGTCTCCATGGATGTTAAAAATTAATTTAATTCGATTCATTCTGTTAGCACAATTTCATACATGACATAACAAAAGATTCAATAAAAACCATCAATTCATGAATTCGAATTTAAAAAAAGGTTGCTTCTCAAATTCACTACTCAATCCATCAAAGATTAGGTCAGTAGAACCTACTGCCATATAGTAAGTCAACAACCATGATCAAATGGACTTGCTAAACAAAAATAACATCATGGCGGCCTTGGTAGTACGAGATGATTTGGAGAGACAGATTGGAAATTATAGGAAAAAAAAAAGCAAAACTACATTGAATATGTCGTGTCAAGACACAAATGAGACAATGGAGATACTCTAATATACTCCTCATCCATCTCCAATATGAAGCTCCCTCTTTTATGTATATATGGATTTGAATATTATTCTTTTGTTCTAGGCTTTCTTATTTTGATACGCTTATTGTGTGTATTATATTAGATCCAAACGATGATGAAGGTCAAGTCATTTGCTCTTTATTTCTTTTGCATCAGAGTTGAGATTCATTAAGAAATGGACATGAGATAGCATTCCATTCTAAGCCAGACTCATTGCTCCATCTGCTCACATGAAGGATGATCTTGTGCAATCACTCAAAGAGCAACAAGAACAAAAGTGCAAGTGCCACAATGTAGTGGTCTGTAGTTGAGGATCTAGCAAAGATGATTCAGACAATGGTCAAGGCATTGCATCTAGGCCTCCAGCGGCATGGCCGGCAACGTCTTGTGAAATTCACAGTTTCAGACACACTTTTTAGAGGTATCTCTGTCAGGCAGTAAGCAGGAGTCACATTGATGGGAGCTTGCGTGAGTGAAGGGCATGCGATAGATGAAGCTATTGCACTAGTACATGGCAAGATATAGATTTTTTGTCTACCTAACCATACAATTACAGACATTCTATTCATCATCACATCATGGGTACATTCTACATCACTTTATTCTACATATCACATTGAAGCCAATCCATACTTAGCCGCGATATGCTAGGAGCTGCTTTGCCTTTGATTATTGAGTATATATGGCAAGTTTAAGGTCTCTATCACAGGACCAGTCGGTCGTACTTGAACCCATGACCTCGGGGCAATGGATTTTTAAGGTTCCCATTACTAGACCGATATTCGTTTGCAATGACGAGAAATTAGTCCTGCGTAAAAGGATATGGATCTCAAATTATGTACAAGGAACATTTTTTGTACTCGATTCAATGTCCTCATATGTTTGGTCCATGATTTCGACAAGAATACTTCACGAGATGTGGTGATGTCCTTCATGAGATCAACCATGTATTTCAGTTTAAAAAATATTATTCTGCATCATAAACTTTTCAAGTTGCATTTACTCTATTCAATGCATTTGTCCTATGATATATTTGAGGAGAAGATTATGCCCAAGTATTCATAAGTTTTTAGGAAGGAAGGAAGGAAGGAAGTATATTTTAACGTCCACGGAGGTCAACTGGCCTATGAGATGGTCACAGTACAATATATCAAATAGTATCCAAACAGAAAAGAAAACCACAAAAGCCCTATACAATGTGTCTCTACCACTGGGACGAAAAAACCCCCTATGTGGGAGGAAAAACCCTTATAGTAGGCGTTCAAATTCCCTATCTGGGCGCTCAAATTCCCTGTGCTGTGAGGGACTCTCTGACAGTGGAGACTTGCAGAATGTAGGATGCAAGACGTGCAACCATTGGCGAAGCCAGCAATTGATGAATTGCTATCTCAGAGCATCTGAGATCGGCATGAGCTGCTCGAATGTGTGCATATGCCGGACACTCCTGTAGAGCATGGTGTTCATCTTCTACAATCTGCATGTGGCAACACTGACATAATCTCTCATGGTGGGGGATTCTCTGCCCTCCATCCGTACCCCAGTGGCCTGTCTCAATTCTGAGATGGTGGGACCATGTCCTCATTGCAGCTATGGCTCTCCGTTTCTTGGTAGAGATGTGTGCCTTCAAATATTGGTGTGGGCCATGTTCCAGTGACAGATTAATCTGCGTGTGGTAGTGCTCTGTTTTGGGCTTCGGAAGAGTGAGCATATCCCACAGAGAGGCAGCAAAGCGCTCATTCAAATGCAGCTCCTGTTTGTCGCTATCCAGCATAGCCATAATTTGTTGATAGTCCATGGACCATCTTGCGAACCACCCCTTACAATGCTCCTGCCACACTCTCTTCAGTCATTGTGGCCCTTGTGCCAACAACAGAGCCCGGGGAGGGAGACGTCGTGCATCCATTCCGTCAACCTTATGGAAATACGCAAGGTGCCTGCTCATAGCAGAATGTTGCAGGGGCCAAAAACCAGTCTCATACAGCAAAATCGGATAAGGCACCGTGTCCTTGACACCTAGGCTGTATGTCAGGAAGGCCTTCTGTACCCTCTCTAGCTTATCCCTGGTGCTCTTGCTAATCGTTGGACCCCAGACCTCTACCCCATACAGCAATACTGGTTCAACGAGTGCTCTGAACAGGTGTGCTTTGCATGCCCAATCGCAGAGATCTATTCTGTAATAGCTATTCTACATTGTATACAGGGCTTTCCATCCCGCGCTGACCCTTCTTTCTACACAGTCATCCCATAGCTTTCCATCCCGCGCTGACCCTTCTTTCTACACAGTCATCCCATAGCATGTTAGCAGAAAAATCGATTCCCAGATATTTAAAGGTCCTTACAACCTCCATCCTTTGTCCTCTGTAATAGAAATCTGGGATATCATGTTGCGCGGACAGGATTGCCAACAACTTAGTTTTTTGCTGGTTCACGGTCATTCCGCTATGTCACAGAATCCACTGAGAGCGTCCAAATGTTCCTGCATACTCCTAGATGTATGGGACAATAAGCCCACATCGTCTGCATAGAGCAACTGTTTTATTGTATATGGCTCTGGCAATTGCAGGCCACCACTCCATGTTCTTGCATCCAGGTTTCGAACTTGTCAATATAGAGTCCAAAAAGCGTTGGAGATAATGGACATCCTTGTTTAACACCTATGATGCTACTCACCCGGTGATCTGACGCATGCAAAGTGGCATATATTCCGTCATAGAGCCTGTAGATGGGATTCTGCAAATCCTGTGGGACATGTAGCTCCTGCAAGCGCTGCCACAACAGGTCTCGAGGGACCGTATCATATGCCTTGAATCTTAAAATCCGATTTAAACAAAGAATACAAGTCACATCGTGTATTGCGGCTAGCTTCCATAAGAATTCTGAGAGTAAAAATATGGTCAATCGTGGAGTGGGCCGGGCGAAAACCTGCCTGGCCAACTGCATGTACTCCAGCTTCCTCAGCCCACTGCGTTAACTTCTTCTCCATCATATCTGCTAGAAGTTTTGCGAGCAATGGGCTCACTATGATCATACGGTAGTTGGTGGAGTCATCTCTACTTCCCGCCTTATGAATAGGGGTGACCTTGCTAACCATCAATTCCTGTGGGAGGCCCTCTCTAATGGCCTGATTGATTATCACTGTCAAAGGCCCTAGCAAAGCTGGCCCACCCCATTTCAACAGCTCGGCGTGAAGTCCCTGCAAGTCTTTTGCTTTACCATTCGCAAGATGCCTAAGACCATTTCAACATGTCTTCTTCCATGCCAATAGAAATAGCTATACAAGAAGTATTTTATGCACTCAAGTATTGTTGTTTTGTAGGCAATGAGATTGAAGAGAATATTACATGGGGAAAGAACATATTTAATGATATGCATAGCCAAAGGGCTTGTCGTTACCACCGGATGCTATTTATTGAACATGAGCAACATATATTCAACGAAGGTAAGTTGAGTTGCATGAGTTATACGAAATCCCACGATTTTGAAATGGCAAGTATTTTTACTACATTTAATCCATTAGTAAAGCCTCGAAAACCCTTTGGGCGACAGTTTTTAATTGTAGACAATAGCATGCCTGGTGTGTTCGTACTTTCTTTGTTTGGATCCTATAGGCCTTTCAATTCTAAGAAACTAGAAAGGCCAAGGATCCTTTATTTTTTACTAATGCTTTGACTAGGATATACAATATGAACAGTCAACATTGTACCATAGTTAGTCATGTGGAGAAGTAATCTTGAAAATGCTAGTGACCTTGCCCACATCATGAAGCGAACTTTTGGCTTTTGGAGTGTCCGACACTTTTGAGCTTTAGAGGAAGTGGAAAGAGATTGGTCCCTAGTGAATGAACTATCCTTGAAAAATATGAATTCTACATCTAAGGAAGCAATGTACAAATACGATAACATTGGGCCCATGTCTAGAATAATATTGATTTGTAGGGCCAAATGATCTTCTTTGGAAAATGAAATTTGTGGTCTAGACATTAGGATCCTTTCCAAAATGACCATGAAATACCATAAAAACACGCAATAGTTGAGTTTTGAGAAGCATAGAAAACATGGAGACAAAAAGTAGTTCACCACTTGACAATAGTGGTCTGGTGTAAGTGTACGTGAAGTGAAGAAGAAAATGACATGTCATCTTCTTTTTTATTTTTGATGCGCTTTACCTACTGCCAAAATGTACTGGCGAGTCCAGTGCAGGGTCGTCATGAAAAACCATCTTTGTTTGAAAACTTTATTGCAAGCTAATTAACATATGCTGGTGGTAACTTCTATACATATCAAGACAAACAAGTCAAATAACTTTTTGCTTGTCTTGCAAATGCTTTTGAACTTTGCTTTTAACATGTAGGATTAGAACTTGTCAGTAAAGATGTTTGTTGTAGCATAAGTTGCAAAGTCTACATCTTTAAGATTGAACTGAATCGGCTTCTATTGTCCACGTAAACCAAAAGGTCTATGGGATCCAATACAATAAAGAAAAAGCATAGCAACCCCCCTAATGCCTGATAGCCCCCCCCCCCCCCCAAAAAAAAAAAAAACACACACACACACACACACAGCCCCCAAAAAAAGGGGGTTTTGAGGGAAAAACTTTAGCAGTAATAAGCATGTTGATAAAACGTACAACTTTACAAGTCAATGTGTGGATGTATATTGAGTTCACTTGTCAAGAACCTCCAGGATAATTTACTACAGGCGCTTGCAAGAGCACACGTAAAGTCGACATACTGTGTTCAAATAGTTGCAACTGCTGGGCAAATTTGAACAGTGTTGAGGACCCAAGAATATCCATTAATAGAGGGACAATGTCGCTAGGGTTAGGTTGCGCCTAGGGCGGGCGGCCGCCCATCTCGTGCAGAGCAGCTAATCTTCCATTTCTGCTGGAAGAGTGGTCGAAGGATCATCCTTGACCACTGGCTTCGCATTTCTGTTGCTATTTGCAGATTGAAGCAGGGTACTAAGCCGCAACGTTTCAGCCTTTGCAGTAAAGTGGTTTTATTTGGAGCTCGCCTTAGCTCTGAAGAACCCTTTAGCACAAGATCCTGAGGTCAGAATAGTCGCCATGCTTTCTTTTCTGCGATTTAATCAGAATGGGAGGCCATCCTGCATGGATATAGCCTTGTTCGATAGCCATACTTGCTTCGGAGGAGATTCAATCACAATGGTATGATTTATTATCTTTCTTGATGTTTGACTTTGGGCCAGATTTCTTTCTCAGATTTAGGATGGATGAAGAATTCAAAACAAATACTGGTTAAGTCAACAACTTAAATATCCTATTCAAAGATAAAATTGAATAGACAATAGCCAATATTTCTTCTCAACTATCTCAACAATGCTATAGCATTCATAAATTCTTAAGTTCACAAGGTCTCACTTCGAATGACTTAGACATTGTTCAAGATCATGCATTCTAAGTCATGAAACCATGTACAAAATATATTAACAATATATCTTCAAACCTTTGCAATGCTACAGTGATTTTACTGTAGCAAAGATATTGACTCAGTTTGACTCGTCCCCGAACTTAACTTCAATCGATCGGATCCTTTATCTTTGGTCCTGCATTCAATCCAAAAACAGCCGATCCATCCCTATACTTCTTTTCTTATTATTATAGCTTAGATCCGGCCGCTATGGCAGACCGATCAAGCCTCCTCCCTAAGGAATTCCATATCTGGTACTTTAAAATAACATTTCCCCCTCAGAAGCAATTTCGTGTCAATATCTTATCAGGTTACTATTAATAATTTGAGACCATTAAACCTTAGTGAATATTGTCTTCAACCACGACCTAGGTTAACCTTCACTTAACCTTCGGTTAATAATCCTTTGCTTCATGACTCTCCCATACATGTATGCAGCTGACTCTTCAGGATCAACACAGCATTATAACATGAACATTTTCAACATTCCCCCTTCATGTTATAATCTAAGCATTTTATCAAATCTTTTAATTCAGTAAACCCCCTTTCTGGCAGGGGCTTTGTAAGCAGGTCTGCCAGTTGATTCTTTGTGTTGACATAGATCAATCTAACTATGTCCTTCCCAACAATTTCCCTGATAAAATGTAACTCTAGTTCTATGTGTTTTGATCTCTCATGAAATACTGGATCTTTGGTCATGGCAATGCAACTAGTACTATCACAGTATAATTCAATGGCCTGGTTTTGATGGTAACCAAGTTCAGTCAACAATCTTCTTTCCCAGATCACTTCCTTTATGGCTAACACAGCTGATGCATACTCAGCTTCTGCACTTGACATGGCTACTGCATTCTATTTTTTGCATTTCCAACTAATAGGTGCACCTCCTATGAAAGTTAAGTATCCAGATGTGGATTTCCTTGTATCAAGGTCCCCTCCCCAATCAGCATCACAATAGGCTAACAATTGCAGATCTTCAGTGCTATAACAAATGCCATGATTCATTGTACCTTTTAAATATCTTAGAACACGTTTTGCTACCATCCAATGCTGCTTCCCTGGGTCATTGTTATATCTACTCAGCATATTCACTACATAGGCTATATCTGGCCTAGTGCAATTAGCCACATATGATAGACATCCAACCAATGACATATATGGTATGATACTCATTTCTTCTCTCTCTGCTTCTGTTTTGGGACTCATCTCAGCAGAAATCTTGCGGCCTGGCACTATAGGCGTCTTGCAGATGTTGTAATCAGTCATTTTAAATTTGTTGAGCATTCCTTCAATCTGCCCTTTCTGAGTTAAAGTCAGAGTTTTACTTGCCCTATTTCTATGTACTTCTATTCCCAAAAATTTCTTTAATTCCCCAAGATCTGACATCTTGAATTTATTTTTCAGAATGGTCTTACAATGCTCCAAAATGTCAAGACCATTTTGCCATCATTATATTATCATCTACATAAAGTGCTATTATGCACCATTTAGCTCCTTTCTGAAATTTGTAAAGATTACCATCATTTTGTAATTTGGCAAATCCTTGTTCTCTGAGAAAAGTGTCTATACACTTATACCATTCCCTTGGGGACTGTTTAAGTCCATATACTGCCTTGTTTAATTTCCAAACCTTCCCTGATTCTGCTTCAAACCCTGGAGGCAGCTTCATGTAAATTTCCTCTTCTAGTTTAGCATTCAAAAATGCTGTGGTCACGTCCATATGATGAATTTCCAAGTCTGTTGCATTTGCAATTGACAATAGCATCCTTATGCTATTCATTTTGACAAGTGGTGAGAAAGTTTCCTCATAGTCCTGTCCATATCTCTGAGTGAAGTCTTGGGCTACTAGTCTAGCCTTGAATTTAGGTGTTACTCCATCAGCTTGAGTTTTGAGCTTGAACAACCATTTGTTACCTACAATGTTCTTATCACTTGGTCTGTCCACTACTTCATAAGTATTTGTTCTATTAAATGATTGCATTTCCTCTTGCATTGCCTTTACCCAGTTTTTACTATCAGGAGAAGATATAGCTTCATCATAGGTTTTAGGCACTGAAATATCTAAATGCATCAATATTTCAAATAGACCAAGTATCTCACCTTCCTTTTCCTTGAGTCTTTTGCTTTTGCCAACGGTATCCCTTCCAAGTGCTTCCAAATTTTCTTCAGTTTCACCTCGAAGTATCTCTGCTTCAGTTCTTTTTCTTCTCCTTATGACTTTAGGTTGGATTTCATCTTGTTGATCAGCTGAGTATTCTGGCTGCACATTTTCAACATCCACATTGTTAGAATCTGTTTTGTTTCAATATCTTCATCTTCATCACTGTCAATTGTAAATGCAGGTTCAGCTTGCTCCTTTTGAACTCCCCTTTCCTCTGCTATCTGGAATTTAGTGGTCTGCCCTTAATTGTTGATCTTAGGTAACACCTTGTAGTATTGCTCCTCATCAAACAATACATCTCTGCTAATTATGATTTTCCTTTTGCTTGAATCATACAACCTGTAGGCCTTAGATTCTTGATCATAACCAACCAGGTAGGTTATGTATGCTTTGTCATCCAACTTCTTTCTCAACTCGTCAGGCACATGCACAAATGCTAAACATCCATAGGCTTTAAGCCTGTCATAATCTGGCACTTTTCCTGACCACAATGTCATAGGAATTTATAGATGGCACCAAGTTTTGCACATAGACTGCTGCCTTAACTGCCTCTTCCCAAAGGAAATTTGGCAATCCTGAATATTTGAGCATACCTCTTACTGCATTGAGAATTGTTCTATTTTTCCTTTCAGCAATTCCATTTTGCTGAGGTGAAAACCTACATGTCAGCTGTCTTTTGATGCCATGCTTATTGCAATAACTCTTGAATTCATTTGACATAAACTCACCTCCCCTATCCGACCTCAAGCATTTGATTCTCCTCCTTGTTTCTACCTGCACTTCATTTGCAAATATTTTGAATGCCTCCAATGCAAGATCCTTTGTTCTTAAACAATATAATCATCAATAAAAGTCATGAAGTACCTTTTTCCAAAAAGACTAGTCACATTCAGAGGTCCACACAAATCTGTGTGTATCAAATCCAATTTATTTTTTGCTCTCTTCACTGATTTCTTGAAAGGGAGTTTAGTGTGCTTTCCCAATATACATCCAATGCATTTGAACTTCTCATCATTTGCAGCAGTGCCTTTAATTAATCCCTTCTTCATCATAAGTTACACAGTTTTAAAGTTTACATGACACATCCTCTCATGCCATGTTTTTAAGTTGGTACAAGTCACAAGATTTATACTTGAAGCATAGTGATTTAAATTTAACCCAAAAAGATTGCCAACCCTTTTACCAACAAACTTTAATATATTATTGAAGAACACTTTACATTCCAATCTCTCAAATAGTACTTTATATCCGAGATCTACAAGCTGGCATACTGAAATCAGATTTCTAACTAATCCTGGCACACAAAGAACATTTTTAAGTTTGACTGCCTTCCCTTCAAGATCATAAAGCTCGAGCAAACCTGTGTCTTTGATTTCTTGCAAATCCCCATTTTCAAGCTGCACGTGCCCCCTTGTCACCTTTTTGCAGTCCTTAAGCAATTTTAAGGATGATGTCACTGTCCTCTCAGCTCCTGAATCTATAATTATCATATTATGATCATTTGCATCATGCATTAAATGACATAGCTTAGTATAGCTTACCTCAGCATCTTCATTCTGCTCGTCCTCTTCACTTTGAGTTTCTTGAGCTAGGTTCAGGGTTGGATTGTCTTTGGAACTCCCCTTTCCTCTTTGGGCAAAACTTACCTTGCCTCCTCTGCCCCTGTTTTTCCCTTTTGAATTCTGCCCTCTTGGACTGAGACAACTTGAAGCAAAGTGCCCTTTGCCATCACAATTATAGCATATAACTTCTTTTCCTGCCTTTGGACACAGCCTTTAAGTGACCATATGCATTACAATTGTAACATGGTCCAACCTTATCTCCGCCAGCCTTAAATCCTTTCTTTCCTTTGTGTTTCCCTACATAGAGAACTTCAGTAGGTTGGTCATCTTCCTCTTGGCCAATCTGCCTTTGCTCAAGCTCTGTTCTTATCATTTGTATGACATGTTCCTTTGTTCTTGCTATATTTCTCAACAGGGTAGCTAAATAGGCATTGTGAGACACAGCCCTAGAGATGGCCAGCAATTGATATTGCTCATTTAATATGACACCAGCACCTTCCAAGTCAGCCACAATGGAATCGAATTTTTCAAGAAATTCTGTTATGTTATCTTTGTCATGCAGTTTCAGCTTTCTCAACTGTTTTTCTAAAACATCTATCTGAGAGGATGTTTTAGCTTCATAGTTTGTAACCATGTAAGTCCACATTTCCCTAGGGCTCAGCCCCCTGAGTTTAAGCTTGATAACAGGTCCAACTTTATAGCAAATAATAGCTTGAGCTTCTTCGATTTTAATTACCTCATCTGGCTGCATCTTTGAAGTAACTGTTGGTCCTGTGCTTTCCCTAGCACCACCTGTTTCAGCAACTCCACCAGTTATGGAATCCCCAGCACTAGAGCTTGAACTAGCTCCACCTACACTTGTTGACCCTGAACTAACATGAGTGTTAGCCTGCCTGCATGCATTTGGATCAACTAAATACCATAAATTCTCAAACTCCAAGACTTCTTGGATGCTTTGTTTCCAGACTTGGAAACCACTTTCCCCCTTAAAGACTTCAATGGCATTGAGCAAATTTGCTCCAAATCTGCTAGACATGATTGTGTTTCCCTGGATCTTATAGCTCTGATACCAATGAAGAATTCAAAACAAATACTGGTTAAGTCAACAACTTAAATATCCTATTCAAAGATAAAATTGAATAGACAATAGCCAATATTTCTTCTCAACTATCTCAACAATGCTATAGCATTCATAAATTCTTAAGTTCACAAGGTCTCACTTCGAATGACTTAGACATTGTTCAAGGTCATGCATTCTAAGTCATTAAACCATGTACAAAATATATTAACAATATATCTTCAAACCTTTGCAATGCTACAATAATTTTACTATAGCAAAGGTATTGACTCAATTTGACTCGTCCCCGAACTTAACTTCAATCGATCGGATCCTTTATCTTTGGTCCTGCATTCAATCCAAAAACAGTCGATCCATCCCTATACTTCTTTTCTTATTATTATAGCTTAGATCCAGCTGCTATGGCAGACCGATCGAGCTCCTCCCTAAGGAATTCCATATCAGGTACTTTAAAATAACATTTCCCCCTCAGAAGCAATTTCATGTCAATATCTTATCAGGTTACTCTATAATTTGAGACCATTGAACCTTAGTGAATATTGTCTTCAACCACGACCTAGGTTAACCTTTACTTAACCTTAGGTTAATAATCCTTTGCTTCATGATTCTCCCATACATGTATGCAACTGACTCTTCAGGATCAACACAGCATTATAACATGAACATTTTCAACAATGGATATGCTGCACTCATTGTAGCTTTCTAGACTGCACTCACTGTGGCAATGATTTGCTGCGCTCACTGCAGTTCAGGGGGTTTTTAGACGATTGCACAAAGGATTCGGTGCACTCATTGCAGCTTATGGACTTCAACATATTCTGGTTTTCGTTCTCACTGTGAAAAGATATTAAGCAATACTAGTTGGTTGATTATGAAGCAAATGTCTATGATCTGTCTTGCCAATATCCTTCATGCAATAGCCTCCGAGCACCTCTCATTTCGCTTATGGTCATTTATGATTGAGGGTGCACCTCTCATTTCGCTTATGGTCATTTATGATTGAGGGTGTCTATGATTTAAAAATATGAAATATGAGTTCATCCAAGGTTTTGATGGAATATGCCGAAGGTTTTAGAATATGAAATAAGGGGGCTTGAACCTCTACCAAATAACCCAATGTCCTAATAAGACTACTTTGACCAATATAACCAGTGAGCTAACATGATTATCTTTTATCTTAAATCTATGGATTTTTTTTTTCAAAAACCCATTCGATTGTTTTAGGGATATGATCTACGGTTTCAGGATCTGTCATTTCTACATCCATATCAAATCCCCCTGGAACCCGGTTATTAGACTTTATGCTCTAAACGAGGTGCACCCTGGACTACCACAGTCGTCGGAATCCGTCGATCCTATGGCTTAAACCGTATGTTGGAGCCTCCGGCCACCTCTCATTTCACTTATGGTCATTTATGATTGAGGGCACCTATTATTTTGAAATATGAAATATGAGTTCACCTAAGGTTTTGATGGAATATCGAGCCTCTATACGGCTTCGCCTAAGGTTCTAGGGAGATGGTCTAGTTGTACTGCAGAATGTTTGTCATTGTATGATTAGGTGGACAAAAAACATGTGCCTTATCATGTACTAGTATGCAACGTCGCCAGTCTACCATATATCCCTCACTCACGCAAGCCCCCATTGATGTGACTCCTGTTGTAGTGTAAGGTCATAGTCAACATACAAAAGGGCCTTTTTCAACTTAGCTTCTTGACAGAGTATAGTACCTCTAATAAGTGCACTTGAAATTGTGTCACAAGATGTGACTACTTATGATGCTGAAGGCCTAGACACAATGCCCTGATAATGTGCACATGAGCATGAAAATTCATCTTGAAAAATGCAAGATCCTCAACCACATACCACCACATTATGGCACCTACACTTCTGATCATGTTGTCCTTTGAGTGATTGCTCAATATCATGTTTCCTGTGAGAGCAGTAAATTCCAGATCATATGCTGCACATGTATAAAAAGAATCTTGTACTAATAACTTAGCTCGTGTAATAGTAGAGATGCTAAATGTTGCAGCAGTATCCATTTTTAGCTTCTACAGGTTGTTTATGTAGAAATGCAAAAGTGATTGTTCTTCCTAATGAACTTTTAACTCCTCCTCAAGTTTGATTTTACTTTTGATATGCTCATTAATAGTTGTAGGGTTCATTGCTTTTTCTACCTTGTTCCTATATCAAGTTTCCATCTGGACAGTTTGCTCCAAATCTTTAATTCTGCCTCCAACTCACAGTATGGATTAAGCTTGAACTCCTCCTGTTTTATAGCCAAATCATCTTTGGCTTATCTTAAACTGTTCTCGGCCTCTTCCAGCATCATTTTTTGTACTTCAGAGGCCTTCTCATTGCCTTTCAACTCACTTCCTATTGCTTCCAGCTTCTTTGTGATAAGTAAAATTGCTTTTCCATTCTTCTGCACTGCATTCTCTAAGGTTCTTATGTTTTCATCAACATGCTTTGTTCTCACTTGAACATGCCACCTTTGCCTTTGCCTTCATTTCAGTTTTTCTAACATGTGCTTTACCATCTGCCTCTGTTTTTACTTGTCTATTGTTGTGGTATCCTTTGGGATTATGAAAAGTGTGACTACGTGAAGGACCTTGATCTGGCCATCACAAAAGGCAAACTTATTATGGTGAAGAAGTTCGAAAGGGTTTATGAAGCATTCAAAAGCACAACAATATTATCGTAGACGACAACACTTACAAGGGTTATTATAACTCTAATGTGATTATTGCCAAAATTTATTCATCTAAAAAGTTTGAAACAGATAAGTGGTTGTCATATATTCTGGTTTTCGTGACTGAGTTCCTGTTTTTAATTCTTGTGGCAGATGTACTGCGGAACTATCCAAAGCTCAAGGAGGCTGATGAGGAATGCAAAGAGATTATGAGAGCGATGGACGTAAAATACTACAGTGAATGAAAATTTTATGAATGTTGGAAAGAAAATGAGAAATATGGCCAAAATCTTCTCTATATATATTGTATAATTTTGTTTTGTGTATAAAAAAATATATAATGTGTTCTAAGGGCCTTTCTTGACTCGCAAGTCGAGGAAGGTCACTACTTGCTTAAAACATGAAATAAACGAACCAAATGGTATATGTATATAATCTGAAGCATCTGAATAAAATGAATAACTTCTGATTGTTTTTACTTTGCAATTTTTGTTCATTATTTCTAGCTAATAGCACGAAATTCCTCTCTTCTAGGTAGTAGGGATCCTGGCATAGCTCCCACTCAAAACACACTCTTACCGAGGTTTTGAGATACACTTGCACATCTTCACAGGTCTTACAGAACTACAAGAGATCCTTCATAGTATTCATGAACTGCAAAGGATGTTGCACATATGGCATAAGATCTATTGAGGTTGGGGAAGAAGCATTTTTTTACCCAGACATGAAGGATGCATACGAGGGTGGCGAAATCGGTTGGATGGGCCAGCTCGTGGCTCAGGACACACCTCCTAGTGAGGCTTCCCATCATCTTCAAGTTGCTCCCAAAGCTTGGAAAAGGTCGGGGGTGCTCTAGATGTTATTCGCCTTAGGTGATTCATGTGTGAATAGGGTGTAACCGTTGTGACAACACAGTCGCCATGGTCTCTTCGTCCACTATAATATTATTGTAGTATTATCCTTTCAAGACTAGTGCTTTGTTTTGATTAAATAAACAACTTCTTTAGTTTTTGATGTATTGTTGCTTTTCTCGACTCTCCATTTGAGAGAAAGAGATGAAATGTCTTCATAAAAGGATTCAACCTCACACGAATAAACCCTTCTTTTCAATGACTAATTAGGTCAGAAATGTTTCCTACGTCCTTTTTGTTACACGTAAGACGTCTCCAAAAAGAAGTGGGAATTGCATAAGATCTACTTTAATGTAGGGGGGGTCAACCAATAGTAGATCAAGTTACCATTTTCAAAATAAAAATGAAGATGCTAGTTTTTTATCACAACACTAAATATGTAGCCCCAAATATTGTATGTCAAGCTAAATGGGAAACTTTTTTGGAAAAAAAATTGGATTTGTTGCAGCTGTCAAATTCTGAGGTAAACTTGTACTCCTCAAATGCCCAGTAATCAATGAAAACTCCAATTCTGGACCATGCCAGAAATACATCCTGATCCAAATAGAGAAGTGTGGTAGACCAAATTATATTAACCAATAACTACTATTAGGATTGAAAATGGGCAAAATGTAAATTAGTCTCATTTAGAACAAGAATTTAGAATAAAATTTTTTTTGGGGCATCATCTCTTCGTAGAGAACCGTTCCCTCTTTCTTGA
Source organism: Isoetes taiwanensis (assembly GCA_021234155.1). Taxonomy (NCBI): domain Eukaryota; kingdom Viridiplantae; phylum Streptophyta; class Lycopodiopsida; order Isoetales; family Isoetaceae; genus Isoetes; species Isoetes taiwanensis. Next base: position 2,308,586 of record JAJEKV010000020.1, on the reverse strand, counting down.
GGGAGCACTATGCCTATGAAAAAAACTGGAGTCCAACATTGCCTATTACCATTTCTCAAGAAAACCTTTAAAACTGTGTTGGATGATACAACAATTCTCAGCCAGCTGATGAGTTTCCTTTCTATCTAGAACAAATAATGCACATACATGAGTTTGCATCGTCCAGCTCCAATTTTGGATCCTGAGCCAAGGCCCTTGCAAAGAGCAGCTCAACAGAGTCAGAAACAAGTCAGAAACAAGCAAGAAATGCCATCGGAGAGGGAACGTAAAATTTGAGAGTCTACATATTGAACACAATATTTTGATTGATCTGGATATATCAACAGAAATGTATTTGACACAAAAAATGTCAGAAAGAAGGTCTATGTGAACGGGCAGAAGAAGAAGAAAGCTTGCAGGGCAGCATCAATCCATTTTTTTTCCGTCAAATGCTTGATCTAGCATTCCGACCTCAAACAAAGCTGCTTCCTGCATCTGTATAAAACAGAAGATTTTGTGAAACTTTGATTAACTAGAAAAAAATGCAACCTTCCATGTAGGTTATCTCCGAAGCATCCTTGATTGGTGCCAAACTTAGCCATGAATCCCCTGCCTTCTGCTGTCCTTCCCTGGTGCCGGAGAATGCCACAAGATTTAACAGCCGCAGAAGAATGGGCTAGGGTTCATGTTCCTTTATTAAATCTACGGCTCAGATAGCATCCCTAAAAATAGACGGCTCAGATCAAACATAAGAAGTTCAAATTGCATTATGTTAAGATCCACATTAGAATGTACGGCAGGCAATAAAAGGGGAAAGTGATCCATTTTTGTGTGAGCCACTATTGGGTGCAGGTCCACTATTGGTCGACCCCCCCTAATGATACTTATGTATGCCTCAGCTTCATCTAAATTATGCTCAAACAATAGCTTATACCTAGTTGTTAATAGAGAAGAGATCAAGAATTCTACAACCTTTCACATTTGAGTAGCAATTTAAAGCATGATTTCGTTAATTAGAGAAATTTGGTTTTCTCGATTGAGACGAAATAGGTCGCAGTAGCGTCCTAGAATGGAAAAAGTTGTTATTGTTAAGCAATTTACAATGACTAAGAGCACAGTTTTTGCTCGCATTATTTTTATCCGCGGGAAAAGCACTTATGGGGCTGCCTTCACTGTGTTGGAACACAAAACATTCAACAGCTATAATGCCGTCAGTGCTCGTGCAAATCGCCATGGCGATGTTTTTGACCAGATAAGCAAGGCATGAGAGCTAATTATAAGCTTTATGGCAACATTTTAATATCATTTTCAAATGACTAAACATGTCGAGAAGATCGCGATGGCGATCTTCCCGACAAGTTCAGTAATACACAAGGTCAGTACACAAGTGGATAATAATACACAAGGTCAGTACTTCTATACAGTAAAAAGATGTAAGAAAATAATGATTCCCTCAAAAGAGCAGAAGTTTTTTACAAAATTTCATAGTCTTTACATGATTTTTCACATCCAAAAAAAGCGAGAAAACTTCACTAATCTTGAGTCTCTTTCACAGATTCTTGAGTCTCTTTCACAGACTCTGGAGCAACGCCAAGTTCCTTGACCATTCTATCTGTATGTGCCCAAATGCAACAATGAAGGGAAGGTTGAACATTTTTCACAGATTTCTTTAGACATTTACAATTGCAAGCCCGAATGTTATATGTACTTGGTTTCCTAGACCCCATGAACTTGGTTTCCTAGATCCTATGAGCATCCAGTTTGCACTCTTCTTTCTTTGACGGGCAATCTCTTGAAATTGTATCTGTAAATACATATGGAGTGGAGTTATCCTTCTCTTGCCAAGTTGGAGAAACAGTGCTTTCAAATGCACTTTGTCCAGACAACTCTTCTTACTCGAGACTTAGCGATTGAATTGATGAGCTCCCTGATTTCTCTTGTCCTTCAGAAACATTAAAAAACATGTATGGACCAAAATATATGCAACCAGTATCATCTCAAATAAACATTCATTTTCATATTTCTTTGCAACATAAGTCGAGATAACAATCTTAACAAATAGTGAGACACAGGAAATAGTCAGCATAAGCATCATACCGGTGTTTGGGAAAGGATGATGTCCTGCACCCATTGGCAATATCTTTACCATCTGTCAATTGGCTGTCATAAAGCAAGGGTCTGTGAGAGATTCACTTCCGAATATCCTGTAACCGAAGGAAGTCGAAGAGCACACCCTTACACTACACTCAGGTATGATACATCAAACAATATTCAATGTGCTATTACATCCTTGCATAGTTTACTGCAGATATACTGGAAGTCGAAGAGCACACCCTTACACTACACTCAGGTATGATACATCAAACAATATTCAATGTGCTATTACATCCTTGCATAGTTTATAGGTGCTCATACCATTATTATATCATAAACACATACAGTAGTCATCACTAACATTGATTGTAATACATACTTCATAGGTACTCATGTCATTATTATATCCTTAGCAGATACAGATTCACTCATCATCAACTCCAAAGCTCGTGATGCTATTCAGCTCATAGATTTCCTGATCAGGAAGCCAGTAAATGTGGACCACAACACGAGTGAGCTTCTTGCAAGCACTAGCAGGACCATCAGCTTTAGATTGGAGCCATGGATCAAGATTAATACCATTTCTAGCGCATTCGTTCAGATTGTTGTAGCTCAAGTAGCACTTGAAAGATCGGATGTGCTCTGGACGAGGCATCGAGGAAGCCATGGAAGATGAATGACCTCTACCCCCGAGTCGAGCTATTTTTATAGTGAAGTAAAATTATTGATGTGAATTATTGGTGTAGAATGTGTATGTTACATGTGTATATACATGTTATTGGTTAGTTATACATGTGTATGTTACTTACCTCAAGTTTCTTGGGCTCAAGAACTAGGTGAAAGTATTTGTGCTTGAGTAAATTAGGTGTGCTTAAAATTCTCAAAATTGCGTTATTTTCTCCAAATAATGAAATCATGCTTTTTAACAAACTTGTCACCGTCTTCTTGGGTGCAACAAATCAAATTTCAGGAAAAGACGTACTAGGAGACCTTCACATGTGTCAAGTTTTTCTTAAAAATAAATGGTCTGATCATCACTACAAATAGCTTGAATTACAACTCAGGCTGGTAATTAATCACATTCTCTGCTTGCAAATATTCAACAATATAGAGCATTCTTCAAAGTCAAGAAGACACAATACATTGCAGAACATCAACGAAAAATATGTTTCCTCCTTGATCATCATCCCAAAACATTTTGAAGGATGAATATTACATAAGCCTATGCAATGTCCTAGTATCTCTTCAGAGTAGTTGGTGTAGACTTGATGCAGCTCTGTGTCAACACAAACAAGTCGCTTATCGACTATAATAGAGATAGATGTCACTCAGGGCTTGCAGAGAGCATATAGGTATAACTATTGAAGTGGCCTGGACCTCAAGTTGTTTCAGTCCTGACTAGTCTGTTCGGTGGAACCCTCCAAAAATGTTTCGGTTCACTGGATCGTTAACAAAGTATTTCCAATCTATAAAGCATGTTATCGTAAATGTCCTACCAATTACCATACAATCATTGTCATTGGCAAAACTACTAGTCGAATTTCTTGAACAACAATTAAAAGCATGGGCAGAAGAAACAAGGGTATGCGTGCTTAGCCAAGCAGTTTTTTGATCTAAGCACTCCACCATTGACCACATCTTCACATCATACATCTTATTAGCGGCAACAAAAATAAATGGCAAGATCTATTTGCTGCTTTGTGGATTTTTCAAAGGCATTTTGACATCTTTCATGGGGAAAAGTTGTGGCAGAGATTATCGCAATTAGGAGTTCCTGATGAACTGCAAAAATCCAGTATATAGGTTGTCTGAAATAGTCTCAGCAGTGTGGGAGTGCGCCAAGGATGTCATCTTTCTCCTACTCTATTTGGACTATACATTGATCATCTCGAAGATTAGCTTGATCAGGATGGAAGTGGAGAGGCCTAGCTTGCTTCTCGCATCATTAGGCAACTGATATATGCAAATGATATAGATGTGTTAGCTCACACCCATACTCCAGCAAGGTATGCACAGTAGCATCTGAATGCACTGAGTATTTCCTATCAGTAAACTAGAATGCGGGTCAACTTGTAAAAGATCAAGGTACTTTTGACAATCTTCTAGGCAACATAGACAATTGCTTCACTTAGGGTCACAATGTAGAAGCAGTGCAAATATATAAACTCCTTGGAGTGGGATTCATTACCATCAAACTGGATATCTGTCAACGGATAACAACAGGTTGGAAGGCTTTCGATGCGAACAATTGCCACAAAGTGGAGCTTTATAACTGGTCCCATCAGACACACTTGTTCAGGGTCTTGGTGGAACCAGTTCTTTTATATGGACTGGAGATATGGGTGCCAGTAATATCACTTTCCACTTAAGAAATTTTGGACACGTTCAAAAGACCTTTCTGACTTGAGCTCCTGGAGTAAAGCGCATAGATCCATATCCAATTTTCCTTCAAGAGATAGAATTTTTGCCTCTACAATGTGCTGCATTGGAATGTGACACAATGTATTATCAGAAGGTGGTAAACATGAAAGACACTCAACTTTCAATCATTGCCTACACAATGGCTATGCACCCAGAAGATTTTAAAGCATGTCGGAAGGAACAATGCGCTCTAGATTAATGTGTAGAAATGTGGATGTACATAGGTCAAGATCATGAAGAAGTATCTTAGGGTCAAAGCATGGAGGTGGGGGACACTTTTTGTGTCAGCGACACATGGTGCTTAGGGGGTGCTTTCTGGAGCTATTTTCTTTGTATTTTTTAAAAATATTTTTCTTTTATTTTTTTGATATTTTTCCCTGAAACGCATTCATATTACGCCTTGGAATACAAAATTTTAGCTTCATCGGAGTTATAGAAAAAAAGATAAAAATAAGTAAAATTTCCCACATTAGGTGCTTAGGGGGTGCTTGGCTGGCGCAAAAATGCCCCCCAGCTCCATGCTTTGACCCCTTAACACATGTGGAGCTTCGAAATGCTAATGCTTTGGAAATGCTCAAGATAACACACTACAAAAGACATCTTAATTATAAATTTACTCGTGGTCCACAGTAATATTCATTATCACATTTGCCTATGAAGAGACATAGAGCAATTATGTCAATTTGTGTTGGTGCACACCATCTCAGAATTGGAACGAGTAGATGGGCCCTTGAGGAGCATGAAAATATATGTCAAATGTTCCAAATGGAAGTTATTAAATATGAATGCCACAGACTTCAAATTTATGTAGTGTTTGCAACTATTCGAGCATGATATATCGACTTAATTACACCTAATCGGTCACTACATGTGCTCTTGCAAGCGCCTGGAGTAATTACACACATCATCCTATATCCTAGAGGTTCTCAATTATATAGCTTATCAGTGAACTTATGACTGCTAGAATTTCCCCTTGAAAACCCTTCAAGACGGGGCTTATTAAAGAGTAATGAGTTCCCTCTTTTCCTCCCTTCTTCCCTCCCTTTCTTCCTATTCTCTGTTTTGGAATTAGGTCCATTGCTTTGTGTGCTTGTACCATGGCCCGCTGGGGTCCCCGTGGACGTAAAAAATCTTTATCTTTATCTTTATCCTTCCTTTTTTTTGGGCCCCATTGATCTTTGGTCTCCGTACACAATAAAAGTCAATTCAATCTTAAAGATGTAAATCTTGCAACCTACACTGTTGACAACTTTTAATCCCAAATGTGAAAAGCACAGTTCAAAAGCATTTGCAAGACAAATAAATAGTTATCAAGATAATCTTCGATTTGTTTGCCTTGATATTTATGGAAGTTTTCACAGGCATGCATATTCATTATCTTGCAATAAAGTTTTCAAACAAAGATAGATTTTCCTGGTGACCCTGGACCAGACTGGCAGTATATTTTGAGAGTAGATAAATGGGTATTAAGGATAAAAGGGAAGATGACATGTCATTTTCTTCCTAAATTCACGCACACTTATGCAAGACCACTACTGTCAAGTGGTGAGCTACGTTTTGTTACCATGTTTTCTATGCTTCTCAAACTCACTTATTTCTCTATGGTCATTTTGGAAAGGATCCTAATGTGTGGACCACATTTGGTCGTACAACTCAACATTTTTCTAGAGATTGACCCAATGATATCATATTTGTACCATTATGGCGATGCAAGCTTCTTCTTGTATCATGGCTCCACAGTCTTCAATTTCCATCTTGCCAGTGCCAGGTGAGATGTAGCAATTCATAATAATCCTTTAGTTGTTTTCAAGAACACAAGTTGTCATAAAGGTGATGTTCAAAAATTGGCTAACATTTTGGGACGTGATCACAATATGCTTGTAGCGGCATCTGACTCTGCTAAAGCAGGTGTTCTTATTGCATGGATCCCTCTTTGAATGTCAAATGGACATGTTTAGTCGTTGAATAATTAGCAAATGGAACTGGGAGGGGGAGAGGGCGGGGGAGGGAGAGGGGGGAAGGGGGGAAAGGGCAAGAATGTGGTTTAGTGATTGTTTATGCTTATAATTATCCACATCAAAGGGGAGTTTTGTGAGCTTCTCTTCGTAGCAAAGTTTTTTGGTTAGGTAATAATGTGGCATGGTTGCTTATTAGTGATTTCAATATGGTTGAAACGGAGACATGCAGGTGTGGTAGGGGATTGCAGTTGGTTCAGGGTTTTGAGCGGGAGCAACGGCAACGCCTGCTGCATGACTGTGGTTTCGTGGAGATTGATGGAGATCAAACCTTCACGTGGTGCAATGGATGGACAAACAATGGTAGAGCTTATAAGTCGTATTTAATTAAAGTGGGACTCATTCCATGGAATAAAATAACGGCTAAGGTTAGCCAAATGGCTATTTTGTAACAGTTTTGCCAAGAAAAACGGCTAAAGTAAATGGAAAAAATGCCCAAAAAAAAGAAAATTTTAGCCCAATTTTTTTGCCGCCCAAGTGAGTTTTTAGGTTGAATAGCCAAACCTTTACCTCCAGACATATCCATCAGGACATCGATTAGCTAAACCTAAGATAGAGTGGGCTTGGAAAAATCGATATATTAGCCCGAAATTCAACACCAATGTATGTACTAACATTAAGAAATTTCAAATAAGGTTTATATTTTTCTTTTCTTTTTTCCACTTTCTTTCTTGTTCCAAGTACAAAGTTGAAGCATTAGAGGAAAATGAACAATGTATCCCCCCCTTTTTTTTTGAACATGTTCATGTATGTTTGTGTCTTGATTTAGGTATTTACAATAAATTCAATGCCTTCGCCAAAATGCTTGGATTTCTGTTAAATTACTATAGCTGATGGCTAATATTTGCCTTTCCATTTTGTGAAAGTTTAGCCAAAAGCAAGAAACTGTGATGGAGAAAAACCATTTAGTTTAGCCAAGCCTTAGAAACTTCTAGCCCCAATTTGAAGGTAGTTTAGCTAAACCTATTTTGGCTACACCAAAATATAGGAGTAGTAATTTATTCCATGACTCATTCCATTCCCATTTTTTTCCGGAACCCGGTTAATTTACATAAAAAGTAGCACCCCGACCCGAAAACTATCCTTAATTCGAATTTTTGAATAAAACTCTGAATCCGAGCTTTGCTGCAGTTTTCCCTGGTTCGCGAGTCGAGAACAAAAACAATGCAACTGAAACAAAGGAAATTCATTAAAGTTTGAAACCAAAGATCTAGTTGAAAAAGAATTTTTATTAATAAATTGAACATATACAATGTATTTTACATCGGACGCAGAGACCATGGTAGTCTTGCTGTCACTACAGTTACATCATCTTGGTAGGTGGTCCACCTTAGGGGATTAACTTGCGGGGCTTCTTCATGCCGTCCTCAGAAGCCTTGGGGGCAACACGAAGAGTGTGGAATGCCTCACGTGGAGGTGCCTCTGGAGCTACCTGCCGACTGTCCACCCGACTTCTCCACTCGCATCCCGCAGCCTTTCATCGAATATGCTCCTTTTTTTTTTTTTGAAAAACTGTGTCAGCAATATATTAAAAGAATGGTAATGTTACAAAGCAAGTGAGGAGGAAGGAGAACTGCCCCAAAGAGACAGTGATACCTCGACACTCCACAACAACTGCAACTCATCTTTGCATAAACCTGGCCATCACCATCTACCACACCCAAGAAGTCCCGCCAAATGGAAAACTTCCGCTCTACTAATCCGGGAACACCAAAAGCTTTGAAATAGCTTGTACCGAAGTCGAGGAATCGAGAGAGGTCGCAGTCGCTGAATCCCCGAAAGATCCACAACCGCCGCTTCCAAATCAACCACACCAACCAAGCCACGACGGATGCAAGGCTTGTCTTTGCGTCTGGCGGCCAAGCACCGGGATATACATGAAGCGGCAATTGTTGGCTATTCAATCACACGAAAGCGAGCCCCGACCCAATCCGGGCAACCCGCAAGTGAGGGCATAAAACCGCATAATGCTCCACGATCTCACGATGAAGGCCACAACAAGGGCAAAGAGGGCTCACACCCGCCTAAACCGACTCACAAGGACATTCACCCCGTCTGGGTGTGTGCACCACCGCCACGAATACCCGAACCTTCGGTGGGGAAGTGAGCTCCATGTCCACGCCCAAACCGAAGCCATCGAGAACCCGGAAGCTGCAGAGACCACTTGCCTGAAGGGGGCAGAGTGTCATGAATAGCCAACACCCGGTAACAAGACCGCACAAAACAAGAAGATACAACATCTGGATGAACCTTCCAAACCTGCACCACCACATCACCCTGAGGGACTATAGGTATGTGTAGCGGAATACTCCCCGCCACTTGTTCCCAGATAGCCCGGTCCATCGTCCCTTCAGGTAAAGCGAGCTCGAAAGAACTCCCACGAAGCTAGCTGACCATCCCAATACCAATCCTCCAAGGTGAGCACAGCAGCTCGCCTCCAACGGGCCTGCGTCCGAGCATGCACAGTGGCAGCCAAGGGCAAGTACGCAGGGGGTAGAGGAACCCACAAGAAAGGAGAAGAGTGGTGATAAACTGAGGCATAATCTAGCTGGAAGAGCACACGCACGTGATCCCAAGCCCGCAACACCCCCGTGAGAAAAGGGGATGCATGTGGGAAAGGCCGGAGACCATACAACAGTGCCCAGGGCAACTCTACATGCACAGACGACTTTCCAAATGCCACACAATGGCGAAGAGATTGCCACAATAGTGCCGCACCAGGAGAAGATGCTCCATCCTGCAGAATGCTCCAAATAAACTTAGAGACCAACACCTTACTATGCAGTGCCAAATCCAGAATGGCCAAGCCCCCATCCTCCCGGGGGCGGAGACACTTCCACCAAGCCACTTTAACAACCGCCCCTTCATCATCCCCGCCCCACACAAAATTTCGAACAATCTTATCCAAAGCCTGTATCTTACCCTCAGGAGCTAACATCGCAGATCTTTGTATACACATGAGTGCTACAAAGTCTTACCGACTTGGCAATAGTGATCCTACCCGCCATGGACAACTTGCTACCCTTCCACCAATTGAGGTGTTTACGCAACCCCCGCAAAAAATCTCATCCCACACCCTCCCCATGGAAACATCCCCTCCAAAGGGAATACCCAACAGCTTAGTACACACATTACCTGGAAGCACCTTCCAAGGGAATAGAGCCAAACAAGGGGGAGGCGGAGTCAACTGGGCCCATAATGCGGAGCATTTGCCCCAATTCAGAAGAATGCCTGAGGCCAAGGAGAAAGTATCCAGCAAACCCTTCACATTCCGCAAATTCCTCTCTTCTGCCACCAAGAAGAGAAAAGTGTCATCGGCGAACTGGTTAATAATCTGGCGACTACCATCCCCGCATCCAAGCCCATCCACCACCCCCTCCTCCACTGCAGACCAAAACAATCGAGACAAAGTGCCTCCGCCACAATCGTAAACAAAAATGGTGCCAAAGGGCACCTCGACGCACCCCTCTCGCCTAAGGAGAAAAAGGCGGAGGGTTCACCCCCGCACACCACCGTAGTAGCGTGGCCGACCTATGCGACTTCATGATTGTCTCGTAAAGCGTGGACCCAGCCCAACGCTAACATCATGGCGCATAAGAACTCCTAACGGACACTATCATAAGCTTTGGCAAAGTCAAGCTTAAGATAGGCAATGCCTTGACTGTTCTCTGGCCCAATAAAGGCCCCCTCATAAGCTGCGGCAACATTAGTCAAAATGTTCCTCCCAGGAACAAACCCAGACTGCACCTTACTAATGGAAGAAGTCAACACCGGCTTCAACTTCTCGGCCAAGGCTTTCGCAATAATCTTGTACACAGAGGACAACAAGGATATAGGCCTCCAATCATTAATAGTAGAAGGCTGCTTAACCTTAGGAATCAAGGAAATGCATGCGGTATTCAAGATCCTATCCATGTGAGAAGACTGCAGCAACTCAAGATACACCTGGTACACAGACTCACCAGCCCACTCCCAATAAGTCTGAAAGAACTCCCGGGGGGATGCCATCCAGGCCAGGACATTTATCCTTGGCCATGCACATACATGCCTCCGCTAAATCCTCTCTGGAGAGCTCCTGCTCCAAGCTCTCACGTTGGTGAGGCAAAATAGATGGCTTAACAGCCCCCAAAACAAGCTCCTGCATCTCCTGCTCATAGGGAAGAGTGCGCTGCGCAAAAAACCCTGAGAAATGAGCATGCACATACCTCTGCAACTCAGCGGGATCCTCCAAAGTCCGGCCATCAGGCAAAGCAAGGGACGCCATAGATGCTGCATATCGCCGCTGCCTAGCTGCTCTGAAGAACACCGACGAACTTGTATCCCCCTCCTTCAACCAGGTAAGGGCTGCCTTCACACGCGCCTCATGCACTTTAACCTGCTCCAAAGCAACAATACGCTGCAACACTGCATTCTCCCTAATGCCATCAGAAGGCTGCGCCCGAATCTTCTCCAACTCCTGATAAAGACTATGCAACTCCTGCGCGCTCGGCTTTGACCGCGCCTACCAAAGACCTTAGCAAAACGCTTCACCCTGGCCAACGCAGTCACCATACCAGACATACCCTTCAGAGATGAAAAGGTATCAAGCCACAACTCCCGCGGCGGGGCGAGAAACCGCGATCGGCCCTTAAGTCGGGTGTTCAAGCGGAACCACCGTCCGAGAAGGCCGAGAGGCAGCCGCACCACTCGTTGGACAAAACCACGAGGGTAATGATCAGAAATGGAGGTAGACAGAATGTTACTCCGGCGCAAAGAGGGCACACCATCCAATGCGCATGGGGAAGCATAGCACCGGTCATGCCTAGCATACGCCCGGCCCGCACCAATCTGCCTATTACAATAGGTGAAAGACAAGTCCCCAGGGACCTCAACCAAGGCCAAATCCGCAACAAACGAGACCACCGGGTCCCTCACAAGCTGGGTGCGGAACCGAAGCGATCTTCTACCGCTCTACCATATTGAAATCCCCTAACAACAACCAAGCAACACCGCAACCCACCAAGGGCTGCAGAACTTATTCCGGTTGTGGCCCACAAAGCACCCCGCTGAGAAGGCTGATTAGGGGCATAAACATTAACAATCCCCCACTCTTGCCCGCCCTCCAACCACTTAATTATTGCCCACCAGACCAAACACATGCTGCTGCGAGTATGTGACCCGCACATCCATCTTCCAAGCAATAAGAGTACCCCCACTAGTCCGCCCAGAAGAAGAAGCAATAAAGCCAAACTGCCTACCAACCATATTCATGAGCCTGGACATATCACCCCTGTGACACTTATGCTCCTGAATGCAAATAATATCAGGACGCAACTGCCGAAGTGCCAAAGAAATACGGGCCCTCTTACTACTAGAGGACCGCACCCCCCGCACATTCCAACTGAGGATCGACCTATTCATCTCAGAGGAGAAGTGTCCAGCCCCACATGCCTACCCACCAGGCCATCAGCCCACTCCACAGAGTCAGCATCTAGAGCCAGAGGATTAATCACAGCAATGTGACCCACAGCCGCTCTACGTGATATTCCACTTCCAACACGTGTTGGAAGTCCCCCAGGCACCTCCACAGAGTCATGGGCCACAACTCGTGATATTCCACTTCCAACACGTGTTGGAAGTCCCCCAGGCACCTCCATAGAGTCATGGGCCACACTAGTCTCTACCTCCAACCGGGTTGCGCCAGCCACCTCATGCTCAGCACATACCGCTACTGGGACATCCCCAGCAGGATCACCAGCCCCCGCCACAACCCCCGCCCCTCGGATCTAGCCACAACCAAATCATCTGAGCCCTCCCCTGAGCCACCACGTCCCCTAGCCCCGCCATCAAAAGGGCGGCCAGCAGCAAGCCTGCCCCGGCCTCGTCCCACACCACCTCTCCCAACCACACCACCTCGTCCAACGCCACTCACTGCACCACGGAGTCCTGCACTGTGACCTCGGGAACCGAGGAATCCCGGGCCCCTGCATCAACACCTGCAACCCCTACCACATCACAAGCACCAGCAGGACTAGCAGCCCAACCTCCGTGGATGTTATGCAATGCTTGCAAGATGCTTTGAGCTTCCTGGACTTTCTCTTTGTTCTTCGCCTTTGTTCTTTATCCCGTGGTGTAGCGAGCAACCTCTGAATTCGCGAGCAACCTTGTCCCAAAGGCGGGCAAGAGTGTAGCGTGGACAGGGATGCATTGCTTAAGCGGTGTTTCTTCCGCCTTGGCGGGATGCGTGCCGCTGGGGCGGTCTCTGTGATGCCTCGGCGGGATCCGTGGCTTGGTGTCGGATCGTGCACGAACCACGGAGCAAGGAGAGTATGATTAACAATTACGGTGCCATTAGTCAAAACGAAGAAAAGAACGTTGAAATCAAATTACAATGGAGAACATTCATTCCATACAACCGCATCCAATGGCGTGGGAAGTAGTGTCTTTTCGACTCAGCGAGTGAGAAAGGCCCATAAAAGTGAAAGTACAACCATTCTCATTAGAATATGGTTGCATCCAATCACACACGGAAGCATACAAATGGTTCGTCAACGAGACAACCAGCATGCCTTTCTCGACTCGCGAGTCGAGAAAGGCCTAGGAAACGCAATGTACAAGCATTATCATAATAGATCATGCCTGCATCCAGTAACACAATGAAACATACAAATGGTCTCATCAACAGGACAAGCATGCCTTTCTTGACTCGTGAGTCGAGAAAGGCATCGAAAACTCAATATACAAGTATATTCATTACAAAATGTTCAATACATGTGTTCACGTTCGTTTACAATATTCACACAATATGACTATCTGAAAGCAGGGGTCACTCTTCTTGTTCACCAAAGTATTTGTCGTCCATAGCTTTCATGATCGCCTTGCTCTCTGGATCGGGTTCCGTGAGGCTCGGATAGTTCGTAAGCACATCGGCGACAAGAATGGCAAAGAGGGATTCCGCCAAGACAGGACAGAGTCCGAAGGACAACCACCTATCCGTCTCATATTCTTCAGGTCGATATGGCTTAGCAATGATTGTATTTTGCGCGTTATGGTAGCACTTGTAGGCGGAGTCGTCTATGATCAGCGTGTTGTGTTTGCCATAGTCCTGGAATTGCTCATAAACCCTGTCCAGCCTTTTCACCATTATAGGCTTCCCCTTTGTGATGGCTGGATCGAGGTCCGACACATGCTCGACCCTTTCGTTTCCCCAAACGAACTTGAACTTCAAAACTGAAATGCCGAGAACACCAAGAACATTGACAATATTTTTCTTTGCCATACAAGACCATATACCCACTTCGAATCCCCGTTCCAGGCACCATTCAACAATTTCCTTAGCTCTAGGCCTCGGATACACTATTTTATGCTCTGTTTTGGTTGGGATCTGCGAGGTGTTAATCTCGGGGACGTCTTTATCGTGGTATACTGCAGCTAATACTCCATTGACGTCAAATATTACAAGCTTGGTGGAACCAGCTGGATCCCAGTTGGAGTTTGGCTCTGACCATATTTCCGGTTCATCGGGATCCAAATGCGGGATCATTATCTTTTCAGGTCCTTTCTGGCTGTGAGCAGTGTCTTGCTCTGGATTGTCTTTGGGGAGTGCATTCTCCTCCTCGCGACGTGAACCGCTGCTATCCAATGACAATGATCCGGAGTCGTTGACATGGAAGTCCCTGAAATGATGACATCTGTCAGAAAGGAAACGAGTTTTTCGACTTCATGAAGTCGAGAATGAAAAAAAAAGGTATTGAAAGGAACGAGTTTTTCGACTTCGCGAGTCGAGAAACACCGATAGAGCAAAGTAAACTCACCTCAATCTCAGGTTTTCAAGAATGTGTTCGGCAGCATTCTGGTCTAAACCTTCGACATTCTCGTCTCCGTCAGCTTTGTCTCCCTCGTCCTCGTCGTCTTTACTGCTTCCATTTGTCTTCCTCCCCTTGAAATGCTCATGAAGCAGATCCAGGTATGACTGAATGGTTTCAACCATGTCCTTATTTCCAACCACGGATATAGGTTTCATTCCAAACAGCATAGCCCCCTGAGAGAATAGGCCATTCATGTACCACTCGCATACAATTTGATCTTCCTCGACCAAGCTGGTAATGAAGTACTTGATAACTCTTGGCCGGATAGGAATTCTATGTATAGGACCGGTCGCACCATCTTTGCTGACCTTGTCCATCGATGGAACATCCTCCATAAATCTGCCCCCCTTCCAGGGTTCCATCTGCTCTTGAGAGATCATGAACTTGTCGAGATAATGATGTTCGCTAGACCACCACTTATCCAGGTCTACCGCCGATCTTGAAATCAAAACCAAAACTATGTTTGCAAAGCTTGGTGCCTTCGGCAAGCCAAGTCTGCACTCATGATCAAGTTCGTATATGGAGTGCATGATCTTGTTGGTGAAGTTAATATCAGCTGCCCATTGGGAGACAGCAGTTGTCTGATTGCCCGGCATGCAAAAGACAAGGAAACTGAAAGTATCCAGGTCGGTCATGTCCAGACACGTCTTGTACCACTGCTCTATGTCAGCTTTGTCATAAAAAAGGGTGGGGTCTTCGATCATATTGATGGCAAATAGTGCCACGGGTCCAGTGCGGTTCGGACCACCAAATCCCTTGTGTCCCAAAGTTAGAGAAATGGGGGAGCTATCGATGCGCCTTAAATGGGACCACCCGAATCCAAGCTTTCTCTTGAGAATTGCCATAGCACGTTCGGGGAAAGGAAGGGTTTTGACGTTACGCTTCAGCTTGGTGTTGATGTAGGGTTGACATAGGCGGTTCAATTCCTTCATGTCTTCCTCATCAAGGGCAGCCTTTTCCTTGTAATAATCAAAATCATGGTATTCATTAGATGCAACGTTGCGAGAACTTCCGTGATGCCTTCTTCTAACGCGAGACTTTTGCGTCGCTTTAGGACTGTGGCATAATCCTTTTGCGCCCCGCATTTTAAAACTCTGGTCTTCCTTAGTAGGATTGTTCCATCCAAGATTTTGCCTTGTAGGTCAAGCGTTTCTTTGTCCGTCGGCCCCGTATCCTCTTCATGAACTGCTTGTCAAACAACTTGGGGTCCGGCCCGCTTGGAAATTCTCCATTCTTTGTCCTTGACTTGCCTCTTGTCCATTGAGCCCATATGTCGAGTCCATTTCTCCCCGGGCGCCTCGGTGCTAAGAATGAGATCATATTAGTGCGAGAGAGAGACTCCCTGCCTTTCCTTGGTGTTCTCTTCTTCTTCTCCTCTTCTTCCTCTCCCTCATCATCTTCCTGTCCCTCCAGCAGAACATATCTGCATAGTTTCTCAAAGGTCTTCCACTTATCCGAGGGAGCCCTGTTTCCTTTAGGACGCTGAGGACAACCCAATGCTTTCACTTTGTTGCCCTGGCGTGTATGATCCGGGGGATAAGGGCTGCATTCGGTCAATGTACCAATGTCGAGCATGAAAGTATCTACAAACACCGGAATAAGCGGTAAATAGTAGCCCGGTTTTTCTCGATTTCATCGAGAAGAGAAAGTCCCTTGAACGTCTAATTTTCTTTTACTTATCTGGGTTTTCTCAACTCGCGAGTCGAAAAAGCTCTGCATCCTTTGATTTTCTCTGTTACCCTGGCTTTCTCGACTCGCGAGTCGAGAAACCCCAGTGATAATCGGGAAAATGTTAGGATGGTAGGGCTTTCTCGACTCGCGAGTCGAGAAAGTCCCTTGAATGTCTAATTTTCTTTTACTTCTCTGGGTTTTCT
Source organism: Isoetes taiwanensis (assembly GCA_021234155.1). Taxonomy (NCBI): domain Eukaryota; kingdom Viridiplantae; phylum Streptophyta; class Lycopodiopsida; order Isoetales; family Isoetaceae; genus Isoetes; species Isoetes taiwanensis. The sequence continues at coordinate 2,292,356 of JAJEKV010000020.1, read as the reverse complement.
CGACTCGCGAGTCGAGAAAGCTCTGCATCCTTTGATTTTTTTACGTATTTACCACGGCTTTTCGACTTGCGCAGTCGAAACCCCGATGATAATCGGCAAATGTTAGGATGGTAGGGCTTTCTCGACTCGCGAGTCGAGAATAGAAAGATTCAGAGAGTTATTTACCTTACGTGGCGGCACTTTCGGCCGCTATTGTGTTCGCGGTGGCTAACGCCGCCGGATTCGGTTCTTGGCGTCTCGCCGAAAAGAACTCTGCACTCTCACTTGGCATATCTATCCTTGATCCTTTGCGGCACCTCCTTCTCCGTCGCAATACTTGCACCGCCCTCCGAATCGCCGACCGTCTACAACCCGAACCGGACGTCTTTTCCCTTGAGATCTTCCTCGGACTTCCAAATTGAACAACTCACCGGTCGATTCGCTAAAAGGTATGACATCCGCGGGCATTGGATCCGCAACGGGATGTCGCACCATCGAGTTCAGAATCTCCAAAGATGTGTTTGGATTAAATTTGTGTTTGAACAAGACGGCATCTCCCGTGCAAACCTTCACCGTCTAATGTCCAGCAGCAGCTTGTGTGATATTCCCAACGGATAATACTGAGCCAGCCGCTCCATTTTCTCAGGTGCCCCTCTCTGTGAAATCCTGATCTGATCATCTGGATCCATTATTGGGGAGTCGACCATATCTTCGTCTCCTCGCCATCATCGATTCCTCCCGTGTGGTGTCATCTTCCCCATCTTTGTTTTTGGTGGACTTTTTTTGTGTATGAACCACAACTTCATTCCCCACTGTAGAGTGTTGTAGAGTCTTCAGCACAGTAGAAGTGAAGCTCCCCGTATTGAACAGTTTTTCCCTGACTCTGGAAATCTCCATACCAAGCTCCCTGGATGTTAGGGTTCCGGCCTCCTTCATCCCTTCCAGATCCTTCCACCCAAGGTTCTGACAATTTAAAGGCGCCGGCCTTTTCTCGGTGCCCTTAGCCTTGCTCATGGAAGAGTGAGAATAATTTGAAACTGCTAATTTTTTGGTGTGATAGAACTTACTCTTCTGGCAATCCTCGACATGTAGTGTTAAATGCTTCGAATCTGGCGCAGAGACGGAGAGCACAACCCCGATTTTCTTGTACTTCTCTCCGGAGCTCTTCTTGTCCCTTTGGTGTAGAAACAGATCTTTCTCCTTCCCACTTGTCGATACCTCGACATACCACCAAGAATCTGCTGCTGTTTCAAGAAGCTCTGTCTCCAGTCCCTCGATGACGAAGAATGGAGTTGGCCGATGATCACCCGGTGAGTCCGGGAGGTGAATCTTTGCAAGAAGAAAGGATGGATCGTTTAAGGTATTCCGACAAAGAAAAACCTCAAAGCTCACTGGGGTATTTGTCTTCTTCTTCTTCTGCCGCTGGTAGAAGCATCCCCTCCTAAGCTTCTTGGGCCGGAGTCGCCATGTCCAGATGCCCCCTCATCTTCTTCCCGATCGGACCCCTCTGTAAATTAAGTTTCCTCCGGGCGTTGTGAGTTTTAGGACTGCATGTAAAAAAGATCGGGCGTGTTCTTTAGTTTGAATTTAAGGACATGCAATCATTTATAAAAAAAACCGGGCTAAGGGTACAGCACGGTCGGCTTTAGCCCGCCCAAACACTATTTCGAAATTTAATCACATCAAGGGACTAAGTGAGCGAAGCGTAGTTTATCTTCACAGCGGCATTGGCGACCTCGAAGTTGAAGGGGAGCATCGAATCGTAGCGACTTCTTCGAATGGCGCCGACGAGCGTAAGTCGCTAACAACGCCTTGCATATGTGTGTTTTTCCGACCCGTAGCGCCCTATTGCAAGCGATTGATTTGATCGATGAGCACGGAGCTAAGGTAGGAAGCGGAGAGGAGCTGCCGGATTTGCGGGAACTCTACACTGCGGCGCCATGGAACGGGGATACGCGAGAATCACAAATGATACAAGTATTAGATGCGAATACACTCTTGATGAGACCAAACGAGAAGAAGCAAAGACTCTAGGTGAGGCTGCGGGATCCGTGATCTGATGGCCCAAGGAATTACTAGCGTGAAGAGGTGAGTTTGAGGAGATGCCTATGTTATTCGGCTTGTAGAACATGCCGTCACGTGTTTAAATAATGGAACTGCTGATAAGCTCGACGGATTCATCGTTTCCTTGTCCAGCATTTTTCAGCTTCGAGAGATAATTTACTCTCTGGGTTGAGAGATGCTCGGCAAGGAAACAATGGATCGGGGTTAATGAACAGTTCCGTTTTAGGTGTCTTTTTTCATGGAGTGTTTTCTTGGAATGTTGTACATAGATCAGGCTAGGTCTAAGGCCCAGGAGATGCGGTTCAAATGCATCCTCTTGTAGTTAGTCGGAGGGGCCTCCACCCAGTCCGAACCACTCCTCTTCGCAATATTCGAGGAAGATGGTTCGAAGGAGAGTGGCTCAGACAGGCTAGAGGCACTTGGGACTAAAAACAGGAGAATACAAAGTGCAGTAGTTGTAGAGAATGCAAGCCTTGGCTTCCTCTCTGTGGTTTCCCTGTGGTTAGTTGTAGAGGCCTCCACCCAGTCCGAGCCCCTCCCCTTCGCAATATTCGACGAAGATGGTTCGAAGGAGAGTGACTCTGACTGGGTCGAGGCCACTGCTACCATACACAGGAGAATTGGCTGGCTAAGGGATTCTCGACTTGGGAGTCGAGAATGCGACTGTTGGCTTCTTGTCTACATTCTCGACTCGCAAGTCGAGAATGCCTTAGCCATCGAGAACTCCGGATGGTACACATGGAGTGCCGGTTGGGTAAGGCATTCCCCGACTTCGCGAGGCGAATGCGCACAAACAAGCTCTATGGTTTCCCTGTGGTTAGTTGCAGAGGCCTCCACCCAGTCCGAGCCCCTCCCCTTCGCGATATTCGTCGAAGATGGTTCGAAGGAGAGTGGCTCTGACTGGGTAGAGGCCACTGCGACCATACACAGGAGAATTGGCTGGCTAAGGGATTCTCGACTTGCGAGTCGAGAATGCGATCGTTTCTTCTACGTTCTCATTTTCGCAAGTCGAATGCCTTAGCCATCGAGAACTCCGGATGGTACACATGGAGTGCTCGGTTGGGTAAGGCATTCCCGACTTCTTGGAGCCGAGAATGCATACAAAGAAGCTCGCGGGTTTCCCTGTGGGTTGCTAAGAGTTGGCCCCAGACAACCAAAACAACTTCCCTTCGCAATGTCCGGAGGAAGATAGAAGGAGAGTTGTTAAGATCGTCTCAGCAGCCAGCTCTAGAGTGCACTAGAGCTGACGTTTTCTCGACTCACGAAGTCTAAAAGCTGCCAGCACCTTCAATGGTTAGTCGCCGAGGCCTCCACCCAATCGAGCCCATCCCCTTCGCAATATTCGGACGAAGATGGTTCAAGGAGACGGCCTTTGATTGGGTAGAGGCCATGCACCACAATAATAATGAGAATTGGTTGCTAAGAGTTGGCCTGCAGGCGCTGAAAACCACTTCCCTCTCGCAATGTCCAGGAAGATAGAAGGAGAGTGGTTAAGATCGCTGTCTGTGCCAGCTTAGAGTGCACTAGAGCTGCGTTTTCGACTCACGAAGTCGAGAAAGCGGCCAGCACCTTCGTGGTTAGTCGCCGAGGCCTCCACCCGATCGGAGCCGGTCCTCTTCGCAATATTCGATGAGCATGGTTCGGGCGAGAGTGGCTCGGGACCGGGTGGAGGCACTGCTGCATCGCACAAAGGGCCATTGGCGGGGTATCACATTGTCGACTCACGAAGTCGAGAAGGCCGCAGCAGCTACTAAAGAATGTGAAGACATTGGGTAGTGCGGTATCCAATCGCGAAGTCGAGAATCCCCTCAACCGCCAACAGCCCAGTGTACCTCCCTCTTCGCCGCCATGCTGGTCGAGACTCGACTTCGCGAAGTCGAGAAGAAGGCCTGCTTGTCCCGGACTGTTGGCAAGTGAAGTATTCTCGACTTCGCCACTCCCTCTACGCATGTCTCCTGCGATTGGATTTCTTTGTGAGTTAGAAATGGAGATTACGTGAAGCAATTTCTATTCTTAGTTCTTGCTGGGAGAAAGACATTCCTAGTTATGTTCTCGTTAGTGCTCGCAATATCTTACTTCCTAACACCGGTCTCGATGATTTCTATCTCGGGTTGCTTGCTACTACTCTAACCACTATTCTCACTTGTGCACGTACAATGTATTCAATTCAACCACAAGCAAGAAAAAGATAACAAAAAATAGAAAACAATACAAAGGGAAAAAACAGGATAATGAGAGATTAGTGAGATTAGTGAGATTAATGAGAAAAGAGAACAAACGCTGGAGAACAAAGACAGAGAAATGAGATAAAAAAAGAGTATGATATTACAAAACATATACGGAAGATTTGGTGGATGAGGAGGAGGCTTCCGTGGTTCGCTTCCATGTGGGTATAGTCGTCAAGCAAAGCGTGAATAAGGATTTGTCGGCCGTAAATTGTATCGGGGATTAATAAGAGCCTCTAACAAATGTAATATAAGTAAAAATGCAATCAAGGACTTACGAGAAAACTAAAAAGCAGCACTAAAAAGGGCCTCACTTTCTTCTCAGGTGGTAACGCCCGCTCGAACAATGAATCTACGCGAGAACTTCGGCGCTGGAAGCGTCCTGATCCGTCGACCAAGCTGCTGTCATAAGATGGCCTTGGAATCGCTTCGGTTCGATCGATCGCTTTGATCGAAAAGCTGGCTTTAAGGAAAACACAGAGCGTGAAGAGTGATCGAGAAAACAAGGGGGAGGAAGAATGGTGGGGGGAGAGGAAGAGGGTGCGATTAATTGGCCGCACCCTCGAACCTCGTAAAAAGTGCAATAATAAACTTACATCACGTGTGGGCCATGCCCTCTATGACGTGGCGGTTATGATCTTGACATGGCCACGGTTTTCAGCCCTCACGAAGAGGCGCCACGTGGCCATGACAAGATATGAAAGGTTAGGTTATATGTTTATATATGTTATCTTATGTATTTAATAAGGTTTCAATGGTTGAATAGTTTCAATGGTTATATATGGTTACAATGTTTACATATGGTTTAGAATGAGTATGGTTGTATGCTTTAATATGGTTATATGATTTTAGTTAATATGGTTGTATGATTTAATATGGTTATATTTAATATGTTTGTATGGTTTTATATGGTTCATATGGTCATATTTGTGGTGTTTGGGGCTATATGGTTTTAATGTGAGCTTTTTCATTCAGGGAGCATGTGAGATGAGTAAAATGGAGCCAGGGAAGTCTGGCAGAGGCCATTGCCCTAGGCTCCAATGGAGGAAGATGGGTTGCCTTTTGTTGCACCCTTGCAACCAGGCGGTATTTGCAGAGGGCATAATAACTGCAGTTGATCCATTTGATAGTGTGAATGATGAGAGGCTGGGAGATGAACATCTTGGAGTTGGCATTGTGAAGCTTCTTATCGGGTTGATACAATCATGTCCCGTGGAAGCTCTAGTGATTGCATTGTGTGCTCGGGGCTGCTTTGGAGTCCCAAGCTCGGTTGAGATGGCCAATTAGATATATTACACACAAGAATGGTGATACTCTAGAATGCCCTACTGAACTACACACCCCAAGGCCCACCCAAGGTCATGTGGAAGATTTGGTGGTCGATGAGCATCCTTTGGTCACAAGGAAGAGACGCTATGTCTTTCATAAAAGGCAGCCAAGGGTGCCCAAGAGGCCTAGAAGTGACAAATATTTAGAAAGGATGGAAAGTATGGCACCAACCAAAGAAAACCTGGAGGCAATTAGGGGACAAGAGTGTTGCAACCTAGATTGCACAAAGGCCGCATAAATGTGGATGACCTCGTGCGTGATAAGGTCCCAATACATTGGACAGACTTCAAAAAAAGATAGGATTAATTTCATTTACTCCTTGTGTAGGAATTCCAGCTATGATGAAAACACAGGACGGCTACTATATCAATTGAGGGGCATGAAGGTATGTATGAGAGCATTGAGATGGATTCTTGGGGTGAGCAAGTCTTCATTTTATAGATACTGGGAGCAGGTTAGAAAAGGGCACAGTTTGTTCCAACATGGTAATGCACTCACTTTGAAACCTAGAGCAAATACTCTCAAGGCCATTGCAGTCTTCGAGAGCTTTGTGAGATACATGTCTCAATCTATGCCCCACAAGTCGAAGGTGAACGAGCACGGTGTGCGAGTGGTGCAAAGAGTGTTGCCACAACACTATATCCAAAAGGAGTGCCTTAAGGAGGTCAACTCCATCCTAGAAACTACTGGATCCATAAGAAAATACCTCGAGCCTGTAGTTGTGGCTGGAACATTTGATCCACAGATGTGTGTGCAACAATGCAATCCATTTATCTGCATGAGACTTTAGCAAATATTCCCCTAGTTATCTTGCATTGGAGGCAAATATAGAATATCTAGCATTATAACAGGGGGTTACTTTTGTATTTTTGTACGTTTTTTACTAAGGTTTTGCTATGATTTTTTGGTGTATTTCAATTTACGTACTAATGCGTACATCTAGAGTGCGCATACGCTTTCATTGTTTTTATGGCACTTAGACAATGGTCTAACCCCTTGAAAAAAAAATGTGATATATTGAAAAAAAAAAATGGAATATGGCATGCAAGGCTCGAGAGGTGTTACTTTAGGGTTCTTCTGGAATTAGGGTTCTCCTGGAAAGACCTCTGCCGCTGAAGCTCTGTTCTTCTGCAACACTAACAAGTTTCGAATTTCATCCTCTGTTGATGGGCTTCAGTTTTCATCAGGCAAATCCTTATAACAGATCCGAGAAATTAATGTCTCCCATTGCTTAATGTATCCCATTGAGAGCACCGTGGTCGGAACTTGCGGGGATTTCGTGGTCGTGACAAGCTATATGACCCTTTCTATGCAAGGACGGATGTAGATGTGTTTAAGCAACCCTTGAGGAGAATTCTAAAAGCGCCGGGTCATTTGCTTCCATGATCTATTGAACTTTCTTATTATGCTTATGGCAAGCTACAGAAGCAGCTCGTAAGTCTCTTTTCAACCTGCTACCAATTGGTTTTGGGTGTAACAGAAACTTTCTGTCACTCTTCCTGACGAACTGCATAACGACCTTAAGCTTCAGTATACGGTACCCTCAAGGTAGTCTAGAACTTTTTTCATTTCCATTAAACTTCTTAGAGAGAAATGACAGTGATCCTATGCCAGATTTTCTTCTTGTGGCCTTCATGCAAATGGAGGAGATGACTATTCTTGAAAGAGTAAACCCCGCTCGCACACTTTTGGGTTTTGCGACTTGATTCCTTTAAGAATGAAGGCCTTTGTGGAAATGGGTAATAAATGTTGTTGCAAACTATATGCCTGTGTGGAGTTGAACTAGTGGCCTAAGGTGCTGATCATACTTTTATTTACTCTCTGAACCATATGCAAGAGGTCAAATTTGCATATCCCCCAAGTTGAGAATTTACTGACTTGTACAATGTTGTTATCTGAAAATTATAATTCACATTTTAACTTTCCGTCCAATGAGTCTTATTTAGGAATTTGCTCTTACATTATGGCTTGGATCATGCTTATCAGGACACTACATATTCAAGGATCTCCATCTGCAGAAGAAGTTTATGTAAGTGACTTATTTGAATAGCGTATTTGGCAATTCAATCTGCAAAGAAATCCGTTGTTAAAATTGGAATATTTAATTAACGGAGTGTAATAAGCAAACCTAACAAGAAAACGACTATAGTATAACAAATCTCATAAGTTCTAATGAAGGCATTTGTTTGTTGACTGATCATGCAACTTGTTTGGATGTTCAATGCTCAATGGGTTTCATTTGTTTCCTGGCTAAGTAATGTCAAATTCACTGCTACTTTTTCATTCATTGAGGCAGAGTACTTGGCACTCTCAGAAAATCAGAGTGCGATCAAACTGGCAGGTCGTTTTGTTATGATCAATGTAAGCACATGGAAGGTGGTGGGATTTCGAATCTGTAATGCATCTCCAGCAAGAAAAAAGAAAGAAATACTAACTAAATGACTTGCACATCATCAATTCAAGAAATTCAAAGAAAAGGCTGGAGTAATTCAGCTTTGAGGGGGAGGCAGATTTATGAAGCTGTGTCTCATCCAATATGGATCAATGCAGTGTATCAGCACAAATCGGATTCATCGTTATCTCTTGTACTGACATTAGGCTTTTGACTGTTTGTTTGCCTGCAGACTCCTTTCTTCTTATTAGTATTGTATCATGTACTTTATTTCACATCATGTACAACGTGCAAGGTTCTTATTTTTTGAACTTTGGTCTTTTTGCCATTTACATAAGAATTTTTTTTTGGCAAATGGGTGTCTTTCAGCTATTACCGTTATGTGTTTTCCATGAAAGCTCTCTCTTTATCGCTACAAGCTTTGCAGCTCAAGTTTGATATTTATTATTTACAGATAAAATAATGTGGTTGCTTTCCTCATCGCTTGCCTGCAAAACAAAAAACTCCTCCTTTATATATCTATCATTAAGATGGTCATATTTGCTGATCTTTGTAAAACGCATGTCGATATGGAATTAAAATTCCTATTTGTATATTTCTTGGCACTTACATAAACAGGCTAACTGGCCCATAAAGTTTACCTATGTTTGCTTTAGTTAGGGCCCGAAGGGCCCAAAATTTTTTTTAATATAACAATCAACACACAACTACCATTAACATTATTAACACAAACCATTGCATTTAACACATTTAAATTAAAATCCCCCTTAAACCCCCTTTGGTTTGGGTGCATATTCACCGGGGGGGTTACGTAGGGCAGCGAGTGCCCCAAAAATATATTTATAATACATGTACAAAATTAACACCATTAAGTACATTCTCTCAAACCTTATAGTATTTTGCAAACTTTAATATACAGTATATAAAAACTTGTACATGCATACCCCACAAACGAGGATCGCTTTGTACGGTCCAGATCTTGGAATAAAAGGCAAATATGCCCATCCGACAATACAATTATCATCCGTAGTGCCGTGAGGCCACTGGACTTGTGTAGCACTAGCGAGCTTCCCTATTTGGATCGCTACAAGCAGACGGTGCTGAGGTAGTGTAGCCCTTTGTGGGGGCTTATCTTAGTCCGATATGATGCCCGCACCTTGCATATAACTAGCTTCATGGCCATGAGAGAGTGCTTCGTTATAATTACCTTTGAGCTGTACACATTTACGGGTTCCAACATCCCACTTTTAGTAGCGGGTCATATGATGAGCCTTTTGTCTTAGTGCATCTCTCGGTGTCTGTCTATCATTTCTCTGATTACAGCTGCTAGGTCTGATATTGTCTTGCCCTGCGCCATGAGAACAGGTATCAGGTGTCCCCATCTTATCTTATTGAATCTTGTTCTTATGTCTGCATATATTGCACATTGATTGAGCATATGGTTCTCATCTTCGACTTCCCCAGTATCACATATTTGGCAAATGCGATCTTCCCTGTCTACTTTTCTCCACATGCCTTTTTCGATCCTTAGATCATGACTTCCCATTCTAAATTTCGCTATGGTGTCTGGCCTTCCCTCTGTCTCTGTATACTCTTTAGCCTATCTATTAGTCCGGGTTAAACACTTCCAACGTTTTTGGGTCGATGTGTCTATCTAACCATGTGTGCATTACTTTCATTACCCATTCTCATTCCATCTCCCTTCCTTCAGTATGTCACTTAGGTTCAATCTCAGGTTTTGACTCCAGTATGCCACATCCTTAAATGATCTGACACTTGTGGTTTGCTTTGCCAATTCTCGGATTGCTATCATACATGCACAGTTTTTTCGGGTTCATGCTATTATTGTCCCTTAACAGATATCTGACTATTTTTTACCATACCCTAACTTCATTGGTTTTTCTCCCGTCTTATAGACCATCATCATGGTCAGCGGGGTAGTTGTTTTCACTGTCTCTGCCACTACCAGAGTATGCCTTCCTGTTTTTCCCATTTGCCACCACCAGTCAGTCCAAATCTGCAGGCTTCTGCCCCGTACAACTATGTGGATGCTACTAGTGTGTTGAATAATTAATACTTTATCTCCCAGTCAATGATCCTGCTTCTATTGCAAGTTCTTCATTATGTAACAATTTCATATGGTTGTCTGGAATCGGGCGTCGACCTCTTTTGACCATTTTCCCATGCCATTGTGTCGTACCTATACTCTGTTGCATCCTCCAGTTCATTGCCCATGTATTTGAATGGTTTGTGTCTGGCTTTGGTGCCGAATGTAACTGTCATGAACCTACGTAAAAACAAACAAAAAAAACGCAAAGAATACACAAGAAATATGGAAGAAACACGCCCAACATCGGTAAAGAATATGATATATGATGAAGAAATAAGAATACAATGGCCCGAAGGCAAGCAGAACACGAGAGAGAGCCCAAAAGGCTCAAGACTGACGTTAAACCAGAATGGTTCGACAAGCAGAATGTGCCTCTATATATATATATATACAAGATGCGTAATAAAATTATTTAAGAACTAGGTTCCTCCTCTTCGTCCATAGGCTGAGGAGGTGGGCGGTAGCGCATCAAAGTAGCACTGGGGCTAGCAGAGAGGGCGGCTCGGGCTGCTGCCTCTGGTGGCAAGCAAGTGGCCAAAGGTGCCGCCACAAGGAGACGCATATTGGCACAGCCCGCCACGTCCCCCATGCTACGATAGCCAAATCTCGTCAGACCAAGGTAATGGTGGTGGCGTGATAGTCAATCTTCTTATGGCCCGCCAAGGTGGATATCGCACGAAGTGCCCACCAGGATGCTTCAGAAGAAGGCCCCAGGTTCTTGGAGAAGAATAGGACCTCTCCTTGCCGAAAAGCTGAAAGGAAGAATCGGGTCACATGGTTGCCCATTGCCCTAATTTGGGGATCCCTGGAGGTCTCCGCTTCCTTTTCCAAGTTAACGGGGATCTTCTCCTGCTCTGCTTCTTCTTTATCATCCCTAAGACTTACCTTGGTGTCCCAAAGGTCTTCTTCCTCTTGATTCACCCCTCCCATGGTGATCTGTAATGGCTGCTCTGCAGGAGGAGGCCGCATCTGAGCTGCAAAATGCTCCTCCGGAGGCTGGGGTGTATCTGTCAATAAGAACTGCCGAAGTGATAAAAGGGCCTCAACGGGCTCTAACTCTTCTGGCCGGTATGCTAACAAGTCCTCGACTTGTGGCGGGTGCACAACGGACGTTGTAGAGTCAAGGAAGTCATCCTGGCAGTACTCGGCAAGATCATAGAGGATCTCTATCTTTTTGCGGCCCCGCATATCAGCAATAACGCGGTAGGCCCACATAATGTCCTCTAGAATCAGGTACTCTTGGTTATTCAAGAGTACGGTAGGAAGGAGGTTGAGCCCTTCAAGTTTGAGGGCTTTATCTCTTCCTACGGGCGCCTCGGTGGCTAACTCCTTCCACCGTGCAAAATCCTGCTCGTCGACGACTTCGTCGTCTTCCGGGTCAGGAGGTACAGGCGTAGAGGAATGCTCAGTAGCTACCTCCTCGTCCTCAATATACTGGTCCATAATGATGGCCAGTGCAAACCGGGCCTCAAAACAAGCTTCCCGATCTATTGTGACAATGGGGAGGTCAGTCCCTCGCCTCCTTATGCCCTTAATGACATTCCGGGCATGCTCATCACCCCCTAACATCTGGAACAGGGTGTGGAAGTCGAGGTAGAGCTGCGAATCGTCCTCGTTGTAGACACATGCAGGTACAATCTCTTCGCAGTAGAACTGAAGGAAGGCAGCGTAATTGGGATGCGCCTGCATGTTAGAGATGAGGTCTACTTGCTGGAGGAGATAAGGGCGAAGAAGATCAAAGGGAACCGCAGGGTCCCAGTGTTCTCCATCCACATACCATTGCTGAAGGGTTGGGCGAGCCATGAGGATGAAGGCGCAAGGGAGGAGAAGGAAAACGCTGAAAGCAAGAAGGAAAATGAAACCCTAATGGCAAAAAAGGGCCTTTATACTTTTTGGCACGTTTCCCAAAATTATACACCAAGTGGCGGAAAAAGACATTTTTATATTTACAACTTCAAAATGAGAATATCTTACATAGATAAGTTCACAATAATTTTACAACAGAAGAAAGAAAGTCGCCTAGTCATCGAAACTCCCATCGGATCCTTCGTGCTAGCTGGAGGTCCTTGGGCATTATGGTAACCCTCTTTGCATGTATGGCGCAGAGGTTGGCGTCGCTCAAAATCTCTATGGGGTAAGCCTCGGCAGCCTCCTGAAGTGTGAGGATTGCAAAGGCTTGGAACCTCAGGTCGGTTTTAAATTCCTGGGCAATTTCCCGAACAAGCCGCTGAAAAGGGAGCCGACGAATCAATGGCTCAGTAGTCTTCTGATACTTACGTATCTCTCGAAGAGCTACCGTGCCCGGTCAAAATCTATGGGGCTTCCGTGGCTTGACGGTTTGCTTCAATAATGGGATGGATTTCTCGCCGGTTGTCGGATGCTTTGCCCGCTGAACGATTTGCTCCCGTCTCTGAGCCGATGTCTTCTTGGCAATGGTGGCATTCTTCTGCAAGCGAGTCTTGTAATCCACACCCCCCTTTACGGGTTTTGTATTTTTCCTCTTCCTATTACCCCACTCCCTATTCTTCCTATTCTTGCCTCCGCCCTGATCTACATGTTGATCAACAGTCTGATTCACATTTTGATCCCCCTGCTGGTCAACATTCTGATCTCCCTGCTGATCAACTTGCTGGTCCCCCTGCTGGTTTTGGACATCCTCCTCTTCCTTGCGGAGCCTCTCCTTCTCAGCATCCCGGGCTTCCTTGTTCAAGCGCGCTTGTACTCGCCTGGCAAGCTCCGTATGGTACCTGGCGCTTGCCTTGAGCATCTAGAATATTTTTTTTTCAAGATTTATATTGTACACCTTTATTATGAAACATTTTAGAACATTCTATTGTCGCTCTTTGCAAAATCTTAAAAAAACTCTAAGATTTCATCAAGATTTTCTTAGATTTCCTTAGATATTATGAATATTCCCTTAGATTCAATTAGATTTTAAGAGATTCCATTAGACTTGTATATTTTCCTAGATTCTCTTACAATTTATGAGATTTCCTTATATTCCCTTTAATTCTCCTGGATTCCCTTACATTCTAGAAATTTCTAGAACATTTTAGAACTTTCTGGAACATTTTGAAAGTTTCAAAACATCCTAGAATATTATAGTCTATTTTATCTTAATTAGAACGTTACCCTTAAGTATATTTGAAACATAATTTTTTCATAAAATTAATGCTTGGTCTAGTGGTTAGAGTGGGGGGTTTGGGGGGTTGAGGACCAGGGTTCGAATCTCCCTAATAACATAAAAAATTTTAAAAGCCTTTTCCTTAAGGAACGAGCATTCAATATGAGCCTTAGGATCTTCGACTCAATCAACGATCAAGATCTCACCATATAAAAAGCAATATGAGCCGTAGGATCTATTACATATAATTCCCAAAGCCACGTGGACTGTAGGATGTGTCCCCAAGCCACGTGAGCCGTCGGATCTCGGACTGACGGTCAAGATCAGATCAATCTGGACCGTAGGACCATGGTACACATATTATATGTAAACTCCCAGGCCATCTGGGCCGTAGGATACGTCCCAAACCCACGTGAGCCGTCGGATCTCGAACGGACGGTCGGATAAGCGCAAAACATAAGAACATATATAGATTAGATATCTAGGCCAACAGCTAGGATCGCGCCACTCCAAAGGACGAGATCATGCCAAGTGTCACACGTGTAGGTTCTATGATACTCTAGACCCTCCTAAAATCAGTCTTGCATATGAAGAAGATGTGAGACAATGTCCTTAACAAGTATTGGTAACACACTTGATAAAGATGGATGATTTGCAACTGCAAGGTTGTGAGTTCAAATCTCTATTCTTTTGCATCCGTGTGATGAATATTTTTTGCACATATGAGTAGAATACTTGTATGACTTAAATACATATATGGTCGTCACATCATCCCCCCATCCCCCCACCCCTCCCCCCTCGCGGCGCCTCTCCTACGACAGCGACAAGTCCTTGAGCTAAAGGTGGGGTACTCGAACTTGGCTTATTCGGGTAACGTCGGTGAAACTTTGCAATTTTATCAGGAGCATTAGTCAAGTTCTCGACAGGCTCCCAGTATCTATCACTTGATAGCGCTCCTGTGCCCGGAGAAGATGGTGCTAAAGATCTGATTGAAGAACCTGGAGTTTCTCAAGTCGAGACTCGACATTAGGTTTGACAGAGTCACTGACAGTTATGCTAATGGATCAACAAGGGTGTTGGCCAGAGTTCAGAAAGAACAGAGTTTGACCAATGGAAGCATATACTGAGGTATTATAGGCAAACTCAGCTAATGGAAGATAATCAACCGAATCATCCTGTTTTTTGCACATATGAGTAGAATACTTGTATGACTTAAATACATATATGGTCGTCACATCATCCCCCATCCCCCATCCCCCCGCGCCTCTCACGACAAATGACAAGTTCCAGAGTCTAATTAGTATGCTCTGTTTGCCCATTACTTTCTGGATGATGACCAGATGTCAGTGAGCGATCAATATGCAATAACTCCAAGAGTCATTTCCAAGATCTACGAAGTCTAACTACTTCATGAAGAAAAAGATCGGATGTTCCTTGACTGATGATAGTGATGTTGTAGGGAATAAAATGAGCTATTTTAGAGAAGCAATCAACAACGGCCCTGATGGCAATAGGACCCCGAGATAGCAGCAGATCCGAAATAACGTCTACAGAAATACTCTTCCAAAGTCCATCTGGAACAGGCAGTGGCTGAAGAAGACCATGAGGAAGATGTCTCAGAACCTTTGCTCGGCAACATATATCACATAATCGAATAAATACTTCGACAGAGCGACGAAGCCCGGACGCCAATACTCTTGACTATTAAGTTCAAAAGTCTTGGCTACTCCAAAATGTCCAGTCATAGGCAAGCCATGACAAGTCTAGAGAATTCGAAGTCGGGAAGCACTATCTGGGACATGTAGAAGTCCATCACGAAACAGAAGTCCATCTTGAATCTCACGACGATCGTATTCCGATCACATTTGCCGAGAAGATGATGTCGAGCCAAGATGTGAAAATACATCTTGAGCGAATGGATCGGAGGGCAGATATTCCCGAATAGACTCCAACAAGATTGTATCATGAGGCCTCTCAAACAAAGTGGTAGCCATAAGCTGGAACCGATCATGCCTTAGGATAACCTGTGATTGCTGACCAAATGGAGGATCCCCCCGTCTTAGGCTTAAGGTAGGAGCGTCGAGACAAGGCATCAGGCTTCCCTTGGAGAGGACCAGGATGGCACTTGATCACGAAATCAATGTAGGATAATACTTGAATATGCCACCGGGCTTGGCCACAGTTAAGCACTCGAGCAGACTGAAAATATTCCAGATTTTGATGATCCGTACAAACTGTAACCTTATGAGGAGATCCTTCCAGAAAATATCTCCACTCCTCGAAAGAATCAATTATAGCTAACAGCTCCTTGTTATAATTTGGATAATTGATTTCGGCAGCCTAGAACTTTTGCGAGTGGTAGGCAATCGGATGTAGCTCATGGTCATCCCCCTCCTGTGATAGGATATCGCCAAGAGCAAAATCAGAAGCATCTGCTTCGTCTAGACTTTGCATCTAAGATGCAGCCTTCTCGAACCTTTTTATGGATGATACATGGAAGAACAACTAACCGTGCAACTGGAGGCCGTAAATAGTTTTATTAATGATTAGGATTTGCTTGGTAAATCTCACCTCCATGTTGTTTTACCCCCAATTTAGGATTGTGAGAAAATATTATCTTTGTTATTAGTTATCCTTTAAGTCCTCGCAATATCACATCTCCATTCAAGTGATTATTTTACCTTTTGATTAATTTCTAACAAGTTATTGGTTGGTTAACTTCTAATGCCTCCTATCATGAGAATTCTAGATACCTTTTGGTGGTATCCAAAGTTTGAAAGCATATATTGTTATTATACTCTCCATATAGCTAGGTCTAAAGTATGTTACTCAAAAGGCTCTATCCTATATTATAATGTTATCCTATATTATAATCCTATATTATAATGTTATTCCGTATGTCCGTCCTCCATCAAACCCTAGGTTGCCATGTCATCAAACAATAGATTGCCACGTCATCATTAAACCATAGATTCTGCACGTGGCGTTAACTACGAAACTTGAAAGCCACGCTAATAAAACGTTGTTTTTTCTTTTTCCTGCCCTGCTTTGTAAAACAGATCCCTGAATATGCCATGGAGACTTCTAGAATATGCTATGGAGACTTCCGGAGCTCTGGCAGGCAAAGAGGGTGGATTGGTTACTTTATTTAAAGATCTTCCTTCATCATCATCTGCTTTCACCTGCGGCATTTAAACGCTAGAGATCAATTGGTACATCTGCCAGAAGTTCCTGCGATTTGTGCTTCCTATTTCTGTCTATGTTTGTGTAGAGCCCGGGCTGTACCAAGAAGCTTGGATGCACCTCAGTTGTTCTTAGCAGCATGCAATTTGAAAGGCATGTCCTCTCTTATAAGCTTATGCTCCCCCTTAAACCCCCTTTGGTTTGGGTGCATATTCACACGGGGGGTTACTCCGGGCAACGAGAGCTGTCGGATGGGCATATTTGCCCTTTATTCCAAGATCTGGACCGTACATAGCAATCCTCATTTGTGGGGTATGCATGTACAAGTTTTTGTATACTATATATTAGGGTTTGCAAAATACTATAAGGTTTGAGACAATGTACTTAGTGGTGTTAATTTTATACATGTATTGTAAATATATTTTTGGGGCTCTCGCTGCCCTACGTAACCCCCCGTGTGAATATGCACCCAAACCAAAGGGGGTTTAAGGGGGATTTTAATTTAAATGTGTTAAATGCAATGGTTTGTGTCAATAATGTTAATTGGTAGTTAGTTGTTGTTATTTGTTATATTAAAAAAATTTGGGCCCTTCGGGCCCTAACTAAAGCAAACATAAATAAACTTTATGGGCCTAAATATTGCAAATTGTACTCATGGTTCTAGGTCTCTGCAAGATAAGTATTCAATATGGACCATTGAATCAATGGTAAAGGGTCCTGATGGACTTGAGAATGAAACAGTGTCAATGATTCTACTCTTTCTACTCTTTGTGCTGCATGTGCACATTTGCTCTGAGTTATGGACGATGAAAGTTTTTCTGGCGGCAGTGCGTTACGTCTTTCAATGAATGATTTACAAGGGATTCAGGGAATGTAAGAGGCTGATGAACATAGCAAGCAACTACCCCACGAGACACAATTATTAGGGCAATGAAAATAGAAGAAACAAAATGAATGTCCTATCTAGAGGTAATAGCGTCATAGATTATCTTATTAGGTTATCTCAGTTTATAGACCAAGTGGATATCTCTTAGATATAAATCAAGCTTACCAAAGAGGACCGCATTTACTATTAAACCCCTAAGAGTCTGTACGTTTGACAATTTTAATGATTTACTTAATAATGGTTAATTGCATGGTATTAGATAGCTGGGTACTCTACAAAGTAAAGCTCAAACTTTATATCTCGGTCAATCTTTGGATGCATTTTGCAAAGCAACTTTTCATCCTAAAGAACAAATGAACCCGGCTTTATGCCCCGAATGGTTGATATCACGGTCATATCGAACTTTTGCATCAAATTAGGGCGGACATTTGAACCTTTTTGTGTAGCTGAGCCGTAAATGTGTACTCGCTCAAGTATGACCTAAGGGTTCAAAGCAACAAGAGATTAATCCTCTGCTCAAGGTGCCCATTCTCTTCTCCTTTTCATCTGTTGAAAAATAGGCAGAGCAGTTAAAGGCAGAGGAAAAGCAAAAGGAAGTGAATTCAATGAATTTGAGCATCTGGATGCAGCCAGCAAGAATTAAGGATGTCTTTGTTCCACGAACCAAATCAACTCCAATAGCAGCCACACTTTGCAAGCCAGTCAACGTCCTGAATTGCACCAGAGTTGAGGTAAATTCGCTGGAAAGCTTAAAGACGCATTTGCAAATTACACAGAGATAATCACTCACTTGTATGTTTCAGCAGGAATGTCAGCAAAGTATGTCTCAACCAAAAGCTTCACACCACTCAGTTCAGTGGCAAGATAACCATAAGCCTTCTCAAAGGCTTGCAATTTAGACGCTTGAAGGTGAAGCACAAGTGCAGGTTCATCAAATTGAATCCATTTTGCACCAGCTGCTTTCAGCTCACCTATGACTTTCCTGCACATATAAGGCCAGCTTAAATAACCTGAACCAATAAGAACTACTATCTAGGATAACAGCTTTAAGATTACCCATAGATCGGGCAAAGAAGGAGTCAAGCGGAGAAAGAAGATCAAATCCTTTAGCCACACCCTTTTCTTTGGGTTTGCAAATAACGAATCACGTGAATGGGCCAACAATAACGAGAAGCAGTCTCAATACCAAGCTATTTTGCTAGATAAACCTTGGCTAGGGAGTCATGTAGAAAAAATACTAAACTCACAGCAAGTCAATTCTCCCAGAAACAGGGCAAGAAACCTTCTGTCCTCTTGAAGAGTACTTAAACCAGCTAATGCTCCCTGCTTGCAAACAAACTGCGTTTGTATGTAGCCAAGTTCGGTTTTGCAAAGCTCAAGATTCAAGCCCGAAATCTATACACAAAGCTTTTTCTTTGCGTGGCTTGAATCCACCCAAATGCAAATGCTATGGCGATCAAAAATGTTGTCGATTAGGAATGGTAGAGATACCTAAAATCGTTGCACTTGAACATCAACAGAGGTGCTAATAGACTCGCACGATGCCGCTTAGTGGATGAAGATTACCTAAAACACAACCCTAAAAAAAAAACCCTAAAACACAACCCTAAAAAAAACCCTAAAACTAATGGGAGGATATTCACCACAGATTTGGCCCCTTTTCTAAAATCAACGGCTTACAAAAGGGTGCACTCTAGAAATACTATTTAGTACACCTGGATGAATACGGCCACCAAATCATATGAAAACCTTAGAGAAAACAGTATAAAAACACAAAAAAAACCCCCTGTTATAATGCTAGATATTAAAAGAATGGTAATGTTACAAAGCAAGTGAGGAGGAAGGAGAACTGCCCCAAAGAGACAGTGATACCTCGACACTCCACAACAACTGCAACTCTACTGCTGTACAAAAGAATGGTTAGGAAATTAATAGAATAGAATAGGTTTTTAGCGTCCACGGAGACCAATTGGCCTATGGGACCCAAACAAAAAGAGAGCAGCAAGCATATTCTGACAGGATTAAAAACCCCCGCCCCGAAGGGTTTTCGAGGGAAAAACCTTAGCAGTAATAAGCATGCTGGCACAATGTACAATTGCATAGAACAGTTCAATGCCGTCCCGTAGGACACAAATGAGTCCGTGCATCCATAACCTCCTGGAGGTATGATCCCAACAAGCCCACTGACGCTATAGTCAATAACTGATGCAACGGCTGGCCAGGCACAGTCAATAACTGATGCAACGGCTGGCCAGGCACTAGTAGTCGAACATATCGCTCTTGGATATGGGCAAATGCTGGGCAGATCTGGAGGGCATGACATTCATCCTCAATCGCGCCCTAGTGGCAACACTGGCAAAGCCTTTGCTCTCGTGCTTCCCGAGCCCAATGCCCTGTTTCAATGCGGAGGCGATGTGCCCCCGTGCGAATGGAAGCTATAAGTCTGCGCTTCTTCATGGGTAGCTGGGTGTACAAGTACTGGTGTGGGCCTCTTGTGAGCCTAGGATTGACTTGCTGCTGATAGTATGCCATCTTAACATGCGTCAGAGCCTCTGCATCCCAGAGCTTGCGAAGGAAAGTAGCATCAAGGTATAGTTTAAGTGCCTCGCGATCTTTCTTTGTCCTGACCTGGACGCATCTGTTTGCCTGCACACCCCAGCGTGAGAACCACTGAGCTTGCTTGTCTTTCAGCAGGATTTCAGGCATTGGGGACCCATCGCCATGGCCAAAGCAAGGTGGGGCAGGCGTGTATCAGCCATAGCGACCACCTTTTGGAAGTAAACGATATGGCGTTCCAATGCAGCCCGTTGAAGGGGTAGAAATCTTGTCTCCTGGAGTAGGATCTGGTACGGAACTGTGGACTTCACCCCCAGGGCCCGTGCTAAGAAGGCCTTCTGCACTTGCTCAAGGTCATTCCAGGTGTTGAGGGATATCACTGGACCCCACACTTCTGCCCCATACAAAAGGACCGGCTCAACCAAGGCCCGAAACAAATGTGACTGGTGACCCCAGGCATACAACTCTGCCTTGTGGCTGTTGTTCTGCATGGCATATAGTGCTTTCCAACCCGTCGTGACTCGCAACCTAGCCAAGTTAACTCGCATGCCAGTGAATTGGCAAAAAGTGTCAAGAGCATCCAGGTGACGTTGCATGTCCTCTGGAGTATAGGCCATGAGGTTGACATCGTCAGCATATATGAGTTGTCGGATTGTGTGATGCATGAGATGTGCGCCCGCACCTCCATGCTCAGAGAGCCAATCTTCCAACTGATCAATGTATAGGCCAAAGAGTGTGGGGGAGAGGGGGCAACCCTGACGCACTCCAATGCTACTGGTCACCGGCTGTGCTGCAGATGTGATACGGCCTGAGCATTCTACAAGTCTAGGGGGGTCCCCAGCTGCCGCAATATGTCCCATAGCTTGTTGCGGGGTACTGTGTCGAACGCTTTTGCAAAATCCACAAAACAACAGTACAGGTTCTGCCGGCGATTCCTGCTATCTTCAATCAATGTGCGCAGAGTGAAGATATGATCAATGGTGGAATGTCTGGGCCAAAAACCTGCTTGTGTAAGAGCTCGCACCTCCATTTCCTCTGCCCATATTGTCAGCCGCTGCTCAAGGATGCCAGCCAACAGTTCTGCAAAGAGAGAGCTGACCATAATAGTACGGTAGTTGGCCGGGCATTGAGGGTCCCCTGCTTCGTATATGGACACTACTCTACTAGTGGTCCATTGCGTAGGGAAGCCTTCTCGCAATGCTTTATTGAACAATGCCATGAGAACAGGCACCAGTGGAGGCCCAACCCATTTCAGAAGTTCTGCCTGCATGCCATCTAAATCTGATGCCTTCCCATTAGCTAGACGCTGTAGGCCCATGATGACATCCCCCTCTGTGATAACCAGAGCCATGCCTATCTATGGAGGGACTGGTGCCCGGCCCCCGAGCGGGTCGTACAACTGTTGCAAGTACTGTACCCATTGCTCCAAGGTGATGTTCCCTGTGGGCTATGCAGGCTTGCTCAAGATCCTTCTCCAGAATGTCCTGGGGTGCCGGTCCAGGAGACCAAACATCTGTTGTTGATGCTCTGCGAGGTATCTGGCCTTCTTGTTCTTGAGAAAGGAGCGGTATTGACTGATGGCCTGTGGGCGGGAGATGGGATCAGTGACTTGCCGGAGTGTGCGTTTGAGCTCCCGACACTCATCATCAAACCATCTGTTGCGGGGGAAGGTGGTAGTGCCTGAGGCTCGCCGTGAGCGGCCTCTTCCAAAGCATCTTTCCGCAGCCGTTAGAAGCAGGTGAGTCAGCGAAGCAGATTGCTCTTGAAGTGTGGGGAGTTGCAGCAGTCCCGCCAGATCATGCTCAAGCAGCTGGGCATAGGTCCCTGCACGGCATAGTTACGAAACACGGCCGTTTCGTCCGTGGCCCACGGCTACCACGGTTTTTTGGAGGATTCCGTTGCGAACACGGCAACGAGGGCATTTTTTGGTCTGCTACGAACAACGGCGTGGTTCTTCTTGGAAACACCGTGTTCTGGCAGAACAACGGTCGTTGTTTTCCAGTTTATCTGCAACTGTAACAAATTTTTTTTCCAGAGAGCTAGTTTTCGGCCCCTGGGTTGCCCTTTTTTTTTTTGCAGAGATAAGGGTTTTGACCTGGGAAAAACGGCGTTGTTTTAGCTTGAAACGGCGAGTTGGGGCAGAAACACGGCCGTGGTTCTCAAATCCGATGCCTCTGGAATAGATTTTCCCCAGAACCATTCACTTTCCCGCCCTTCTGTTCCCCGTTCTTCCGTTTTTTCGCCGGACTACTCTTCTGGATGCTCCGGGAGACCTTGCTTTCGCCTGACTGCTGTCGCCTGGACTGCTCTGGTTTGTGTCGGCTGGAGACCTGGTGGTGTTAGGTTTGTGTCTGGCCGGATTAAGATGCCAGGATAGAGATATCTGGCCGAAAATCTGATGCATCTGTTTTGCATCTGTTTTGCATTGAAGGCTACCTTGCTGTCACGTTGAAGGCTGCAGCAGCGTTGAAGCCTTCTGCTCTGGCTGGACATCAACATTCCTACAATACAAACAGATAAAAGAAATATATAATGGCATAGTCGATTCTATCTGCAGGGCAGATAAAGAAACATTGTATAATATATCTTACTGTCACACAATCAGGTCAGTTCTTCTACAGTTAGTTCTTCTACAATCACTCACCGGCATTTATTTTTGTTTAAACTTAAAACAAAGTTATGTTTTCATAGTCAAGCCACTACATTTATTCGTTCTTCTACAATCAACTATACACTGGCTATAACCATAGTTATATTTATTAAACCCTCTATCCACATCCTACGAATTATTACATTATTACATTAAGTTATACATGCTCCTTTCCATAACCATTGCCTATCATATTATTACATGCTCCTTTCCATAACCATTGCCTTTAATTTAACAAAGTTATCTCTAATATATAATTGTAATATGGAGGATAAGGGGGCACCTTGAGGTACTTATGGAAAATTGATATTTTTGCTTAGTGTTGTATACGTGTAAGCCTTATAAATTATTAGGGAGGAGATTACACCTTTCAGAAGTTAACACATAGGCGTATTCCAAAAGTTTCTTAAAGCTTCGTGCAAGTTCCAGAAGTTGTTAGACCTGCGGTTCCAGAAGCTTCTGGATTATCCCGCATCATATAAAAGAAGGATCAAACTCAGATGGATCGAGATAGATCGGGCGATGTTTGTGAAGAAAGGGTTTGTGGAGGATTCTGATCAGTCCGAAATTCCTATTGGCGGCGAATCCATGGATCAGTCATTAGATCTGGATCCTGTTTTCTAATTCCTGAACCTCAAGGATCAAGCGCAGAGCTCTATAGTTCATGTGTGTCAGCTCTCGAAGGTTTAAGAGACGAAGTTTGTGGAGAGGGATGGTACTGTGAGAGCTATATTGGGGTTTTAGCTTTAAATTGAAGCTTGGTTTTCACAGTGGTGTAAAGCTTTTTCTCCCTGTTTTTGTCGCGAATCTCTGTTGCAGATATAAGAACCTTTCACAAAGAAATGTTGCTCTGTTTTGGAGATGCTTTTAGGTAAGCGATTGGAGGTTTAAACTATGGCGAAGTTGGAGGTTTAAACTATGGCGAAGTTGCTCGCTGGCTCGGCCGCTGCTTCTCTTTCGCCATTATCCTCATCATGTAGGTCTTTTCTTCTAGTTGGGTTGTTGTTCCACCCCGAATTTGAGTCATAGAGTTCCCTTCTGTTATTTGTTGTAGAGGGAATTCTAGTTGTCTGTTACTAGTTTATAGTGATGCATGGAGCTTTTGGAGGAAGAGATGCACGTCAATGTGGATTTGCAATCTTGATGACGAAGTTGGTGCTTTGATGGCAACGATTCAATTGGTGTTTGTTTAAATCGAACCTCAGTTATCTGTTATTAGACAGGTAAATCGCATCTGATTCAAATTCTTAAAATATGGACCTTTGTGCTTGCAAATTGCTGTCTCGGCCTATAAGTGACCAACGTAGACTTGAAGCTAGACTGGAAAGAACACTACGGAGTTTGGGTCCATTATCTCTGACTCATCTCCCCATGTTGCCTGTAAATTAAATCGACATTTAAAAGTGTCATATTATATTTGCTTGGGATTTTTGCAGCAGCGCTATTTCTCTGCATCCAACCGTCATGCTGAATACGTCATCAGAAAAGGCATGCATAGTCATGCATCCAGAACCTGTTAATGCCACCGCTTCCATAATTGCCTCAATTGCTTCATCAATGTAAGCACCATTAGACTAATTAAATGTAATTTCTTAGTTTTCAAACGAGATTTCTCAGTCAGGTTTGGCCCGAAATCGTGTTGGTTTTTATCTTCCTGGGTTTTTTATTTTTTAGGTGCAGGTGGCGTGCCCGCACCGGAGGCACAATTAAATTCCTCCTGTCTGATATACGTAACAAGCAAGAAGAGGCTACGACACCAAAATTAACAAATTTTTTGAGGTTATGCATCTCTGTTCAGAACCATATTGCTCATGAATTGCATGTACAATCATTGTTCCAATCCCCGGGAAAAGACATGACATGTACATCTGTCGAGAAAATTTGAGCCCTCATCGATATCTAGCATCAACATCCACACTTATCTTTGCACATGAAGTGCATGTACAATCATTATTCCACTACCAAAAGTATAATCTTAAGGGAAAAGCCATGACATGCACATTTATTCGAGCAAGTCTAAGCCCTCATCGATGTCTAGCATCAACATCCACATTTATCTATGATAATTGAGTATTTCTTGACATGACAATAACCTATCTTAATTCATGATTAGACGCACAAACTAGATAACATATGAAATGGAATTACCATTAGACATATGAACAAAAACAATTGTCGTGCAACCTCTTAACATATAATTGTAGTAGGACGGTTAAGGGGGAAGCTTAAAGGTGTGTGTGTCGTTAAAGAAAGTGATATTTTTGCTTAGAGTTGTAAATGTGTTGGCCTTTAAAATTTTAAGGAGAAGATTAAACCTTTCAAAACTTAATACGCAATAGTGTCTCCATTCTGGAAGTTTCTTAAAAGCCACAGAACCTTCTGGAAGTTTCTTATAGAGCTTGGCCTTGAAGCTTGACACATGATCTAGATGTTGGAACATCCAGAAGCTTTTGAATTGCCCTTGAATTGCCCTTGCATCGTATAAAAGAGCAAGAGGCAGAACATTTTGAACTCAGATCCCTGCATCATATAAAAGAGCCAGAGGCAAAATATTTTGAACTCAAATTGGGCGATTAAGCGTTGATGTATGCACAGATGATAAATAATTTCATTAAGATGGGTCCAGTACAGCCACCAGAAATAAGAAACGGAGTTTGAGAACCGCAACACCAGCGCATAGGAATTGCAGAGAAAATGACAGTAGTAGAAGAATGCCAATAACTTATTATAATGTGCCAAGACAAAATGACATGTTTTTAAATTCTGTTATAGAACACATAGTGAGGGAGAAGATGCGTGCGAACATTTGCCATTCTATTCAAAATTAATGAAACAATTAATATTGACAGATATGGTATTTTGTGTTTTGCTCCTACATGCTCAAATATTGTTTCTTGAAGAGGCATTGCCTATAACAACTTTGTAGGAATGAAGAAGTCAGGTGCTTGCTCTCTTTTCTCCATTTTCTAATAGTTTCTTAAATTGACATGGTCACTCATACATCAGTTGAAAGAGTTCTTTAATTTAGGATTTATAGAACTCTTGCTTGGATATGAGAAAGGTTTAAAGGAAAGCAACAAAAGAGTGGAGTACAATGAACATTGTTAATAATGAAATGCATGCAAATCTTGGCAAATATCTAACAAAAAAATAATAAATGATCTCACATAAGATGCAAGGTCTGTAAAATTGATGGTTGTCACTCTGTATGAACAAGAGAGCTCCTACAGAGGGAAAACATCTACATGCACAACTTTTGAAAATTGTTAAGCCAAACATGTTAGTCAATTTGTGCAGTTGAATCGGGCGTAACTATGCTTGCATTCAACATGGGAGAATGTATCCTTTCTTTTTCTTAAGCAAATTGTTACCATGGCAAAGATTTGTATATGCTTCGCCACTGCACATGTACCATTTATTCGCAACATTTTCCCATGTATATACCTCATTTTCTCTTTTATAGACAATTCGAGTAGCAAAGTGCTTGCAAAACCATCTTAGCACCATAGGCGCGTTGTAAACTTGGTAGCTGATTTGTTATATCTACTTAGAAGGTTCAATAGATGTTGATTGTTTGCATATTGTTCAAAGTCAAACAACATTAGAAAAGTTAAGTTTTGATAGAATAGACAAAGACAAAAGATTGCATTCAAAAAATCAATCCTATTGATTGGTCAACTGAATGCAAGACCTTTACTAGACAAAATAGTTTGCTTAAAATCATTATAGATTTCTTAAAAAATGTACCCCATTACATATAACATATGCTATCTATTTCTCTTCCATTTGCACAATTCAATCTCTTGCGTGTATTGAGCAGGGGGGCAGATTTAAAAATGATAGATTGGCTTTGAAGAAAACAGGGCATCGTTCTCAGTGGCTGCAAATGGTTGACAATCATAGGGAGATTCGCAATGCTGTGTTATCCACATTTCCTATTTTTACATTGCCACAATTCATGCCATGTGATGAAAATAAGAAATGGATTGCACGAAGAGAGAAACTCATCCAATATCTCATGGGAAGTGGAATCTTGAAGCCTATATGCTGGCCTAGTGTTTCTTATTATGTTCCAGAAAGATTTATCCGTGAAACAATCAATTTAATAATTGGTGGACAGAAAAAGCGCTTGAGCAAGTGCGCCAAAAACTTTGAATATGAAAGTAATTATGAGAAGGATAATGATGTTATTTTGCTGGCTTCAACAAGGACTTTGAAAACTACCCATTTGAAGTTCTTCAATGATCTCTTCT
The DNA here is from genome assembly GCA_021234155.1 of Isoetes taiwanensis. Classification (NCBI taxonomy): domain Eukaryota; kingdom Viridiplantae; phylum Streptophyta; class Lycopodiopsida; order Isoetales; family Isoetaceae; genus Isoetes; species Isoetes taiwanensis. The sequence goes on along the minus strand of JAJEKV010000020.1, from coordinate 2,265,605 downwards.
TCCCTGGTTGTAAACGTCCATCTTTGTTTGCAAGTAAGGAGGTTGTAATAGGAACTGCAAAAGTGCAAAATCAGGTTAATGGAGAAAACTATGCTTTGATTCAAGTTAAAATCAAAAGCATTATTGACAGTGAAAAAGATGCCTACCTGCCATTTGAGCAAGGGAATTTTGCTGCACAAAAGAGGATCGAGGAACTTGCCATAGACGTATGCACACTATCCTAACTCATATTCTTACTTGGATTTTCATCTTGGATTTTTAGCACGCCAGCCTAACCAAGCGTGCAACCCTCCTTGCAATTCTAGGCTATCCACGTAGCACCTCCACCTCATCAAAATTTGATGTGGCAAATTTTGATGAGGCATAAAAATTTGCCATTGGATCTTGGGACTTTCACATCAATGGTCACGAAAATTAGAAATAAGCCCAAAAATGGACACGGAGATAGCAAGGGATATGCCTTTTCCGGTCTTCAATCGGGCTTCTCCTCTAGCTACGACTTTCTTCAATTCTATCAAGCTCTATATTTTTCTTGATATAAGTTTCTAGGTTTATAAGTTTCTAGGGCTTCTTTTCATCCCTTTTCTCCTCGGCCACAGGAGGAGGTTGCCTCTGCTTTGCCTGAACCACGAAATACCTATTACTTTTCATGCCTTGATCGATTCTTGTAAGTTTTCTTTCCTTTATTCTTCTGCTTCTCAGTTCTTGAATTCTCATAACGACATAGCTGAGTTTCAAATTGTTCGTACTCGAATGGAACTTGCCCGGAACTGCTGTTTGAGATGGGCAAAGCAAGCTCTATCATTTTTGCTTGTGACAGTAGAACTGTCTGTTGCATGTGGAAAGGCGGGTCGACACGGTTTTTGTAGGAAGTATGCTGCAAAACCTTTGCAAAGCACAAGATTGAAGGTTAGATCTTTGAATTTAGTTTACAGTTGTAAGGATGAACCGAGAAAAAAAAAAGGTTCTTCATCACGTTTTGAGCTTTCATCTTCTGCAAAATACAAGAAGCTTTCATTTCGAGCTTGCATTATTTTCATCCTGCACATTGTTCATAGTATAGAAGCAAAATGTAATGTAGTGTTTAGGGAGATATCGGCTGCTCAATATTTTTTTCCCGATCAACTGGCTTTCATTTGCAGCCTATATTGCTTCATTTGGCCACATTTACAGAGATTTGAAGCATCTTTCACCAATAAGTTTGGAATTGCAGCGTCCTAGATATCATAGTGGAGACTGCATCCTATTCCGGCAGGTAATTTCTTAATTTCTATAGAACGTACTTACTAGACATAAAAAGCTTTTATCTTGAGAGGCATTAAAACATCATTGTTTTTGTCAATAGTTACTCTGCTCTGATACTACATCCAAGATATCTGATTAGTTTATTTTCCCAGAGCTAGCATGCCTGTTTGCCTTGTTAACTATATTGTTAATATTCTGTGTTTCTTCTTTGTGATCTGGCAGAAAAGCCATCATGGTCGAAATCATGTAATCATTTTCCGTAGCTAAGAGGCATTTTTTTTAGACCATTAGGATTAGAGGTGAGTTCAAAGCTTCCAAAATTGATCCTTCTAAATTCAAAGCTGCATGTTCGTTTACCCTTTCGTTGTGTGCTAGCTCTGGCTGGAGTCTTTAGATTTGATTCTTTTATGTGAGAGTCCTTAGTGACATATATTGTGCTCATTCTTCTGCTTATTTTTAAATGTTATTATGCTCCTTTCCATAACCATTGCCTTTAACAAAGTTATGTTTTTTATTTTAAATGTTATTATGCTCCTTTCCATAACCATTGCCTTTTAACATTTCTATAACCTTTGTGTTCCATTTCCATTTCATTTCATTACCTATCATATTATTATATATCCTTATCCTTATTATTACCATAGCAATTCCATACATTCTATGCTACATCTATGTTGAACTATATCTCTAATATATAATTGTAATATGGAGGATAAGGGGGCAGGTTGAAGGTAGGCGCTATTATTAAGGAAGTTGATATTTTTGGTTAGAGCTGCACACGTGTAACCATCTAAAATAACGGGGAGGAGATCAAACCTTTCAGAAGTTGACACCTAGACGTTATAGTTAACTCCAGAAGTTTCTAGAAAGCTCGAGCTTCAACCTTCATGCAGGTTCTAGAAGTTGTTAGGCCTGCTGTTCCAGAAGCTTCTGGATTATGCGACATCGTATAAAAGAGGGAGAGGGCTAAAAGCTTACCCAGATCGGTGGAGATAGATCGATGTCGAGATGTCTGCGAGGAAGGGTTTTGTGGAGGATTCGATTGATCAATCTGAAACTGCTATCGACTGCGAACCCATAGATAATTCCGGAACCTCCAGGATCAAGCGCTGAGCTTTGCATTTCCTGTGTGCAAGCTAAGAGACGAACTTTGTACAGAGTGACGGTGTTGTGTTGTGATAGCTACGTTGGGGTTTTAGGCGGGGTTTTAGGCGCTTAAATTGAAGTTTGGTTTTCAGTGTTGGCTGGACTCTAGTGCCGTAGAATAGATTTGAAGCTGAAGAAGGTTAAAAATGAAGAAGATTTCTGTGTGGATTTTGAGGAGGTGTACACAATAGAGGAAAAGAAAGGGTCCGGGAGCTTTTAGGCTTCTTTGTGGGAGGAAGAAGAAGAATGGCATAAAGGATCACTTTACTGGCTAATACAGATACTTCACGAAACACATTTCATGGAGCAGGACTTAGGAGAATGCCGAGATGTGAGTTGATCATAATCTATCTCATATCAGTACTAAACTAACAGTAGATCCCTTCAAAGAGAGATGAAGCAACAGTATTCGAGTTGGTGAAACAGGTTGGTTTTTGGTTTGATGTTCGTTACATCAATGATTCTGAGCGTAGTTTCTCTTTCATTTTTCCTCTTTGTTGTTATCACTGACAATAGGTCTTGCGAACTGCATCGAATGGGGTATTGGCATGGATGATGAAATAACTTGAAAGATGCCAAGTTGCAGACTAAGAAAGCCAGACTCTGTAATTGAGATAAACTACGTTCCCAAAGCTTCCAATTCTACTGACATCTGCAACTTTAATTTCGTTGAAAATATAAGGTATGGTTTCTACAATAACTTCATACAGGGATACCTTTTGCTGCAGGTTGTGCATCATAGTTGCAGAACGGAGGTCTTAGAATGGGAATCGGCTGCTTATGCATGTGAGGTAAATGAGTTTCTTCATGCTTTTTTAACTGCAAGCAGTTAATTTCTTAAGCTGTAATCATCTTTATGTTGCACTTTTATTGTGTATACCTGCTTAGTCTGTAGTACTTGGACCAAGCTGTCTATTTATATTTGCCTACAGATGCAGTCTCAAACGTCCTTCAGCAGAGATTGAACGGGATGGAATAGCAAAGGGTAGTTCATGGAGATGTGAAAGAGCACAAACTTGGCGATGGTGCCCTTCAGCTGGTCGTACGAGGTAACACATATGCCTATTCGTACAAGGTAATAGACAGAGAATTGGGGTTATTTTTCAACCTAGTCGATCTGAGAGAGCATGGATTTGTCAACAGGAAACCGCTTTCCTAAAAGGGAAAGGCTATGTTTTGGGTAAAAGTAAGTACTCAATCTGCTACAATAGCTTAACTCCCTTTGTTTTTGTAAGAATTACGTTTTTGGATATGGGTTCTTGGTCTTCGTAGCCAAAAATCGATGGAAACACAAGAGGCGGCGGAGCCTACTGCAAGTACGTTAGACAATGTCTTGAGTCAACAATATCGAGTTTACGAGCAGCAACAACAAAGCTGCGGCTTTGGCATTTGTACAGATGCCAATCTTCTGGATCTGCTCAAAAGCAGGGGAGAGAATATTAATGATAGGCAAGCATGGGATATACATAAAGAAAGTGTGGTAACAGTTTATGCCGTAAAGGAAATAGTATGAGACAATTTACAAATAGTTTCTGCTTCTGGGGCAAGGGAAACTTCCACATAGTTAAGGCTTAACATAAATGTTGGATTCCATTCTTGACAAAAGCAAGGGCATTCATAATATGACCATGAACAATAATAGGAAAAAACTTTAGATGCATTTTAGATTAGGAGGACTTCACCACCAGCTCAGCTTCATCATTGGCAAGAAGAAAATAATGTGCTCTCTCTCTACTTTACTTTGACTTGAAAACACATAGTTAGGGCTCCAATTAACCCTAAACGTTCCTTCCTTGACAAAAGTAAGGACATTTGTAAGGACATTTGTAACCATAACCGTAAAGGATAATACGCAAAAACCTTGGGAGTTGTTTACAAACCTAATAAAAGAAAGTATCAAAAGCTTCTCAAAGTTTACAATCCTAATAAAAGAAGGGGAAGTCAGAATCAGGAATTACACAGCTTCATGATTGACAATAAGAGAATAATGTGCTTTTTGCTTTACCTTGAGTTGATGTATGATTTACAATGCATCTTACTACAAGTTGTACCTATGGTTTACGCATTGTTTTACAAAATTTATCCATCATGTTGCTAGTTTATTTACCATGTAACGCCCAACTATCCTGACTAGATCTCTCAGTAGCAGACACATTTTGCGCAACCCAAGTATCCTCATTACACACACCTTAGATGTCAATAGTATCAAGCAGATACCTTAGATCTCTCTGTAGCATGCACATATTGCAGAGCACGCATTCGAATTTCTTTGCATCAATCAAAATACGACTAAGTTTGTGAAGTTCTGCATTTTTTATTCTTTAAGTGGGTCAATTCCACTTTATCTACATATATATAGTATCTCATCTACTTTTTTATGCAGTTAACTATGGCAAAAAAAGCAATATGGCATTGTTATTGTTAGCAAGTTAGATAAGTTAATAATAACATGAAAGATTGAACGCTAGTTGATTATCATTAGTCCAAGTTGACCACTAATAAATCCCAAGCCAAAATCGCAGAAGGTGCAAGATAAATGCTATATGGATACCATAGTAAGAAATTTGAAGATTGCTCTAAGAAAAGGAGAAAGGGATATTTTTGAATATCCCTCCTAACTAAAGAATAACGGCTGACAATTTATTATTGGCAGATTGTTATTGTTATTTGCAGATCCATCCTCCAGCAATGCATACATTTTAAGCTTTGCATTTGCATCAAGCTCACACTCACAAGCATTTTTCCTTCTTTCAGGAGAGAATTTAGCAGCTATCATTCTATTCTATTGCATCATTATCAGACTCTACTACATGAACTAGATGGTTGGATGGTTGGTATCGTTTATGAAGATAGTTACTTTAAACTTCTAAGTAGATAGGCACTTACTAAAAACCACCAGCCAGCGGCGGCGAAGGCCGCCGCGACAAATTCTTGTAATGATTAATATTGCGTTTATGATACAAGGTTGCCCTTAGGAGCTCAATTATTATGGAAGAAGGTGGAGGAGAGTTGCATCTAAGGAGGAAAAAACGGTCAGGGCCTTCTCCTTCGGATTGGTGGGATGAAGTGAATGTATTGGGGAAGGGGAAATCGGGGTCTTCTAAGCAATGGGCATGTAAGTATTGCTCCACTAGTAGAACTTCTGCCGTTGATAGACCTCGTGGCCATTTGACTGGGGAGCCCGGGCATGAGATTATTGTTTGCATGGGGATTCCGGATGAGAAGAGGCAACAACTTATAAATCTTGCAAAGCAATTAGATGCAATCTCTAGTGCAAGGCAGTATAGAAAGGAATCAGCCATAGCAGCAGCTGGCGTTGGCATTGGTCCTGAAGAACATGGAGATTATGGTAGCCCCCCGCCCATGGATGATTGTAGTGGTGCCCGTACTAGTGCCGTTCGTTCTTTTTTTCCATCAAAGCCAAAGAAACAACAGGACATCAAGAGAATCTTAGATCCCAAGAAGAAAGAAGAGGTGGATCGAGCTATTTCCAGGTGGTTTTACCATGATCATATTGCATTTAATGTAGCGCGTTCACCTTTCTTCAAGGTCATGATAAACAAAATTGCAAGCTATGGACCCAACTACGAGCCTCCAACCTATGATGAGCTCCGCACAAAGAATTTAATTCGAGAGAAGGAAGGTTTGGAAGGCCTTCTTGGGGACATTCGCTTGGAATGGAAGAAATGGGGAGTATCCTTGATTTTTGACGGTTGGACGGATAGGAGAGGGCGGCATATTCATGGTGCCTATTGTAGAGGTAAGGCATACTTTCTAATGTCTCATGATCTTGGAAAAGAAGGAAAGAGTGGAGCAAATCTTCTAAGAGTGTGGAAAGAGAGCATTGACTTTGTTGGTCCTGAAAATGTGGTTCAAATTGTGTCTGATGGGGAGAATGCAAATAGAAATGCGGGAGCCAACGTAGAGAAGGAGTATCCACATATTTTCTTCACACCTTGCATGGCTCATTGCTTGAATAATTTGTTGAAGGATATTGGTAGTATTGCTGAGAATGCAAATGTGATTAGTCAAGGGAAATCTATTGTCACCTTTGTTAATGGGCACGCTCTATTGCGCAATGTTTTTCAAAAGCTAACTAGTGAGAATCACAATGGCAAGGTGCTACTGAAATACTCTGAGACAAGGTTTGGCTACAACTTCATTATGCTTGAAAGAATGCAAGAATTAAGATGGCCACTGAAGGCCTTGTTCGTTTGTGGTGACTATCAAAGCTCCAAATTTGCGAGTACTCAAGCAGGTATATGTTCTTACAATATTGTTATGGATGATGGTTTTTGGAAACAAGTGGAACACCTTTTGAAAGTTGTTGAGCCAATTGTATTGATGATGAGGCTTGTTGATGGCATGACTCCATGCATAGGGAAAGTGTACGAGGGTATGGTTAGGATGGTGGAGCATATTGGCACGATTGAAAAGGATGACATAAAATTCAAAGGAATCAAAGAGCTTTGCACACGAAGGTGGAATAAATATCATTCGCGCCTTCAATCAATAGCTTATGTATTAGATCCAGAATTTCAGGTGGGGTCTCAAGAAACTGATAGAGATGTAGGGCGTGATTGGGACATGGTTCTTGAGAAAATGGTTTCTACACATGAAGAGAGAAGAGCAATTAGGGATCAACTCCATCACTTTCGCAATAAGCGGGGTCGATTTGGTACACATGATTCTCAAGTTGACAAGTATCTTATCGGTTCTGCTCTTTGGTGGGAGGATTATGGGTCCGACACAAAAGAATTACAAAGGCTTGCTATAAGAGTACTTAGCCAAGGGGCTAGTTCATCTCCGGTTGAGCGCCTTTTTAGTGTGTTTGGGCATGTGGCAAGTAAGAGAAGAGTTAGATTGTTACCTTCAAGAACATCCAATCTTGTATTTGTAAGTGCTAATCTGAAACTCTTGCAAAGCCACAGGACTATTCAGAAAGAAGTTTACATTGGTTTTGCCAAGAAAGAGAGCATTCCACTTCATGAATTAGTGGAGAATGTGAACGATGAGGAAGACATGGAAGATGATGAAGAATTTGTTCAATTGGCGGATTATGACATTGAAGGTGAGCCACTTCTGGATGGTAGCGATGCATACTTAATCCCATCCTACGAAGAATTTGTACCTTCTTCTATTCCAGCTTCACACGGCGACGATTATGGTGCACTTTGATGGTTTTGGTTTGTTGTATTTAAATTTCGGCATATAGTAGCAAGTATATTTGAATTTCGTTTTTCAATATGACTACATTTTACTATTATCAGCGGATGTAATCGTTTCTTAATCTCAATATATATGCATCTATATCTTTTTGAATTTTGCTGAAATTCCCATTTTTTTTATATATATTTTAAAAACTTTAAGTATTTTAAAGAATATTCCCGTGTTATTCGTTTCTGTGTTCTGTTGCCGTTTCCGTTTTCTAAAATTTGGCGAGCCGTTGCGTTTCCCGTGGCCGTGTTTCGTAACTATGCTGCACGGTCGTAGTCCAGGCGCAGCTGGGGCACCCGGTGTGTTGATGCAGTAGATGCACGGGGAGCTTCTAATGGAGATGCATGAACAGGGGCCGGTGGTCCGAGTCTACTTCCTTGTCCCGAGTGTCTGTCCCGATGGAAAAATGGCTAACCAGGTGAAAGGCACATGCCATGGTTATATATGCGAACACGCTACTAATTGCAAGTGGCAATGTGAATTACCTTGGTTTTTTCAATAAATGGGGCAAAAGTCTTTTAATCTTGGATAGTAATAGGCCTGTTGGATTCTTACTTTCTTTGTTTATGTCACATAGGCTCTTGATCTCTGTAGACGATAAAATTCAATTCAATGTTAAAAAACTAGAAAGGTCAGAGTTTTTAAATATCATACTAATGTTTTGTCTAAGATATACATAACATTGTACTTATCCTATAGGTGGTTGGCATTATTTGTCTTGAGAACTTTATTTTTGTGTTGGCTTGAATTATATGTGATGTCCTCTCACTCCCAACACTCCAAGTGGCTCTACACCCCCCACCTTCCTAACACTGCAAGTGGCTCTATGTCGCAACAGATTTTCTCCCACGAAGGCAACTTATGACAATGTAAGTAATGTCATTGTCAACAATTTTATTTCATATATATATACAAGAATTTATCGCGGCGGTTGTCACCGCCGCTATTGTGCTTTTTAGTTTGTGTCTTTAAGAAAAAAGAAGGAATAGTCATTGATATTCCATCATGCACACTTCCTTCAAATTAATTAAGCATTACAAACAACTCATAAAAAAATTCACCATAATATTATAGTTGGTCAATAACAATATAAAAAATGTTCATCTTATATCTATCCATATTCATATGAAGCAGACCTTATAGTTTTTGAGGTCGGATGTTCCAGCTACATGGGATCATGACTTGGAGAAGGGTTTACCCCTGGTCTGTGCCTCTTATACCAAGGGTCTGCTCACTTTGCTAGTGTGTTTGTTGTAGTTTCTGAAGCGGCTCATGCGCCTTCAAGCAGTTGCAAAATAAATCTAGGTCCCTGTTGGCCCTTTCCTACTACCATATTGTGCTTAGCTTTTGCTCTCAGCTTTATTCCGAACATTGCTACTTTCTTCTTGTGATGTGCTTTCTTCAAGCTTGGAAGTGCCATAGGAGCAAAAGTTGGAGCCCAAATAAAAGCGTAAGTTTAGCCCTCGAACCCCAAACCAGAGCTTTGCAAAGAGATGTGCATATGTTAAGGAAGAGAAAGGTCTTGAAGAAATGTAAAAGGGTCCAGGGCCGGATTCAACGAAACGTTGCATAAAAAAAAAGGGAGACTTACTTCGAAGGAATGCAGCAAGATGCAAAATCACTACTATAGATTTATAAGGTCTCTTAGGTTGCTCTGTAAACTCAGATGTAATTACCAACTGAAAAAAAGCCCTCACAATCTAGAGCAGAGCAGACAGGCCCACCAGCATAAGCAACACAAAAAATCGAATATAAATCTATCATTATCTAATTCAAACTACCTCGAGCAATTTGGCGGCATGTCCGATGGTAAGGATATGGTCTTTTACTGCATTTTGAGAGAAACAAAAGCCTGTAAATTAAGAAAATAAAAAAGTCCTGTAAATTAAGAAAATAAAAAGTGCTATGTTACGCTTTCTGAGGGCTTGATTAACGTGAGTTTTGCATTCTGTTGCCCATCTAGTTTGGCATCTCTGCTATAAGAAGTTTATTATGCTCATTTTGTTCTCCCGCTCCCCAAGTATGATTTTTCATTCTTGTCTTTTGCAAAACTTAGCCAGAGATTCTGAAAGTACAATTTTTTTCAGTATTCAATCAAGCAATAAGGAAACTACTCTATGTTACTCTTCTGGGCTTGATTAACAGAGTTTTGCATTCCATTTGCCCATCTAGTTTGGCATCTACGGTATAAGAAGCTTATTATGCTGTTTGTTCTCAGCTCCCAAGTATGATTTTTCATTCTTGTGCTGCAAAACTTAGCCAGAGATTCTGAAAGTACAATTTTTTTCAGTACTCAATCAAGCAATAAGGAAACTACTCCAACTACATAAGTGGGATCTCCATTTCTCTTCTTGATAATTTTTCGCCACCTTTGATTGCATCTTCACCTAAAATTTGGCAAGAAATGGTAACTTTATGAGACTAATTCTTCAGATTGTGAAGAAAATAGAATATAGTATCTTGCCTGACTTCACAATCTCTGCAAGCAAATCTACCTGAAACTAAGCTCTGCACTGAAACTAAGCTCTGCACAGTCCCTTGATGTCCTGCCAGCATTTTCACAACGTGAATCAACCCTTAATGTGATGTGAATCAATCCCCCTAACAATAATAACTATCGAACCATGCTCTTCAGATTATTGACCTGAAGTCTGCTAATGATTGCAGACCATTCCAATTATGCTGCAACAATATTAAGATATTGCATAGTAATTTCTTGGTCCAATTAAGTGTCACAGATGATAAAACCCTAGACAATCCCACAAAAAAGGGCAAATACCTGGGTACAATCCGAAGCCAAAGCAAAAAGGAAGCAAAGGCAAGATATTTTCTGAACAGCCGACCAAATCCTGTATAGATTGTGCATAGAGCCTCCATAAAAGCTTACGGCAAAATCATTAGGTTCTTATATTCTATCATCCGCTCCTTTGCTCCATGCTCTACTAGTATCCTATTCTTCCTTTCTCTTAGAGTGCTCCTTCATTTTTATAGTTCGGGGGCGTCCAGAGCTGTTGCCTTTTCCATAATCAAGACTCGCCTATTCAAACCCAAAAATCTCCCAAGATTGGATGCTACCGACCTAGCTCAGGAGAAAAATCGCGCCACTTGCCTTTTCCATAATCAAGACTCGCCTATTCAAACCCAAAAATCTCCCAAGATTGGATGCTACCGACCTAGCTCAGGAGAAAAATCGCGCCACTTCAAGCCGATGCACGTCTACTCCTCCCTTTTGTATCAACGAAAAGATGAAACCGACTGATTTCAGAGTTATTTTGTGCTTTTCGCAACCCCAACTCTGTTTTATGGCACCTGAATCCAGGCGAAATTGAAAACCCACAGCCACAGGATGCCAGAACCAAAGTATCTGCAGAAGAAGCAAGCCACAGGCCGAGTGATTTCACATCATTCTGTGCTTTTCACAACCCCAACTATGTGCTATGATACTTGAATCCTACAAAAATTTTGAACACCCCAAAGGCAGCCTAGAACTGCCGTAATATCAGACCTAATCTTCTAAACTGGTGGTTCTGGTGGTTATGATGCCGCCCACTAATCGTAGGCTACTACTAATCATCGCTGCCTTCAACTGTCTTCAACGCTTAGCCATGTCTTGGACTGTCGCTGCCGGCTCCTTTTATACAAAAGCACAGACCCATCTAGAACATTCCTGGCTACAGCGTTTAACCTTCTGCAAAATTCTAGAACGTAGTATGACCATCTAGAACATCTCTCAAGCTACTCTTTCCCTACACGTATCAATTTATAAGAGGCTTAATTTTATCATCTTACACGTGTCCAATCCTAATCTTAAAAATTCTAAAAATGCTTGCGTATGTTAAGCTAGCCCCTTACCTTCCATATTACAATTATATATTAGAGATATATATATATATATATATATATATATATATATATATATATATATATATATATATATATATATATATATATATATATATATATATATATATATATATATATATATATATATATATATATATATATATATATATATATATATATATATATATATATATATATATATATATATATATATATATATATATCCTTTCCTGTCTTGTTTCCCTGAACCAAGCCAAGTAATCCCAATCAATCTTTCGATCAAATGAGACTTATCAGCCACTGGTCTTAGCCAGTGAAGTCTTGGAGACCCTTCACTATTCAAAACATACACCTTACATTCTATATATCCCAGAATAATCATTGATCTACAAGCTTAAATTCTGATACTTTCATCTAATATTTCTTCCTTTCAGATCTATTCACCGTGTGCTGCCATATTCCTATAGCCATAAATTCTTCTAAAATACCATGCCCATTTATCCTATTCCCATGCTTAACTTTTCATTTTCCCATTTCCAATAGAACCTATGATATTCTGATGTATTTTCAAACAGATGTTCATTATCCATCATGTTTTTCTTACTTTCAAAATTTTATCCTTGTGTATTATGTTATTAAATGTATCCCCATGATTACTTTCATTGGTACACCACTATTTACAATTTCAACATATCGTAGATCATTCCCTTCATGCTTTACAACAATAAATCCACTAAATCCCTGTATTATGTCACTTTATCCATATCTACTAAGTACTTGGTCCTTGATTTTCTAAAAAAAACCTTTCCTATTATTCATTAGAGTTTTTTTGAGGTCAAATAAGGGCCTCCTAAGAATATATTAGGGGGGCCGCCACGTAGGATGCCGAACCTAGCTTCCCCCCTCCATACCTAAATTTCACTCTCCCCTAACCTAACTACCTAACCTCCGAACCTAACCCCCGAACCTAACCCCGCAATCATTATTTCCTAACGACCTGAATATTTGATGATTATATCTAGGATTTTCGTTTTCCCACCTTGAGCTTATGCCATCGAGCTTGACACCATCGATTGAGCTTGCCCTCGCGCCATCGACCTTGCCATCGGCGCCATCGGCCAACGATCTTGCCATCGGCGCCCGGGCGAGTTTTGAATTGAATTATGGCGGATTCTTGCCGGCAAATAGCGAAATTTTTCAATTTCGCTCGTTTTGTTAACAAGAATCTTCCTAATCTAATCTCCTCGGTTCTCGGTCTTTTGCAGCGTCAATGGCAAAGGTATTTGGTTTCCGAAGTCGTCATTGCATTCCTTTGAGTGTTCTTCCTTCTAATACTTACGTTTTGGGGATCAAACTAATTCCGAGGGTCAATTTAGAGTGCAAGTGCCAAAAGAATGCACGCCTTTACGGGGAATAAGTTCACTTGGAAGCAACCAATAGATGAAGATGCATTGCGAGCTTACGGAGCCATGAATATAGACCTACGGGCTAAAGGCCAAGCTGTATCCATGTGATCCTTTCACTCGAGCCCATCAAACTTCCACTCGCATCCGGTCTTATTGAATTTGCTTGTAAGGGACACAAAGGGTTACTAGGTTCTTGTAATAATTTGGTTAATGGTATCTTGATCCACATTTGCGTGCCATGTATAACCACTTGTATGGATTCAATTGCAAAGTTTTATCGGATGTTAATCGGCTCCAACAGGCGAACTACTTTTCTGTCTCAACAATGCATAAGCTCAATGAATTGGAGGTAGAAAATCAGAAATTAGTGGTGAGATGAATGCACCGCTGCGGCAAGGAATGAAGAGGGTTGCGCAAGAAAATGATTCCCTTCACAAGCGGGTCAAGCGGCTTAAAAAGAACTCTGGGGATCGGGGAGAGGGCAAAAACACGAAGCCCATAAATATATTAGCCCCGGGGGTGGAGGCTCAAAAAAAGGGTCATGGCTATTAAAAAGCTTGTTGATCCAAATCTTGCGAGAAGAAAATAAGAAAACCGCTAATATTGCGGTTTATTAAAGAAATTAGTTACTAAAGATGATGTATTGAGAATGTTAAAGCTTCGGTAGCATTCAACTTAGGAAAGGCTGTAGTACATCAAGCATTGCAGGGAGTTGGGGAGCAGTCAAACCTCGAGAATCGATTGCAAGAGCGTGTGACAATGTCGGAATAAGTAGGCAAGCTTATATTGCTTTGTTCGGATGCTTGCGGGGATGGCTTTAAACAACAAGGCATTACCAAAACTATTCTACTACCAAGGATGACTAAGCGTGATGACTTGTAGGTCATCGAAAACAGACAAGTGCAAGAGCTTCTTGGTGATATGTATCGGTGACCAGTGCAGTGTCAACTTGGATACATTGGCATCCTATACCAAAGGTAAGAAGAAGTCGAAGTTTGGTGATACTTTACGCCTTAATGAAAATAACAATTCTTTGGATAGACTTAACTAGAATGCTTGACTTTTGGTTCGATTTTATGATATGAAGGTAGAAGAGTCTTGTTGGCAAACTAAGAATTGTTTTGAAAATTTGGATGAAATGGAATTGGTGAAAGGCGAGAAATCACGAGAGGGTTTCGTTGAGTCTAATGAGCGAGCTTTGAATACGGGGAATGAAGAGTCAAATCTAGATGATAAGTTTTCCGTCCGGTCGAAGATCACATTTGGTGGGTTGGTTTATTTCAGGTACAGGAGGAAAATCACGCGATTATCTTGAAATGGGTTTTGATCAAACACCCATTCCCACAATGATTGCCTCTCCACGGAATCGGAGAAAAACTTGCAGTTCACGGATATGGTGAGTACGAGGTTGAATGGCATCTTCTTTGCAGATTTGAAGACAATAAAATGCATGTCTGAGAATGAAGCATGGTCTTTGGTAAGACTACTCATGCTTGTCCCTACTGTCTCTATGCAAGAAGAGATTCAATTTGGATTGGACAAGAGTACATTAGGAAGTGTGTCGGGATGAGCCACCAAATAGAGAGGAGAAGGACACAACCTTGATGCCAATTCTCGCCAATTCCGTTAAGAAGAGTACACATATGCACCCTTCATGCTTTCTTGAGAATCATAGACAAGATGGTTTACATGAGTATCTGTTTGCTTGGAATAAATCACCCCAAAGCTCTAGGGAAGCTGCCATGCATGAAGTTGAAAAGGTGCTATCTAATGTGGGACTTCATGGTGGGCACTACAAAATACTTCAAGATCCAAAGGTATCAGGCAAGGTTCCCTGAAACCCAGTATGGGTGGTCCAAAGGCTAAGAGGTTTTGCCTCCTTGAAAGAGAACTTATCGGTGTGTTTGGGAAGCTTACAAGGATCTTATTGCGGTGAGGATGATCGAAATGATCGTGGCGGATCACGCTGAAGAAAATCAAGGCATGGCGGGATTTCTCTGTCTTGGTAAAGGAAATGCAAAAAAGGTAGTGCGGGGAAAATGATGTTGCCAAATTCGGGGAGGCGATCACAAACTTCACTAAGTCTTTCGGCGGCATGGGGTGAGGCCAATTTGACTCACTATGTCCATATTCTGTTCGCACATGGCGTGTGGTTTTGTCGGGGAGTATGGAAGCACGGGAATTTGGAATACACGGGGAATGGAGAAGTCCCATAAGCAAGCAAAGAATGCATTCTTCCGTTTCACTCAACCACGAGAGGTTCGGTTGGGAATTCCTTGCAGCGAGATGTGTCAATGGTTTTCTGAAGGATCGTGTGCAAGTGGGTGAAGAAATCGCGGAACGAGTGAATCAACACTTGCTAAGTTGTTTAGACAAAAACCCGGAAGGGAAAAAAGAGGGCAACTTGGTATAAGTCCGCATTTGTTGGCGATCAAGGGAGTGGAGATCAATGAGATGTAGGCAAGGCAAAGGTTATGTCCGTATTGAGAGCTCGATAACGTCTCTCTTTGTAAAAGAGTTGGTTTATTTATCGGTTCGATAGTGCTTTCGATTAATGCGAAATCTTTGTGTTGTAAGTAAATTGGATGCATGTATTGCGCGCCATTGGCCCGCGGTCGCGAAATATGGAACTGTAACTAAAAGCTGGATCCACGTATTTCGCACCGCGTAGCCCCTGATCTTGAAATAGGCCCTTCAATAATTTTATGCTGGGTCGATTTCGCACCGTGGCTACGGTGCGAAATAGGCCCTTGAATAATTTATAACTGAGTCGATTTCGCACCGTAGCCACGGTGCGAAATAGGCCCTTCAATAATTTGTAACTCAGTCGATTTCGCACCGTGGCTACGGTGCGAAATAGGCCCTTCAATAATTTGTACCTGAGTCAATTTCGCACCGTGGCTACGGTGCGAAATATGGGCCAGTAACTAGAGAATATTAACATATTAGAGAACATATTAACATATTAGAGAATATTTATAGAACATATTATCACGGTATCATATGAAATATTTATGATAGATAGCAAAGGTTACTAGAGACCACGGCAGTATGTCCCTAGTAACGTTCCCCTAGGTTCCTAACCCCTTCCCCTTCCCCTTCCCCTGCGAGGTGTAACCCATGCATCTGGGTTAGGAATCAAGAGCTCACGCTCATCCCAGCCTGATTCTTCCCACCATATGGGGTACCTAGTCATTAGAAAAAGTAATTCCACAGGATGATACTCACGGAAGAAGAGCGGACCTAACTCCACAAAACCATTGTACTCGTGGTAGTACACTCTAATAAGGCCATACATCTGTCCCCGGCTAATTTCATGAATGAATTCTGTTATGTATGCATCCAGAGAGTGTGCTAAATAGCCAGCACGAAGAAGAGGCCTCAATTCTTTGTAGCATCTCGTCCCGGATAAGGAGGGGTTCAAGAAGTCCCCTCATTGCAAGTCTCCTATAACATTAGGATGGATTAATTTCCATCGGTGGCTCATGACCACAATCAAATCGCTCGAATGAAGTTGATCAACTCCATTGTAAGCTCCTTGGTAGGGCTGTGGCGCAACCTCCACTCCAAGAAATGGTCCCATAGCTCATCCATTCGGGGCCGCCTGAGAATGCACGGGGGCATGCTTGCAGTCCTTACGGAGTAGCCCGGGGAGGATTGGGTCCAATCATTTGCACAAGCAAGCAAGGAACAAGGAAGCGAGCAAGGAACAAGGCAAGGAGCAAGAAGCAAGGAAGAGGACCAAGTAGCAAGGAACAAGGATCAAGATCAAGTAGGAAGAAGCAAGGAACAAGGAAGATCAAGGAGCAAGAAGATCAAGGAACAAGGAAGACCAAATAGCAAGAACCAGGTAGATGAAGTAGCAAGGAACAAGGAAGATCATGGAACAAGGAAGCAAGGAACAAGATCAAGTAGCAAGATCAGGAGCAAGGAACAAGACCAAGTAGCATGAAGTAGCACGAAGATGAAGGAGCAAGAAGCAAGGATCAAGATCAATTAGCAAAGAACACGGAACACAAGGTGAGAAGTGAAAGCAAGGTGAGAACACGAGAAGTGAAAGCAATGTGAAAACATGGAACAAAGGTGAGAAGTGAAAGCAAGGTGAAAGAATTTATAGCTACGACTCCAATAATGTTGAAGTATAATACTAATACTGTTGAAGTATAATACCACAGTAGCCAGGAATACTGTTGAAGTACTAATACTGTAGCCACGGTGCGAAATAGGACCTTCAATAATTTTTAAGTGAGGCGATTTTTCATGCAAGTGGCCCACGGTCGAATATGACTACAAATAAAACATTCACACGAAAATATACAAGGAAAATGGTAGAAGAAACCATTCAATTACACTAAAAGTGTAAGATTGCCAACATAATACATGATAATATGAGGCTGTTACTTAATTACACGGAAATCACTTGCTTATATCTTAATTTCTATGAAAATCTTTATACCAGTCCAGTGGAGTATCTTCTGTGATATATGCGTATTATGTCTTTGTGTGCTATGTAGCCATAGGTCACGTGTATCCCAAGGAATTGTATCCCGGTGGGGAATCTAGGCAAGTAACCACGGGATGTTGAAGTCAAGGGAGCGGAATAGGAGCTTACCAATATCCACAAAAGATTTGTAATGGAAGTCGTAAAAGTTCAATGAGGATATAAATCCTATTCTTCTCATTAGTAGGAATGACCGGAGGCACATCTTGATCGAGAGAGTAGGCCATGAAACCATGGAAAAGCATGTCCTTCAAGCTGTTCTAGCCTATCTTCTAAATCGAGGGGGTTCAAGAAGTCCCAAAGCACTTAGAGTGAACCTTGCTTCACTCGAATTGATCTCCTCGGTGGAGGAGATGGCGAGTATAGCGATCGATAGCGAAGTTGATCGGTGCCTTGCAAGCTCGTGGTTGGACCGTGGCGCCATCGATGCTCCCAAAAGTTGTTAAAAAATCATCAAAAGTGCGTATTAACTCTACCGCTTGCGCTTGCGGTATTCGGATCAGCCCAGCCGAGGATGTTCTTGCAAAGTTACCATTTGCAAGAAACTAGTGGAGCGACAGGCGGTGCAAAGAGCAACAAGAAGCGGACGGGGAGGCAAGGAGCATGCAAACAAGAAGCGGAGACAAAGACAAGGCATAGATGCCTATTTAAAAGAAATCAGGTATATATGCTATATCGTACATTATATTTACATATTGTAGCTCACGTAGTATCTGAGTACCATACAAGTATGTATATGATAATAATTTTGGTATGTATATACCATCAATAATTTCTATGTATATATAGTCAATAATTTTACGGGTATATACCATCAATAATTTTGGTGGGTATAAATATACATCAAATTGCCGAGTCGCGACAATATTGGCCTCCGATCTAGCCATGTGGTCTCATTACGGTCTGAGCGTGATTCCATTACACGCAAGATGAATCACGAAAATTTCAAGCGATTGTCGCATGGCGAGAAATACCCATGGAAGACTGGATGACCACTGCCGTTCTCAATCCTCGCTATTATCCTGATCCCTTCGATGTTATCATCCATCTAATATGGAATAGAGAGCATCAAATGTACATGATAGAAAAGATCACTGGGGTGCCTGGTGACAATGACTCGGAAGAGTCCCCTAACTCAATACTCGAGAATGTATATCGCTATATCGTACATTATATACATGTGTATTTTGTACATTATGCTCATTATGTATAACCAATAATCTTTGCTTTCTGATTGCATGTCAATAATTTTGTTCGATATAAGTAGGGTTCCACTCAATGCAGAAGGCGTCCATTTGCTATGTCTCGGCCTCCTCGTCCCGAAGATATGGACTCCATTACTTGCACTATGACATATAATGATATTCATAGATGTTCTCGGAGGGTATCCCCTTGATCCACAATTTGGAAGGAGTAGCGAGAGGGCGAAATCGTTCTTAGGAGGGTTTTATCGTGTTATTATCCACCTTTGGAGGGTTCGAGGCGTGGCGTCTATGAGATTAATCGCATCACTCAACTACCTTTTCATGATGATCCGATCTTGAATAAGCTTCTTCATTCATGTATGCTATGCCTCTTATATGAGTTCTATGTACATGCTATGCCTCTTATATGAGTTATAAGTATGTAACCATAAGTGATACATGTGATCCGTCTATTTACCGCACATTTTCAATTTGGAAAGCTCTTGGCCATTTTCCTTACGTGTAGATTCTAAATTCAGTTCAGCATTCTCTTCACAATGTGTGGAATAGTCTGTTTCGCACCGTAGTCACGGTGCGAAATTGCGCCCTCCAAAAACTTTGGAACCACTATTTTCGCACCGTGGCCACGGTGCGAAATAGACTTTCCCAAAGAATGTGGAATAGTCATTTTCGCACCGTGGCCACGGTGCGAAATAGACCTTCCCACAGAATATGGAATAGTCATTTTCGCACCGTGGCCACGGTCAACACTAGTAGATAAATGCACAGCCGCAATAAATAGAATTGCAAATAATTACAGATAAATATAAAACACTCATGACGATAAATACTAAAACACTCATATATTAAGAAACAAAAAAGTGTTACAAAAGGATGCTAAGGGAGGCATCCACGGAAGTATCTAGCTAAAGCATAATCGTTGGCCTGCACAGTAACACGTCCTCTGTGCACACAACAGCGGACACTGTCCTCAAAGAGGCTAATTAGATGAGCCTCTGCGCCTCTTCTTGATATGTCCAAGGCCTCTGCACGGATTCTATTCACCTCCTCCTCCACCATCGGGATGAAGTCACGGTGCTCTGTCCCTCCTCTTGCTTCTTGCTTCCTTCCTCCTCTCAATAATTTCCTGCATCTCAAACTGACCATTCTAGCGAAGGCAAGCTTGGGAATCGAGGAGGTACGGGAGTGCGTGCTGCCGATGCACGATCTCCCTCAAAGCACGAGTGCGGGAGGAGCACCCTTCATCTTCGGGGCCACCATATCTAACACTAGGCTCCCCTTCCTTAGGCTTCCGCTTATTACCAAGCTTATCGGTCTCCTTGCCTGCATCTCTCTCAGCTTGTCTCGCAGTAGGAACAAGCCTAGGAGGCTTTGCCGGCTCGGATTTCTTCGGCCTGGATTTCAGCTTTCGCCGGGGCTTCCTAGAACCTTTTCCACTCGAACTAGGGTTCCCGGGATCAACATCTTTGGTCCACGATGATCTTCTTTGGGCTGATCCGGCTGATTTTCTTTGGACCGGTGATCTTGATCTTGCGGCCCGTCGATCCTGGCGATCATCTTTGGACCCGGTGATGCGGGTCATCTTTGCACTTCCATAGTCTGCGGTTCTTCCTCCCCCACCAGCGCCAAGCGTTTGGGAATGCAATAGTGGTCCCAACGTCGAGGCGAGGAGATAGCGATTCATGAGCCTTTGGGCACCATGGCCACAGTCAGCCGGCCAAAGCACGGCCGGGTGTGTAGACCCCCCCGTGGTTTCAACACGTAATCCAGCTCATTACACAAGAAGCTGGAATGGCCGTGACTCCGTCTTGGGACATGGATGACATCAACTTTGGGCCACACGACGTATGACCCGGCGGCTTCCTCAATGTCTCCGCTCGGGGTGGGGAACGGCAGGGGGGCTGTTGGATCGAGTTGTGTCCCTTTGCTACCACAATCTGATCATCACAGGCTGGAATATTGTGGCGGGGCGGTTGCGTCCGCGGAAAACTCCTTCCCCAACAACCTTACCGGTATTTCGGCAAGGTGACCCGACTAGGAAAGCGGTCGGGTTTTGAAATATTCGTCCACACTATTACTAATAGTGTGGGCGACGACCCAAGGGTTTGCGAAGTCTTACGTAAGGACAACCTCCTCTCGTCCATCTGGCGGCTTGTGATGGGAATAAGCGCCCTCGCCCTCGTGATTGGAATAGAAGTCTACGGCTGCTAGTAATGACCTCATCAACATTACGGCCCCGGTCAAGCGCCTCATTTTGTGGGATTTGAGCTAAGCGCCTTCCATGGACATGGCGGATTTTAGCAAGGAGAAGAAATTCAATTAAGCAATATTATGCGTCCGATCCATAAACCCCTACAGCGAAAAATGTTACGGTAGCCGCGGTCTTGAAATCAGGCGGTCAAAAGCTGCCGACATCTTTGTTTTTCGCACCGTAGCCGCGGTCGCGAAATAGGGCAGTCAAAAGCTATGGGCGCCTGTTTTCGACATGCCGTAGCCCGCGGTCGCGAAATCGTCGGTCAAAAGCTGCCGACATCCTCTTTTCGCACCGTAGCCCGCGGTCGCGAAATAGGGCGATCAAAAGCTGCAGAGCATGACTGTTTTTTTCGCACCGTAGCCCGCGGTCGCGAAATAGGGTAGTCAAAATTGCCAACCCTTTGTTTTCGCCTTTGTAGCCCGCGGATGCGAAATCGCCCGGAACAAAAGCTGGCGACATCTGTTTTCGCCTTTGTAGCCACCATTAAAGAATACCTAACATATACATCTAACAAGGATTTATTGCTCACATTGAAGTCTAACAATTAATGAATATCATAAATGAACATTCATACAAAAACAATTTAGTCATATGAAAACAATTGATACATTATAGAAAAAGACAATTTATAGAAAAGACATTATATTCATACATAAGTTTTTTAAGTACATTTCCTTTTCTTGGCATCGGGCACTGTAGTACCGAATCAAAATCTTCTAAGTCCTCTTCTTTTACTCCAGCCCCAATTGCATCTAACGGATACAATATGTCGGGGTCCTTACATTACCTGGGACAAAAGCCTTGATGTTTCCTTGTCCGCTCCACCCAAAACCTAGAGCTGCTTTATTTGCAGGGACGAGTACATTTTGAAGCCCCAGAAGACATACATTGCGATAGCCCTATCTCTTTGCTACCACTTTCGATCATAGTTTGAGGCTAGGGGCACGTGGTTGCCGACTAATAATGAGCCTTAAGCTTGAGGACCCTCTGTACTCGGATGGACTATATTTATTGTGAAACACAATAATTTCCCCTTGTGAAGGTAGCCCATATAATGTGCAATCTTGGCGTCCCTACCTAGGGTGACTCTCGATGCCTTGCGAAGTCATCAATAAATAACTCTGCATAAAAGAAACATCGATTCAAGAAGAAATAGAAAATGAAACCGGATAAATACCTCTCTTTTGTCCCGATTCGACCTTGGTGGGTTTGTTATTTTGAAAGCGGACTTGACGACTCACGTTCTATGAATTGAGCGGTGTTTGAAGAGCTAGCGACTTCAAATTTGACATCTTTTCTTTGCTTCATACCGCCCGACTTGCTGCATGACAATTTCAAATGCATCCTCACGGAGGTATTGAGGATCCATCATAAGTCACGACCTCCATCATTTGTGCGGGGACATCGGGTCTCAAAGTCTATAAGTCCTCCGGGCCTACAACATGGGCATATATGGCCCAATATCTCGTCTTCTCTCAACCCTGTCACCCGGATATGTCCGGCAACAACAAGTATGGTTTCCCACCTACATGGATGGGATATGCTTCGATAGCCCCCAAGTAGATAACTTTTTCTCGGAGACCTCTGTTCCACAACCTCGATCTCCTCATTTTCAATCTGAGCTTCTCTTCCTCGGGATCTATCGGCTCCTCTCTTTGGTGGCGGGCGTTTGTTTTCGGCGACACTGTGCACTTGAAGAAGAACTGGCATCTTTGCTTGGCTTAGTGTAAATCATGTATGTCTTTGAACATGATATCTAGGCGAAAAACTTTCCTTCCCCTCTTGCACCGCGATTCTGCGGGTAGTTTCTTCAAGAACCTTCTTATTCGGTCATGATCGGGGTTTGGAAACATCTTAAGAAAAGCTTGGATGCTTAGTGAAGGCAAACCGATCCGCGGGACATGGTTTCCGCGTCAGGACCAGCTCGACCATGAAGCTATGAAGGATGCCGCCCGTATGCATCGATAAACTGTTACACTCGCCATAATGTCTACCTTTCGGGCAAAACTTATTATATACGATGTGGTTGCATCCATGGCTCCTCTAGCTCCTCCTCGAACTCGCCGGGATGTTTTCGACGAAAATCCCGTTCTTTCTCCACTATTTTGTCATACCATGTGCTAAACAGCTCCCATGCCTTATCGACCCGCTATTTGCCATTCTCGTGGAGGCGGCCTCGATTTATGACACTTAGAATGTGCGCCTTTGTAGCGGCTTGATTTGCAATAGAGACTAAGAACGTGGCAACGATGCGAAAATAACACTTCCTTAATTTATGCTATGCACAAATTCGCACCGTGGCTACGGTGCGAAAACAAGACTTCGATAAGTTATTCTATTCACAATTTCGCACCGTGGCTACGGTGCGAAAATACCCATTCCATTTTTTATTCTGTGCACATTTTCGCATCGTGGCTACGGTGCGAAAACAACACTTCAATATCTTATTGTATGTATAACTTCGCACCGTGGCTACGGTGCGAATATACCCCTTTCTTTTTTTATGCTATGCACATTTTAAGCCGAGTGGCTACGGTGCGAAAAAATGGCCCTTCCATATTTTATGAGAGCCACAATTTCAAGACCGTAAGTACGGTGTGAAAACACATCCACAATCAGAGTTGTACATAACATGGCTACTTTAAGTCTTATATCCCAATGAAAGCAAATGTTTGCAATTAATATACAATAGATCTACAGTTAACAATCACTTATATTTATATTAGATAGATTCATATACAGATATGACTTTGGGGGGCATGCATGACCCCAATTTATAGCATTCTTTCTGCGCTTTCCCACCTTACGGCCATCTATCATGAAATGGAAGAAGTTTAAGTCTGTCTCAAACTCCAATTGGCGCCGAACATCGAATAGAGACCACTCGCTCTCGGCTCTCGGACTTTTGAACGGTGATTATCCTTATGAATGTTCAAGTCTATGACAACGGAATGAGTGCCATCATTGTCATCTTGTTCGACAGGAATCGGGCGTACTTTCTTCCTTCACGGACATTTCGCCATCTCCTATACTTAAAAGTGACATCTGAGTTTGCTTAGAATGCAATATCTGAACCGAACCGTGTCTCGACTTATCACGCATTCGGTACATTCAGCTCCATCGTGAAGTCGAGCACTCCAACCTTCAAGAAATACACTATCTAAAAACAATCCGCCGATTTGTTGAACTGTAAACATCTTCAAGGTCTTCTTTACATTGTCGGCTCTTGAATATGGCAATGAACAGATCAATTCCTAAATTTATCTTCACATGCCCATGAGACTCCTCCCTTCTCCTTCAATGCCGTGAACATTTCTGCGACAACTTACTCCGTGCTAATAAGATAGAAGTGGCATCCGAGGCTGCGGTTATAAATCGGGACAGTGGGCAATGGAAGCTCGGTTAGCTTGGATCTTCGTGGAGAGTATTCATACCTCGAACCATATACCCCTTTCTCGAACATGCTTGGTGTGCTACCTTGAACAACAAGCAGCCCATATCTTGGTGAAAGCAATGGAAAACATCGCTTATCGAGTGTGAAGAGAGGCGGTGTTCTCCACATCGGATATACACAAACACGAGAGAATGGGAAGGAACCGGATAAGTGCTGAACTAATTTGAATATGGATTGCATAGAATTACATACTCACAATTTGCTTCTAACCGTGGGAAAGTTCGTAAACTTGCTTATTTTTTCTTTTGCCATATCTGTTGGAGTGTATACATGCCTTACTTGTACAAATATCTCTTTGCCCGATCGAAATCCGACCACCAAAGCCTTCCAATGTGCGTGAAACATCATTTCTCCCGCATCTTTTGACTCGCCATTCACCTCGCATTGCAGGTTGGAGTGTAACAAAGCTCGGTCGACACCACGAAGCTTTCAAACTCATTTCCATTTGTGATAGAGCTTATAGCCATCTAGTCCACGGAATTCAAATCGAATGTGGAGCGGAATCGAAATACTAGGAAAGGCTACGCGATTTTACCTTGATCGAAGTTTTTACGTGGTGAAACTCCCTTTTAGCGCAGGTCGGCGGTTCGAAAGTGAACCCAAGCTCCCTTTGGCGCGGGCAATCGATCTTCGGCGCAAACTCGTTGTGGAAAAAACACGGCGGGAATTGAGGGCGGGAGCTAACGGTTATAATTGCCACGTGTGTAATCTGACACCCGAAGCTAGAGGCACGGACATTACCGAAGCTACGTGCAGTTGACACCTGGAAACGCGAAACCAAGGCTCGGTGAAAAAGTTCTGTACAAGCTCGGCTCCCCATTGGCCGCGAGCTTTTTGACGTGGCATCGAGTAAGGGCCCTTATTTGATCTCAAAAAAACTCTAATGCTTATAATCCATTATGATTCTGTTCTTATACATACTTTAACATGCATAATTTATTTTTTACAATTTTCCAGTCCTAGATTAATGAACAACCTTGGTTCCATATTTTATTATTAGTAACCAGATAACCAGATTCCGATATGTTTCACCTATTCAATTCAGAATGTAAACATCCTATTCCATACTTATGCCATTTTAGCATACCAAAACTTAATCAGAAAATTATGCAATGATAAACCTTCCTTTCATGTGTCAGAGTTTACTTACAGTCTTTCTCCAACATTTCCACGTTTTACTAACTGCCAGTATTTCCCTTTTCATGTAGCACATATTTTCCATTTTAAATGTCTTTATGACAGCATGTAAAATTTGCTTACCAGAATGTTATTTCGGCAACTAGGAACATGAAAACAAAATATGCAAAGTCTTGAAATCATTTTGCTCAGAAAATAGAGATCTGCTAGTAGCTTTCCTTCTTGCATCGCATCCACATCAATCCAAAAAACATGAGTTTATGGAGATATAGAACAGGTTACCTGCAGCCAAACAAAACTCAGATTAGCATGATAATGGTAACCGAGTTAGGGCCGTCAGGTAAGCTATTGTTCTATATGGCTCTTCGCCCTTCACCATAAAATTTTACATTAGATATCAGCATACATTGTAACAACAAACCTTGAATATTACCCAACATATTTTTAGTCACTAGCTGTAGCAACCTTTCATTACTGTCTGTGCTATCAGATTTCATATGCTTTAGCAAAGAACACCTAACTTTAATGCTAACTCAATTATTTTTCAGTCATTAGATGCAATGACCTTTACTTAATGCTTACTGTATCGGATACACTATATACAAGTTTAGAAAACCTGATTTAGCGCAATATCCACACTCTCCTCGACTTCTTCATCCATGTTTTCGTTCTCATCCTCAGGTTCTGAGTTATCTGCAATGCTTGTGACGATCTGGTCTTTGTTTGGCCCCTTACTTTTGTCGCAGACGAACTTCTGAATACCACCAGTAGCTGGTGTGTCAGGCGTTACTAAATTGTATTTGCTTACAATTTCTTGCAGAAAACCCTTGGTGGGCTGTGTTGTAGACTCGCCCCCTGCTTTGCACAGGCTAATCAGATTGATGCCTGCATCCTTAATTAGTTTGACCATCTGCGTTCTTGTCATGCTCCTATTGCTGCATCCCTCTGTTCTCGTCATTCCAGGCGCACTCCAGGCGCCTAAGCACTTGGATTTCTTCCGGAACCTGTGTAAACGTCTGCCTTGTTCCTCTTAAGGATAGCAACTCCTTTTATATCATTACCTAAACTTATCCGAGCTTTCTTTATCCCAACATATCTAGAGTTATCCAAATCTGGCTGTTTATTTGTCCCCTTTTATCATTTTACCTGTCTGTTGTCTTGTGTTCCAAGCGCCTGCCCACCTTTTAGCGACCAGCTGGTTCGCCATCATTGAAGAGTGTGGCTTTTTTATTCCGTCCGTGTTCCTCTTGCATGCTCTATTCTCCATACCTGTGAATGATACCCATCTTCCTCTCCATGGTCGGATGCGGTCTGTGTACAGCGGCAGCAGCCCTATACCTAAATTTTCTAAAGTATTCGTTTTTGTTTGGTTAGGTTTCTTTTGGAAACCTCTTTTATACTCCTATTGCATAATCTTACCTTTGGAGTCTAAGATTCGCACCCCCGCCACTTTATGTGCTGCCTATTACCAACTACACAAGTAGTATGTTTGCTATTTTACCTACATAATTTTCCACGTCAACAATCCTAGAAATAATCTCCGTCTTTTGGTTAATTTCCCTTATTACTGGTTACACATTTATTTTTATTGTTTTCTTTCACGTCTTCCATTAGTGTACTGCCTTGTCAACATGCAAGAATCCAAATGCTTACCGGTTTTCCCCATCTTTGCATTTGTGTGTGCCACTTCTCACTAATCCTTTTCACTTCCTGTTGCATGTCTTTGGCACTTCCCTTATCTGTAATAACCATTCAAACTCATTTCTTCTAAATTCTCTATTCTGTTCCCCACACAGCCTTGGAGTCCGTAAGTGGTATGATCCCGTAACATTATTTTTTCTTTCTATGCCTTTAATCACTACTCCAATTTTATCCCTTGGGTTTCTATAGCACCCCCTTTCTTTTAATATTTAATTCACACTTTTAGTGCACACACCCTGACTTTCTGTATTAGATCATATGTTTTTTATCAAGCTGCATCAGGTCTTATATCTTTTTGCTCCATTTTTGTTCACTTTCGTGCCCCAACTCCAGGCTATTCTTTTTGATATATATATATATATATATATATATATATATATATATATATATATATATATATATATATATATATATATATATATATATAAGATATAAGATTGCCGGACATCTAACACGCATCAGAGATATCTCGGCTGGTCTCACCGGGACTTATGGGTTCCATTTTTTATATTGAGGACAATCTTATAGAGGTGCCATGTAGTCTGGTTTATACAATAATCCAATCAAGTACATGCATTCAAGTTTCAAAGATTTAGACTGTTCATACAAACAGAAGTGCCATCCTAAAGATGCTACAAAGTCATGTACATGCTTTTTTCCAGTGATTTCAATCAAAAACCTTAATGCCTAGTATGCTCCCGGGCTCCATATATTGAGAGTTTGTATTTCAGAAAGCATGTACAACAGACCATTTCAAGTTATAAATCATTGTTTACAAAGAATGATGATGATGACGCCACTTTATAGGTCAAACACATATCTTTGATAAGTTTTACGAACTATTCAATGCAAGTCACAAAATAAAAGAATGTTCATACAAAGACTATTTTGAACAGATCCTACAACTATGCCAATAGAGTACTAACCAATAGAAATGTGTAGATAAGCATGCTTAAGAGTTCACGAAGCAACAATTGCAAGAGCCATTTTTCCGTATACATTTAAGACAATGCAAGAGTGCTATGTTTAACATGATCAGCAACATGATACACCAGTAGCCTTGGTTTAATCAAGACACTTGTATAATAGAACATGAATACCTTTTTAGCGATCCATATACTTTATCAGGAAACCAATACGAGGTTTACGCAGCCAAACAATAACGCAAAACAACATCTAATATGCACCATCTTGCATAAGACAATGTGTTCTTATGGGGGGGCATGCACTTTGTATTATTCGGAAAGCCATCATTCTAGAAAATAAAGCCCATCTATGGAATGATATACCATTATTTTCAACAAAGTAGTACAGCTAATTTAGAGTGCAACCTGAGATATTCTTGCGGTATGGTAATCTATGTAAGCCACAAATGCAGCCAATGAAAAGGTTTAAGGCAACTTTTCAGAATATAAAAGCTTGCTAGAAAGACCATCTTCTGATTACATGTGGTGGACTTGTTCAAGTTCCAAAAAAAATAGTCAAAGAAGCTTTTCAAACATTTTGGGATAATGTGGCAAGATTCATACAGCTGTTCATTTACTAGAGGCAAATAAAGCTAAAATCATAGCGTTTTACACAAACCTGTCCATTTACTAGAGGCAAATAAAGCTAGAATCATAATTCGGACCTTTGGTGCTGCTTTATATTTTTATCAAGCAGACGAGGTTGAGAAAGTGATACAACCTGAAGAGTTTGAAAATAATTTTTCGTTCTTGAAGACTAAGGTCATCTCGATTGTGAGAAAATCATTGAAGAACCTCATGTATTGGAGATGCAATCTTCGAAAGTGCTCGCGGCTAACCTTCTTTATCAAAGAAATGATAAAATGGAGTAGGTAGAAGAAACTCAGGTTACCGCAGCCAAGAACACAAATATTAGCCTAATGAGGGTAACAATGTGCTGGCCAACAGGTAAGCAAAGGAATTTCATGGCTTATCGCCCATCAACCTTAACAAAAGGTAATGAATCAGAGATTATTATTGAATGTGCAACAATGATAACAATTTTAAATGAAGTAATAAGAGTAGCAAATACTTCTGTTTCATAAACGTAAATTATGCTAGTATAACTTCCTCATTTGATCACGATTTTTGCAAATGACGTGACTTATTGTTAACTGGATATGCCCCATGGGCAGTGCCACTGTACATTAGTTAGAATAGAAGGCAAATAGTGGGAAAAAAAACCACATGCATCTTACTGCAACACTAGCTTAAAGCATATCATGTAATGCCTCATTAACTGCATAAAAACAAGGAAAGACCTGATTGAGAGATGCGTCATTCCATCAAAATTATCCAAGCTTGCTATTTTATCCATCATGCTGCTCCTTGCTCCAATATTATTACTTGTATTGCTCTTTCCAAACAACGTATGTTTATCCAACATAGCTTGCATTCAGAACAGATGCCAAGGCTTGCATTTGTCTTGCTTTGCCTAACATTATCTCGAATCCGTTGTTCTAGTCCTTGTATCGGACTAGAATACTACAAGAACCTCCCTTTTATCACCATGTAGGCGATTCTATCGAGCTAAGCTTTTAAGCAAGCTCTTCTCATTGCTAAATGATCTTGCTATAGCCCAAATGCGCTTTGCAACAAAAACTCAAAATAGCGCCAAATTCCATTTCTCGAACTGTTTTCAAATGGTCCAAACTTGTCATCCTTTGTTTAAGTAAAGTCATACCTCTTGGAGATTCATAGAATTAATGCTTTTCGTACCAAGGCATGAAGTGTCTTTGCAGTGGTCGTTGCTCGCCATAATTCGTGTGGAAGATTTTCACATAAACCCCGACCGTCGTTTCTCTTTGGCTCATGTGAACCCTAAAAACTTTTGTATCGAGGTATCACGCTCAAGTGGGTATGCAGTATTGCCGGACCATATACTAGTGTACGAGAAGTGGATGTAGACGTATTCACAAACAAATTGATAAAAGTGCGTGAAAAGATGCCAATATATTTTAGATAACCTTGACCATGGCATCCAACATTTTGCCCATTGTTCATGGAGGCAAACCATATCCGAGGTGGGGTGCGACTGTCAGTCTATATACTCTATGAAAATGTAAAGACTCAACAAAACCATTAAAATGCTCTTTACAAAGATCGTGTCATTCCTGCACCAAGTGTGTCCTAAAAGCAATCACATGCATGAAAGAGTTGACTTGGTTTTTCAAGACACTTGGCCCCAAAGCATGCATGGAAAACATGCATGCCTTTTCTTTTCAAAGGCCTTTTGGAAAGCCTTTATATAAAGTACACATCCAAATATGTGGTGCCCCTTTTCTTACGAAGGAGCCATAGTCCAAAGAAGTATTATTTTGCCCAAATGTGCAAATGTATAAAAGCATCATCAAGATTCTACAAAATTGAAGAGCCATATGTAACAAAAATGTGGAGATACTAGACATAAAAAATATAATATATGGATTTTCCACATACCTAGTTATCATGTCATGGCGGCATGTGTCACTTGATAATCTTCTAAGTGAGTTGGGATCAACCTCTTGAATACATTTTGCAAAATTCCTTGCCATAATCGACGATCTCCAACATTGCTCAGAACAATGGGCCAAGAACAATCTCTTGGGCCACAACTCCATCTGGTGGTGTTACCGCTGCGCCTATATGCCGACCTTAGGACAAATGTAATGATGTGTTTTATTATATGCCATCATAACATGGTTACTTAAGTCTCTAGCAAAACCATCTACATCTGCAGTATCAGTAAAGCCTATGCCAGCCTATCAGTTAACACAAGATGCCCATATGGGCAAGTAAGTTCGATAAATGAAAATTCTGGAGTGTTGCAAGAGCATAAAGAGTCCATAGCACCTTAGCCAGTGTCTAGATAATTGGTTCGAGAAATAAGTCAAATTGTGCCTAAGCCAGCCATTGAATATATATGTATATATTTATATATATATAATTTTAGCCTACCTCCTTCCGGGAAGCAAGATAGGGCCCCTGGTTTTAGTACATAGGGATCAGGAGGGGTCCCTATGTACATAGGGACCCATCCTGCAACCTATGTGTTCCAATAGGAATTTTGCCTCCCTAAAATAAGATATGAAAACAGAAATGTAAAGAATTGACATAATATACTTACTTGTGTATTTAGAGCCCTTCCGAGAGAGTGTTGATATTGTATTGTACTCATTCATTTAAGTCATCAGCAGAAAAAGAAGGATTGTTGTGCAGTATGTTCCGTGGAACTAATTCAGGATCACCAATGTCATTTTCATGAATGCTAGTAATGTATGATCCAGAGATCAAACTCTTTCATGTAATGCCTATGTAGGCATTGAAACTGTTTGTTATTTTTTGAAACAAGCCGAAACACAAGTATACTCATGTGATCACTTGATCTGTGCCAACCGAGCCTTTGTAAAATCCATGTTAATATTTACTTTGTGGAGATGAACTAAGATCAAGCATAAACGTGTATATAAAGTAACATACCATTTTTACATGCAAGAATGCTTGAAAGTACTGTTTGCACCAGCTGGTTTGCAGCAGGCTATCCAAACAAATTGTAACCATGCCTTTGGAAAACAGATCATATTTGGGAACCTCAATTGCTCCCTCCGTTTGCATAGCCTGGTTTGGAGCAGGCCGTCCTAGCAAATTATAGCCCTATGCCTTGAGTTCAGGGTACCACACATTAGTTGCTTCTTGTTCTTCCTTGTTGTTCTCATTTGTTCTCATTTGCAGCGGATGTTTGTCCAATGGACTTTTCAGCACCTTCCTGTTAAGTTCCACTTTTGTTAGACAGAACCAACATAGAAAACAAGACTTGGAAGATCAACAGTATACGAGCTTGTGAGTAAGTAAAATGCATCACAGTCATTTTATGTGCAAATCTATGGATAAATTCAGAAAAAATAATGTAGACATAATGCATAAACCGTGTACATGGAACCCTCATAAGACCCCTACCGGTTAAACCAGTAAACTGAAGGCGCAGAATATATACAAGCCCGGGCCTGATCCTAAGACCAGTACCAGACATCTAACACAGACCGAGATATCTCAGCCTGGTCAGACTTATCAGTTCCATTTTTTATATTGAGGACAATCTTATAGAGGTGCCATGTAGTCTGGTTTATACAATAATCCAATCAAGTACATGCATTCAAGTTTCAAAGATTTAGACTGTTCATACAAACAGAAGTGCCATCCTAAAGATGCTACAAAGTCATGTACATGCTTTTTTCCAGTGATTTCAATCAAAAACCTTAATGCCTAGTATGCTCCCGGGCTCCATATATTGAGAGTTTGTATTTCAGAAAGCATGTACAACAGACCATTTCAAGTTATAAATCATTGTTTACAAAGAATGATGATGATGACGCCACTTTATAGGTCAAACACATATGCTGATAAGTTTTACCTGAACTATTCAATGCAAGTCACAAAATAAAAGAATGTTCATACCAGCACTATTTTGAACAGATCCTACAACTATGCCAATAGAGTACTAACCAATAGAAATGTGTAGATAAGCATGCTTAAGAGTTCACGAAGCAACAATTGCAAGAGCCATTTTTCCGTATACATTTAAGACAATGCAAGAGTGCTATGTTTAACATGATCAGCAACATGATACACCAGTAGCCTTGGTTTAATCAAGACACTTGTATAATAGAACATGAATACCTTTTTAGCGATCCATATACTTTATCAGGAAACCAATACGAGGTTTACGCAGCCAAACAATAACGCAAAACAACATCTAATATGCACCATCTTGCATAAGACAATGTGTTCTTATGGGGGGGCATGCACTTTGTATTATTCGGAAAGCCATCATTCTAGAAAATAAAGCCCATCTATGGAATGATATACCATTATTTTCAACAAAGTAGTACAGCTAATTTAGAGTGCAACTGAGATATTCTTGCAGTATGGTAATCTATGTAAGCCACAAATGCAGCCAATGAAAAAGGTTTAAGGCAACTTTTCAGAATATAAAAGCTTGCTAGAAAGACCATCTTTACAGTTACATGTGGTGGACTTGTTCAAGTTCCAAAAAAAATAGTCAAAGAAGCTTTTCAAACAGCTGGGATAATGTGGCAGTATTCATACAGCCTGTTCATTTACTAGAGGCAAATAAAGCTAAAATCATAGCGTTTTACACAGCCTGTCCATTTACTAGAGGCAAATAAAGCTAGAATCATAATTCAGACCTTTGGTGCTGCCTTATATTTACTGCAGACGAGGTTGAGAAAGTGATACAACCTGAAGAGTTTGAAAATAATTTTCTGTTCTTGAAGACTAAGGTCATCTCTGATTGTGAGAAAATCATTGAAGAACCTCATGTATTGGAGATGCAATCTTTCGAGTGCTCCGTGCTAACCTTCTTTATCAAAGAAATGATAAAATGGAGTAGGTAGAAGAAACTCCGGTTACCTGCAGCCAAGAACACAAATATTAGCCTAATGAGGGTAACAATGTGCTGGCCAACAGGTAAGCAAAGGAATTTCATGGCTTATCGCCCATCAACCTTAACAAAAGGTAATGAATCAGAGATTATTATTGAATGTGCAACATGATAACAATTTTAAATGAAGTAATAAGAGTAGCAAATACTTCCTGTTTCATAACGGTAAATTATGCTAGTATAACTTCCTCATTTGATCACGATTTTTGCAAATGACGTGACTTATTGTTAACTGGATATGCCCCATGGGCAGTGCCACTGTACATTAGTTAGAATAGAAGGCAAATAGTGGGAAAAAAACCACATGCATCTTACTGCAACACTAGCTTAAAGCATATCATGTAATGCCTCATTAACTGCATAAAAACAAGGAAAGACCTGATTGAGAGATGCGTCATTCCATCAAAATTATCCAAGCTTGCTATTTTATCCATCATGCTGCTCCTTGCTCCAATATTATTACTTGTATTGCTCTTTCCAAACAACGTATGTTTATCCAACATAGCTTGCATTGAACGATGCCAAGGCTTGCATTTGTCTTGCTTTGCCTAACATTATCTGAATCCGTTGTTCTAGTCCTTGTATCAGACTAGAATACTACAAGAACCTCCCTTTTTATCACCATGTAGGCGATTCTATCAGAGCTAAGCTTTCTGCAAGCGCTCTTCTCATTGCTAAATGATCTTGCTATAGCCCAAATGCGGCTTGCAACAAAAACTCAAAATAGCGCCAAATTCCATTTCTGAACTGTTTTCAAATGGTCCAAACTTGTCACTGTTTAAGTAAAGTCATACCTCTTGGAGATTCATAGAATTAATGCTTTTCGTACCAAGGCATGAAGTGTTTGCGCAGTGGTCGTTGCTCTCGCCATAATTTAGGTGTGGAAGATTTTCACATAAACCCCGACCGTCGTTTCTCGCTGGCTCATGTGAACCCTAAAACTTTTGTATCGAGGTATCACTTTCGGTAGGTATGCAGTATTGCCGGACCATATACTAGTGTACGAAGTGGATGTAGACGTATTCACAAACAAATTGATAAAAGTGCGTGAAAAGATGCCAATATATTTTAGATAACCTTGACCATGGCATCCAACATTTTGCCCATTGTTCATGGAGGCAAACCATATCCGAGGTGGGGTGCGACTGTCAGTCTATATACTCTATGAAAATGTAAAGACTCAACAAAACCATTAAAATGCTCTTTACAAAGATCGTGTCATTCCTGCACCAAGTGTGTCCTAAAAGCAATCACATGCATGAAAGAGTTGACTTGGTTTTTCAAGACACTTGGCCCAAAGCATGCATGGAAAACATGCATGCCTTTTCCTTTTCAAAGGCCTTTTTGGAAAGCCTTTATATAAAGTACACATCCAAATATGTGGTGCCCCTTTTCTTACGAAGGAGCCATAGTCCAAAGAAGTATTATTTTGCCCAAATGTGCAAATGTATAAAAGCATCATCAAGATTCTACAAAAATTGAAGAGCCATATGTAACAAAAATGTGGAGATACTAGACATAAAAATATAATATATGGATTTTCCACATACCTAGTTATCATGTCATGGCGGCATGTGTCACTTGATAATCTTCTAAGTGAGTTGGGATCAACCTCTTGAATACATTTTGCAAAATTCCTTGCCATAATCGACGATCTCCAACATTGCTCTGTAACAATGGGCCAAGAACAATCTCTTGGGCCACAACTCCATCAGTGGTGTTACACTGCGCCTATGCCAGCCTTAGGACAAATGTAATGATGTGTTTTATTATATGCCATCATAACATGGTTACTTAAGTCTCTAGCAAAACCATCTACATCTGCAGTATCAGTAAAGCCTATGCCAGCCTATCAGTTAACACAAGATGCCCATATGGGCAAGTAAGTTTCAGTAAATGAAAATTCTGGAGTGTTGCAAGAGCATAAAGAGTCCATAGCACCTTAGCCAGTGTCTAGATAATTGGTTCGAG
The DNA here is from genome assembly GCA_021234155.1 of Isoetes taiwanensis. Classification (NCBI taxonomy): domain Eukaryota; kingdom Viridiplantae; phylum Streptophyta; class Lycopodiopsida; order Isoetales; family Isoetaceae; genus Isoetes; species Isoetes taiwanensis. The sequence continues at coordinate 2,230,081 of JAJEKV010000020.1, read as the reverse complement.
AAATAAGTCAAATTGTGCCTAAGCCAGCCATTGAATATATATGTATATATTTATATATATATAATTTTAGCCTACCTCCTTCCGGGAAGCAAGATAGGGCCCCTGGTTTTAGTACATAGGGATCAGGAGGGGTCCCTATGTACATAGGGACCCATCCTGCAACCTATGTGTTCCAATAGGAATTTTGCCTCCCTAAAATAAGATATGAAAACAGAAATGTAAAGAATTGACATAATATACTTACTTGTGTATTTAGAGCCCTTCCGAGAGAGTGTTGATATTGTATTGTACTCATTCATTTAAGTCATCAGCAGAAAAAGAAGGATTGTTGTGCAGTATGTTCCGTGGAACTAATTCAGGATCACCAATGTCATTTTCATGAATGCTAGTAATGTATGATCCAGAGATCAAACTCTTTCATGTAATGCCTATGTAGGCATTGAAACTGTTTGTTATTTTTTGAAACAAGCCGAAACACAAGTATACTCATGTGATCACTTGATCATTGCCAACCAAGAGCCTTTGTAAAATCCATGTTAATATTTACTTTGTGGAGATGAACTAAGATCAAGCATAAACGTGTATATAAAGTAACATACCATTTTTACATGCAAGAATGCTTGAAAGTACTGTTTGCACCAGCTGGTTTGCAGCAGGCTATCCAAACAAATTGTAACCATGCCTTTGGAAAACAGATCATATTTGGGAACCTCAATTGCTCCCTCCGTTTGCATAGCCTGGTTTGGAGCAGGCCGTCCTAGCAAATTATAGCCCTATGCCTTGAGTTCAGGGTACCACACATTAGTTGCTTCTTGTTCTTCCTTGTTGTTCTCATTTGTTCTCATTTGCAGCGGATGTTTGTCCAATGGACTTTTCAGCACCTTCCTGTTAAGTTCCACTTTTGTTAGACAGAACCAACATAGAAAACAAGACTTGGAAGATCAACAGTATACGAGCTTGTGAGTAAGTAAAATGCATCACAGTCATTTTATGTGCAAATCTATGGATAAATTCAGAAAAAATAATGTAGACATAATGCATAAACCGTGTACATGGAACCCTCATAAGACCCCTACCGGTTAAACCCAAGAACCGAAGGCGAGAATATATACAAGCCGGGCCCGATCCTAAGACCGATTACCGGACATCTAACACAGACCGAGATATCTCAGCCTGGTCAGACTTATCAGTTCCATTTTTTATATTGAGGACAATCTTATAGAGGTGCCATGTAGTCTGGTTTATACAATAATCCAATCAAGTACATGCATTCAAGTTTCAAAGATTTAGACTGTTCATACAAACAGAAGTGCCATCCTAAAGATGCTACAAAGTCATGTACATGCTTTTTTCCAGTGATTTCAATCAAAAACCTTAATGCCTAGTATGCTCCCGGGCTCCATATATTGAGAGTTTGTATTTCAGAAAGCATGTACAACAGACCATTTCAAGTTATAAATCATTGTTTACAAAGAATGATGATGATGACGCCACTTTATAGGTCAAACACATATGCTGATAAGTTTTATCTGAACTATTCAATGCAAGTCACAAAATAAAAGAATGTTCATACCAGCACTATTTTGAACAGATCCTACAACTATGCCAATAGAGTACTAACCAATAGAAATGTGTAGATAAGCATGCTTAAGAGTTCACGAAGCAACAATTGCAAGAGCCATTTTTCCGTATACATTTAAGACAATGCAAGAGTGCTATGTTTAACATGATCAGCAACATGATACACCAGTAGCCTTGGTTTAATCAAGACACTTGTATAATAGAACATGAATACCTTTTTAACGATCCATATACTTTATCAGGAAACCAATACGAGGTTTACGCAGCCAAACAATAACGCAAAACAACATCTAATATGCACCATCTTGCATAAGACAATGTGTTCTTATGGGGGGGCATGCACTTTGTATTATTCGGAAAGCCATCATTCTAGAAAATAAAGCCCATCTATGGAATGATATACCATTATTTTCAACAAAGTAGTACAAACTAATTTAGAGTGCAACCTGAGATATTCTTGCAAGTATGGTAATCTATGTAAGCCACAAATGCAGCCAATGAAAAAGGTTTAAGGCAACTTTTCAGAATATAAAAGCTTGCTAGAAAGACCATCTTTCTGAGTTACATGTGGTGGACTTGTTCAAGTTCCAAAAAAATAGTCAAAGAAGCTTTTCAAACAGCTGGGATAATGTGGCAGTATTCATACAGCCTGTTCATTTACTAGAGGCAAATAAAGCTAAAATCATAGCGTTTTACACAGCCTGTCCATTTACTAGAGGCAAATAAAGCTAGAATCATAATTCAGACCTTTGGTGCTGCCTTATATTTACTGCAGACGAGGTTGAGAAAGTGATACAACCTGAAGAGTTTGAAAATAATTTTCTGTTCTTGAAGACTAAGGTCATCTCTGATTGTGAGAAAATCATTGAAGAACCTCATGTATTGGAGATGCAATCTTTCGAAAAGTGCTCGTGCTAACCTTCTTTATCAAAGAAATGATAAAATGGAGTAGGTAGAAGAAACTCAGGTTACCTGCAGCCAAGAACACAAATATTAGCCTAATGAGGGTAACAATGTGCTGGCCAACAGGTAAGCAAAGGAATTTCATGGCTTATCGCCCATCAACCTTAACAAAAGGTAATGAATCAGAGATTATTATTGAATGTGCAACATGATAACAATTTTAAATGAAGTAATAAGAGTAGCAAATACTTCCTGTTTCATAACGGTAAATTATGCTAGTATAACTTCCTCATTTGATCACGATTTTTGCAAATGACGTGACTTATTGTTAACTGGATATGCCCCATGGGCAGTGCCACTGTACATTAGTTAGAATAGAAGGCAAATAGTGGGAAAAAAACCACATGCATCTTACTGCAACACTAGCTTAAAGCATATCATGTAATGCCTCATTAACTGCATAAAAACAAGGAAAGACCTGATTGAGAGATGCGTCATTCCATCAAAATTATCCAAGCTTGCTATTTTATCCATCATGCTGCTCCTTGCTCCAATATTATTACTTGTATTGCTCTTTCCAAACAACGTATGTTTATCCAACATAGCTTGCATTCAGAACAGATGCCAAGGCTTGCATTTGTCTTGCTTTGCCTAACATTATCTGAATCCGTTGTTCTAGTCCTTGTATCAGACTAGAATACTACAAGAACCTCCCTTTTTATCACCATGTAGGCGATTCTATCAGAGCTAAGCTTTCTGCAAGCGCTCTTCTCATTGCTAAATGATCTTGCTATAGCCCAAATGCGGCTTGCAACAAAAACTCAAAATAGCGCCAAATTCCATTTCTGAACTGTTTTCAAATGGTCCAAACTTGTCACTGTTTAAGTAAAGTCATACCTCTTGGAGATTCATAGAATTAATGCTTTTCGTACCAAGGCATGAAGTGTGCTGCAGTGGTCGTTGCTCTGGCCATAATTCGTGTGGAAGATTTTCACATAAACCCTGACCGTCGTTTCTCGCCTGGCTCATGTGAACCCTAAAAACTTTTGTATCAGAGGTATCACGCTCAGTAGGTATGCAGTATTGCCAGACCATATACTAGTGTACAGAAGTGGATGTAGACGTATTCACAAACAAATTGATAAAAGTGCGTGAAAAGATGCCAATATATTTTAGATAACCTTGACCATGGCATCCAACATTTTGCCCATTGTTCATGGAGGCAAACCATATCCGAGGTGGGGTGCGACTGTCAGTCTATATACTCTATGAAAATGTAAAGACTCAACAAAACCATTAAAATGCTCTTTACAAAGATCGTGTCATTCCTGCACCAAGTGTGTCCTAAAAGCAATCACATGCATGAAAGAGTTGACTTGGTTTTTCAAGACACTTGGCCCAAAGCATGCATGGAAAACATGCATGCCTTTTCTTTTCAAAGGCCTTTTTGGAAAGCCTTTATATAAAGTACACATCCAAATATGTGGTGCCCCTTTTCTTACGAAGGAGCCATAGTCCAAAGAAGTATTATTTTGCCCAAATGTGCAAATGTATAAAAGCATCATCAAGATTCTACAAAAATTGAAGAGCCATATGTAACAAAAATGTGGAGATACTAGACATAAAAATATAATATATGGATTTTCCACATACCTAGTTATCATGTCATGGCGGCATGTGTCACTTGATAATCTTCTAAGTGAGTTGGGATCAACCTCTTGAATACATTTTGCAAAATTCCTTGCCATAATCGACGATCTCCAACATTGCTCTGTAACAATGGGCCAAGAACAATCTCTTGGGCCACAACTCCATCAGTGGTGTTACACTGCGCCTATGCCAGCCTTAGGACAAATGTAATGATGTGTTTTATTATATGCCATCATAACATGGTTACTTAAGTCTCTAGCAAAACCATCTACATCTGCAGTATCAGTAAAGCCTATGCCAGCCTATCAGTTAACACAAGATGCCCATATGGGCAAGTAAGTTTCAGTAAATGAAAATTCTGGAGTGTTGCAAGAGCATAAAGAGTCCATAGCACCTTAGCCAGTGTCTAGATAATTGGTTCGAGAAATAAGTCAAATTGTGCCTAAGCCAGCCATTGAATATATATGTATATATTTATATATATATATATATATATAAATATAAATATATATATAACAGGTTGGAAACGGTTGCACACAAGAGCTAGATACAACACTTGTGAAGTTTATGCTGATATGAAGTCTAGAATTCCCATAACACAGGCTCAAAATACAAGAGCTGTGTATTCTCCTATAGTGCAGTGGTGGCCTATATGGCTATGGCACCAAGTTTGAACAATGGCACCATGGTTACTTATTATGCCATGGCCCCTGTACTAAAAGGCACAATTGGGACCTTGATATGGGATCTAGCCATAAACAGAATACCAGAACGGTGTATTCTGCTATAGTGTAATGGCTGCCTATAATGCAATGGCACCATGGTTACCTATATTGCTAAGGCCCTTATACTAAAGGGCAGTACTAGTTGCATATAATGCATGGGATATTTGGTTGCATGATAAAGTGCATTGGACCATAGTACAATTGGTTTTATGCCAGCCACATGCCAACTTTGAGTATGCTCAAGATCTCAAAACATGTACGGATGCAATGTCCTAGTTGAAAGTTGGTGGGATGCATTGTTCTAGGTTGAAATTCAATGGGTCAATATATGCTATGAGTAAAATGTTGAACTTGGATATTTTTCAAAGTTACTCAGGTTTATGGTTTTACGGGAATACAAACCCTTTACACAACGTGTTGTGCACGAGAAACACTATTCTCTACTTGACCCTTTGCTCTGCAAATAGTGGCTACAAAAATACATTATGGTGTATATGCCCATGGGTGCAACAACCAATGACCTCTCAAAGTGCAAAAATTACATATCCTTGTACTTTAGAGTCGAGCAAATCTCTTCAAAAAAAATATCTATGGGAAACATTATTGGTTAATGGGTTCTACATTATTTGATAAATATCAAACCTTGGAAAATTTTAAAAGCATTCCTGGAAATCGACTTAGGGCTCAGAACCCTAATCTCTGTATTTCTTTCTAGGGCCAGGTCGCAGACATGCCGTTTGCAGCCCAGCATATGCTAATCCGAACAAAATGATCTGAATAATCCGACCAAATATGGTCGCAGTGCTGTCTGTGGGGGATTTCCGACCAGTTCCAGTGGAAGCTCTGCTGACAGTCTGGCATTTTCTCCATGGCTAAGACTGGCGCCGATCTGCCAGAATCTTGGCGCCAAATGGCCGCTGTGATGCTCTGAGTTGCCATTAGGCGGTCGCTTCAAAGCCAACCTCTGAAAATCCGATACATACAAGGTTTACAGGGTCGCCATAGCCAGCCTTGCTGGCCGATCCACCTATTCAGAGAATCTCTGACTCTGATGCTTCTGAAATTCAAGAGCTAGAACTGGCCGATTTGCTCTTAGGAGCAGTTACTACCATCGATTTGCTCTGTGTTGGAGCTTTACAGGTATTTTTTTACTCTGGCATAAATAGCTAAGGTAGAAATCATGGCTGTTACCGCCATACCATAACAGCATATGGTGGTTCTATTTTGCTTATTCTGATACAAATTCCAGATCTGTACATACAGGGCCGTACAAATATGATGCTGCTTCAGGGATTTTTTCTGGATCCTTGCTAATATAGACCTTGTGATGCCTGGTTTGAATGGCATGGCCTGGTAGCTGGAGAAACAATCTAGCCAATATTATCTGAGAATACAAGGCGCTTACATGAATATTCAGGTTTGAGCTGTGATTAATAATTGTTATTGATCATAATAACACGGATGTAGGCATATATTGCCTTAAAACCTCTTTTGCTATTCTGCTACAGTATGAAGCGGCCAGCTATGAAGATTTTATGCTGCCTTGGAAAGGTCAAGCAAGAAATGAAATAACCGTGAACTCTCATACTTGGATAATGGAGCTTCGAGACATTCTTGGAGTGCTACATTAAAGGTTAATGCAACCTATGTACTTCGATTACATGAACATGCCTCGGGCAAAAATAGAATATAAACTGATTCATGCTTCATGAATATACTAGTTATGATATATGGGAATTTTCTTGCATTCGTACTGGAAAAGATATTTATTGCCCTCTTTTCAAGACATTGTCTAAGGCTTAAACTTAGACAGTATTTGCAAGAAGTCATTATAGACTGGATGCACTATGTTTATACTTGGAATGCTCTAAACATGTTAAATGTACAAGTAGCAAATCCGATTGCAGCTTATTGGATTTGGAAAAATCATTTAGTTATAATTCCATTTCTCTTTCTCGATTAATGGTTTCTCAGGGCAAAAGGATACAATTGGTGATCAGTGATAAACTGAGAGACCCAATGTACCTTTTGGCCCTTGCATCGTTACCGGGATTACTGCTAACGTTTGCATGATTGGCTGCAGGTACGGGTTCTCTCCTCCAATTGTCTCTCCTTTGCTTTCAGGGAAGCTGTTGACGAAAAAAAGAATGGAATATTTGCACATGAGCTGGAAACATGAGGATAAGTATAATACCATACTTTCTGGTAAAGAATGAAATGTAAAACTATTTTTTATTTCTACTACACTTTTTGCTTTGTAAAGATACACTTTCAATAAAGCTGCATGTTGAAAGGAAATACTTGTTTATGTGAAAATAAAGAACAGCTTCAGACAAATATTGAACTTATCTAGTATTCTTGTTGGACTCATTTGGTTTAGGGCCTGGGTAGTGCCAGGACAGAATTTCTCTAGCTTCGGTTAAGTGACCAAGTTAGGAGTATGGACTTGGCTAGATTAGACCCTAGGCAAAGGAAAGTATATATATATATAGACTAGCCTAAGACAAATCCTAAAATTTGACAAAGGATCCAAGTAGCCAAAAACTACTGGACTTATCTGACCCTATAAAGGGAAGCCTTAGAGACCATTGAGTTGAGTATAATCTAGAAGAGATAATTAGACTGAGTATGCAAGTAAAAAATGAACAGAAAAACTGCAGATTTAAACTGTATTCAATAAGTACAAATAATGAAATACATTTGAGTATTATTGCCATCAAATCAACACAACTTAAGGGTGAATGGAACCTAAAAGATATTACCTGAAGTATGTTAAAGAACATTAATTACATAGAACCACAAAGTGTAGAAATCAGTTATAGTATATTCTTCAAGTCCATCAACCACCACAAACTACAAGAGATTGGGAGAAGAATGATTGGTTACCTGCAGTCAAACAGATCACTGGTTAGCCTATTGGGTAACAGTGAAATTGACTAGCAGGTAGCCCTTTACCCAAGGATAAAAATGATCAAGTGTCAGCATGTTATGTCACATAGAAACACAATAATATTGCATTTTATTTAGCATGTTTGCCTACTGCAGTGTGTCATTCAGAATCCAAGGTATGCAGACCTTACTATGTATTGCCTACTGTTATATTTAATGGCAGATCCAGGCCCATATTCTTAAAGTATGCCTAATAAATGTCAAATGCGCAGTACAGATTAATATGCAAAATATGTATACTATAGATTTGTGCAAGAAAAACAGCTGGAATGCACTTAGGAGATAGCATATAATGCCAAGCATGGTACATCTAAAAAATAGCATAAACAACCATACAATTAGGAGAAAGCATAAAACAGGAACATGAAGCATCTGCTAGCTGATTATAACAACAATTTATCCTAACTAACATCCCTACCTAACATAAACCACAACAAGTACTGGATAATGTCTAAATTCAATCAGATTCATACCAGAAACCTTAAGGTTTATTTCTGTCCCAAAAATTTAAATGCCAATTAGATCTAATTAGCCTATGATGTAATTGCTGAGTTATAAAACCAGGAATAATATTCAACTTGAGGTATTCTAGACAGATCAGTCTAAAACCAATATATGCCTATTGTGCTAAGTTAGAAGAAATACAAGAAATATAACAATGAGTAAACCTGATTGAGTGGTATCTCCTCCTCAATAAAATCGTCCTCATCGCTTGCTGAATCAGCTACATATTCAATCTCCATGCTCTTTCCTGCTACTTCTTTGGACTTGCCCATATTTGCAGCAGTATTTGAACATGGCTGGAGAGTAGGGATGAATTTCGTGATGCTCCCACTGGCACTGCATTTGTTAGGATCAATCTTATGCAATTTGCATAGCTCCATTAGCTGTGTCTTGGAAGGCTGGGGGCTAGGGTGCTCAATCCCTGCCTTTCTCAGTAACTCAATGAGTTTATGCCTAGTGTATTTGTTTTGGGATCCTCGAGCCCGACCATCTCTAACTCCAAGCGGTAGATAAGCATTAGATCCTTATATAGCTGGTATAACCGTTAGATGCCTTAATCAGCCCATTAGTCGATGTATTAGGCCTTAATTTTCATCTTACAAGATGCTACGATCAAATCTAGGCCTTGATTAGTACAATATCGTTTGTGGTGATGATCCGGCCAAAGATAGCTCATCCTTTATAACGAAATGATTACATTACACATATAACCATTTGTAAATAGATCGAAAAATGCCATGTAATCGGTTCATACGCCATATCTTTAGGGTTAAGCCACTCCGTCGGATTAGGGTTCATACCATAGAGTTCGAGCTTATAACGTGGATACATGAATATTCCATGTATCAATTTTATGAATTATAAGCCCAATGGTTTTTTTTGTATGGGTTCCCATCAAGTGTATTGTGGTCCTATCTTCCCATACTAGGATTAAGAAAAGAAAGACTTGAATTTGGTTTAGTCAATGATGCTTCTGGTGCATTCATCCTTTAATGTAGATATTTTTCATGTTTATTAAACCTTAGAAAATGTTAAATATAATCCATAGAGTAAGTCATTGTTTTGATCTCCTTGAGTAAATAAAAACCATTTATTCATAGTTTATGTGCCACCAATACCTAAGGTTATTGCTTTCAAAAATTTATGTAACATGTCCATAGACCACTATTAACATTTGGATAGTTATATGAGCACATATATATGGATCAACTTATTATTAAATTAGGTACCATCAACCCTTGAGGTTATTGCCCTTAAAGGTTTATGCAACATGTCAATAGACAAATATTAAAACTTGGGTTGTAATAAGAACACTTAGATTCCAGACTAAGAATTAAGAGCAAAAGGGATCTAAGGCTAGTGAGTAGAGTAGAGTAGTAAGATTTTATATATATATCCCTGCCTCCTACCGGAAGGCAGATAAGGTCCCATATTCTAGCAAAAAGGATTGGAGGATCCCTTTGCTAGCAAAGGGACCCTCCTGCCAACTGAGAGTATTTATAAAGAAAACCTTATCTTAAAGAATGGACATGAGGAATTGGTTGTGATCATGGTGCCAATTATCAATTGTATTGGAAGAACAATATGAAATGACTAGGGAATATACTAAAGGTATATTCCGACCTACCATAGATTTGACATGATATCCTGTAGTCCTATTCCATAGGCCATACGTATGTTATAATTAAGGTAGTCGTATCATAAATAGATGATATCTTATTGTATATGCATTACTTGTCCATGAAGTTTCCCGGTCGGAGCCATTCTTCTATACTTTGAATCCGCATTAGCTTCCAATCCTTATCAATGGCGACAGTATTTTTAGTAGACGTGAAGTTCGGTCAGCTACTGGTAAGCCATTGTTGATTTGCTGTATTTTAGATGTTACTAACATGATCTGGATTTTACAGGAAGCTGATGGAGTCATGCTCGCCAAAGATCAGTATATTGTTGGCATTGGTCCTAACCGAAAGGAGTACTCGATTTTTATAGCATCCGTGGGTGGGCGAACTTTTTTCACAGAGGGCTGGGAATCCTTTTTGCAAGGAAATAATATGGTGGAAGGAACTGCACTCTTATGCAGTATATCGGACCATGGAACTCGCCTAACAGCTAATATATGTGATGGTAATTATCGTGTAAAGCCTATTGGCAACTGGCAGCTTGGAAATTCAAGCAACAATCCGCCACATAAAAAACGGCATAATACCCGTGATCCTCCAGTATACAACGAGCTTGATTCATCAGATGAGGATTCCTCTGGCGAGGATGATCCCCCATCAAGTAAACCATTTCGTGTCACTCTACTCAGAGCGAACATTAATAGAGGCCTGGTATACATATAATTTTATCTTTCAGAATTAAATTAATACAAGATTTGTTAACTATTCTGTTGTCCGTTTGTCTAGGTACTGGAGAATGAGAACAAATGGCGCAGTCCTCCTAGGGGATACACCGTGGTAATCACTGGACCTGAAAATAAAAAATGCTCGTTGGCAGCAAAGAGGAGCAGAAACTGCCTAGGAGATGGCTGGAATGGTTTTAAGAAGCTGTTTGGATTAAGCCTTGGAGATGTTCTTGAGTTTACTTATAATGGGAATAAACTTGAATGGGATATGAAGATACTGAAAGGTGCTGCGCTGCACAAGCTTAGGTGAAACAGGGTTCTACTACTGCTAGTTTTGGAAAAATGGATCCTCACCTTTTTAGTATGAGTTAAAGTTATGTAATGTAAATTTGTCTTTATGACAATATCATGTACCTATCGGCTTTATCTTATACTGTTTTCATAATATGAATATATAATGCTTATCAGCTGTATTTTTCATAATCTGATCTTTGAGAAACTTTAACTTGTATTTTCCTTAAGAAATTGATTCTGAAATCATAAGTCTCAAAGGATATAACAGATGTGGTATCAATATGACAATAGATCAGGTTTATAACCATGACCTTAAAAAACTTCTTTCAATGAAACCAAAATATGCATGTAGACTTATTTGTATTTGTTAAGTTCAAAGACAAGGATGCCCATATCATATCTCAACCCTGGAAACGTTTGCTCATGCAAAACTTTAGTAACTTTGTGCCAGATGTCTTTCTTTCTGAACCCTTTGCCTATGAATGTGTTCATAAGGTCCAGTATGTCATTAGCTGCCCGAATGGGATTATTGTGTGCATACAGAAATGGCTGTAATTGAGAAATGATGACATTACATGCCATCAAATATGGTCTGCAACTGCTTGCATGGATGTACTTTGATACCTTAAAAGGTAATTTGCATCTCTTGTCAAATCTGTACAGCGCATAAATGCCTGAATGGGGTGCAAACACTTCAATACTAATATTTAGGAAATCAATTTTTCTTCCCATGGTATTGTCACTAGCATCATAGATTGTTTCATCTTTAATGCCAAGATGTTCCAGATTGTATATCTTTAATTCTTCCATATCTTTTTCAATGCCGAGGTATTTCCTGATGTATGGGTTATTAATTCCCAAAATGTCATCCATATATCTGAAAGTGTTACTAAACATGGAAGCTTCCTGTAATCTGCCTTGTGCAATTAGTTTCATTATAAACTTAAGCTCAAACCAGGCTAAGTATATATTGCACCATCCAGGGCTTGCAGCGAAACCCATTGGAATCCCCTTGATTTGTTTCCAGATACCATTATACATAACAAGATAACAATTATTCAAGAGCCAAATGTTCAATCTTGTAAACGTGTCTTTGTCAAGCCTAGTCCAATAGTTCCCATCAGGGACCTTGCATTTCCATGTTACTGCCGCAGTCCCATTATTATTGACATGGTACCACATGTCAAAACCAGCATGTTCTTTTTTCTTAAATTTCCATGCCATATTGATAATCTGTTGCAACACATTGCATATACCATCCTCGCCATCCAATGGGATATTTTCATAGCACTTTGTGATATCCGCTGTAAACACATCAGAAATCTTAGAAGGTAAATTGCAAACAACATCATATATGGAGTTGACTATCCATGACGCCCTAATCTTATTAGACATGAACAAGTTTGCTGCTTTGCATTTCTCCCAACATATATCAGGCCATAGATCAATGATGAGATTCAATCCTGATGCAAGTATGGAGGCTGCTGTGGAGAAAATCGTATCATGTGCATTTGTAATCCATCTGTATTCCAACTTATGTGCTTTAAAAATCCCCAACAGATATGGCATGTTAATGCTGGAGTAGTGTCCATCACCAAGTATCCCTTGTAAGTCAGCCAGAATATTGTTGACAAGGTTTTCCTGTATCATGTCCATTTTAGCAAAGTCATTACTCTCAAGTCTTTTAGTAGCAGCCTCCCTAATGTGAACAGGGCAAATGAAAGCAGGGTTATTTGCAGCTTTGTCAACTGCTGCAGGGGCATAAGCATGCTACACCCTATCAAAAAAAGTACCATTTAGGAACCATAAAACTACCTAAAAAAGTACCCAACACTGGGTACTGGGTACTTTTATAATATCTTAATAACTACAAATGTTAAATTGAATGCATTCATTTTGACCTCCAATAGTATTGTCTCTATCTTAACCTTGAACATTGATATGCGTTTGACATTTTATATTCAACTTTTGAATTAGTTTTGACCAAAAGAACAAGAAAATAGTACCCAATCCAAAAGTACCTAGTGCAGGTACTTTGGCAGGTTCCAAAAATGGCAGGGTGTAGCATGCATATGCCCGCAGTATAAAGATTATTGACAATCCACTCAATATTTTTAACAACTTTTTCATCATGGATAAGAAATTTCTTCATGATTCTCGAGTTATCCTTGATAAAAGCCTTAGCTTGCCACTTAGTCTCTTTTTTAAGCATAGCTTTACAATCCTCAATAGCTTTACTATCCATTTCTTCCAAGGCAGACTTGTGTATCAGAAAGAATTGTTCTATGGTATCCTCCATTTCTGTTTTGAATCTTTCCAGGGTAAAGGGTAGGTCAGGTATGTGATTCAACCCAAGTGTAAACCAGTGCTTCAAAGTTTTATTATGCACAACAATACTTAAATCAGTAGTCCTAATATGACCAATGGAAGGATCAATATATTTCTTAAGCCCAGGGATGCAACATGGGCACGTATACAAATTATCCTCAGCAAATATCATTTTTGGCTTGTAAAACATGTCTTTAAGGTTGTCTGAGTATCTCCATCCAAAGATGGTGGAGTCCCAAATATCATAGCCAATATTACCAAAATGGCTACATAAGACAGTCTTGAAAATACTGCTGAACTTGATTCTATCTATAACTTTGGAGAAATATGTAAAGTGGACATATTTATTTTTTTGCTTGACTTTTTTGGTATGCAGTCTCCACCTACCATCTGCTCTGATGGTAAGTTCCCTCCTACTCTGCACATAGCAGAAAGAAATTTCAGTTAGAGTGAAATACTAGTTGGGATAAACCCTTTCAAGTTTTCAGAGAGTAAGGGCACTGTGGCCCAAAGAACTAAAGTTTAAACATATATATTTTAAATAATTTACCTTCTTTTATGCACTGTTGTATCATACCCCAGAACCTGAGGTCTGATTAGAACGAGTCCTAGTATAATCAGTGATCTTAGTAACCGAGGAACTTTCAGATCTGGCTGAAGTAGCAGAATTCCTATTCAGTTTGGGTGGCCTAAGTATTCCACTGGCCATGGTGTTACTGGACTGGGATCTTTTCTTGCTGCTCTGATAACCGAAACTAGCATTGTCAAACTGATGCGTATAAAGAAAAGAGATTGGCTTGATTGTTTTCTCAATGATGTCGACAACCTTGTAGTTTCCAAATTCACTCTTGAAGTCACAATTCTTGTCAGCAGCAAACCTGTGTGTCATGGCAATCATAATCTCCCTAATGGATAAATATCCAATATAGGCCAGAATAACAGTCTTCATAGGGTCAGATGCCAAAAAAGAGGAGAATCTTGCAAACCTCATGCATATATTATCATTAGGCCAAATCTTCTCTAGGTTGTTGAGCATATGCCACAACAGATGATCTATCCATGTGATATTATCAGGGCATTTTTTGTCAGACATTTTATCACAGTTGCACTTCACAAACGGACAATATGTTCGCCAAATCTTTTTCAAGTAAAAGTCAATTCTTTTTTCTTCAATTTTTGCCATGTGTCCCTTTTGTCCAACAAAGAGTCCATTGCCCAGTTCACAAGTTCTACCCAGGAAATCCAACTTAAAAGGGAACTTACATTCAATTCTCTTGAAGGATTTGTTGAAGGCCAATGCATTGCTTTCTGCCTTTTGCACTTCATCTTTCTGTAATCTAGCCAGCATAATAAGAGATTCCTTACCAATGGGAGCAATCACACCAAGGTTTCTGCTGTTCCAGAGTGTGTGCTGGAACTGCTCTCCATGTATCTCAACATTTCTGTTAGACATGATAGGGAAAGGGCCACAATTGAAAAGGTTTAATTCCTTGATATTATACCTGAGCAATGCAGTCTTGATTTTGTCCTCTTCAGTTTGTGGCTGCTGATTATCCACTGCTACTGCTGCCTGGACCTGTTCTAGATCAGCAATCATGTTTATGTCAAAAAGACAATTGTCCAATAACTGAGGTGGACTATCAGGTTTGTCAGCTGTAACAACTTCAGAGTCATTAGGTGGATATGATATTTTCAGAGAATTTGTGGCTTCCAACACAGTAAGGCCTTTGATAAATGCCATAAGATCAAATACATCATTTGTATCAGCAAGGATATGAGCAGCAGGAAGGCTAAGATAGGCTTGCTCAATAAGGGCTTTGCACTGCTCATAGTCTTTGGATTTAAAGCTGCATACTAGATTCAGTATCCTATCAAACCCAAGAAAAAGTATGGCAGAAATATCTCCTTCAGCAAGGCCACATTCTTTACTGATGAAAATCTTGTGCAATTCCTTAATCATAATGCATCCAAGCATAGTTTGTACTGCCTTGTTAGGAGCAGTAATACCAGCTGCTGCATATCCAAAGTTACCAAGCTCATTATACCAACCTGGCCTGTTAGTGAGCGGTTGCTGCTGATAATTTGTGTGCTGGTTGCATACTTTCAGAGTAATAGGATCAATATTAACCTCAGCTCCTTCCTAAAATATCAGAAAGTTAGAATAAAGGAATAGAATTTTTAATATTCTATGTAGAAATTATTAAACAGTCACAGGAACAGGAAGGTCTCTAAGGCTTACATTGGTAAGACCAATGATCAGAAATCGGGTTAAATATAGACTAGCCTAAGACAAATCCTAAAATTTGACAAAGGATCCAAGTAGCCAAAAACTACTGGACTTATCTGACCCTATAAAGGGAAGCCTTAGAGACCATTGAGTTGAGTATAATCTAGAAGAGATAATTAGACTGAGTATGCAAGTAAAAAATGAACAGAAAAACTGCAGATTTAAACTGTATTCAATAAGTACAAATAATGAAATACATTTGAGTCAACACACAACTACCATTAACATTATTGACACAAACCATTGCATTTAACACATTTAAATTAAAATCCCCCTTAAACCCCCTTTGGTTTGGGTGCATATTCACACGGGGGGTTACTCCGGGCAACGAGAGCTGTCGGATGGGCATATTTGCCCTTTATTCCAAGATCTGGACCGTACATAGCAATCCTCATTTGTGGGGTATGCATGTACAAGTTTTTGTATACTATATATTAGGGTTTGCAAAATACTATAAGGTTTGAGACAATGTACTTAGTGGTGTTAATTTTATACATGTATTGTAAATATATTTTTGGGGCTCATTTGCCCTCACGTAACCCCCGTGTGAATATGCACCCAAACCAAAGGGGGTTTAAGGGGGATTTTAATTTAAATGTGTTAAATGCAATGGTTTGTGTCAATAATGTTAATGGTAGTTGTGTGTTGACTGTTATATTAAAAAAAATTTGGGCCCTTCGGGCCCTAACTAAAGCAAACATAAATAAACTTTATGGGCCTAAATATTGCAAATTGTACTCATGGTTCTAGGTCTCTGCAAGATAAGTATTCAATATGGACCATTGAATCAATGGTAAAGGGTCCTGATGGACTTGAGAATGAAACAGTGTCAATGATTCTACTCTTTCTACTCTTTGTGCTGCATGTGCACATTTGCTACAGGTTATGGACGATGAAGAGTTTTCTGGCGGCAGTGCACGTTACGTCTTTCAATGAATGATTTACAAGGGATTCGGGAATGTAAGAGATCGATGAACATAGCAAGCAACTACCCACGAGACACAATTATTAGGGCAATGAAAATAGAAGAAACAAAATGAATGTCCTATCTAGAGGTAATAGCGTCATAGATTATCTTATTAGGTTATCTCAGTTTATAGACCAAGTGGATATCTCTTAGATATAAATCAAGCTTACCAAAGAGGACCGCATTTACTATTAAACCCCTAAGAGTCCTGTCTGTTTGACAATTTTAATGATTTACTTAATAATGGTTAATTGCATGGTATTAGATAGCTGGGTACTCTACAAAGTAAAGCTCAAACTTTATATCTCGGTCAATGCTGGATGCATTTTGCAAAGCAACTTTTCATCCTAAAGAACAGCGAACCCGGCTTTATGCCCCGAATGGTTGATATCACAGTCATATCAGAACTTTTGCATCAAATTAGGGCGGACATGCTGAACCTTTTGTGTAGCTGAGCCGTAAATGTGTACTCGCTCAAGTATGACCTAAGGGTTCAAAGCAACAAGAGATTAATCCTCTGCTCAAGGTGCCCATTCTCTTCTCCTTTTCATCTGTTGAAAAATAGGCAGAAAGCGATTAAAAAGGCGAGAGGAAAAGCAAAAGGAAGTGAATTCAATGAATTTGAGCATCGGATGCGGCCAAAGAAGAATTAAGGATGTCTTTGTTCCATTTAACCAAATCAACTCCAATAGCAGCCACACTTTGCAAGCCGGTCCAACGTCCGAATTGCACGAGTTGAGGTAAATTATTTGGAAAGCTTAAAGACGCATTTGCAAATTACACGAGATAATCACTCACTTGTATGTTTTGGCCAGGAATGTAAACAAAGTATGTCTCAACCAAAAGCTTCACACCACTCGGTTCGGTGGCAAGATAACCATAAGCCTTCTCAAAGGCTTGCAATTTAGACGCTTGAAGGTGAAGCACAAGTGCAGGTTCATCAAATTGAATCCATTTTGCACCGGTGCTTTCAGCTCACCTATGACTTTCACGCACATATAAGGCCGGCTTAAATAACTTTGAACCAATAAGAACTACTATCTAGGATAACGACTTTAAGATTACCCATAGGCTGGCAAAGAAGGAGTCAAGCGGAGAAAGAAGATCAAATCCTTTAGCCACACCCTTTGCTGGGTTTGCAAATAACAGATACGTGAATGGGCCAACAATAACAGGAACAGTCTCAATACCAAGCTAGCTGCTAGATAAACCTTGGCTAGGGAGTCATGTAGAAAAAATACTAAACTCACAAAGAAGTCAATTCTCGAAGCGGGGCAAGAAACCTTACGTCCTCTTGAAGAGTACTTAAACCCGACTAATGCTCCCTGCTTGCAAACAAACTGCGTTTGTATGTAGCCAAGTTCGGTTTTGCAAAGCTCAAGATTCAAGCCCGAAATCTATACACAAAGCTTTTGCTGCGTGGCTTGAATCCACCCAAATGCAAATGCTATGGCGATCAAAAATGTTGCCGATCTTGGGAATGGTAGAGATACCTAAAATCGTTGCACTTGAACATCAACAGAGGTGCTAATAGACTCGCACGATGCCGCTTAGTGGATGAAGATTACCTAAAACACAACCCTAAAAAAAAAACCCTAAAACACAACCCTAAAAAAAACCCTAAAACTAATGGGAGGATATTCACCACAGATTTGGCCCCTTTTCTAAAATCAACGGCTTACAAAAGGGTGCACTCTAGAAATACTATTTAGTACACCTGGATGAATATGGCCACCAAATCATATGAAAACCTTAGAGAAAACAGTATAAAAACACAAAAAAAACCCCCTGTTATAATGCTACATATATCTGCCTATAATCTTGCCGAAATCAGAAACCGTAGTTTTGTAACATAAGATTTTGCATGGTTTGGTGTTGTATCCGTATGTAAATACAGTATAAGCTGATGCTGGCACTCAAGATTCCAAACAGGGGAATCTAGAGTTTAGATTCCTGCATTTGTGTGGTCGGGAGGGCTGCGCTTCAGATGGGCGGGCCACAGATGGCGCATGCTGCTATTCCTGGCTAGATAAGTGTCGATTTGCTTCTTTCATCTTCGTTGGTTCTATGCAAGAGGCAGGCAGCGGTTCCGACCACTCTTTTCAACGGGCTGGCAACAAGCTCTTCAACAGGCTTTTCTAACTTGATCTATTCTATTTGCCTTTGAATTCCATGCTTCGTATAACGAATTACTGCGGGCTCTTCCAGACGATGATCCATGCAAGCATATCAATCAGGCATCATGAAACGTTTCTTTTAGTTCTTTGCGTTTGATCGACTTATGTGTTTTGTTGTATAATGAGCTTCCTTTTACAAATTAGGATGCGTGATTTGACAGATTACTAACCTTTTTCAGCAACGATCCTTTGTGTCGAAGTTACCATAAGCTAAATTATAATTTTCTGTTTGTAATCTTCTTTATCCTATTACAGGAGCAATTCGAAACTGACAAAATAACCGAACTGTTGAATGCTTTTTTTTTCCCTCCAGAAAAGATCTAAGATGATTGCAACTAAATTTTTGTTTTGCACGTTTCAGAGAATCAGATGCATGTTTGTTGCCGAGAAGTTGTCACAAATGGAGAAGGATTAGACTAGAAAATTTGCCATTAGAAACAGGGGATGTGGCTCCACTATGAACTGATGTGTTTACATGTTGTTGTTTCTGTTTTTGTGTATGGGCTTGAGAGAACTCATTCTGGTTTTATATTGTGGAAATAATATAAAACAACGGTTTCTGATTTCGGCAAGATTATAGGTTTGTTTCTGTTCTAAATGTCGTGTTGAATGTGTTTCAGCAGTATGGAGATGCTTGACAGGTATGATTGCTTTGCTGCCTGTGAATTTGACACGTGTTTGCAGCACATTTGTGTGGAATGTTATTTTCATCAACTCTTCAATCTGTTTGAGCAGCCTGCTGCTGTATAATGTGGCCGAAATTTCCAATGCTGTTTTTTGAGACAATATGTTGGTATGACTTGTTTGATTAGTTAGTGGGCTTCGGTCCCTAGGCATATTAGGCATCCCTCTTCTGGGATTCCGAGTATGCCTGGATGAGCGTCGGAACTTCTACTGGGGTTCGACTCCCCAGGCTCATAATTTTTTATTTGATCAAGCTGCCAATTTTCAGATATTGTATTTATTCAATGGTTTAGTGGAATGTTAGGGGTAAGTCAAATATGGGTGTTTTGACCCCATCTTGACTTGCATTGAGGGCTAGAATTCCGCCCCATGGCATATGCTGTGAGATATGCCAGGATCCGATGGCCAAAAAAATTTTATAGACACCCCAAACGATAATACACCCCAAAAAATGTGGCCCATATTCATTAATGGCATGTGGACTAACTTCATGTTTGTTTGATATCGTATAGACAAATAAATTGCCACTAGTAAAACATATGGCCTATACAGCATGCCATCACCTTTTTACAACATATATTAAGGATAACTAACATTTTTTGCAGTATTAATGTAAATTGGCAATTGTGCATGTAAAGAGAATATCAATTGTGGTGCCTTTGATATGGAACATTGAATATACTATCTATCTATCTATCTATCTATCTATCTATCTATCTATCTATCTATCTATCTATCTATCTATCTATCTATCTATCTATCTATTGTTTAAATTTGGTTTTTCCGACATGCCGAAAACTTTTTAGATTTTTTTTTCAGGTTAGTTTTCTAAGGTCTAGAGGCTTTTAGCTGCCGGAAAACTTTCCAAGTAATCCAAAAATCGAGTCTGTGGCTTTGCCTTTGATTATCAAATTCTAGGTTTTGGGGTTGCCTTATCGATCCAAAGCCTTTAGCAGATGCCCATATCCCTTCTTGCAGTTGTCGCCCCATGCATGTTCGCCAATTGGATTGGCATGCTTTATTCATAAGGTGCTTTGTCAATTTATGTGCAATAGATGGCATTTTGCAATTTGGAGTGGACGAATCTGCGTTTAGGTTGCAATTTCGGCCACTACCTTGGCTTAGCTCCGGGGTTTCTGAAGGTGCGTTTGAACCTTTAACGGCAGATGGGCGGTCTTGACAGCATAGAAGTATGGTGGAGCTTACATGTTTATCAGGCCTGCTGCCAACAAGGACAGATGCAGGTACATCGTTTTCGTTGCTTGGCAACTCCTTTTCTTTTTCCCTTATCAGATTATGCTCTTTTTGCATGGGTACATTGAATTCACGCACTTACCAAATCTGTCATTGTTGCTGTAGTATAGCCGCATGGCCTCAGGTTTTCCTTATCTTGCTCAAGAAAATAACCTTGGAGCCTTGACTTCTACATCTGTAACCTGCTCAGTAGTTCTGGTAAGGCTTTATATTCTATTTATTCTGGACATCTTTTAGATTTGGTTTAAGCAGCCGAAATGTTTTCCGTATAGCATTTGATTATGTGAATGATGATTTGCCTAGAAGGAACTTTACTATAACTATACAAGGTCTTATATTCTTTGTTCAAAAACAGTCATTTATTTCAAGGGGGCACTAGATAAAAAAATATGCCTTTTAATTTAGCGTTTGCTTCTTTGGTTCTGATTTGTGAATACATCTCTGGTAAGTTTACATTAACTACTCTTTCTGCTAGCCAATTTGTTTTAAGACTTCTCTTAATGGGCATCGTGCAAGTTCCTAATGCAGCTAATGCAGACATCCAGCAACTTTTTTTACTTTAGAGTTCCTAAACCCTGTTTTATGTCGTCTTTGTTATAGTGTGGGCAATTGATATGCAGATCATCTGTTGTTGTGCATAGATATGAAAAAGAAAATTGGAAGAACCATTTTTGAATCTCTCTTTGGGCCAGAATCTACAAATTCTACAGTAATGAATCCTTTTATTTTGCTTCCGATGTTTCTTCTGTTCAAGTCATCTTCAAGCAGTAAATCAGGCTTCGTTTTCATTTTGTGTTTAGAGAAGTGGAAGAATCTGATGGAAACAAGTTTAAATACTATCTTAAACTCTCCTGGAACTTCTACTCTGGATATGGTGGTCTCTCCTGCTGGTCAGTTTTCTTTCTCATCTAATTGCAGACAGGCATCCAAAGTTTTAGCAATTGTAAATTTATCCAGGGTTAAGGAATCTGGTCATTTAAAGAATGAAGTGGCAAGTTATATTGTTGGCTCAAAGTCTACCAATAAGACATGGTAAGATCCATATTCATTCTGGATTCTTTCCAAAACCATCCATCTAAACGATTCTTTTGTTGATTGTAGGTTTTATCAAATTAGAATATGCAATCACGAACTTTTCTGTAAATTCAACTGCCTCCGTGGTGCTGGTCCATGCCTCATGCTAACAGCAAGCATAGAGAATTAGCATTAGTACATTTCACAATCTCCTAATCATGGTTCGGTCATGGATCGTGCTGGTGTTCTCAGCCTTCCACATGCAAGGGTCTCAGATGGTGCGACATGAGGTGAAGAGTAGGAACTTTTTTCTGTGAAATTTAGATTTTATTGTGTTGCAAAATGGACAAGCCATGTTTCTAATGCCTAATCTATCAGGTTTTTCCACATTTTTTCCAAATTGATCATGTTTTCTGCTGTAGAATGCTTTTTAAGACTGTATCTAGACTATATATGGACTATATGCATACTTTTGTGTATTATAGAAGTTATTATGATGCTAGCTTATGAGGTTATTGATCCAGGATTCTCCTCCAATCTAACTTCACTTATTATTATTGAGGTGTAATCTGGATGCTTAGTGCACTTAAATCCATGAATGTTGCATCTACTTTGATCTACAGAGATGATTTTTGAAATTTGAAATCTGGAAGGGCAATGCCCATTGGGAGAATATATTGTTTGGTAGGAGATTTTGAGGATGCTACATATCTACTCATCATTGGCCAACTTAAGGTAGCCAATGGTACGTATCAATGGAAATACACAATTCTTTAATCATTGAAAGCCCATTTACCATTTGCTTGAGACCTCTACCTTTAACAAATACGTTTCTCCTTTGCACCTTGAGAAAATATGCTCTTTGAGTTGTGGGAAAATATAATTGGATTGGACCTGCAACAATTTTGTGTTGACAAATACGTTTCTCCTTTGGACCTTGAGAAAATATGCTCTTTGAGTTGTGGGAAAATATAATTGGATTGGACTTGCAACAATTTTGTGTTGGTTTACTGTTACCTAGCATATTTCTTTTAACATCTTGAATTTAAGGAGGTCACTAATATTTTGCTCTTTGAGGGATATCAACGTGTTCCTTTTCAGCTTGAATATCATTCTTTCTGTTGTTTGCAAGGTGGAATCTTATATTCTATTTTATATTGCGGGTCGACGAAAGAATTGGTCGTACAAGATTTTGCAAGAAGCTTTCTTCTTGCTTGGGGCAGAAATGGCTTGCTATTATGCATCACATTAAGTATTTTAAACAAATTTGCAGTTTGCTTCTCTTCCGGAACGGTGAAGTTCATGTGGTATGTGCTACTCTGTAACTTTGTATCTTTGGATAATGTTTAACTTTTCTATATATGCATGGTTGGAATGTAAGCATTCAACAAACGCATCTAGAGGCAATGATTGGTTTGATACACCATAAAATGACCGTGCAATTAGAAACATTTTGTCTGCCTTCTTTTCTGCAGAAATAACATTATCTTTGATGCCGAGAAGAAATAACATTATCGTTGATGTTGTGGTTCCAAATAGCAGTTCATGTACAAAGGATCATACTTCAAAATCATCAAAGAACAGCGGCTATGGCTGATGGCAAGGGTTTCAGCGGCTATGGCAAGTGTTTCTGAAAGCTTAGACATGGATAAAGACTCTGAACAGAGCTGGGTCGAATGCTATAGACAGAAACAACGGCTTTAGCAAGGTTGGCTCCAATGTTCAAATTTCTTCAAATATTTATATAGATGGAAAGACCCCTTTTTTCTTCTGGAAATAGCTGGCTAATAAAAAACAAGGTAACTTGGGAAGATAGGGATCGGAAATGAATAACTAAAAATGGAAATAGCTGGCTAATAAAAAACAAGGTAATTCGGAAAGATATGGATCGGAAATGAATAACTAAAAAGCCTTTTTGTGAGATTCGGGGTATTCCTTGCAATTCTGGATCAATTCCGGAAGACCTGAGCGTCGATTCTTGGTTGTGAGCTTGACCCCCATTATCAGCCATGGTTTCTTTGGACAAATATTATTTCATTCCATATGTCATTTAGGGTCTGTATCAAAGCCATTACGTAGGAGCCTGCTTAAGATGTTGGAATTGAGGATTCGATCTAGAAAGTAGATTTTTGCCCGAGAAAACAAAAAATGTGTGCGGAACAACAAATGCCTATTATGTTGCAAAATATTGGTTTAAAAGGGTGAGGACCACGATTGTGGTGGATAGCTTAGATGCAAGATGAAATGAAAATACACATGAGAACTATATCATCCTGTCGCTATGACACATATTGTTCCCCTTGATTCAATTTTTTTGGGATAGATCTTTCATTGTTTGAGTCTATGCTTTCCGAGAATGTCTCCACATGTTATTTGTGCTGACAAGTCAATGGCATACCAAATAATTAAGAGATGCCCAAACATCTATCTTTCACACTAATACTTTTACTTATCTATGCAAAACATAAACCATAGGTTCCTCTCTACCATGTATTTGCCAATCTGGAAAATCGAAATTTTGAAGTTCATTTGCATTAGGCACATGCTCACACGATATTGTTTATGCCAATGGAAAAGCAACATCATCTATCTCAATAATATGTTGCTATTTGTTTCATGGTATTTTGGCTTTAATAACAAAGGTGTGCCATTTTTGTGTTACTAACGAAAGTGTACCTTATTGGTATGTACAAACTTATCATGCATCATTAATATCAGTGTTGCAACTATAAGATTCAAAGAGCTTATGAAATTCAGTGCCGACTATGACATAGTTTAGAGGCGCCATTGCTAACTCCCATGATGTGAACCGCAAAGAATATAAAAATGAACCACAATGAAAAACGGACTGGCCCCATTAGCATTGATCGATAGCAGGTAACATTAACAAGTTCTTTATGTCCACTCGAAATTGCAAAGATGGAGCATCTCTATAGAATATAGTGCGTGCAAAAGAACTTATATCCCATCAAGTTTTTTTGCATCATCATAGATCAACCTTATTTTGTAACATGCAGTGCATATGTGCAACATTCTTGAAGAAATGTATTTATAATTATTATTTTAGAAAGCTTAAATTCCGGGTCCAATCCACATCTCCTTTTCTATGACCTCTCCCATGGATTTTCTTTACTCTTAGATCCTATCCCCTACCCTATGACCGTTCCAAGCCTTCTCGCCAAATGAAACCTTCATGCTTTTTAATCAACCCCTCCCTTTCTCTCTCCAAAATCTAAGATCAATTTTAAATTTACAAAATTCTCTATACTACTAAAAATACAAAATTAAATTGATATCTCTCCATCCCCTTCCCAACGCGCTATACCAACTCCAATGTAACGCTTTCATTGCCAAAGCCTGACAATGATCAGAAAAATTTACAAAACTTAATAATCATATATATCGACTCAATACATTCATCCAATAACTAAGAGAGATAAACCTATAGCTCTACTTTCCTTCGCAATTACTCAGAATTCTGATTTCGGTTATACAACATATATTAATGCCCATCTTTTAGTGCAAGTCCATTGTCCAACACACAACATACATTAATGCCCCTATTTAGTATCAAGTCCAAAAAGTGAAGGTTTGTAGAACATATAGAAGAAACAACTAATTATTCGAATGCTACAAAAGGCAACACATTTGCGAAAGCAAGGACTTAAGTTCAATTTCAAAAATAAAACCATATTTATGCTCGGCAACGTCGGGCACCCGTTACTAGTCTATCTATATATTGTCTAATAAACTAAAAGACTATTTGAATTCAAGTTTTTCATAGCAATTTAAATTTCGAAACGACTATAAAATTACAATATAAATAGTCAGCATTGTACCACAGTTAGTCACCTAGATAATTAATCTTGAAAATGCCAGTGACATTGCCCATGTCATGAAGAGAACTTTGGCTTTTTAGTATCCTCCAATATTTTTGAGCTTTAAGAACTGGAAAGAGATGGGTCTCTAGTGAATGAACCATCCTTCGAAAATATGAATCCACATCTAAGGAAGCACGGTACAAATATTTTTTATTTATTTTGAAGGATGTACTATATTGAAAGTTTAAGCCAAAAGATAGATCCAACTGCATAGGCCGGATTAAAATCTCAGAGGACAATCATGATCTACTGAGTAGGATCACGAACCTATGCATAAAGACAATACACTCAAATAAGTCTCAAAGATCAATTGATGCTTGATAGGAGCAAGCAAAGAGCAATGGTAGGCCTTAGCAATTCTATCTTGAGCGTCCTGGAGGACAACGACAGGAGGAGTATCCAAGCCCTTAAAAATACACAATCTTCTGCGCGTCCAGATAGACCACAACCATCATCCTGATGCCAAGTGAAAGGCCTGACTTCGCAACTTATTCCAAGTATTCAGATAAATAGCCAAGAGACTTCTAACTTGCCAATATCACATGAAAAAGACAAAGCAGCCAAGATCAAACTGGCTAAAGGTGGTCACACAAAAAGAAACAGTACTCAATAATCTTGTCCCTTTGCTTGTACAGTGGGCAGAATGCTGACACTCGAGGATCAAATCTGTGGACAAGCACATTGACATATGGAGAATCTGCCACCACATCACAACCATCTTATGATGAAGTAGTTTATCCCAAGCCCAAGTCCGCACACATCTTCAACTATGAGGCAGGAGCTGAAGGGACCACTTAGTGGATGGTGAAAGGATATCGCCATTAATAAGTAGCTTATACATAGAGTTCAGAGCACGTGCTTGTGAAAACTTTGGTGGGAGATCCACGTGCACTCTTCAATAGGCTCTGGAGCAATAAGTGGCAGAGTAACAACGACCTTTTGCCAAATAGGTCTGCCCCATCGAGACAACAAGAATTTGTTTGAAAGCCCTCCTAGATCACTAACTGACCAGAATCATACCATGCCGCAACAGTTAAGATTCCTGCTGACCTCCAACATCGCTAAGTCAATGGATGAACTGAGGCACAAAGCGGGAGATTATTTTCCACAGGTACCTAGCAACAAGGAGCACATAGCTGATGACAGGCAATAGACGAAATAAAGTTTGTACCGTCTTCCAAGGCTCCAACAAGCCTTTTAGAAAAAGGGAGGCATTAAGAAAAGGGGGGTATCTGATAAAAGAGACTCCAAGAAAGAAGAGATTTTAATGAAGCTTTTCCAAAAGGAACATAATATGCAAGCGACTGTTTCACCAACTGCGATCCAGGTGAATCAAACATATCCTTAAGAATCCTCCGGATGAACTTAGAAATCATAATCTTACTTTGTAAATGGAAGTCTATCATACCCAAGCCATTTTGTCCTAGTGCATTTGGACCATGCAATCTTCATTGCAACATGCTTTCCCACCCCAGATAAAGTTACAGACAATGGTAACTATTACCTGAAATTTTGCCCAAGAAGCCAGAAGAGCAGAAGCCATATAAACATAAGAGTACTTAATACATTCTTAGCAACAGTTATCCGCGCTGACATAGAAAGCTTAGCAGTAATTCCCACAGGAATACCGAGAAGTTTAGTAGCCTTCACATGAGGCAGCACCGTCCATGGGAAATCAACAACACAAGGAGGCACTACATCATGAAGCGTCCATGAGGTAAAACACTTCAGCCAACCAACAAGAACTCCAGATGCTAAGGAAAAAGTATCAAGAAGAAGCTTTGCATTCTGAAGATTGTCCAAATCAGCAACAAGAAAGAGGAATATATCATCGACATACTGGTTACAAATTTCCAGTGAACCATCCCTCTATAGTAAGACCCTGCACGATCCCATCTTGGACTATCTTAGCAAGTAAATGTGAAAGGACATCAGCTACTATTGTAAATAAAAGCGGAGCTAATGAATCAACCAAGACATCACATACTTTATCTGCAAGGGCCTTAGCAAATATTTTATAATAGAGAATACAGTAATGTAATAGGATGTCAGTCGTATATTGTTTTCGGCTCCTTACAGTTAGGAATAAGAGAAATGCAGTCAGCATTTAGAATTTTATCCAAACTTTTGAACCTATAAAACTCACAAAAAGTATTGTAGAGATTGCAACCCAACTAATCCTAATATTTCTGAGAAAATCCCACTGAAAGACCATCTAAACTAGGGCATTTGTCTTTCTTTAAAAGATACGCAGTTGAATGTAAGTCATTGATGGTGACATCTTATTCTAGGTGTGCACGTTGCTCTGCGGACATTATGGGGTATACCTTCGACAAGACTGCAGATTGTGTATGCTCATGAAAGGGTAGCTGATGTTTGGCAAAGAAGGACTAGCTCAAAAATCTCCGAACCATCATGCAAAATAAGGAAGTTAATAGAGGCCATCATACGCCTTCTCTTAGCAGCCCGCAAAAAAGAAGTGAGAGCATCTATCATCAGACCTAAACCATTCCAGTCCAGCCTTTATCCTAGTTTGGTTCATATGAGCTGCTCAATGGTTTCAATCTCCATTAAGATTGCTTTCTTCTTAATACTAGAAGAAGAGGCAAGAGATTTCTGATACAACTCGGTTAATTGGTCTCTAGCCTGGACCACATGCGCATGACCCCTTTGCTTTGCAAAGGATTTGACATCCCTAAGAGCAGCGACAACACCAGCCATACCACCAATACGAGAGAATTTTTGAGACCAGACATTCCTACAACCTGCAAGGAATTCACTATCCTTCGGTGCTTAGTATTGAGTTTGCAGTAAGTTGTTGTAGCTCTTCGACAGGAAGGTTGTGCAGTAGAGAACCATTGTGGATATGGTCTGATACTGCACTATCCAACAAATTAGTTCTCCGCAATTGAAGAAAATTAGCAACTATACCATTATAATAGCCTTGATCATATCAGGCATAAAAGTCGTATTTAATTAAAGTGGGACAAATCTTGAATTTTGGGACTCGGACTGAAAATGGGACTCACACACCATAAAAGAAATTTCTGAATTGATTGCTTGAATAGAATTACACATGACACACATAGAATTGGGTTACTTGTTTTCCTCATAAATTTTACAAACCACTAGTTGAGAAAGTTTTCAAACTTCTCAATATTATGTACCCTCATACAGGGATATAGCATGGAGGTTGCTCATGGCCTTGTCCATCTCCCTTCTTGGGATCTTGTGTGTGTTGTCCTTTGCAATGTGAGAACTTGGATATGACCATACCACACACTCCACCAATTCCCCTCCTTTATGGTCAGCATGATTTGCCCTCCACTTCTTCTCCCAAGAGTCGGTGTATTGCTCCTTCAAGTTGCCCTTCTTGTGTCTCCCAATAGGCTCCCAATATTGAATTTGGAATCCGGGCGCAACTCCTCTCCTTCGGGCATAGTGGTGGTTACATCGAGGAGAGTGCCACCCCTAACCATATTGGACAGTCCTCATCATCAGGCCTTACTAGCACAAAGTATCCTTCCTTGATGTCCTCAAAGGGATCCCACTCGGGAAGATCAAACCACTTGGCTTTGAGGCCTTACTTCCCACAAACCACTTGGAACCCTTGTTGGGACCCAAGTGAGCATTCTTAGACGTGCTTGCACCTTGAGAACCCTCCCATCTTTGACGGCAAGAACCCGTCTCTTAGCTCCCTCCCACATGGGCTGTTCGGGTTTCCAAGCATGTCACAACTTTCTCCCAAGATTGCTTGATTAGGGAGTCCATTTGATTTTTCTTAAGAGTGGAGATGTGCTTTCCATTTTGAACATCATCCCGGTGTGTTATGTAATCCTTGATGCCCTTCACCCGGTGGCTAGAGTCTTTGACTGTCTTGAAGGGAGGTAGTGGTTTTGGCTGCCCTTTAGGAATGAGAACTTCACCGCCAGAACACCCTTTGCCACAACTCGATACCTTGTACTGGGCATCCACAACTTGTCACTGGTCTCCACTTATATTGCATGATTGGTATTCCATCCCTAACCCAAAACTTGAACTGAAGTGGCTTTGTGTGTCCCAATAACCTGGTCCTTACCATCTAGCAAGTATCCTTCTACAAATGATTTCCAATCTGCAACCTCATCCATCAAGAAAGCCATTGGGTTGGGGTCAATGCAGCTCTCAAACACATCCATTAGTTCGTGGAGAGTGGTCACGTTTTTCTCTCTTGAGCTTGGTGGAGAAAGTTCCAAAGAATCCATCTATATCATCATGTGTATGCCCAACCATCATGAATCCCACTTTCACAACTTTGAATACTCCCCCGCCTTTGTCCAAGTATGACATTGCCCCAAACATCCATCTATTCTTGTTTTCTTTCCAACAGGTTGTCCAACTGAACACATAGCTCCTCGCAAGTTGATTTCTCAAGTAAGGGGAAATCATCCCAAGTCCTCCTTGATTCACTAGACACCTTGGATGTGAGCTTTTTATCTCGCCTTTGGTAACAAAGCGGTTGATCATCCATCAAAGCCTCAAAAATGGGTCTTTGAAGGGGAATACCTCCTCCCTTCTATCGATCCTTTCTCTAGTGTTCTCGGGCACTTGAAAATAGAGCTCACATGGAAGTTTGGATCATCTCTCCATAGATCAAGCACAAAATGACCATATGTTCCGGTTCCATGACCATGTGTTAATACACCGGACTTACTTTCATCTGAAAAGCATTTTGACAACGCTTGGGTAAAGGATCTAGCTTTGGCAAGAAAGTCTTGTGTTGGTCCATCTTATCATGAATTATACACAAAAATTTGTCCGGTTGCATCTCAGAAAATGTTCTCCACTGCAATACAACTGTCTACATGATATTTGGTCCCTTTGGTGATCTGCAAATTGCTCCCTAATTGCCATTCTTTCTTTCTCTATTGCAGTTGATGCAAGTGTATCCTTGAGTTGAATGCAAGTGTTGCACTTTGAGAATGGCATGTGTTGTAGGACACTCACGTCTGAGAAGTGAGTGCTCCATAACTTGCTGAAATGTGATTGAGAAAGAGGCCTACCTCCAATAGTTTCTAGGATGGAGTTGACCTCCTTAAGGCACTCCTTTTGGATATAGTGTTGTGGCAACACTCTTTGCACCACTCGCACACCGTGCTCGTTCACCTTCGACTTGTGGGGCATAGATTGAGACATGTATCTCACAAAGCTCTCGAAGACTGCAATGGCCTTGAGAGTATTTGCTCTAGGTTTCAAAGTGAGTGCATTACCATGTTGGAACAAACTGTGCCCTTTTCTAACCTGCTCCCAGTATCTGTAAAATGAAGACTTGCTCACCCCAAGAATCCATCTCAATGCTGGTTGCTGCAAACAGCTGATTTGCGGACTGGTCCGGATGACATGGCTCCTGCCAGACAGGCTGATGGGGGCTCGATTGAGCCTCATGGCTTGGGGCTGAAGCCAAGGGAGATGGCGAGGAGAAAGAATCCTCCAGTAAAGGGGAAGGGCGTGGGTCTCAGCATGCATGAAGAGGCGCGGGCTGTAGGAAGTGGCATGCAATTGGTGGCAGAGATGAGGGAGCTCTTGGAATCCCCTTCGGTTGAGAGGTATGTGGATTGCTCTTCCTCTCAATATAATTCTGAGACCCAAGTAGATTGTGTTTTGGAGACTCCGGTCTTGATTCCATCAAGCATGCCCCTTGGAAAGGCTGCATCTGTGATGCCCCTCGCCTGTGCTTGGGAAGGAATCACTTGCTGGTGATGCCCTCTTCTAGGGTGCATGTAGCTGATGTGTCTCCTGGGGTGCCTCTCGGATACCTCTCGGGGTGCGGTGGCAGCCCCAAATCTGTCGGCGCCTACTTTGGCGGAGCAATGACACTTGTTGCTTTCGCATCACTTTCGGTAGGGGTTTTCAGATTGGATTAAGCGCAAGGCTCGGGAGTGTAGAACCGCCCGTGTTCAAGAAGCTCGAAGTTTGTGGAGGATCATCACTCTGTTGACTTGCGTGACTCTTCCGGAGACTCCATGGATAGATATTGATCATACCGGGCATGTTCGGACCATTGAGAATCTAGTTTCATTTGCGGTGTTGGGCTATTTCACGGGTTACATATTGGACACGAGGAGGTTTAGCTCTTGGCTTCTTTGGACATCCGAGGCGGATTGGTTTGCCAGTGTCAGATCCTCGAAATTCTTACCAAATAATTTCTTCCTAATCATGTTTGAGGCTGAGTCTTCTGTGCGGCAATTGGTTAGTCGGGGGGTGGATACGTTAGGTGATTCATATGTGTTGTATCAGTATTATATTCCAGCAATGTCCACCGGTTCTTTGACAAATGGTTAAAATCCGTGTTGGTTCCAGATTCGGATCTTCCTCGACCGATGGTGCCCTCGATTTCTTGGTTTCTATGGCCAATGGCCTGGGTGTATATTTGGCTCATTCTATTGTGCAGGTCCCCAAGATCTGTGTTGCTCTGCCTGCTTTGCAGCCTGTGCCCACTTCTCTTCCAGTGCGTAGTGGTCCCTGGCATTTTCTTTTCCGATTGAAGCTTTTGAATGGCTCTGAGATTCGGCGGATGTTTCCATCTATTGTGCTACCATTTGACCCGGTGATGATCCCGCTAGTCCTGGCTGGTGCTTGTGATGTGGTAGGGGTTGCGAGGTGTTGATGCGAGGCCCGGGATTCCTCGGTTCGAGGAGGTCCAGGTGAAGGACTCCGTGGTGCGGTGGAGTGGAGTTGGGCGAGGTGGTGTGGTTGGGAGAGGTGGTGTGGGGACGAGGCGGGGCGAAGCTTCTCGCTGGCCGCCCTTTGATGGCGGGGCTAGGGGCGTGGTGGCTCGGGGAGGGCTCGGATGATTTGGTTGTGGCTAGATCGAGGGGACGGGGTTGTGGCGAGGGGCTGGTGATCCCTGGCCGAGGATGTCCCGAAGAGCGGTATGTCTTGAGCATGAGGTGGCTGGAGCAACCCGGTTGGAGGTAGAGACTAGTGTGGCCCATGACTCTATGGAGGTGCACAGGGGACTTCCAACACGTGTTGGAAGTGGAATATCACGAAGTTGTGGCCCATGACTTTGTGGAGGTGCACAGGGGACTTCCAACACGTGTTGGAAGTGGAATATCACGAGAGCGGCCGTGGGTCACATTGCCGCGTGATTAATCCTCCGGCTCTAGATCTTCGACTTCGATTGGAGTGGGCTGATGGCACGGTGGGTAGGCATGTGGGGCTGGACACTTCTCCTCCGGGATGAATAGGTCGATCCTCGGTTGGAATGTGCGGGGTGCGGTCCTCTAGTAGTAAGAGGGCCCGTGTTTCTTTTGGCACCGGCAGATTCGTCGATATTGTTTGCATTCGGGGAGCATAAGTGTCACTGAGGGGTGATATGTCAGGCTCATGAATATGGTTGGTAGGCGGTTTGGCTTTATTGCTTCTTCTTCCGGGCGGACTAGTGGGGGGTACTCTTATTGCTTGGAAGATGGATGTGCGGTCACATACTCTGCTGAAGTGATGAGGTTTGGTCGGTGGGCAATAATTAAGTGGTTGGAGGGCGGGCAAGAGTGGGGGATTGTTAATGTTTATGCCCCTAATCAGCCTTCTCGGTCAAGGGGTGCTTTGTGGGCCTGATCCAGGAATAAGTTCTGCAGCCCTTGGTGGGTTGCGGGTTGCTTGGTTGTTGTTAGGGGATTTCAATATGGTAGAGCGAGTAGAAGATCGCTCTGGTTCTGGCACCCAGCTTGTGCAGGGATTTGAGAGGGACCAGTGGTCTCGTTTGTTGCAGGATTTGGCCTTGGTTGAGGTCCCTGGGGACTTGTCTTTCACCTATTGTAATAGGCAGATTGGTGCGGGCCGGGCGTATGCTAGGCATGACCGGTGCTATGCTTCCCCATGCGCATTGGATGGTGTGCCCTCTTTGCGCCGGAGTAACATTCTGTCTACCTCCATTTCTGATCATTACCCTCATTTCTGATCGCTCTTGGCTTGCTGGACATCTGAGGCGGATTGGTTTGCCCAGGTATCAGTCCCTGAAATTCTTACCAAATAATTTCTTCCTAATCATGTTTGAGGCTGAGTCTTCTGTGCGGCAATTGGTTAGTCGGGGGGTGGATACGTTAGGTGATTCATATGTGTTGTATCAGTATTATATTCCAAAGAATGTCCACCGGTTCTTTTGACAAATGGTTAAAATCCCGTGTTGGTTCAGATTCAGGATCTTCCTCGACCGATGGTGCCCGATTTCTTGGTTTCTATGGCCAATGGCCGGGTGTATATTTGGCTCATTCTATTGTGCAGTCCCCAAGATCCGTGGTTGCTCTCGCTTTTGCTGCGACTGTGCCCACTTCTCTTCCAAAGGCGTAGTGGTCCCCGGCATTTTCTTTTCCGATTGAAGCTTTTGAATGGCTCGAGATTCGGGCGGATGTTTCCATCTATTGTGCTACCATTTGACCCCGTTGATGATCCCGCTAGTCCTGCCGGGTGCTTGTGATGTGGTAGGGGTTGCAGGTGTTGATGCAGGGGCCCGGGATTCCTCGGTTCGAGGTCACAGCGAGGACTCCGTGGTGCGATGGAGTGGAGTTGGACGAGGTGGTGTGGTTGAGAGAGGTGGTGTGGGACGAGGCCGGGCAAAGTGCTTGCCGGGCCGGGCCCCTTTGATGGCGGGGCTAGGGGACGTGGTGGCTCGGGGAGGGCTCGGATGATTTGGTTGTGGCTAGATCCGAGGGACGGGGGTTGTGGCGAGGGGCTAGTGATCCTGGCGAGGATGTCCCAAAGAGCAATTATGTGCTGAGCATGAGGTGGCTGGAGCAACCCGGTTGGAGGTAGAGACTAGTGTGGCCCATGACTCTATGGAGGTGCCTGGGGGACTTCCAACACGTGTTGGAAGTGGAATATCACGAGTTGTGGCCCATGACTTTGTGGAGGTGCCTGGGGGACTTCCAACACGTGTTGGAAGTGGAATATCACGAGCGGCTGTGGGTCACATTGCTGTGATTAATCCTCTGGCTCTAGATGCTGACTCTGTGGAGTGGGCTGATGGCCTGGTGGGTAGGCATGTGGGGCTGGACACTTCTCCTCTGGGATGAATAGGTCGATCCTCAGTTGGAATGTGCGGGGGGTGCGGTCCTCTAGTAGTAAGAGGGCCCGTGTTTCTTTGGCACTTCGGCAGTTGCGTCCTGATATTGTTTGCATTCAGGAGCATAAGTGTCACAGGGGTGATATGTCCAGGCTCATGAATATGGTTGGTAGGCAGTTTGGCTTTATTGCTTCTTCTTCTGGGCGGACTAGTGGGGGTACTCTTATTGCTTGGAAGATGGATGTGCAGGTCACATACTCTGCAGCAGCATGGGTTTGGTCGGTGGGCAATAATTAAGTGGTTGGAGGGCGGGCAAGAGTGGGGGATTGTTAATGTTTATGCCCCTAATCAGCCTTCTCAGCGGGGTGCTTTGTGGGCCACAGTCCGGAATAAGTTGCGAGCCCTTGGTGGGTTGCAGGTTGCTTGGTTGTTGTTAGGGGATTTCAATATGGTAGAGCGAGTAGAAGATCGCTCTGGTTCTGGCACCCAGCTTGTGCAGGGATTTGAGAGGGACCAGTGGTCTCGTTTGTTGCAGGATTTGGCCTTGGTTGAGGTCCCTGGGGACTTGTCTTTCACCTATTGTAATAGGTGATTAGTGCGGGCGGGCGTATGCTAGGCATGACCCGGTGCTATGCTTCCCCATGCGCATTGGATGGTGTGCCCTCTTTGGCGGAGTAACATTCTACATCTACCTCCATTTTGATCATTACCCTCGGGTTTTGTCGGTCAGGTGCGGTTGCCTCTCGGCCTTCTCGGGACGGTGTTCCGTTTGAACACCCGGCTTACGGGCCGATCGCGGATTTTCGGCCCAGTGCGAGGAGTTGTGGCTTGATACCTTTTCATCTCTCGAAGGGTATATGCGGTATGGTGACTTGCGTTGGTCGAGGGTGAAGCGTTTTGCTAAGGTCTTTGGTAGGCGTGCGTGTGCGGCAGGAGGCGGGAGTTGCATAGTCTTTATCGGGAGTTGAGAAGATTGGGATGACCTTCGATGGCATTAGGGAGAAATGCGGTGTTGCAAACAGTATTGTTGCTTTGGAGCGAGTTAAAGTCATGAGGCGTGTGAAGGCAGCCCTTACCGGTTGAAGGAGGGGATACAAGTTCGTTCGGTGTTCTTGAGCGGCTAGGCGTGGCGATATCAAAGATCTATGGCGCCCCTTGCTTTGCGATGGCCGGACTTTGGAGGATCCCGGCTGAGTTGCAGAGGTATGTGCATGCTCATTTCTCGGGTTTTTTTTGTGGCGCACTCTTCCCTATGAGCAAGAGATGCGGGGAGCTTGTTTTGGGGGTGTTAAGCCATCTATTTTGCCTCACCAATGTGAGAGCTTGGGCGCAGAGCTCTCTAGAGAGGATTTAGCGGAGGCATGTATGTGCATGGCCAAGGATAAATGTCCTGGGCTGGATGGCATCCCTGTGGAGTTCTTTCGGACTTATTGGGAGTGGGCTGGTGAGTCGGTACCGTGTGTATCTTGAGTTCGCAGTCTTCTCACATGGAGAGGATCTTGAATACCGCATGCATTTCCTTGATTCCTAAGGTTAAGCGACCTTCTCATTGTTAATGATTGGAGGCCTATATCCTTGTTGTCCTCTGTGTACAAGATTATTGCGAAAAGCCCCGGCCGAAGTTGAAGCCGGTGTTGACTTCTTCCATTAGTAAGGTTGATCCGGGTTTGTTCCGGGAGGAACATTTTGACTAATGTTGCCGCAGCCTTATGAGGGCCTTTATTGGGCCGGAGAGAGCGAGTCAAGGCATTGCCTATCTTAAGCTTGACTTTGCCAAAGCTTATGATAGTGTCCGTTGGGAGTTCTTATCCGCCATGATGTTAGCGTTGGGCTGTGGTCCACGCTTTACTGAGAGACGATCATGAAGCCTTGCATAGGTCAAGACACGCTACGGTGGTGTGCCAAAGGTGAACCCTCCGCCTTTTTCTCCTTAGGCAGAGGGGTGCGTCAGGGGTGCCCTTTGGCACCGTTTTTGTTTACGATTGTGGCGGAGGCACTGTCTCAGTTGTTTTTGGCTGCAGTGGAGGAGGGGGTGGTGGATGGGCTTCGGATGCAGGATGGTAGTCGCCAGATTATTAACCGGTTTCGCCGATGACACTTTTCTCTTCTTGGTGGCGAAGAGAGGAATTTGCGGAATGTGAAGGGTTTCTTTGGATACTTTCTCCTTGGCCTCGGGCATTCTTCTGAATTGGGGTAAATGCTCCGCATTATGGGCCCAGCTGACTCCACCTCCCCCTTGTTTGGCTCTATTCCCTTGGAAGGTGCTTCCAGGTAATGTGTGTACTAAGCTGTTGGGTATTCCCTTTGGAGGGGATGTTTCCATGGGGAGGGTGTGGGATGAGATTTTGCGGGGGGTTGCGTAAAACACCTCAATTGGTGGAAGGGTAGCAAGTTGTCCATGGCAGGTAGGATCACTATTGCCAAGTCAGTACTTTGTAGCACTCATGTGTATACAGCATCTGCGATGTTAGCTCCTGAGGGTAAGATACAGGCTTTGGATAAGATTGTTCGAAATTTTGTGTGGGGCGGGGATGATGAAGGGGCGGTTGTTGTTAAAGTGGCTTGGTGGAAGTGTCTCCGCCCGGAGGATGGGGGCTTGGCCATTTCGGATTTGGCAACCGCATAGTAAGGTGTTGGTCTCTAAGTTTATTTGGAGCATTCCGGGATGGAGCATCTTCTCCAGTGCGGCACTATTGTGGCAATCTCTTCGCCATTGTGTGGCATTTGGAAAGTAAATGCATTGCATGTAGAGTTGCCCAGGCATAATTGTATGGTCTCCGGCCTTTCCCACATGCATCCCCTTTTCTCACGGGGGGTGTTGCGGGCTTGGGATCACGGCGTGTGCTCTTCCAGCTAGATTATGCCTCGGTTTATCACCACTCTTCTCCTTTCTTGTGGGTTCCTCTACCTCTAGCATTACTTGCCCTTGGTCGCCACTTTGTGCATGCTCTCGGGACGAAGCCCGTTGGAGGCGAGCTGCTTGTGCTCACCTTGGAGGATTGGTATTGGGATGGTCGGCTAGCCGTGGGAGTTCTTTCGAGCTCGCTTTTCGCTGAAGGGCGGTGGAGGGCTATCACGGGAACAAGTGGCGGGGAGTATTCCGCTACACATACCTATAGTCCCTCGGGGTGATGTGGTGGTGCAGTTTGGAAGGTTCATCCGGATGTTGTATCTTCTTGTTTTGTGCGGTCTTGTTACCGGGTGTTGGCTATTCATGACACTCTGCCCCTTCGGGCAAGTGGTCTCACGGAGCTTCCGGGTTTCGATGGGCTTCGGTTTGGACGTGGACATGGAGCTCACTTCCCCATAGAAGGTTCGGGTGCTTATGTGGCGGTGGTGCATTTGTATCGGGGGTGAATGTCCTTGTGAGTCGGGTTTAGGCGGGTGTGAGCCCTCTTTGCGCTTGTTGTGGCCTTCATCGTTGAGACCGTGGAGCATTGTGCGGTTTTATGCCCTCATTTGCGAGGTTGCACGGGATTGGGTCGGGCTCTGTTTGGTGAGATTGAATAGCCAACAATTGCCGCTTCATGTGTATCCTAGTGCTTGGCCGCCAGACGGCAAAGCAAGCCTTGCATCGTGGCGTGGCTTGGTTGGTGTGGTTGATTTGGAAGCGGCGGCGGTTGTGGATCTTCGAGGGGATTCAAGACTGCTGACCTCTCTCGATTCCTCGACTCGGTACAAGCTATTTCAAAGCTTTTTGGTGTTCCCGGGATTAGTAGAGCGGAAGTTTTCCATTTGGCGGGACTTCTTGGGTGTGGTAGATGGTGATGGTCAGTTTGTACAGCAGTAGAGTTGCAGTTGTTGTGGAGTGTCGAGGTATCACTGTCTCTTTGGGGCAGTTCTCCTTCCTCCTCACTTGCTTTGTAACATTACCATTCTTTTAATATATTGCTGACACAGTTCTTCAAAAAAAAAAAAAGAAAAGTCAGTGCTTTGAACATTTTTGTATTTTCAAACAATTGGTTGAGAAGCAAACAGGTGACCAGATTTTATCCTTAAGGTATGACAATGATGGTGAATCTTATTTTAATGCCTTAATACCGCAACTTCTAAAGTAGGCAGTCAAGCAAAGGAATACATGTTTATTGGTTATTGTAGCAACATGAAGGCCTACAAATTCACCTTGAGAGTAGGAAGTTAGTAATTAGTTGTCATGCAGAATTCAATGAATATGAGAACTGTTATTATCAGACCAAGCCACAAGCTTCTATATTTGTGATTGTTGCAGACACAGACATTTCAAATAGGATTTTCCCTATTTCTGCGCCTCATGAGGAGAGTGCTGACATTTTAGGGAATGGTACAAATAAAATATTGAGCACATTGATGATACTAATATTGAAAAATGAGATTGTAGAAAATAATGATATAACAAGAACTAAGATAGATCATCTTGATGCAGTGAGGTCAACAAGGAATAGAAGGCTTCCAAATTGGTTGCGGGATTATGTCTTCTCGACAACAGATCATGCTATTGAACCTCAAACTTGCCTTGAGTCCATAAATAGAAGGGGAAAGATCATTGGATTGTAGCCATGCAACTTGAAGTTGCCCTATTCTTGAAGCTGGGACTTCAACCTTGGTTGACAAACCAATCAATAGGGGAATCATTGGATCTAAATGGGCACTTAAGATTAAATACATTAGTGATGGGAGCGTTGATAGGTTCAAAGCAAGGTTGGTGGCCAAGGAATTTTCACAAGTGCATGGAACCAGGCGGCCTATGGGACCCAAAGAGAATGAAGCACATAGAATTAAATACAAAAAAAATGAAGCACATAGAAAAAGAATGGCACAAAAGAATGAAGCACATATAAAATTAAGTGTCACTATATCAGGGATATTTTAGAGACAAGTATTTGAAGCTAAATCTATTGCCCTACAGGAGAAATGACTGCTAATGCAATGACTAAGGCATTGGGAGGAGTTAAATTCCAAAAGTTTCTTCATTTGGTTAAACACTTAAGTGGTGTTAAAATATTTAAGTGTTTAGTAGTTATGAATGTCAATTGAAAAGTTGTTTTCTCGGTTATAAGTTAATTATAGCATGAAGTGCTCCATCATTTTGAGTTTGATTTATGGGCTGAATAATAGCCTCTGCACAGGCCATTATGGGCCAGGCTGTTTGGCCTCGGCCGTTTCCTGGCCCATAACGGCCTGTGCAGAGGCTGTTATCCACCCTTAACAACCTGGTCAGAGATTTTTATTCCGGCAACAACACTGTTATGGTGATAACACTTTCAGCCAGTCTGTTACGACCCATACATGCCCTCTTCCCCTTGAATCAACGTCTCAAATCCATTCCTAGAATGAAAATTTTGGAACAGGCTGTTAAGGTAAGGTTATCCGTTTGGCCGAGGCCGATAACCAAAAATGCATGACCGAGGTTGTACGTCCGAGGCCACACATTTTTGGTTATCGGCCGAGAGGAAGACTGATAACCACCTTATCGGTCTTATATGGGTGGAATAGTACTGATAATTAGTTATCAGTACTCCTTCAGTACTGATAATTAATTATGAGCCTGCCCCAATAGTGATAACAAAAAAACAAGGACTCTTACTTTACACTAAAGTCCAGTCCGATAAGGAGAAGTGATGTATTTACGCAGTGAAGATTATCAATAGAGTTACTAAGTTACTATTCGAGGAGTTACCAAGTTGTGTCTATTCGAGTTTCATTGTCTTGTGTTACTACTGTTCATGAATTATCTTATACAATTTACACATTGTATCTATTGCATCATGGACGGCTCAGATGTGCGGAGCGATCCTGAGTTATACACTTTACTATCTTTTGCATCATGGACGGCTCAGATGTGCGGAGAGAGACCATGATAGAGGAGAAGGATAAGGCAATGAGCGATAAAACTAAAACCCAAACAGGCTCGCCATAGCCAGAATGGGGCTGACAACATGCTATGGTTTCCCTAGCAGCAGACTCAGAATGATGGGAGGCGGCCCTCGTACTTATCCCGGTGGTGTAAATAAATGGGAATGGCGTCGAATGCAACGGGAAAAACGCTTACAATTTCAGAAAGCTAAGATTCTGAGAGAGCGTCAAATTTTTGAAGAACGTCGGAGAATGGCAGATTCTCAAGGTTTCTACCCCTTTGATTACTTGAATCCTCAGCTCAGAGATATGGCAGATAGGTTTCGAAGAAGATCTGCAGAGGATTTGTGGTGTGAGAAGGATGGACCATTTCTTTTCAACAAGGAAGACGGGCAACCTTCTGCTCGTTTTCTTCCTAAAGACAGCATTCATAGTGCTAGATTTTATCACCGAAAAGGTAGATCCCCGCCTCTTGATCTGGAGAAGCAGGTTTTGCCAACAGCTGAGTTGCACACGGATAGGGACGAGGTTAATTCTGAATCCAACAGTGATGTTCTTGTGGAACCCGATAAAGCTGCGAGGTTACAAAATTCCAATTTGCTGACAAGAGGGGACAATGTTGGCGACGTTTTTCCCATGAGGTAATCCATTTGATAATTGATTAGCGGATATGATATGATTTCTGTTAAAGTGTCACATTTTGATTATGTTTCATCAGCCCGTAAAATTTAAATGTCCTCCTTGAAGATGCAGATTTAATTCGCTCAAGCTGAGTCCATTACTTGTTCAGGCAGTGCGTGAGGAAAGAGGTTTAAAATTGATGAGCTCAGATCAAGAAGCGATTGTGCCTGTTATCCTTGAAGGTCAACCCTCCACTACCCTGGACCTTTATGAGATTTAAGGAGGTGTGACCAACACTTGATCTTTAGGTAAGAGCTTTTCAAGCATGTCCAGTATGATTTACCTTTTTCCATGTAGATCACAATGTTGGGGAGGTAGTTTTTGACCGTGTGAATCAGAAGTTAAGGGATCTTCATGTTAAGCTTTTAATAGTGTTATTTTGTAAATGCCCTATGATAGCCTTTAGAGATTGAGTGATAAAGCCAACATAATGCACGTGCTAATCAGGGAGGAAATTCAGGCGGTTAGGAATGCAAGGAAAAAGAGAGCATTTTTAACGGTATTTGAGATGGACACACAGCATCTACATTGTTCTCTGGGTTATGTCTCT
The DNA here is from genome assembly GCA_021234155.1 of Isoetes taiwanensis. Lineage (NCBI taxonomy): Eukaryota > Viridiplantae > Streptophyta > Lycopodiopsida > Isoetales > Isoetaceae > Isoetes > Isoetes taiwanensis. The sequence goes on along the minus strand of JAJEKV010000020.1, from coordinate 2,188,430 downwards.
ATTCATAACTAGTCTATAAGACACACTAGCATGCAATACTAATATTTCTCTACGGGTCCTGCTTCCATTTACCTTTCTTCATATTTTCTAATAAAAGATATAAACAGGAACCCATATGCAACTTGTCATATAAGCTCAATTTTTGAAGAATGGGAACAAAATATACTGATGTAAGGCAGTGAGTACATACATAGATATGTGGTTTGCACAATCATTTCTAAGCTTAAGGCGTCCATATTGTAATGCGCATAGTGCAACCAGTGTAAACTTAGGATACGACGCATGCTTGGTGTTGATATTATGATGTGTATAATGATGAATAAATGGCTATTAAGGCATTAGTGCAATTCTTTTGCAATGGCATTTGATGTAGAATTTTGTAAACATTTTTCTGTATGCAGGTAGGGATTTGTTAGCAGTAGCTAGGCCTGGTTCTGGAAGAAGTATAGCTGTACTTGTAAGAATTCATCTTTGACATCCTAGTTATACCTGTGTGAAAGTTTCTAGGACCAGTTATTGAATAGGACACTCTGTATTCTCGTATGGATTTTTCTTTTCATGTTCTGTTTGTCTTGTGTTGGAGGTAAACCTTAGGCTTTAGTGCTGGAAGATTTATGTAATCAATCACGTCCATTCTTTCAGGTACCAGCAATACAAAAGACTCTAGCTGTGACTACATGTGAGAAAAAGTTGGCGCGCTTCAATAACATATCTATATTGATTTTATGCCCAACACGGCATGACATTTTGAAAGCTCAGAAGAGTGTGATCAGCTTGATCAGGTTTCTAAAGGATATCGGAGTGCAAATTCTAATGGGTGGCATTAATGTGCAGGCAGAGGCGAAACGCATACAGACTCTGCCATGCCAGGTATTGAGCATTCTTTGTTTATTGTACCAGGGGATGCTTGTGCATATAAAAAACAATAAGAAACTAAGAAGCTATTCAATGCGGTAATTAAGGTCATAAATGTACAAGAACAACTGATTCTTGTTTTAATATTATAATGTGGTCTAATTCTGGTCATATTTTGTAAATGATCTCTTGCGGAGGATAAGTTGTACACTCTAGCAAGCAAACTAATGATTTCTGGGGAGTAGAAGGGACACTAACACAATTGTCTTAATTGAGAAGGCCAGCAAGCTTATTGTAGTTGTGTCTTTAAAGCTTTCAACCTACCAAGGGTGAAGAAACAATAGTTGCACCAGGTGCTCAATCTGTTAGAGATTGATATTCTGAAGTCCACATTTGCTGCTATTGCTTGAATTGGGAACCTTTACTGCAGTTTTAATATGGGATGGAGTTGATAATTCAAGCAGATTGAACCTTCGTTGGCTGCAGATTTTGTTAGGGCTCTGCATAGAGTAAGGGACATCACAAGGATTAGTTGATTGATGGTGAGAGATGACACATCTTACGACTGGTTACTGTTTGTTTCTAACGTAATAACATTCACTCTTGCTGATGGCAAAATCTGCATACGAAGAAGAGAAGAGCACTAACGTATTTTAGTCCACTATTATGTAGCAGCCTGTAATCAATGCAGTTGTAATTAACCTCCACAAGCCATAGTTTATGTATAGACACCGTAGGATGCAACTTATAGGGTGGCAGGTGAATTTCTTACAGTCTGCCCACCTCACATCTGGCAGGTTTGTGTTTTTATCGTTGATGGATCTTGTGAGACCGAGGAAAACCCTCTCCTAGACTTATAAGAGAGACATTCACAAAAGGGTGAAAGGACACTTGGTGATAAGTGTGAGGATCAAGTGCATCTTATCTTTTGGTGCTTATTTATAGCTAAGAAGAAGGAGATTGGTAGCTGCATGGCATGATGGAATTGTAAGTTATATACCCGAAATTAATTGGCTTGAGATGCAGGCTTACTTTAAGAGGATCCATTCTTTTGTAAAGAGAAGCAAATGTGCATATGAATATTCTGTGGCATACTGGGCGTTTTTACAAACATGTGCTGAAACTTCTCGGACAAATGTTAATAGAAATTTTTTATTTCAGAAAAGGAGTCTTGTCGCACAATGGATGTACTACTTCAGTGCTCTTTGTTACTTTTCGTAACTTATTGGTGTTGTGATTACAGATTCTAATTGCTTCCCCAACTAGCTTAGTGAATCACATTGAGACGACCTCAGGATTCGTGGGTCAGCTTCAAAGCTTGAAGCTTCTAGTTCTTGATGAAATAAGCGAAATGCTTGATGTAGTATCTCAAAACAACATTCTTCATATGCTTGAGATGCTGCCTGGTGCACGGCAGAATATTATACTTTCCTCGAGGAAATCAGAGGAGGTGAGGTCTTACCTTGTAGTAGCTGCAGCATTTGTACTTTATGCTTATAATATTTGAGCTGTTTATAATACAAAGGTCTAAACGATGCGACAAATATAACATTTTCATCCGTCCATGATCAGATGATTGCTCTTTGCTCATCTTCCTTTTCCGTTTGTGCAGGTGAACAACATAGCAAGAGCTGTGCTGAAACCCGGTCACTTCGTGCTTAATGCTCTGAGCACATATAATGAACCATCCCTGCTGGTATAAATATTCTGAGCAGTCATTTTATAGCAACTTACTGCAAGGAAAACACCGCTATTTTTTTGTGTGTTAGGTGTAACATAAAAGACGTTTGTCGTCTGCAGGAAAGTGTTGGACAGGTTGTTATTGTTCCACAAGAGGAGCAGCTATTAGCTATCTACTCAATTCTTAGGCAGCATCAACCCGACCATAAGGTATAAATATTTTAACTCCTATTTCCTGACATACATTCATCTTGTTCACTAGTTAGCATGGCAAATAAAAATATCAGGCATCATCTATGATAATCTGCCTAACTATTGCAACATGAATTAAGCTCACTATTGAAGTTCGTTTTTCATCTGTATGTAGATTATTGTATTCTGTATAAGCTCTGGTATCACAGAGTTCTTGGCAGCTTTATATAAATCTTTGGGATTCATTATCATGGAGGTTCATTACCATAGAATGCCCAGCTATCGCAGAGAGATCTTTGATGACTTCTGTAAATCAAAGATTGGATGCGTTCTGTTTGTATCCAACATATCTGTACGGGAATTAGTGTATTTGAATGCCACTTTTATTCTGCAGGTATTGTTCTCCTGTTATCGGAATTTGTGCATTTTTACTTGTATAAAGTTCCCGCTTTTGTAGGTTGGCCTGCCACCTAGCAAAGAACACTATATTCAACGCGTGGGTTTAACCAGCAGCATAGGCAAGAGAGTAAATAGTATTTTATTGTTACTTCCATTTGAGGAGCCCTTTATTTGTAAGCTGATAGGGGTGCCTATTAAAACGATATCTCCTCCAAATTATCCTCCGCAAGAACAGGTATTGTCCCTCAATCTGATTTGTGGATGTTGTTTTATATACATATATTGGACTGGGACTTGCCAGCAAGGGTCGAAATTAGGGGGGTTCCTCCCCAGAATTTCCGATTAAAGTTAGAAATATCCGATTTGATAAAGTAGATGCAGGCAAATTTCCGGTCGAAATTTTATAAAATTAGTGTAAAATCCGGCAAATTAGGGGTGTTTTTCTCAAAAATCCGATTAGTATAGATGAAGGGCGGCATTTTTGCTGGTTAGTGCAAAAACCCTGTTTGCCAGCATCTAACTTAGTTGCAAATATCTTCTCCACTAAAAGAGCTCAACCAATTGGGTGCCCTCAGCATGTAGCTGTGTTATACTTAACCATGTATTTAACAATTCCAAACCAGCACCCTTAAAGGCATCCCATTGTTTTGGGTGTGGGGTTTCTTTTTCTACTGCTACTGGATCTAATGGAGGTGGCAATGCTCCTCCTACTGAACTGAAAGAGCTACCAGAAGATTAGGTGGGCCTGCAGTGGGTCCTTGGCTAATGCATTGAATTTCAGCTTAGATCATATGAATTTGTACATCGTCTTGTCTGTCCTAAACAATTTGAGATCTACTAGAGGCAAACAATTACGGAATTTATACGTAGTGTAATATATAGACCTATTTTTGCCCTATAATTTCTGGAATGCCTAAACTTGTTAGGTCGCAGATTCATGCTCATATAAATCTCTAGAACAAACTTAAATTTAAACATGGGGTATGGTTGTGCAGGTGAAGGATGCCTTAAAAGAAATGAAGTTCATGACACTTGAGAAAGCATATCAGTCTTGGCTGGGATATTATATTTCAATGGCTTGGCTTGGATTAGACAAGAGGTCTGTGATTGAGCTTGCAGAAGAGTTCAGCATGAGCATCTGCTTGAGTCGGCCTCCAGCTCTTTTGCAGCGTACGGTTAGAAGAATGGGCTTAAGTGGATTGCTGCATTGACCATTGTCTGCGCACTTTATATTCTGAACCTTTGTAAATATGAAACTTGTTCAGAGTATAAAAAGGTTATCTTAGTGAAAGGGCGAGTATGAGACCGAGGTAGATAAATATATGTCTGCATTAGAAATAACTATTCAAATAATTATCTAGCTTGGAAGTCTCTACAGAGGGTTTATGCTCTGTGGTACCCGATTCATGCTCTGTTTCAGCATATCTATTGAACTGCAAGAAAATGATCTTGAAGAGTTGCATTAAGGAAAAAATCCAGAGCTTTGAAGCTGCACCTCCTATTGTACCATTTTCGACCATGTTGATGCACTGTGAACCCGTTTCCATATAACCTGCCGGATCAGCTTTTGGATAAGCTATTCCACCTCAGAAGACTCTGATTTATACGTAAAGTTCACCTAAGGTTCATTCTGCTACTTCTATCCCACATTCTGCTATGATTTTCTTTTCCAGAAACGTGATTAAGGCCCTTTTTCCATGGCACCTCTGTCTTATATTTAGCTTAATATTATTGGGCCACGTAGGATAATAAGTCACCATAGTTTTTCCACTACACAATTTAAGACATGTCTTAAATGGGTTCCGTACAAGTTGAGTGGAGCATTTTCTTCCGGGGGGTTTCCCCCGCCACAAAATAAGACGTGCAATTTTATCCAATCAAAGGGTTGTTTCACCTAAAAGTTAGGGTGTCCTAAAAAAAAGCTTGGAATCGATAGCGCCGGAATAGAAAGCTCACATGCAGGCTTCGATTCTTGCTTACAGGCTTCGATTCTTGTTTACAGGCTTCGAATTTGCTTAGGGCTTTATTAGTACATTCTTTTTGGTGACAGAGTACATTTTTTGTTGAGCTTTTTCAAAAACAGGAAGGTAATGGGTTGAACATCGAGGAGCTGAGTCGCCTTCACGATTGGGTTGAACATCGAGGAGCTGAGTCGCCTTCACGATTCGGCTGAGTCGCATTGAGTCCAAATGAGAACCGCATGAACCGACAGTTTTCATCACGGTTCATCTGAAGACCCTATTTTGGTTCTGGGTTTAAGATATGCAGCAGAAAGATTCTGTAGCCTGAAAAAAAATTGCCTAGTTGGACCAGAACCTTCATCTGAGATATGATTCACTGCACCAAGCATTGGGCCAGAAAGAGAAGTGCAAAATAAACTTGCGCGAGTGATCTATCAGAGCAATTCGGGAGGAAAGAAATTAAAATTTTACCAATTTAGTTGTCCTCACCAAGTTTCCTGAGCATGATAGCAAGAGTTAACCCGACAGGACCAGCTCCAACAATCACCACAGGTAATTTATTTTGAACCGCTGAACAGAAGGTATGCATTATGGACAGCAACAGAGAAACTAAAAGGGAGAAATATTGAATTTTGCAGAGTCACCTTCGAATGGGTCTTGGAAATATTCAACCACATGTCCTTACCAGAGTCTATGTTGTGTTCTTGCAAGTCGCTTTGCAGCTCGGAGAAATTGCACAGGTCGGATTTCCAGCTTTTCCTCGTAGATTGCTGCAGCAGATCTTTGCTCAAGGTTTGAAAAATTGGTCTGTGGAAAACCCAGATTATAAGACACGTCTCATCCTAATTAGATATGTCTTATATTTAAGCAATGGAAAATCGAATTTTTAGGACGTGTCTTATCTATGACATGGAGCTGATGTGGAGCCCAAAAGGGTGTCTTATAAAAATAAGACAGCCATAAAATAAGACTGCTGTGGAAAAAGGACCTAAGTTTTGAAGTTACTTGCAATTCCAGTTTTAGTTGCATTCAGTTTCTTGAAACCCTCTGCTCTGTTCTGGCAGACCTAGAACCGTGAGGAGATCATAACATCAAAGTGATCAAAGCAAAAAAATAAACGGAACAGTTGAACTTGAAGCGGCAGGCAAGCCCTGCTTTACATTTTCTGCCAGCTATGACAGAAATGGACAGATATATCATGACTATGGACAGGAAATCTGATACTACAAAGCAAAATACTTCAAAATCTTGGTTCTTGCACCAGATCCGACAGGCGCTCTTGAGCTTCGGGAGGAATGGTAAGCAGTGTTGCCACAAATACAGAGTCTGCAGCAGAAACTTGCTCACATTACTCCCCCCAAAAAAAGTATGCGTTGCTCCAAATCGAGTTGCATCCTATTCGATCCAAAGCAAGGGGACAAAGATGCAACCCTTGATGCACTTCGTCGAAGCTAAAGAATGCCATCGCTTCCTTAAGATTCAAGGACTTCATCGGATTAGAGACGCCATGTCCTTGAAGAACCTTATCGGCACCATCCAACGGTAGACATCAGAATGGATGGCCGGGATTGGTGCCCCGGTGACACGAATACATATTATACATGATTAGAACCATAACTAGAAAAGTGGCCGCCCGTTGTAACATGTTAAACAACTTTGGGGTGTACATTCGGTGGTCTTTTCCCCTTGAAATTGGGATGCCCATGGTTCAGGTAGATAGAACTTGGACATTGTTATTGAAATTGCATCCCATGGTTCAGATAGCTAGAACTTGACATTGTTATTGAAATTGTTAGCACCAAGTGCCTGAAATGTGCATTACCCTTTGTGCATATTAGGAGCTCCAAAATCATTCAAGGGTCTACAATTATTGGTTGCCCTGTAATCATTGGACGGCACATAATTATTGAACCATTATATGCTTAAAATTAATGGATGTTCCACTAACGTTAAGATTCATATTAACATAACTTGAACCACTGAAAGGATCTCATTAGACCTTTCGTACATATTGGGAACTCCAAAATCAATTGCATGATAGATGTTGAAGATTCTTTTAATTCCAAAATAGAACCTGGAGAATCCTTAACATTTTCCTTCCCAACATCCGTTACATCTTCAAAAGGTCGAAGCAGAAAAGAACTTCGACCACCCGAAGCAATATTGCAATCAACCTCGGCAAGAACTGCATTAGAATCTATTGTTGCAGAGGTCTGCTTATGGGCTTCATCTGTAAAAAAAGAACCAGTAATCAAAATTTGAAAAATAAAAGGGAACAAAACAAATAAACAGGTAATTGTCCGAAGTTACCTGCAAGCACGTCCTTGTAAGAGCGTGGCGACCTGTCTACATTACATGGCTGTCCGATTATTTCCATGCATGCATTGATCTTAGAATCTCTAGTTCTATCATACCTAAAACATATTAAATTAACAATTCGATCATGAAAAAGATACATCATGGAAAAAATAGGAAAGAGAAAAGAATCGAACTTACTTTAAAAATCCATCTACATTCTTATGTCCTGTAATTCGCATTCTGGCAGTCACAAGAGCATGATAAGCAGCAATACGAGTAACCAATGAAACTCTGCCAGACTTATTACAAATCTCTGTTTCCAAATTCAAACCGAAGCCATAAAACGAAGCCTTGCCAAGTGAATTTATATCAGCTGGTATAACTACATATCAAGTCTGCGATACAAACTTATATAATATCAGAAAATTAACTACAAAATATAAAATACATAAATAGATAAATAATCTCACTATAATTCTGAAATTAGAGATCGGTTGAAGAAAGAGATGACACGCTCTCTTTTGCAGACAAATGATTTATCTATTGCTTAAACGTAAGCACAAAATCCTTCTCATGTGTCCAGACTCATTTTCTAAAGTGCTCATCATCATACTTAGTGATAGTAGGATTGTAATACACATCACTTGATACAACCTGAAGAATGTGATATCTGATGATCAATGTCAGAAAGAATTTCTCTCTCAACCACTGATCAAACATGCGCCTAGCCCATGCATTAACAGATTTTAAACGATCTATTCCACCATTCAATGCCTTAGAAAGCACATCCTCATCACGAGGTAACCATTCATCCTCTGTGTCATACTCTTCACAATCACTCTCGTTATCATCAGACAACTATGCTAAGATCTGCTCAGTTTCTTCAAAAGAAACATCATCACTTGTTTTAGAGAACAGAATGTAAATGATGGTTGTGAAGGGCCTGGATTCTGAGCCATTCTACTCAACAACAAAAGCACCATCAAATAAAGATCCATCTTGAAGTAAAGTATAAGGAAATTCATATTTGAAATTCGGGCAGTAAAGATAAGTCACTAAATCAGACAAAAGATCACCAAAGATCGACCAAAAGATCACCAAAGATCTGGCTAAACTCGCCCAAATATTACCAAAGATCGGTCAAAGATCTAAACTTTGCCCCAAAACTCGCTAAGATCGGCCAGAGATCCCTTAAAACCAAAGATAAGTAAAAATCTGCACCAAATGATAATAAATCAGCCAACAGACCCTCAGACTAAGGATCAGCTGGCAAATTCTTGCAGTAAAGGTCGCCAAGGTCCTATCAAACAAGTCCCATAGAAATGCAAGTATCAACGAAGAAGAAACTAAGAAATTTATGCCTCTCTCTCTGTCTAGTGTTTTTGTTAGATGACATATTGTGTTGGGCTTTAGTTGAAGTTCATGTTGGGGGAGCGCCGGGTGTTTATAGCCGTTAAGAAAGTCTATTGTTGCCATTGGATGGTCTTCTATGGTTTGGTAATTCTCTGTAAGTCTGTCGACACTAAAGTAAATTTTTAAAAGTCCAGGTAATATTTGTAGAATCAAGTTGTTGAATGCATCAACAGTGATGTTCTTTGGGGATAAAAAAGCTCTTTCTTTACAAAGGTCAGGGTTGCTAAGTATGTATTTGTTATAGAGGAAATTGATAGCATCGTTGATATCAATAGTTGTTTTGAATAATGTTAGTGGAATGTTTTGAAGTAAGTCGCCTTCACCAACAGCGTCGACAAAATCTATGAGCTTTATCAGTTGCATTTCTTATAGGTTCATTAAGATGTAAGACATCAAAATGATTCCATAGAGGAGAAAATCTAATGGATGCATTTATTGTTGCGGTCTTCCCTGCTTGTTTAACGATGGGAGCAATTTGTCTAAAGTCTCCGGCTGCAATGAATAATTTGCCTCCAAAGGGTAAAGATAGGTTCATTATTTTTTGAAGAAGTATGTCTACTGCCTCTATGACAACTCTATTTGCCATAGGGAATTCGTCCCATATAATAGCTGTTGCTTCTTTAATTAGCAATGCTCTTGGAGAATGTAAGTCAAGAAGTGAAAGAGAGAGTGTGCAGTTCGCCCACCAGTGTATAGTAATGATGCTAGTGCTGTTGTTGCACATGGAAGAATTATTTGGCCTAATCCTCGTATGTGAAGGGAAAAGGCATCGAGCACGTATGTCTTTCCAGTGCCTGCCTTACCATAAATGAATAATGGTCTAGGTTGATGGTTATTATGAAGTAGGTATTGCATATGGTTGTAGACTTGTGTTTGGTTTGTTTTCATGCTTTGTAGCATGATGAGGCTTTGGTAGAGTACTCGTGATGATGTGGGAACTTTGCGTGTTCGTTTTGGACTTCTTTGCATGGTATGCTGCAAATGGGCAAGCCGAATGTTGCGGTGTTGGTTGCATGTTGCAATAGAAAGTTGTTGATAGCAAGGAGAGCTTCGTTGCTTGCAATGGATTGATCTGCATGGTACTGATCAAGGAAGTCAGCTATCATTTGTTGTTGGAATGTTTGCCATAATTCCAAAGCTGGGCCGCCGTCGAGTATCAAGAGTGTAAAGAGGAATCGAAGTTGGGATGGAGTTTGTAGACACAATATTGCCTCTTCCATTGTCTTAATTGCTTCTGTTGCTGGTGCAATGAGGCCCATAGCTTGAGCAGTTTCTTGATAGGTTGTGTACTGCTGGCCATCATGTGTTTTTAGATCATCCCAAGATCGTGCTTCTTTGTGCAATAGAATGGTTCGTAGATAGAATGGTTCTCCAAGTTTCAGAAGCAGTACCCGAATTCTACAAATCAATTGGCCCCTTGATCGTTTATGTACGCCATTGCGTGTTGCACCTGGAAATTCTTGCTCAAGGTAATCAAATGGTTGTAATATGGTGTTTGATTTATAGGCAGTGAATGTAATCAATATAAGTCATGGTGTCAAACGCGGAGGTAAGTGGACGTAAAAAGTACCTATCCAGTGTGGAGATTCCAGTGTTTGTTGTAGACAACTTTTCGAATTGTGGTATATTTTGCCCTCTGAGATGTAGGGGAAGGCATTTCACTAATGGATGTTTTTCAGTCATGTGATACGACAAAATTCTCCATCCAGCTGGGATGATAAATAGCGTGCGGAGATGTAATCCTGGATTTCGGTTGTTTGATGAGATTGGCTTTTGTGATTTTGATCTGTGGGTTGAGGTATGTCAGTAGATGTATGTTGTGTTGTTAAAGTAGACGATGTATTATTGTCAATGTGAAAGCGAGTCGTATCAAAGCCCTTATAGATATATCCATAGAGATATGCAAATATGTGGATTGTTGATGCAACGTCTGCGTATACATGGCAATCCATTTCTTGTAGCAAGAATGGAATGTATGGGACGATGTTAACGTCTGCTCCTGTTCGTCTTCTATATTGAACGTAGCCCTTTTCATCAATGTATGTTGTTGGGTTTATTGGTTTCAGATATTGATAACAACATTTGTTATTATCTTTTAGACATCGTGTTGTGTGTCTATGGATCATATACTTTTCGATCTTTGCTCGAAGCACTGGATCTGTTGGTAATTCTGCAGAAATAAGTTGATCGATCATGTTAACTGGAATGTCGTATTCAAGCTTGACTACAATATGTCCTGTGGGAGGCCGCACTTTTGGAACTCGATGACATGCATCATATAAGATATTGGACCTAAGAATCTACGAATGATAGACTTAGTATATTGAACTCGCTCATGGCATGCGCGTACGACGATGATTGGTATATCTGATGCATTTTGTCCAGGTGCTAGTTTTGATTTTATTTCTGGCCATGCTGGATTTGTCGTCATTGTTATGAACAATGTTGGTTTTCCTTTTGCTCTGGCGAGTGCGAGGGCATTAGCTATTTGTACGGTGCACCATCATTTACATCCTAGAAAAGAAGCAGGTAGTACTTCACGGCGTGTTTCATCGTCTTCATCATCAATGAAATCTTCTTCCTGTTGTGTTAGGTTATGTCTATATCCTTCTGTTGCAATGTAATTATAGCGTTCTTCCTCGACTCTTGAGTACATGTCCACAAGGTACTCATTGCAAAGTCTACCTAATAGCAAGAAACGAGGTTTGTGCAATAATCTTGTTCGGTACCAATCTATTTGCGACATGCGATATTCGTTATATGGGGCCAGCCTGGAGTTCCATGTGGAAAGAATAGTGGATATTGAAGTGTTTCGTATGTGGGATCGATGATACTTATGAATACTGGCTTATGGTCGGTTTGCATCCAGATGGCTGCAGTCCTTGGTTTGATTGTGATGCTATTATTTGCATGCATGATGCCTGCGATTTCATCTGTTGCTATTGAATCTGCAAGCGTGAGTCACGACGTTGAAGAATTTCTCTTTACTTGAGGATCATCAAGCTGTTAAGGGTTTGGTGGCGGCAACCTAATAAACAGAGATTTTTTTGAAAATTTAACTCAAGTATATTATCTATTGTATCATTTATAGCAAAATAACATGCGTAACTTCAACTATTGGTAATATTTATAGATAGTTAGGTCATATAAGCACAAGTATCACTTTGTTTAATGTTGGATAATAACTCTATGTAGTAACTTTAAGAATCTAAATAAATGTTGGGATAATGTCTTAAAAATTAATAAATGTATATACATGTGAATCTAGGTTAATATTAGTATAATGCTTTAGATCCTATGGTAATCTTAAAAGAATATTGAAGAAGCTCGTGCAATCTAGAGGAATGTAGAAGGATGTAGAAACTCTAGAGGAGGATGCACAAAAAGGTATGTAGGTGAATCGTTAGGATTGGGTTTGCTCTATAGCAGAATGCTCATGGAAGCTATAGTTAAACAAATTTAAGCTATGTCGTGTAGTTATTCAAATGATGCGCATGTAGGAATTTTAGGAATTTGAATGAATGATGTATGAGAATGTTTGAAGCTAGGTGAATGGTAACATAGTGTTTTAGAATGTAGGTGAATCTTAAAGCAATATTTGAGGAACTTGTGTAGTCTATAGGAATTCAAAAGATATAATTAAAGAACTCAAACTGTCAAAGGCTAAAGCAAGCCTAGTATAACCTTTTAGAAGTAAAAGAATCCAAAGGAAATTTGAAGGAATCTATCGGAAATCAATTGAAGTGGATCTCTGGTAGTCTTTGACGATAGTTGTCCTCTATGGGGAACGTTTCATGCGATGTGGAAGAATATAGAAGACTATATGGAATTTTGAAGAGTGTAAAGGAATCTTGTGATAATATTGCAGAATGTAGGCGAATGCTACAAAGACTCTTTAGGAAGAATAGTATTTAGAAGGGTATTTTGAGATCTTTCAAACAAAAGACGTCTCAAACTGTCAATTTGAGACGTTTGAGGCTTAATTTACGACTCCGCATATTTTATTTGAGGGTTTTTAGCCTGTGAGAATATTATTCAAATTGTAATAGTATGGAAAACGACCAAAACAATGGAAAAAATAGCTGACTTTGGAACAGCGCTGCATCTGTGTTCAATCAAACAAAGTTTTCTGTATGAGCAACAATAGAGCTTGTTGGAAATTCAAGAATGAGTCATTCTCTTTGCCTATTTTTCCTCACATATATAAACGTTATAGGGTTTAGCAAGGGTGTAAAGGCATCTAGGTCAATATTTAATGTTAGATGTATTCTATAGGGTAATATTCATAGGATATATCATTAGTTTATATATGTATTCCAGAGGAGCATGCATGTAGAGGAATCTAGGTGGATAATTAAGATTGCATGTCGTTTATAGAGGAATGATCATGGAAGCCATAATCAAAGAAATTAAAGTTAAATGTAGGATTTTATTTATTTACATAACAGTGTCATGAGAATTGGACGATATAGATTAGTTAAAAATTAATATTTAGATGATATTTTAAGATCAGGTGAGGAATTTATAAGACTCTCATCGAAGGGGATACATGTGAATGTTTGAATCTAAGTGAATGTTACCACTATCTAGAAAATACAATTAAATAAATTAAAACTTTAGAAAGTAGGGCTATTCTACGATAAGGTTCTAAAATAAAAAGAACACAGGCAATTTTAAAAACCTCGGGGATCTAGGACGTGTGCAAGATTATCTAGGTGAACGCCTAACGTTATGTGTGTTTTACGGGGTGATATTTATAGGATGTAGAGGAGTCTAAGAGAATCTAAATTGAATCGTCGAAATCATAATTGTTATGACATTCGTTTCTACTGGAATTTACATTAATGTACACTAACAAACAATTTAATTACTGGAGTAGGTTAAGCAATGCTTAATTGACAAACAATTTGTACTTACCTTGGTTGCCCCCAGAATTCTGTATTGTTATCCATCTTTTCGATTTGTATTATATCCGTGTATTTACTGCACCAAGATTATGTATGATTTTCATGGTCGTTAGTTTATACCCATTTAAAGTTTAAAGTGTTGAATACGAACCTTGAACTATTTTGGCTTTGAATCGAATCAGAGGCTTGATTAGAGTCTTTGTTGTATAACTTGGTTGACTTCACTTGGGCAAAATTTATCTGTAGATTAGTCTCAATGTCATTTTTTTTTAAATTGGAGAATACCAAATAGAATACTAACCTTAGGTTGTTTCCTAATTCTGCCCTTTGAGAAGCGGTGGATTGCTTGGATGGACTATAATGATATCAATCAATGATAGATAAGTAGTTACGTGAAAATCTTACGAAATTTTTGTCCTACAGTGGTGCTAATAACCATTCAACTTTTAAAACGTGAGCATACGAAAATAGGATCAGATTCGAGCAAGTTTTTTCTTTTTTAAAAATGCATCTGATAGGAAGTATGACGTGATCGGAAGACGAGTTTAAAGACAAATTCGATGAGAAATGAAACACAACCATAGTTCTACGATGCTGAATTAAATTGGATACTAACCTTGAAAGGATGATGTTTGTCGTTTCTGTTTGATTTCGCTTGCTCTTTGATGCCTGGTGCGATTTTTTATATTGGCTGCATGGCAGGTAGATATCATTTTAATCCATATTATCTTATACATACTGTTGATTTGCAAATTAAAACATATACTTTCAAGGATCTATTGTGTAGCCTGATGGAATAGATCGAAGCTAGGCGTTATGTAAAGCATTTGCTGTATTTGTAACGAATTATATTTATTAAATCATTTGCTGTCTAGTTGAATAACACCAGAAATCCATGTCTAACCTGAGTTTTTTTTCGCATAATACGCTCGGATTCTTCTTGCTAACAGAAGTTTGAATGGACTGCAAACAGATCGATTGGGTAATAAACGACAGGGATGATGCAATCATAGTATTTTCTGGCCAAGTTAGTCATATATAGCAAGTCTCAAACTTAGAAACACGTCCTACTCTGATTTATGGGCATCAAAGCCCACTCAAAAGGCAGGACGTCAAATTGTGGAAGCCAAACACCTCTTTTCTGTTGCGCTTCTGGCTCATCTTGATGCCCTGTATCTGAGTGTAAGAAGACGTTACAAATTAGATGCATGCTTGCAAGCACTCGATATTACCTCTGAGATTAGAAGCCGTAGTTGCCATGGTCACATCCGGACTATCCTCTGTGGTTGCAGGCGGGAGTTTGACGCTGTATTGGCCATGCAAATTGGTATTGGATTGTTTTGAACCCAGAAAGCTCGACAAATATTTATATGCTCATTTTAGAAATAGCTTCTCAATTGGCTATTTTCGTTAGACATCATATGAACCGTAGCAATATCACTATTCTAACATATTACTGTAAGATTTGTTGAGACCTGTGGCTATGGGAACCATTGTCTGTATTTTGTAGGCACACTTACTCCAGATTCTGTTTGAGGTTTTGAATGTTGCAATTGTTATATGCAATGCTGAAAATTTCGGTTGTGAAATAACAGTTCAACAAGTTGATGTTAAAAACACAGAAATTTTTACAAATATGAGCCTTCCTGACTTTCCTAATCCTTGGCATACTACATTTTCTCTGTGTTGCATGGGAAATGAGCGAACTGAAATCTCTGTCATATCTAAGATTGTCTAATATGGATGAATCTTTGATATTTAACTACGATGAACGGATGAACGGATTTGTCGGGTTTGTCGGATGAACGGAAGCGACAGCGGCTAGGGCGTTGGCGGAGGTGAGGCTACCGCCGCTTCACCTTGCTTCCGGATTAGCAGCGAGGCATGAAGCAAAGATGTGGAGTTGGATGCCAGGCCATGATGCTTTCTAACCGCAAGATTGATTATCATAGATTTTTCCAGGGATGTAGTCTGTAGGCGATCTTCAATTTTGGTTCAGTCTTGGTTGCATTTCCCACTCTTTCCTTGTAGTTCTCGAATGATTCCTTTGAGGCTGGGTCGACCTGGGATGGATGGGATTTATGCAGGCTAATTGGATCAAACTGAAGCAGGCTCATGTTCCGATTTAGTACGGGGTAAGCTTCATCTGAAGAGGTAAAGTCTTGCAGTTTTGTGAAGTATCTTGGATTTACTCTTACCCTTTCTTGCTGGCGGAAAGACAAAAGGTGTATTAAGATAGATAGATAGATCAGGTACTCAGGCACTTTTGGGACTTTCTAGTTTTTATGCAAATAAATTGCTAGATTTGATTTGAATAGAATAGCCGAGCTAGGGATGTGATGTAGGCAGGAAGATTACACATCTTGCACCGGGCTTTTTGAGGGAGGAGTCTGGCGGCTGGGCATATTTTTTGTCTAGCCAGCTTCAATTGGATTGCCTACCCCGACAATGCAGCATTTTATTTGATGCAATTCACAGGTGATGAGACCAGAATCCATGAAGCGGTGGCATCTTCTATGAGCAGAGTGGCAGGCTGCTCTTCTTCTCTTCTTACACTGATTTGTTTCTTTATTTCACTTCTTTGTATCTCGGTAAGAGTAAAATGTGCAGTGACAGCTGGTGGTATAGCCGGTCTTCTATGCTACTTCAAAAGTAGTATACAGGTAGATTGGTGGTAGTTGCCATGATTAACAAGATGGGATGTGCTTATTTATCAAGGATGTATGGGCTCCTTGATGGGACAATGGAAGTGGAAGACTCCCTTACAGGGTGACCCTTTCAGTGGAGATTGCCGAGCTAGGGGGCTATACATGAGCTTCTATATCCTGCACCAGGCTTTTAGGGGAGGAGTCTGGCGGCTGGGCTTGTACTAAGCCTAGTCAGCTTTAGGCTATCTGTGACCCCGACAATGCAGCACTCTACTATGCACCTCAGACACAACATTTTGAGAATCAGGTTTCCTTAACCATTGTTAGCTATCTTATACTTCTTTTGTTTTGATGTTACTCATTTGAATAAGTTTCAGTTCATAGAGGATGAAGAGGTTGAGGTTACTCCTGTAGTAATCCTATGTGAAGTTTGAAACATTGTACTCTGTACTTTTTATTATATAAAATATAAAAACTTCCTTTTCTCCAAAATAAGAAGAAGGGATATTTAACTACGAATGTTTAGAATTTACAACATAGCAAAGTACATTCACCGATATATTGACCAATAGATCTGTAAAGCCATTGAATCACAAAGACTTGAATAACAATAAACAGTTTTCCTGTACATTTGATTCGGCAAGAGCTGCATGTAGTACTCAACATATTGTATTACCATGCTCAAACTCACGAAGCGTAATATTCAGAACAAATTTATGTGAACTCCCATGGTAAGAGGTCCTCCAGTGCCAGATGTGGGCTGAGAGGGTATGCGCATATGAGGTTCACCCCACCACCTGCTACAGGGCTTGAAATGTAAGCTGGCTGGGCAACGTGCTGCTAATGGGCCTGTATATAGGCTGGCTGAGCTTCCCATTGTCCCGGAGCTATATTTATGATGATTTGGTATTTTGGCTATGTTCTTCGCTTCTGTTGCTCATGTTGCATTAGGTTGTCATTGTCTTAGCACTGTGCTCACGTAGGATTTTCCGTCTGTGTTTGTGCTTACCGAAGATTTGCAGAGTATTTCCATGCATGCAGCGGCAGCCAGGGATCCCCACTTAGTCACGAGGACTAACCCCAGTGAGTGCATATGTGCAGTGAATGAGCAAGGCGGTGGTCAAGCTAACGGTAGCAGTGCAGTTGTGGCTCGTGGTTGAGCGAGAAGATTCTAGGGTTGAATTGCTAGAGTTGGATGTTATCTCTATCGAGAATGTTGATTTATTGGATGTTGACCTTACCTGATTATATTGAGTTTATAAACATTTGTTCATTGAATTTGGAGTAAGTAAGTTCAATTGAAAGGAAGATTTAATTCTTCACCAGTATTATCAACCTAGAATTATAGAAGTTTGACAAGATCCCGAGTTGCCAGGAGGGTCAACTCGGCAGGCTCGTCAAAGTTAAGAGTCTTTTGCAGTAGTAGACTGTAAAAAGATTAATGAATTTGCCTCAACGTTGCATTTCTTATGAGAACGGTCAGCAAAAAAGAAAACAAACTTGGTTAGTTTCAATACAATATTCTATATTTGGAGAGCTGCACACACTTAAAGTATTCTTTATTAATTCTCGTGTTTTGATGTCGTCAACGTCACTTGCATGTGGTATCTCTCACCTTCTTTATTTCTTTTTCATGTTCTCACATATCACAGTCCAAACAACATCTTCATTATGCTACAGACATGTACTCAGGCGGCTCCATACAGGCAAGATATCAAAGGACGCCTTCAATTTCGTCTCTTTGGAGCTTATTCTCTGAAGTCATAATATTATTCTACTCACCCAACATATATTGCTTAGCAGCTTGCCTGATGCGATTTACAGAACCACTTTGTTATCAGGATATATTATAGCTCTTGCTTTTTACCAATCAGCCAATGCCTGGATGAAGTTGAGTACTGTATTGACTAAACAAACATACGCATTAAACAGAAGAACTTCCAATTCTTGATCACATATTTGTAAACAATTGTACTGACGAGATATCATATGCAGCAAACAATGATGGCAGAATTCAGTACACTATGCAGGCAACAACATGTACTCAGGCATCTCCACACAGGGAAGATATCAAAGGATGCCTTCAATTTCGTCTCTTTGGAGCTTATTCTCTGAAGCCATAATATTATTCTACTCACCCAATATGTATTGGTTAGCACCTTGCCTGATTCAATTTACACAACCACTTTGTCATCAGCATATATTATAGCTCTTGCTTTTTACCAATCCGCCAATGCCTGGATGAAGTTGAGTACTGTATTGACTAAACAAACATATGCATTAAACAAAAGAATTTCCAATTCTTGATCACATATTTGTAAGCAATTGTACTGACGAGATATCATATTGTACAATGATGGCAGAATTCAGCACGCTATGCAGGCAACAACAGTGGCATACAACTATCGCATCGATCCGAGACATCGGATCGCCATTCTAGAATGGGACGAGCATGCATGTCATGCCCGTTTTTGGTTGGGAGTTCGCTATTTCAGCGTTTTAGATCCACGCCTCATCGGGCGCTTTCCTCTTATCTCAAAGAGCACCTTATTCTCTTTGAATTGTTTCCAGGCAGGGGAGGGGCTTCTTCCTGCCTGGTTTAGCCAATTTGGCGTATCTTTCTTGCTATCATTTACCGGCCTTTAGCCTTCGCCCCGTGACCTTCGGCCCTCGATCCTAGTTTGTAAGGAAGTTCTCGGTAGTCTCCGGGTTTGTTGGTTTTTGCGAGTCCCATTCTAGAATCGCATCGATCCCGAGACATCGATCGCCATTCTAGAATGGGACGAGCATGCATGTCATGCATGCATGCGGGTGGCGATGTCCGCTTTTTGATTGGGAGTTCGCTATTTTCAGCGCCAAGCCGCATCCACGTCTCATCGGCGCTTTCCTCTTCTCTCAGAAGACCTTATTCTCTTTGAACCCACCCTCCCCTTTTTTGTTTATTATATTTTGTACAAGTTCTGTTTATCATGTTTTTCCACCCGCTGGGTGATGCTTTTTTTCCACCCGCTGGGTGATGCTATTCTCTGGTATGTTTCTCGTTTGTTGTGTTGGTGATGTGTAGGTACATGTTGGCGAGCGACATCTGTTTCGACTTCTCCATGCGGGGGTTTTTGGGAGCGATTCTATGCCTTACGTTTGTCTAAGCCCCTTGCCGAAGGCTTATCACTAGGGTTTTTCCTCGAAAACCCGAAAGGGCAGGGTTTTTTAATCCCGGTGATAAGCTTTCGGCAGGTACATCAACCACTCATCTATTAGCATTGTACTTGTTTTGGGGTCGAAATGATATAATTGGATTTTCCCTTGATTTTTCATGGGTAGTACGCATGTGTGCGGCTACCCACTGTCCACCATTGTAGAAAATCTGCTGAGATGAATGAGAAGCCTACGGGCGGTTTGTTGGTTTCTTGCGAGTCCCATTCTAGAATGTCTAACAGACTCTATGTAAACAATCATGCAGAGAGTCAGCTACAGTTTACAAGACAAATAGGCGTATACGATCATAATCGACAAACATTATCTATTAAGAGTAATCACATTATTCATTCTATCAAAGTACTCATACAACTACTTTTAACAAAATAGTTACAAACCTTTTACATGTCTTATGTTGCCTATTCAAGATTTCGTATTTGCTCTAGCAAGATTTTACATTCTGCACTCCAATTTACTGGAAGCACTTCTCGAATTGTTGTCCTACGTCTTTTCTGATCCATGTATAGTGTCTCGACTACACTCAATTGAAATAGCTTCGGTATCCAGGTTGCCTTCCTTAATTCAGCCCGGTACATTTTGTCATCGACATCCTGCAAAAAAGTACCACGAATTTATGAGATTAGTTTGAACGAAAGTAGAATTGCCAAGATTGCATACCTGAGATCTAACTTCATATAGATCATCTGCGGTATGGCCCAAGATCTCTTCGGCTTCTTCATTGAATGCAGTCACTGATATTTCTGCAGTCCAATCTGCTAACTTCGCAAATAACGCATATCTATAATACAGCAAAATGTTATGTTTAACAAATCATAATCATTTCAGAAGCTTCAATTTACCTTTTATAGGCCGAAACAATTCGCTGGCAAGTCTGATACCAATGGGCTTCACTTTGTTTAATCACCTTCTTTGCACACATTTCACAAGCTTCATACCATAGGGATTGATCCGGATCAATATAACTGATCGATGCATTCACATTGAAGTATGTGGGCTTTATACAAAGCAACCAATTTTAACTCAGCAAACAGCATCTACTATTGCATCAAACAACTAAAATCAATGACCTTTGTACCTTTTCACTGTTCTAGGATCCAATGTGACGTGATGACGAGGCAATCCAACACCAACAGGTGTACATATTGCATTTTTCCCATGATTATTATACCTGCAGGTAACATCAATAATCACATTATGAGGTCACCTCTGTGACTATAGAAAATCCCTTACCACAATTGTAAACGTTCAGCCATTGAATTGTCTGGGTTTATTTCCATTGTCGTATCATTCGTAGTAGACAATGATAGACCTGTTAATTACAGTTGCATTATAAATCTCTTTTTGTCATAACATAGATAATTATAGATTAAATACAAACCTAAAATTTCAGTTACTCGAACCGCTGTCAGTGAAATTACAGGAGCCTCATCAAGTAGCCGTAATAATGATTCGCCTTCACTTAATGCAAGATTCTTCCACAAACTAGCTCTCACACTTCTATTACTGAATATAGAATCATATCTTTCAATTCCATGTCATTTAAGATACACAAAATACAATGAACCTACATATACCTTTCATCTTCAATAGTGATCTCACCTTTAGCAACCTCTTCATTATCTGACTTTTTCCGGATGCTTACTCCATTGGATACACTACGCACAATTCCCACAACATCTGCATATGCAAAGTAGATTATTTTCTAATTGTCTACACGTATATTATATATCTATTGTCACATTCACACAATGTGAATCCATACCAATCAGTGTCCGTCTGCCTATATATCCTGCTAACTATTGGAACAAAATGGTACTGGGCTAGAGTCTGGACTGCTTATCATGGATTGGAGAAGTGATAGCAGCTCTGGACTCACTGTATGTGTAAACACTCTTATCTTTTGAATACAATACAGATCATTCTTGCCTTCAAAAAAAAAAAAAAAAAAAAAAAAATTGTAGCCTGCTTCAGTACTTCCACAAACTGCAGCATCCTCATCTTTAGTTTCCTTTACAAACGAACCACTATTGAGGATCACTTCATAGTCATTCTTCAATCTCGAGTATTTCTTGTTGGCAGGATTCATCTTCCCTCTTGAAATGTAATAAGTCTGTACATCCATTCAACAATACTAAGAACCAATTACAAATGCAATTTAAAATAATATACGACACTCTCTCTTACCCGGCCGACTTCAAATGCATCAAAAAACATAGTTGCTGCATCGTCAAACATACAAGCCTGAATTTCTGTATTCTGCAATAAAGTGAAGACTTGTTCATAATTCCTAAACCCTCACACACATAGCTTCCAAACACTAATACCAACAACATACAGCATCATCAATCAGCTCAATATGGAAAACATGCCCTGGACCACGAGCATTTGTATACGATCTTAGCACCCCCTTTCTTGTTACATGCCCTTTGATTGTCCAACCCAGATTTGCTATAGGTAAAATTCGTCCACTGATCAAAGCTTCAGGTCTTCCCTTTGCATGTCCAGCCCGTTCTCTTCTGCCTACAACTTAATTCAAACAAAAGATATCCAATCAACATGACTCTTACTTTCACATCGATACAGCTCGAATTCTAAACCTTGCTTTCCCCCTTTCTCTGCCACACATCTTTTCAATTCGAAATTCTTCTGTTCTCTCTTCACCTCTAACTCTCCACTCTCCTGCTTGCTCACACCTAATTTACTCCGACTTTAGTTAAACGGCGGAAAAAAACCACAACTGACCACAAGAGCGCCCTTTCTTCAGGCCCCCGTCCTACCTGCCGCTCCGTCTCCCGCTGATTCCATCCACTTCAAACCCCCCTTCCCCAAGCCCACCGCTCCGTTCCTAAGCTCGACGCATCGCCAGAAAACATCCCCGGAAAAGCAACCTGAAAACCATAGATAATTCCAATTTTTTTTTCTAGTAATCTTATATTTTGTTAGATATTTACACTAAATTTCTTTTGTCTAGCACTTTATTCTTTTAGAGAGGCATTCATGCCACTTAGAATTTCTATACAATTACCTAGAATATATTTTCACCCACCATATAGTGATTGGGAAGAGTTTATCAGTGTACCTTATAGGTCCATGCATAATGATCAACATGGAAGTATGACATATTCAACAAAACTTAAACTTATTCAGATTTAATAGATAGCACTTCAAGGACTCCATTATAAGAATCTATATATATTATTTAATTTTTCTTAATTGTTATAATTTTTATGAGTTTTAATTATATAAGTTTATCTTTAAGTTAAGGCCTTAATGATTATAAAAATTCAAAATTACTTTTCAGACTAATTATCACTTGAACTTATTTAGAATTCGACATTTCTAGAATATAAAATTTTAATTTTTAGTGATTTCACAAATTTAAAATTCGGCAATCCTGATAATTTGCAAATGAAATCCGATGGTTCGATAAACGATTGACTTAAAACTATTATGAAAAATTTCTCAATTTACAAACTTTTATACTTTTAAAAACACGTAAGAAAGTTTTTAGGTCGAAATCAATTAAATTATAAAGTTAATATTTTAGTAATGACTATTGAATAATTTATTATTAATGAAACAAAATATATTGAAACTTAATCAATAATAAATTATTCAATGTATTTATAGATAAACATATTCATTTAATTAATTCCAAATCTAAAACTTTCTTTACCTATTCTGAAAAAATAACATTTCAATTATATAGCATTTATTTTAAATAATATTGTTGATCTTATTATGATATCCTTGAAGTATATATCTATTAGATTTGAATAAGTCTAAATTTTGTTAAATATGCCATACTTTCGAAGTTGTGTCATTTGTTTGTGTCTTTTTTGAAAGAATGATCAAGTAATTGTATTTTCTTTAGGGAGTATATATTAGGAGTACTTAGATGCCTTCAATTAATCTTTTCCATTTTTGTATGGTTTGTCTTAAATGCCACGCATCAAATGGTATGACATGTCATAATAACATGTGATTTGTATCCGCTTTTTTTCTTAAACCTCCTTCAAATTTCTTGCCTAACTTGTACTTCCTTTATTACATATCAATTTCAAATCTAAAATACCATAACCTATAGAGTTAGTAATGTATATCGTAATGGACTGTCTGCCCTAAAAACACCTTTCAAACATATTTTCTCAGATTTGACAATAAATACAGTGATTGCAAACCTTATTGGATCACATCCCAGAAGGGGCAAAGCAGGGGGGGGCCGGCGAGGGGTGGCCCGAGAAATGAGCAACAGAGCAACAGAATAATAGAGCAGCAACGACCATTGTGTGTGTGGCAAGGCAGAAGTTAGGACAGGGGAGAAATAAGGTATTCCTAATTTCGTTTCTTAGACTCTTTTCTTTCAATTTTGAATCTTAGCCAAAGCTCAAAAGCTTCAATTTCGAATTCTAACCACTTGTTGTATTAAGATCTCATGTCTCTTTCTGTGTCTAGAAAGGAGAACCCTTATTAAGTCCATGGCTGCTATAAATTAAGGTTTATATCAATAATTTTCTTACGTTGCAAACACGTGTTTGAACACTGCTTGACTCATAGCCATACTGCACATGGTCAGTTGCATTTACAGGTTTATTTTCCTCTAAGCGATTGACTTAAAACTATTATGAAAAATTTCTCAATTTATAAACTTTTATACTTTTAAAAACACGTTTAAGAAAGTTTTTAGATCGAAATCAATTAAATTATAAAGTTAATATTTTAGTAATAACTATTGAATAATTTATTATTAATGAAACAAAATATATTGAAACTTAATCAATAATAAATTATTCAATGTATTTACAGATAAACATAATCATTTAATTAATTCCAAATCTAAAACTTTCTTTACCTATTCTGAAAAAATAACATTTCAATTATATAGCATTTATTTTAGATAATTCTAAATAAATCAAAGTGAAAATTAATTTAGAAAGCAATTTTATATTTTGGTAACCTTCATACTTTTAATCTAGAGATAAACAAAACAAATGATTAAAATCAATAAGAGTTAAAAATACTGTTGATCTTATTATGACATCCTTGAAGTATATATCTATTAGATTTGAATAAGTCTAAATTTTGTTAAATATACCATAAGTGAGTGCTCATTGTTTTAAGCATATAAGTCTGGTTTTTGACAAAAACGTCATTTCACACAACTTATTGATGGAACTTGAGGAGGATCAATTTAGTGACATTTTTTAAGCCTACTTTATGAAGGTGGAGACTATACTTGAACATGGACTAAAGCTTAGCTTTGAAAATATATATGTCTATATGTTTCATCTATTGAGAGAATATGCAAGCTTCTTAAGATTTAAGCCACAAGTGCCTCCGAGAGGTCTACTTGTGAAACCACATATAATAATGTCCACGTTCTCCTTAAACGTTTTTGCTTCTTTTCACTTTTAACATATATGCATCATTATGGCATGCATGGTGGGTGTCATGCATGTCATCGGACTCGATGGATTTATGGTTGGAAGAGCGTCTTCAGTAGTTCAAACAAAGGATATAAAGCCCCAAGAAAGGTCTTCTATGAATGCACAGCTTTATCTTGGTAACTTTCCAGGGTCGAAATGCAAGTTGTCAGCACACAAACCATTTGAGGAGCCAACTGATTTATTCCATATTTTTTGGGACATCCCAAATTGGTTAAATGGGTTAGCGCATGAAAAACAGCAGGTGTGACTTCTGGATTAGCAAGGGTTAGTGGGGATTAGTTGTACTAGCACTACAAAAATTAGAGAGGGAAATAGCTTCAAGTCCCCAAAGGTAGGTATAAAGTCACAAACACTAGGTACACTGCAGCCACTATCAGTTAAAAGTTGTTCTGGAGGTTCATCTTAATATAGTAAAGGAAACAGTTGGTTCAAAATCTCTGGGATGGTATTCCTAAATTTTCTAGGCGGTTGGCCTCATCAAAAACAACTCCAACTAAACTGGGGCATAGGATTTTTTTTTTTGTATAAGGAGAGAAGCTACAATAAGGCTCTCCATGAATGGTAAAGGATTCTCAAAGCCCTGGTGCAATAACTCAACTCCATTCAAGCATAATTCCTTCTCCATGACTGTTGCCATTAGTAGATAATGCTAGACAGCAATTTCAGGCTCAGAAAATTGCATATATTTCGTCCAAACCACTGCCGCTTATCAAAAGCCCAAAAAGTCTGAGGTCCTCAAGGAAAGAAAGGAACCGCATTCGTGAACATGTAAAGAAAGAAGCTGTTGAACGAGCCCGTAGGACTCAAAGTCCTTCCATCAGTACATTGGCACATCCTAGCGCTGCTGCTTCAACACACAAATCAGGTAATTTTAATTTTCAAAATGTCTAAACAATCTGTGAGAAGCATATGAAAGTGACTGGGAAAATGTAGCAATCTAATTATGTTACAGTGTTTTTAGCAAGGAGTATATTGCATACTAATTCACAGAATTGGGTAGATGCGTCATCCAGTTGATTTGGTCTTCATGGAGATAGATTGCTTCCATGGTTGAAATCCCCTAAATCTTTATCGTCGGGAAGCATCTCACATTCGAGTTGGATCAACCAGTAGATCTATGGATTGGATTCATAGCATGCAGTGCAAGACTGGAGGTTGAGGAGCCACGGAAAAGATGGGCCTGTAGCAACTACAACTTGTGATCCTCCACCGATTACAGATGCCCCTGCCGCTGCCCATCCCACTGCCATAACCGAAGGGCATTGTATAGCTATCCACCTTCCACTTATTTGCCAAAGAAATCCCAAACAATCTCTATCATCTAAGAAATCCTAAACAATATCTGCCGTCTAATTATTACAAAGTGTTCGCAAAAAACGGGAGGTCTAAATTACTGTCAAATTCCGTCCCTTCAATTTTCGTGTAATCTTCTTCGCCACTTGCAGAGCGGCACCACTTTTGCTCTGTTTCAAGCCGCTCTTCAAAACGACCTTCAAGGAGACTGTCGGAACAAAGGAGCTCTGTTTTGGCAGCACTGTACTCGGCTTGGTTGAAGGACTCAAAGCGGAGAGCCAGCAATAGGTACCTGGCTTGGTTAAAGAACTTGGAGCATGGCTATGGTGTCAGAAAGTCGGGAAAGGGGCTTCCAGAGTTTCCTTAGTGTAGCCTTTGGTGATACGTCTTTCAAAAATGCACAAGATTTTGCCTTATTCCGGCTGGAAGAGGATTCTGAGACCTTGATTTCGAGACCTTGATTCGAATTTGCTTCAGAACAGAGGTCGCTGGAACAGATGATTTCAAGAACTAGTCTTCATTTTCGTAATTTTGACCTCCCTATTTATTACGTCCCGTGCCTCGAGCCCCTATGGGGCGGAATGCCTCCCCTGCCATTAATTACGTAGTCCAAAAACTCTAACTAATCCCAGACAATCGCAACCGCATATTTAGAATATTTTATGGGATATTATATTCAAATTAAATCAAGGCCTTCTATATGTCACTCCACCCTCCAACAAGAGGATTGCCCCCTAGAACATTATAAACATTGATGACGTGGCTATGACATAGAGGCCACGTATTGTACGTAATCCCAGTTGGTGTGATATTACGCACGGAAAAATCTCCCCCTCGGGTTTTCCAAATACTAATCTGCGAGGCGGTGCCGCCGGCGCACGAGCGCTGGTGGCGCTGCCTCGCAGATTATTTTCCTGAAAAACCTCGGGGGAGATTTTCCTTGTACGTTATTCACACGTACACGACATTACACACTTTTTAAAGTGATGTCAAAGACATGTTCTATTATATACGCATGTATCCGGTTGTAGGGTTTAAGAAGAATTTCTAGGGTTTATAGCGATGCCGGGCGCCATGTTTTACGATTTAAATCTCAACTTAGAAGGTTTGCAGGAGCAGTGCAAGAGAGAAATTGTGTCTGGGGCCATGGAATTAGGCTATGTGAGCATTGCAGTAAGTCACATGGTTACGAGAATAATGGCAGACTCCGATAGATGCAGGATACAACCTCTAGCTTTGAAGGACCTGCTAGCAGCAACTCCTGCAATGGCTGATTCTGCAAGGTTTCATAGGGAGGTCTTAGGAGTGCCCATAGGCGTGCCATTTAGGCAATATAGTAGGATGACAGTTGTGGTAGAAGATGCTGTGCAGGCAAGCGCATTGAATTCTGCAAATCCTGTGCTTCAGACTTACGATCTCATCGCTGTACAGCCCACAAACCAAAAATTGTTCATTCAGGCATGCAATGACATGGAGGTAGGGAAATTTGATCTAGAGTCTTATTCAAATTACTTTCTTTGAGCTCCCCATATTGGCTATTGCGTTTGATCTGAAAATTTTACATCATGTCTTAGCCTTAAACTTGGCATTGTTACTTCACGGATAAATGGTCGATTTCTCATCCTGCTGTACTTGATTATATAGGTGGATATTGTTTCATTTGACTTCAGTCAGAAACTACCTTTCCGGATAAAGTCTTCAATGGTGAAGACTGCAATGGAGGTACATAATAGCACAAAGTTGTGGATTTCATTGTTTAATATTTCACCCAAAGTATTTGAGTTTTGCAGCGTGGAATCTTCTTTGAGATTAACTACGCAGCTGCTGTCTTTGATACCAGAGCACGGAAGGATTTATTTTCTAATGCTCAAGTATGTATCTCACTCATTTCTACTTTCAGATGTCAAACGTTTTCTGTATCTCCCCATTTTCTATTAGTATGATATTTTTAAAATTCAAAAGGTTTCATGAAACCATCAGCAATTTGATGTTTGGTAGAGCAGTAAGATAGAGAGAGATAGCCATTTTCGAGCTGCTCTTTGACAAACCACAGCTTAACATCCATATGTTTTATACACAGTACATCTTGTAGCCTTTTGCATGAGCTATTGCTCCACTGTTATCACAGTAGATAGCTGCAGTTTTGAGCAGAAAGCCACCATCTTTATATAAATGCGCCAACCACCTCATCTCTTGAACTGTGTAACTATGAGTTCAGCCTCAGTGGTACTAATACTGTTTGTCTTCTGCTTTTAGAGCCTTGACTGATAGGCCTTAAAAGTGTTAGGAATATTCTATATTCCCACTATTCTGATGACTGTATGCATGCCTATGCTGACTCGCTATGCTGCTGATATGGCACAACTATATGATGCCACCATAGTCGCGCTCCATTAGGATATTTTTCAATATCTCGGGCTCGTAAGACTTGTTTACATCTTTCATTCTATCTCCATTAGCTTGGGTTTATCCTAGACTATCACGGTATCAGAGCAGCTTATGGTCCTTTTTTGCCTCACAGAAATTTCACGTCCAAGTACAAAGGTAAATGATTAGTCCTAACAGGTTGGATCAGATTGAAACGTCTTGGATCTCGGCCTATATCTGTTTCTATCAGAGGTCTCTGTGCTGAGATCTTGGAGTTATTGCAAGGTTATTGGCTGTTTAATGCAGCTGTATACTTTCCAGTATTGGTCAAGATTCGTCTAATTCATTCTTCACTTGACTGGCTGGCCACTCGATCTTGGTCTTAATCTCATAATTCAGCATTTATCTTTGATCGCGGAAGCTGAAATTGTCCCTGATATTCTGTTCTTGCAAGTTCTTCAAGTCCTTATCCTGTATATAATAGCAGTTCATTAATGTATTTCACCCATTCAGTATTGGATAAACTCACTTTACATGGTGAGATGCCTTTGAAACCAATCTCAATTTTCGAAATTTGGGATAAGTTTTGGCTGAAGATTGGGATCCTAAAACCAAAGATGAGTTCATGAAAATTTTCTGGCTCTGAATCATATGAGGACCTGTGTTTCCACTGATTCTGTCAGGAATATTCAAGAGTTTAAATCTTTTACACAAGCAATAAAATTCTTCCAGGCTACTTGTGTTAGAAAAGGTCCAATTCAGAGGAATGCGTAGAAGGAAAGATAAATAATCTCAAGTTAGATGATTGTGTCAATATGCAAGATTATTTGCAACATCATAAATATTTTGGAGGGTATTATTGCATGAGGTACTATGGCAGATATCAATATATATGTATGCGCTGCAAGGTTTATACAAGGAATATCTGATCACTATAAGCTGAAGAAAACTATCAAGGTTACTTTTCATCAGTTACAGAAACAATTGCTGGATGGTGAGAGAGATAAAAAGAAGCATCTTAATGTTGAAACAGCCAATTATCCCAAGGTTGAATCTTCTCCTTCTGATTCTATTTCCCCTGGTTTTTAAAGTGATATAGATTCCAGAACTTCACATACGTGCTGGCATTGTGGTAAGAAAGGACACTTCAAGAAGGATCTCAGGAAGTTCCAACAAATATTTGCTGAGTTTCTTAAGCTGAAAGCTAGGAAGCACACAAACGCTGGCATTTGTATCAGCTTGATTGCATATCAGCTTTTCTCAATGGGGATTTGGAGGAACTGATAAACATGCAGCAGCCAGCTGATTTAACTGCAAATATGCAGTTGGGTGATCACTGTTATTGTAGAAGAGTCACAAAGGTTGCATAATCATTTTGGACCAGGGAATGTAGTTGTCATAACTGATGCATGGAATCGAGCCTCTTTTATTACAGAAAAGGGTTGTGAAGCACAGTAAAAAAAATTAGATTATCTAGGATTTGAAAGCACGCATTTCAAAGCTTAAATCAGTCTGAATACAGTAGTGAGTACTGTGTCCTAAATGCAACATAGTAAGTGTCTGTGCATAAAGGCTTTAACACTAGGTAGAAACAATTGACTCATCGGTAACACATTTTTGGAGATCTTTCTTTGTCCGATCTTCCCTTCTCCTTTAGCATATTGTATGGTCAACTTTTAAGATATCTGAGGTATTTGGCCTTTGACAATGCTTTTCCTTTTTCATATATTTCTGAACAATTGCCAGATGTTGATAGGCATTACTCGTGGAAAGAACATCATTGTAAGCAGTGGTGCTAGGGCGGCGATGGAGCTTCGAGGTCCAAATGATGTTGCTAATATGAGCACACTGTTTGGGCTCTCCATTGAGCAAGCAAGGGTGGCACTATCGCAAAGTTGCAAGTACTTGTTTTAATGCCCTTGCATTTATTTTGTACTGTCTGAATCATGTATACTTATTCTGGTAATTGCAGGTCAGCATTACTCCATGGCATTGCTCGCAAGAAAACTTTCAAAGCAGCTATTCTTATTGAGAAGCTACAACCAGATAAGGATTCAACAAATGAAAAGTCACTCTTTGATGTCCCAGAGGGTTGGGATCCACTTTCAACTGGTGCTGCTGATTGTTTTCTTCCTATCACATCAGAAGACTCTAAGAAACAACAGGCTACAGCAGGTCGCCTTCTCACCCCACCAGCCTCTGATGCAGATAACATTGCAGGTGCAAAACCATGTCCAGCGGAGAGTGACTTATTTATTCCTTTGAGAAATGATACTGTTCTTTTCAACACGGGGACTAAAGGCAAGAACAACAGCAGAAATAAGGTCATGGACAATAACACAAATAAGCTGGAAAACGGAGATATAAAGAAGCGGAAACGACAGAATAAGAAGTCTAGATGATTGCCAGATGTGCTTTTGTGGGATTGTCAAAGCTGTCACTAAATATCTAAGCAGTTGCAAACGACAATAAATCTTTATGCTGATTCAAAAAATTTCCAGATTTGCCTAGGCGATGTAGGGTGAACAGGTTCAGGGTTTCATGTGGAGTCAAATTGAATGCATGATAATCCTTATTATGTTGAGAAATGCGGTTTAAATCTGATATTCCATCAATATAATGCATGAAACATTCCCTTTCTAGGTGTGTTAATAGTATGTAAAGACATGGTAACAGATGTGGAGATCCATTTCTGGCAAGCATCCTAAACCTTGTGTGGTATTACAGTATTTTTCAAGTCCAGTGGTGTCATATTTTGTTCCAAATTCCAAGCGACAAAAGAAGATGGGCTATCTGGCTGATGCAATTCTCGGTTCCAAGAGACAAATGGAAATGGGCTATCTGGCTGACGCAATTCTCGCTGCCCAGCAACCGAGGAGCTGGAATGGTGCTCCTAATGTCCATTCCACATATGTCATCATACCCAAACAAAATGCAGACTTTATCCCTAACATATGATTGTAATACCGGGGATAAGGGGGCAGCCTAAATGTATGTTATTGTTTAAGAAAGTTTGTGGTTTAGAGCTAAACATGTGTCAGTGTCTACAATTTTAGGTAGGATATTGCCTTTCGGAAGTTCACACGTGTGTCTTCTAGAAGTTTAGTTAGTAGGTTTAGAACCTCGAGCATGTCCAAGTGGCTTTAGCAGCATTTGGATGCTTCTGGATTCTACTTGGCATCGTATAAAAGAGAGGCATCAGCAGGGCTGTTCAAATTTAGATACATGCTTATATACTAGCATCCGATATTTGCATTTGCTGGGAAAAGTTTTGTGTGCAAGATTACTTCCAGATCCAATTCGAAGACACAAAGGGGCTTTTGGAGTAAAGAGTATCAGGTGAGGATTAAGGAATTAGATCAAGAAATTTTAAGGCATACCCTGGTTTGAAGAAGAGGTTAAAGGCGTTCAGATTTTAAGGTGCAAGCAACTTCAGTTTATCAGGCGAGGATTAAGGAATCAGATCAAGAAATGTTAAAACATACCCTGGTTTGTACAGGAGGATAAAGGCGTTCAAATTTTAAAGATCTATGAGCTTAATGCATGTGAGTCAATTTTCTCCAGAGCATCTGCATGGAGCAGCGATATAAGGAACTTACACCGGCCAGGTTTTCGAGCAGCATAAATCAAATTGTGGTTGTCTGCAAAGGTGCATTCATTTACTGCCCATATTAGTGATCATGTTGCCATAGGTAAGAATTGCTCTTTTTTAAAATGAAGCATATGAGGATGCAGGTATGGTTTGGTATGATGTTTCTCTATAGCAGCTAGCTTTTAGAGCAATTAGTTTGTCATAAATGCTGCCATTAAAAAACCTGCTACTTTGGTCTATTCACTATTACGGTATCTCGGACTATGAAATGGTAGACCGTAATATATTCACAAGCATCTAGTGAAGACACAGACTTGAGGCTCGGTGCAAATGCCATGTGGAGTACACATATGAAGACTGTTTCCTATCAAGCCAGCTTCCATACATGCAAGAGAAGCCATAGAGTTTTACTTTCTTCTTTTCTATGTTGATAATTGATCAGTGTATTGATGCAGGAGGAGAATTTGGGTAATGCAAACTTCAGGTTTAAAGCCATTAACGAGAAAATTTTGTAAGATCAAGTCACTACTGCAACATAATCTTATTTGCAGAAGAATCTTCAAGCATTTACTTACAGATTTCATTTGTATCATGCACAATTGCACGTATTTATAATTGGGCAGATCTACGAAGAAAACAAAAGCTGCAGAGCAAGGACGAGTCTGTAGTCTAATCTTCGTAGCCACAGGATCAACATTCTATGCTAATTATTGGATCATTCTATGCTTATGTACATTGTAATGTTGAAGAGTATTTGGAATGTAGAGGAAAAACTGAAATACCGAAGACCAAAAAGATGCTCACACTTCCAATATATACCATTCGAGTGCCATGTAGCAACAATGCCACGTAGAAGGCAGACACCACATGGCATGCTGATATCTGCTGACATTTGGGTTGAAACGAGCATGAACAGAAAAATACATGCAATCGAGAAAATTCAATCCGCCAGGTCATCCTAGATCTAGGTGTTGGAAAATAACTTGGATGCTATTGCTGTGACTTGCAACTAAGCGTTTACATTTGGCAAAGCTTCAAATTGATATCTTCTCGGCAAGCAGTTTGCATATATGCTTCAAATTATCTCTCATTAAAACTTACATGCTACACCTATTAAATTAGTAGCACTTTGTCACCATAAAAACCACATGGAGGAACTAAAATTTCTCACTGCAGAAACTAAAAAGCATCAAATAACAGCGGCCGCCTGATAAATTCTTGTGACTATTATCACCATGTTCATGAACTCTTGTATTATTGATTCTTGACCGTTAGATGCAGGGGCATTCTATAGAATATGCCAAGATATAGAATCTTGGCCCCTCATTGAAGCGTTTGACCAGGTCATACGCTCATGTGGCTCTTAGGTTCCTCATCTTATGAATTAATGTGAATATAGAATTGACTCCCAAAATGGAAAAGTAGAACTTTCTAGTTTCTACATCTATGGCTTTCTGCTCAAGCCTTGCAGCCCCCACTGAAACAAGAAATTATCAAGCCTTGCAGCCCCCACTGAAACAAGAAATTATCAATCATATCAAGTCAAGGTTGCACAACAAGAAATTAGTATTTTTATAAGGGGATTTGGTTCCCTACCTAAATAGGCAGCACCAGAATATACAAGATTAGAGCCTTGTGATTAATCTAGTTTCTGAAACACATCTGTAAGCACCATAAGCTGTGCCATGAAAAATAAACACAAAATCACATAGAAATAGAGCATCTAGCTTATCTTCTTCTGCTGAACTCAGGGGGCATGTTGGAAATGCTTTGCAATGAAAAATAAACACAAAATCACATAGAAATAGAGCATCTAGCTTATCTTCTTCTGCTGAACTCAGGGGGCATGTTGGAAATGCTTTGCAGCAGAAGGTTGCACTAAATCCTACAGTTGCGCCCCATCTGCAAAGGGTGTTCGTTTGCAAAGCATGCCAAGCCATGTGATTGAAGCTTCTGAAGGGTAAAAACCTTGGTTCCGAAATCGTACCAAACGAACAATCCACAATGACAACACAAGCAGGTTGATTAGGAAAGATTCACAGATCACACTTTTTAAAATCATGTCAAAAACATGTTCTATTATATAGATATATGTACTCGGTTGGAGGGTTTAAGAAGAACTTCTAGGGTTTATTGCGATGTTGGTCGCCATGCTTTACGAGTTAAATCTCAATCTAGAAGGTTTGCAGGAGCAGTGCAAGAGAGAAATAGTGTCCAAGGCCATAGAATTAGGCTATGTGAGCGTTGCAATAAGTCATATGGTTAGAAGAATAATGACAGACTCCAATAGATGTAGAATACAACGTCTAGTTTCGAAGGATCTACTAGCAGCAACTCTTGGAATGGCTGATTCTGCAAGGTTTCATAGGAAGATTTTAGGAGTGCCCATAGACATGCCATTTAGGCAATATAGTAGGATGATAGTTGTGGTAGAGGATGCTGTGCAGGCAAGCACATTGAATTCTGCAAATCTTGTGCTTCAAACATATGATTTCGTCACTGTAGAACCCACAAATAAAAAACTATCAATTCAGGCATGCAATCACATGGAGGTAGGGAAATTTGATCTAAAGTCTTAATCAATTTAATTTGTTTGAGCCCCCCATATTGACTACTGCATTTGATCTAAAAAATTTACATCATATCTTAGCCTTAAACTTGGCATTGTTACTTCACGAAACAAATGATCGATTTCTCATCATGCTCTACTTGTCTATGAAGGTGGATATTATTTCATTTGATGTCAGAAGCTACCTTTCCGAGTAAAGTCTTCAACCGTGAAGACTACAATGGACGTGCACAATAGCACAAAGTTGTAGAGTCTCTTGTTTAATATTTCACCCAATGTATATGAGTTTTGCAGCATGGAATCTTCTTTGAGATTCACTGCAGCTGTTGTCTTTGATACCAGGGCATGAAAGAATTTATTTTCTAATGCTCAAGTATGTATCTCACTCATTTCTACTTTCAGCTAGTATGATATTTTTAAAATAATAGGACCTCCCCACATGTTACTAGAACACTGTTGGACATTACGGGGCTTTGGTAATTGTCGTCACTATAGACCTGTAGTTCACATTGTACTTGGAAATCAAAATTCTAGAAAAATCTTGATTGTTCAAAGTGGTGATTATAATCCACTTAAATATCGATAGAAAGTTTGGAATCTAATGATTGCATAGATGTATAGGAGAAGACTTATGGGGAATAGCATGTCATAAATTTAACAAGCCATGTGAGTTTGGACCAGTAAGCTGGTTCATTAGAATCTTGTTAGTTACCATGTGGAGACAAACGAAGTGTCATTTTTCAGGCAAGTATATAATTTGCAAACATGCAGTTGGGCCATGACATTATAGATATTTGCATTCAATATAGGACAATTCTAAATGAAAAGACCACTGCCACTTCTCTTGCCACATCAGCATGCCACATGTGCCATGTCATCACTTTTTTTTGCCAAATTACCTCCTATTTTTGTCCACGTGGCAAAAAAATAATGCATGCCAAAAGTTTAGACAAACAATATTGCCCATCAACAAACGAATTCTTATGCACACAACAGGCGGATTATTCCACGCCCTTTTCCATGTCACGTAGATCAGTCAAACAGTGGCCACAAGAATGCATTTATATTGTAGGTTTGGAGATTCATGCATTACCTTTAAGCTAGAGATGGAGCATCCAAAATCATATGGATTGATAAACAATGGTGTTTCTAGTTACGTGCAAAATACAATTATGAGGCATCCAACATATAAAAATTAAATCCCCCAACACATAACAACCATTGACATTAACAACTAACACAACATAACTACCATTGACATAGGCATATTCACCCCTTATTCCTTAATCTAAACCGTACGTAAAGTTCCTCGTTTGTGGGGTACGCAAGTACAAAATTTGCTATACTGTATAACAAGATTTGCAAAATACTATAAGATTTCAAGCGGAATACTATATGGTGTTGATTTCGTACGTGCAAAATACAATTATGAGGGCTCTCGCTGCCCTACGTCACCCCCCGTGTGAATATGCACCCAAACCAAAGGGGGTTTAAGGGGGATTTTAATTTCAATGTGTTGGACCCAATGGTTGTGTTAATTAATGTCAATGGTAGTTATGTTGTGTTAGTTGTTAATGTCAATGGTTGTTATGTGTTGGGGGATTTAATTTTTATATGTTGGATGCCTCATAATTGTATTTTGCACGTAACTAGAAACACCATTGTTTATCAATCCATATGATTTTGGATGCTCCATCTCTAGCTTAAAGGTAATGCATGAATCTCCAAACCTACAATATAAATGCATTCTTGTGGCCACTGTTTGACTGATCTACGTGACATGGAAAAGGGCATGGAATAATCCGCCTGTTGTGTGCATAAGAATCCGTTTGTTGATTGAAGCTAAAGGCTGGCTGCTATGAACAATTCGGCAGCCAGGAATATCCAAGAGTTGGAAGCAAACATAGGGCCTAAACTCTAAACTCTTTTTGAATCTGCAGCAAATCTTAGGAAGGAAACAAAAAGGGGTTTTGCAGCACTACATTGTAGAATCAGGAAACCAATACCTTGTAAAAAAAAAACATTATGCTAACTGAAGAAACATTAAAAAACAAATACCTTTGTAAGTGTGAGCAAAAAATCCATCTCGTGGTAGTAAAATCCACTCCGGCAATAAGAATCCAAGAGGGCAAGTACACATGCATATGCACACATGCACACACATGCACACATGCATATGCACTTGTACTTGCACTTGCACTTGCACATGCACAATACACATGCACATGCACATGCACATGCACATGCACTTGCACTTGCACTTGCACGCACATGCACATGCACACACATGCACATGCATGTGCACATGCACATGCATACACATGCGCAGTGTTCATGCACAAACACTGCGCTGTGCATGTGCACATGCATGTGCATGTGTGTGCATGTGCATGTGTGTGCATGTGCATGTGCGTGCGTGTGCATGTGTTCATGCACAAACACATGCAGAGAAAGACAACAACCCTCGGATTGTTCCAACCAACAAAAATCAACGGCCCATAAAGGGTGCACTCTAGAAATACTATTTAGTACACCTCAACGAATACAACAACGAAATCATAGAAAAACCATGTGAAAAAACGTATAAAAATCTAAAAGTAACCCCCTGTTATTGTGCTACATATTGCATGCCAAAAGCCACATCATACTTTAGGCAGCAAGGTGTGATATGTTGGATGCTTGTTTTATCCACATGGCAAGTTATTGTTAGCCTACACCAAAGAATCTTTGGGTTTGGGCAGAAGTGTGATGTGGGTCTTATACTCATGCCTTTTTTAGAGTCTGAGCCGGTGAGATATTTTGCCAAGTTTTTTTAAGAATCGTAATCTCGGTCTGTGCCAAGATCCGGCCTTTCCAACGGATTTGGCCTGCCAATCATAGTCTTGAGGCCCGGAATCTCCATTAAACATGGCAAGAAACGACCCTAGCCACTAAAAAACCAAAAAATAGTCTGAATTTGGCAGGAACCAACCAGAACAGTGAAGTTTTGGATAGGGCTTTTACAACAAAGTTCGATTCGGAAGGCTCCATTGCGATTGATAACTGACAGACCTTTGGTGAAAACCGGTTCTCTGCTCTAGCATATCTACATTCTTGAAGCAAAATCTTAAAGAAACCTTTTGTTCTTGATATTTTATCATGTGCTTGCAGCTACCAGAGGCATACAATATAAGGCAATTGCTCTATGCAGATGATGCGGACTTGCTGTTCCATACAGCCAGGAGTATGCAACAGCATTTAGATGGTCTTAGTGGGTTCTGTGACACAACAAGAATGACGGTGAACCTGCAGAAATCCTGGTAATCCTCTCCTCGTAGCATGCTCTCCTCACAGCATGATATCCCAGATATCTATTTCAAAGGACAGAAGTTGGATGTCATAAGGACCTTCAAGTATCTGGGAATCGACTTTTCCACTGCTATGGGATGACTGTATGGAAAGAAGGATTAGCGTGAGATGGAAAGCCATGTATGTTATGCAGAATACCTACTACAGAATATACCTCTGTGACTGGGCACATAGAGCACATCTGTTCAGAGCGCTCGTTGAATCAGTGCTGCTGTATGGGATTGAAGTCTTGGGTCCAACGATTAGCAAGAACACCTGGGATAAGCTAGGGAGGATGCAAAAGGCTCTTTAACATACAACCTAGGTGTCAAGGACACCGTACCTTCTCCAATTTTGCTAAATAAAACTGGTTTCTGGCCCCTGCAACATTCCGCTATGAGCAGATACCTTGCATGTTTCCACAAGGTTTAATAGCATGAATGCACATCGTCTTCCCCCTAGGGCTTTGTTATTGACATACGGGCCACAATGACTGAAGAGAGTATGGCGAGAGCACTATAAGGGGTGGTTCACAACGTGGTCTATAGACTGCCAGCAGATTGTGGCTATGCCTGATGCCAAGGGACAGGGTGCGCACCTGAATGAGCGCTTTGCTACCACACTGTGGGATGCGGCCACTCTTGCGAAGCCTAAAACAGAGCACTACCGCACACAGGCTAATCCAGTGATGGAAGATGGCCCACAATTTCACTTGATATTACATATATCTATAAAGAAACAGAGAGCTATTGCCTCCGTGAAGACGGAGACACGTCATCTTAGAATTGAAACAGGCCGCTGGAATACGGATGGAGGGCAGAGAATCCCCCAGCACGAGAGAATATGCTAGTGTTGCCGCATGCAAACAGTAGCAGATGAGCACCATTCTCTGCAGGAGTGTCCGGCATATACGAACATCCGAGCAGCACATGCTGATCGTAGATGCTCTGAGACACCGCTGCATCACTTGTTGGCATCGCTGATGGTTGCACGTCTCGCATCCTACAATTTGCAAGTCTCCACCATCAGAGTATCCTTTATGCGACAGAGGATCTGAAAGCCTACGACCAGGGTTTTTCCTCCCACGTGGGGTTTTTTCATCCCAGTAGTAGGGACACATTGTATAGTAGCATTTGTACCTTCGGTGTGATTTTTATCTACTTTGTGTAGTGCATGTACCATTTCATAGGCCTGTTTGGGCTCCGCGGACGTTAAAATATCCTTCTTTCCTTCCTTAATGTCCTATATGATATTCTATTCAATGAAAATCTGAACTTGGTAAGAAATACTTGTGCACTTGCATTCAAAAGTGAGGGAAATTGAGGTAAAATAGAGATTTTAGTACAATTGTTGTTTACTTTGTGAGATTAGTATGAAAGTTAGTGAGGTTATGAGTATTCAACCCTTTTAAAATCGAATAAAATAGCAAGGATTAGTCTATTAAGCATTTTTAGCTACTAGCTTTGCAAATTGAAAGCATATTCAAAGCCCCTTCGTATAAGACTATCTCAATACATACCAAATATATAGATTACAATCCTGCATTCAGAGTACATTTAGAAATTTCTATCAGAAAACATAAAATTTTCTAGGTTCCAACTTGCATAGTTCCACCACTATTCATCATCAAAAAGATATTTCAGAGCATATTAGCATGTTTTTTGTTGAAAATACCTGATACACCTTTCTTGCAGGACTATCAGAAACAGTAGGAAGTGTCAGAAGTAGAAAAAAACATCATTCGCTCGATTTTGGAACATCTTGGAAAAAGGTGACCTTTCTATATACCTTGGGCATGAGATGGAGGGAGTCTCTCTTCTTTTGTTTTTTGTTTGTTTGTTTTTTTTTTTGTTAAAAAAACTATTCTATTCTATTCTATTACAAGGAGCTACTTCCAAGAGGATCAACACTCTTCACATTTGAATCTCTTGAATTGATGCACCAGGGAAGATATAAACCTAAGGACATTGTAAAACACTCTTCCACCATTCTATAAAGAACCTATATTTAATATGTATAGTGTCATTGTTTAGATATAATCTTACCCCCAACAATTAATGATGTAAAATGAACACTCCAGAGAATTTGTAGTTTATTATTCACTAACTAGAACCGCCTAAATGTTCGCTTCACAAGTAATATTTTATTGATAAGTAAGTTTATCATGGCAAGTGGCATAAAAAGCCTGTGCTATTTACTTGTTTAAAGTTGCGTGCTCGGCAAGAAATTATCTGCAACGTTAAACAATTATGTTAATCATAGGCATCCAACAAATACAATATGTCTTGAAGATCACTAATTGACTTTACTAAGTCACTATTGAACGGTTTTAATAAATCATTTTTAATATAAAGGATGCGTCTCGTGAACATCATCGTGAAGTTGGCATAAAAATTATGTGGTCGCATGTTCCCCTAGTTGTAAGGTTATGGTGCAGCACGGCATGGTTGGACTAGGAGCACAATCACATGTTGGTAATTTGCTAGTTTGTATGGGAAGGAAGGAAGGAAGGAAGTTTATTTTAACGTCCACGGAGGCCAGAGGCCTATGAGACGGCACAGAACAGGCAAAAAAGCCAAAAACCCCAACACCAAAAACAAACAATGTAACTGTACAGTAGAACCCTACTACCGGGATGAAAAAACCCCCACTTGGGAGGAAAAACCCTAACAGTAGGCTCTCAAATACCATGCCCCAGAAGAGCAAGTCTGACGGCCGAAATCTGCAGGATGTAAGCTCCCAGTCGCGCTACCATAGGTGATGCGAGTAACTGATGTAGCGGTGTGTCAGAGCATCTAAGATCAGTGTGCACTGCTCGGACATGGGCATATGCTGGGCACCGCTGGAGGGCATGGTGCTCATCCTCTATCACGTGCATCTCACAACACTGACATATCCTCTCCTCCCTGGGGATCCCGTGCCCGCCATTCACCCCCCAGCGACCTGTCTCAATTCTGAGGTAATGGGAACCCGTCCTTATGGCGGCAATAGCTCTCCGTTTCTTCACAGAGATGTGTGCTTTCAAGTACCGATGGGGTCCATGCTCAAGGCCGGGATTAATCTGAGCGTGATAGTGCTCTGTCTTGGGCTTTGCAAGAGTAGAGGCATCCCACAGAGTGGCAGCATAGCCCGCATCCAATTGCCCATTCTGCGCATCAAAATCTGCCAGTGCCACCATCTGTTGGTAATCCATAGACCACCTCCTAAACCATCCCTTACAGCATAGCAATACATTTAATTGGATAAGGAATTTTCATGGTTCTAATAATCGTTAAGAGTTAAAAAGGTGAGCACCTGGAAATAGTGTGGCTCACTGTCAATAAAAAAAAAAAGCAATCGGACGGGCATCTTGGGCTGCTGGAGCAGATCGGCTACTGGCAAATTGCACTGCCAGA
Organism: Isoetes taiwanensis; assembly: GCA_021234155.1. NCBI lineage: Eukaryota > Viridiplantae > Streptophyta > Lycopodiopsida > Isoetales > Isoetaceae > Isoetes > Isoetes taiwanensis. The sequence continues at coordinate 2,146,871 of JAJEKV010000020.1, read as the reverse complement.
ATGGTTTCCAGCAAAACCCCTAGCCAAAACAATCTGATTGCGCTTTGGATTTGAGTGTGACTATTACAAAATAGGCCTAAAGGGTCACAGTTAAAATTAACAAAGATAATATGGAAATCTGTTAAATTACAGAAATGACCGAGATGAATTGATATGAGTGGCTGGAAAAACCCCAGCCGTGGTTTACATTATATAGATGGATGAACAGACAAAAATGAAACGATGTAACTATATATTGGTGTCGATTCATGTGGATTGCGCTGCCGGCACATCCATGCCATTAATCCAAGATGCGTGATCATCCTTTCCTCAACAAAATCAAACTCATTTCAAAGGTCAGTTAGGTGTTGCAGCCAACAATACTGCATTGCTAGTGTGTCTATTTGAAGAACCCAATTTCATATTAGCCTAAGTATCCCATTTATAACTTTATGCTTGTGAAAACTTTAACTCACAAATTGTTGAAAATGCAGCTTCAACAATAATGTGTACGATAAGTGACTAAGCTAGCATGCATCCCATCTTATACCTACTGGTTTCCGCTATAAGCCGTCAAAAAAAAAAAAAAAAAAAATACAAAGTCCAGAAGTGAGATAGAAGAGCCTGGAAAGAAGAGCAAATTGAATGTACTCGGTTTTTTAGCAAGGTTTAGGTCACTTTATGCTAGAAATATCGAAGAAGGCAGTTCTGGATTGGTACAGAAACTGCCAAATTCTCCAATGTTTGAGCAATCCCCACAAGATATAGGTAATCCCATTGGTCTTGAAATTCTCAGAGGTCATTCAGAAACAAGTGAAGATTCAAATGCTGGTGGTATATTATAAAATTGAAATTTCATTCGTGAGTTACATGGGTTTAAGTGGCAAAGGTCATGTGGGCCAATTCTGGTCCATGGATCAGGAATGGTCCCAGGGACAAGTCTAGTGTTAATATTTGAGTTATGAGAAACGAAGAAGGAAGAAACTTCTCGGGAGTTATTTCTGGGCCATGGTATGAGAGAAAAGGAAAAGTTTTTTAAATTTAATTTTTGTAAACCTAGTACCTAACCGTGAAGTCCCCAAACATTAGTAGCCGTCCAAATTAATCTTAAATCTTGTAGTGGTAAGGGTAGTCAACCCCGAAGGGTATATGGAATGGAACATAGTCTTAGATATGCCTTGTACCTTGGATATCTTAGTTCACCTGTAGAATTTTAATGATTTTGCAGAGAATTTACAGATTATCATGAGGATGGTGATGAAAATATTGTCGTTCAAATGTTCGGCCAAATATTGCAGAAAATCCAGAAATAGTTGAGTCTGCGCCAAAATCAAGTTTCTGTGCCAAGAAGTGCAAGAGAAATGAAAGACTTCCAAGAGAAAAGTAAAAGAGATAGGAAATAGACGAGACGACGTGTGTAATTTACAAAATTGCTCCTACAGTTTTATGGAAGAGTTTTCTTGGACGTGGCCAACCCAAGTTACTTTGACATAAGATTTCGGAACAACTTTGGTAAATATAACATGGGCTTGATGATGAGTTCTCCCCATGAGGACATGGGTAAATTTTAGTATGGGAGAAAGTGTAACACACCTATGGGGTTGAGGGGTAAGTAAATGATTTTTATTGTTAAGCTTAGGTCAGGAATATTTAAAAGAATTTCAATAGTTAGGAAACAAATTGAATATGGTATCTATACTAAAGTACGGTAGATATCTGAGGAAAATAGAGGGAATATCTGAACTTGACTGGTAGAGCTATGATTAGAGAAGATAAACTAGATAGAATTTGTAAGAATAGGAAGATATTTCCTATAATTGGAAAGGAGAGGATATTGATCTAATTTTAGAAAAGGCAGATAGTATAAAAAAAAGGGCAAACTTTGAAATGTGATAACGCAACAAGTAGTCATTACAATGGAACGATCTTGAGCATTCTAGAAAGCCCTTGGAGTCTAGTTTTAGAATTGGAGTGGCATCACTCGTAACTCCTTATGGTTAGGGAGATATCACAAAAAAGGTGGACAGGGGTCAAACAAGACTGCACATAGAAGATTCTTTGGTGGGTAGCCAGAGCCGGATCTTTGGAGTTTCTGTTGGTTTGGAGTCTATCTTTTCTTTTGTTTGGTAGTTTGTTAAAGAGCTTGTATATTTACTTTGCTATTGATTCTTTATGAATGTGTTTGCAAATATAATGAAATATTAAAGAATGAATCTGTATGAAAGAACCCGCCCCTTTGTCGTTGCCGAAGGGCTGGGTGATAGAGCAACGTGCATACCAAGTAATTGGTATATTGACATATAGTCGTGTCCAGAATGATACGTGTGAGCCCGGGTGAGATATTGATCATCCCTGAATCACAATAAGTTATAAGAATATGTTCTTTGCGTGACTAACACTTGTGTGCCTATTGTCTGCATGACTAACGATTCTCCTCAGGTTAAGGTGATGGTTACTACTTATTTAGCCCTCCCCATGACTAACCTTACTTTTCTCTTCTTTCTTCTTACAGACAGAGTTAATAGCTAAGTGAGGTTTGCGCAGCGGAAAGCGCGCAGTAATAGCGGCGTGTCGAGGGATAGTGTCGAGGGATAGAAGATGATTAGTTAGAAACTTAGATTTCAAGTGATTGGAGCAGAAGTTCTCATACTAATAAGAAGTTATTTATTGTTTGAGTTTCTATTATTACTCTCTATTTTATTTTTAAGTGTTAAATGCCTTGGGAGCGTTTCAGATTTATGCGGGAAACGGTTTCTCAAGAATAAGAAAGATATATACAGATATGGAATTAGGTATACTTCCAAGTTATTTCGTATAGCCAACATAAATATGGATTTCGACTCTGTCCATGGACTTTCCATCCCTTCTTCTAATTTGAAGCGCTTGAATACCTAATGTTCGGAAAAGGAGATTTCGTGTGCAAGGATAACCTGGATAGTGGTTTTAGCTGCAATATTATTGCTAAGAAACAAGTTTTGCATGTCTAAAAACTTGGAAAAAATATGCATACTAGTCCTGGCAATTGCAAGAAGTTTTTGGGTGATGCTATGCACAATAAAATCCATCATGATGTGAAGCATAATGATGTCAATTCTGTAGCAGAAACACAAGAACTTTGCTTTAGATTCGGTCATGAGAATGAACAGATATATTTCTTATAAGAAATTTATATATACGGTTTGGACTGTCTAGAATGCAAAAAATTCCATTTATTGATGACCAAGCATGTTGTTAGATATCGAATATTACAGAAGCACTTTGTGCTGATTTCTAAACTCCTAAGAATAAGGTATGTACCATTGATTCCTAATATTATATTCTAGTTGTACAATAATAAATATGATATTTTTAATTTCAATATAATTTGTCCCTCTCCGTCTATGTTTGCTAGGACTATAGATTTGCACACAAGAGGTGAAATGTGATAAATTGAGAGCAATCACATGTAACTTTTGGTCCTTCAATCATTACCAAGTTCCTTGCTAATGTTTTGATGGTTCGCAGCAGGTACGATTAATCTCCTTCTCTTGTTGCTTTTTTGCACTTGAAGTTGTTTACTAGTTGGTAGGAGTTCAACATGCTGAAAACTATTTGGATCTCAACGAAAATGTTGGACAAACCTTTCTTGGAGGCAAAAAACATGAGTTTGCATCCCTGACTGCTCTTTTAACTAGTTTTTGGTTTCTTTCTGTTAAAAAGGCACTAGTTGTATTATTAGACATTATCTATGTTGTATATTCTGCTCATCCATTGCTTTTGGCAAAAGAGATGTATATTTCTACATGAGAAATAGATGGCAGCTAAGATATTTTATTGGCCATAAATGTAAAAATATTTTAAGATTTTGATATGCAGAATATTTGCCTTTATTATTCTGATATCACAAGATTTTAAGTCATATAACAGACGTCTGCATGTATTTGGCTATAGCAGGATCATATTGAGCACTGACTGAAAAAGTTTTGTCAAATCTACATCATATTTAAAATATAGGGGCATATGCTACTGATATTATTGTTTAGCAGAAATGTTACACCATGTGCTCTTGTAATACCATGATCAGAGTCCATTGACTTAATATGCATCTTTTGAGATTGGAAGAAATCTTTATCTAAAGTTTTGTATATGGACTATAGTCAAGGTTATATTGTTCAAAAAAGAAACTAAGGAATTTAAGTACCATCTAAGACTATCTAGACTTTATATGGGTTGATCATGATGTATAAGGATTGACTTGTATAAACGTCGATCCTCGTTGTGCTTTTCTCTAAGGCTAGGATTGGCTAGGTTTATTTTTTTTATTATTATTGATAATTATATTTGTTTCTTGTATGCGAGCTCTCATATGCGAAACATACGAAATTCCTTTTTTTTCTACCTTTGGCTACATTTGTTTCTAGCTTAGCAATGTGTACTCTGTAAATCTGAGGACTTGTACTTGCAATTACAATGCAGGTTGAATGACCCGTATGTGATAGTAGATTTGCAATGGATATGATGTGTCTAACTACTTTAGACGTATTTGTTGACACTAAAGTTAGGCCTTGAATCTATTGCCACCCTAAATTGTATTTTACTGGCTGGACAAAACTAAAATAATGGTAAACCATGTGCTTGGTTTTTTAAAGGTATAGCATAAAAAAAGATTAGGTCTTTTCATGACAGGCCGCTAACACACTGAGAGTGCATCTTCCAGGCAAAAAGCTCCAAACAATCATGTGCAGATTGCTACTTTTTGTCTTCTTGACAAAAATTAGAACTGCACATTTCCTTATAGCAGGTTTCAAAAAGCAAAAGAAGCCCTTTGTGACATCAATCCGTTAGGAGGGGGGAGAAAAAAAAAAGCAACGAGTTTGTTATAAACTCCCAAGTTTGACTCATTTTGCAAGCAGAATGTCTTGTGATATGCAAAAAATGTAGATCAAAGAAAATCAAGGTATACCAAAACGGCCAATCTGTCTCAAAAATGTAGTTTGAGGATGCATCTAACTTTCAGCACGATCTTTGCAAAAGAAGCACGTTTATGGTTGCTTCAAGCTTCAATACGGATTTGAAGGTTTATTTTATGCTTTGCATATGGCGTTCTGATGAGCAATATCTACAGATTAACAAATTCTGATGCATGGAATATTTGTAAAAGTTCTATTATCTATGTTTTCTCACTTGTGTAGTTTTATAACTATGCGGTGAGATATAATGATTAGGATTGCAGGTTGCAACAATGATAACCTTAAGGGATAAAAGTACATGATAACTAGTCTATGATATATCATGATAGTTAACTTTGCAGTGGAGATAAAGGATGCACAAAGTTAGTCAAAATGCTGTTGAATAATTTTTCTTTCCATTTTTTCAGTTGCTTTAGACTAACAAAGGGCAAGAGTCTATATTGGGTGAAGGGCGAAGAACCAAGAATATGCAATGTACCTTTTGGCCCTTACATCATTACCATTTCATGCTAATGTTTGCTTGATTGGCTACAGCTACGGATATTCTCCTCTCAATGTGGTTAACTTGTCTTAGGTCAAGTTGTTTTCGCATGCATGAATGATGGAAGGATGCTGGCTATATATCTTAGCTTACAAGATTTTTTTGTTATTCAAGTGCTCATGCAACTAATAGAACATCCTCGGTTCACATAAAGGCTTAGGGAATAAACGGACGTGGATTTATGCTAGACAATTGTTTCTTTCTTGTTTGAACAAGAAACTCAACTTGTGTTGATTCTTTAAGGTTTTCTCTACATAAGTTAATGCAAGAGTAATGATTTTGAAAGTTTGACTTAGAATGTGGCTGGCTTCTTGCCATATTCGATGCCTAAATAATCAAAGAAGCATTCAGTTTATTGAAATTTGCAGTGCTAAATATGTATGACCAGGATACTTAAACTTGGATATTGATTCAAGATTGACATAAAAGATTAAAATCAATAGACTTTGGACCATAGTTTGATGCACTGCCTTTTAGTTTTGCTCGATGAATTGTATAGAATGATAAGGCTACTGAGGAATTGACCGAGGTAGCTTGGACTGCTAGTAGGGTTGTTGCCTGTGCTAGTTATTCCCAAGATTTTTTTAAAAATTTCAATTCAGTGGTTTTATCTGATGCATCTTATCTATTGGTAGTAAAATGAGCAAAACTTTTGGCATTATGCCTTCTTTTGTGGATGCTGCTAAAAATTTCACTCTAAATGCTTGATCAGGCAATATGGAGCTATAAACCAGACAATATGGGGCTATAAATGGATTCAGGAGAATCAATATGTTACTAGGCAGTGTGGATCTATAAATGTATTCAGGGGAATTAATCTGCTGCTGCTATTTGAAAGAAAAAGTTTTAAAAAGCCAGAATAATATTCTGTCATAAGACAAATGCATGCCATCTGCCATTGTTGCCTATCAAAATATGCGATATGGCTCACCAAAAAAGTAAACGAGTTTACATTAAATGCATATGGATAGGCCATCTTCTGAGTATTAAATATGACCAGCACCTTTATGTAAATTCTGGAAGATTTTTTAGAGATAAGGAAGGAAGGAAGGAAGGAAGGAAGGAAGGAAGTTAAGATAAGATAAGATCACCTATTTATTTCTTCTTTTTTGATCATGTAGGAAGCATAGTAGCTATGGCATATGTAATTATAGGATAGTGCAAGACCATAATTGTAACGGTAGAGTCTTGCCCATACTATAATTACATTATAGACATGTAGAGGTCTGCCACTATCCTACAGTTGGAGGTAGGATTTTTTTTTTTTTTTTATTGATGATTATATTTGTTTCTTGTTTTTGATCTTTCACATGGGAAAGATACTAAATTCTCTTTTTTTCTATAGCTGGCTACATTTGTTTCTAGCGTAACAATGTGTACTTAGTAAATCTGAGAACTTGGGTATTCTCGGCTCTTCGCCCTTCATCCAATGTAGCCTCTTGCGCTTTGTTAGTGTAAAGCAACTAAATGGAAAACAAAATTATTCATCATTTTGACTGTGTGCATCCAATACATTTAAATTAACATCCCCCTAAAACCCCCTTTGGTTTGGGTGCATATTCACACGGGGGGTTACTCCAGGCATCGAGAGCTGTCGGATAGGCATATTTGCCCTATATTCCTTGATCTGGACCGTACATAGCGATCCTCGTTTGTGGGGTATGCATGTACAAGTTTTTGTATACTGTATATTGAGTTTTGCAAAATACTATAAGGTTTAAGGGAATGTACTTAATGGTGTTAATTTTGTACATGTATTGTAAGTTTTTAGGGGCTCTCGCTGCCCTACGTAACCCCCCGTGTGAATATGCACCCAAACCAAAGGGGGTTTTAGGGGGATGTTAATTTAAATGTATTGGATGTAATGGTTTGTGTTAATTAATGTTGATTGTAGTGATGTGTTGGTTGTTATTATGCTATATATTACTAAAAAAAATTTGGGCCCTTCGGGCCCTAATAAAGGCCTTTGGGCATTAAGGATGGCATAACTTCACGTACCAACTTTAACACTTATGCATGTAATACCACGAGAAACACTTGTAATCTAATTACACCACAAACTCTATGCATTTTATAGTGAGGATGAACAACCCAAAATTGACCAAATGCAGCAAATTTATTTACCATTTATGTTCCTGCGAAATAAAATTGAATCAAATAAAAGCTTTTGACATTGATATGCTCTACAATAATGTTTTATTCACAAACCATTGCATGAACATCAACGTTATCTGCAGTAACAATTGGTGAGGTTCATAAAGAACCGAGAATAATTTTTCACTCACGGGTTGCGGCTTTGGTTTAACAAGTGAAGAGAATCACCCGGTTTGGTGATGTGGAGTAGGTCTCCCAGAAGCGATTCGGTGAAGCAAGATCAAGGGTAGAGGTTTTGAAGCAAGCTTGCTCTGTTAGCGTTCCACATATTGTTACTTCAGCTACAGCTATTCCTCTTTCACAATGAATATGTAGAAAAATAACAGGGGGTTCCAGGGGGATTTGATATAGATATAATTCTTGAAACCATAGACCATATCCCTAAAACAATTCAATGGGTTATTATAAAAAAAACATGGATTTAAGATAAAAAAAATCACATTAGCTCACTAGTTAGATTGGTTAAAGTAGTCTTATTAGGACATTGAGTTATTTTGGTAGAGGTTCGAATCCCCGTATTTCATATTCTAAAACCGTATAGAGGCTCGATATACCATCAAAACCTTAGGCAAACTCGTATTTGACATCTTAAAATCATAGGAGTCCCCAATCATAAATGAGCATAATCGAAACGAGAGGTGTCCAGAGACTTCAACATACGATATCCCGGGTTATTATAAAAAAAATAGGATTGATTAGATCCGTTAAAGTAGATTAGGACATTGGTAGTTCAGGGTGCACCTCGTTTAGAATATGTAGAAAAATAACAGGGGGTTCCAGGGGGATTTGATATAGATATAATTCTTGAAACCATAGACCATATCCCTAAAACAATTCAATGGGTTATTATAAAAAAAACATGGATTTAAGATAAAAAAAAATCACATTAGCTCACTAGTTAGATTGGTTAAAGTAGTCTTATTAGGACATTGAGTTATTTTGGTAGAGGTTCGAATCCCCGTATTTCATATTCTAAAACCGTATAGAGGCTCGATATACCATCAAAACCTTAGCAAAACTCGATTTGACATCTTAAAATCATAGGAGTCCCCAATCATAAATGATTAATCGAAACGATCGTCGGTAGGTTCCGACGATCGGTAGTTGGTGCACCGTTTTAGAATATGTAGAAAAATAACAGAGGGGGGTTGGGGGATTTGATATAGATATAATTCTTGAAACCATAGACCATATCCCTAAAACAATTCAATGGGTTATTATAAAAAAAACATGGATTTAAGATAAAAAAAAAAATCACATTAGCTCACTAGTTAGATTGGTTAAAGTAGTCTTATTAGGACATTGAGTTATTTTGGTAGAGGTTCGAATCCCCGTATTTCATATTCTAAAACCGTATAGAGGCTCGATATACCATCAAAACCTTAGGCAAACTCGTATTTGACATCTTAAAATCAAGTCTGGGCCGTAGGATTGACAGATCCGACGACTGTGGTAGTTCAGGGTGCACCTCGTTTAGAATATGTAGAAAAATAACAGGGGGTTCCAGGGGGATTTGATATAGATATAATTCTTGAAACCATAGACCATATCCCTAAAACAATTCAATGGGTTATTATAAAAAAAACATGGATTTAAGATAAAAAAAAATCACATTAGCTCACTAGTTAGATTGGTTAAAGTAGTCTTATTAGGACATTGAGTTATTTTGGTAGAGGTTCGAATCCCCGTATTTCATATTCTAAAACAGTATAGAGGCTCGATATACCATCAAAACCTTAGGCAAACTAGGAGTATTTGACATCTTAAAATCATAGGAGTCCCCAATCATAAATGAGCATAATCGAAAAAAACGAGAGGTGTCCAATTCAATGGAGACTTCAACATAAGATAAAAAAATCACATTAGCTCACTAGTTAGATTGGGATTGTAGAGGATGATCCGATTTCATATTCGTGGTAGTTCAGGGTGCACCTCGTTTAGAATATGTAGAAAAATAACGTGGTAGGGGGTTCGTTTAGGGGATTTGATATAGATATAATTCTTGAAACCATAGACCATATCCCTAAAACAATTCAATGGGTTATTATAAAAAAAAACATGGATTTAAGATAAAAAAAAAAGTCACATTAGCTCACTGGTTAGATTGGTTAAAGTAGCCTTTTTAGGACATTGAGTTATTTTGGTAGAGGTTCGAATCCCCGTATTTCATATTCTAAAACCGTGATAGAGGCTCGATATACCATCAAAACCTTAGGCAAACTCAGATTTGACATCTTAAAATCATAGGAGTCCCCAATCATAAATGAGCATAATCGAAACGAGAGGTGTCCAGAGACTTCAACATACAGTCTGGGCCGTAGGATTGACAGATCCGACGACTGTGGTAGTTCAGGGTGCACCTCGTTTAGAATATGTAGAAAAATAACAGGGGGTTCCAGGGGGATTTGATATAGATATAATTCTTGAAACCATAGACCATATCCCTAAAACAATTCAATGGGTTATTATAAAAAAAACATGGATTTAAGATTAAAAAAAATCACATTAGCTCACTAGTTAGATTGGTTAAAGTAGTCTTATTAGGACATTGAGTTATTTTGGTAGAGGTTCGAATCCCCGTATTTCATATTCTAAAACCGTATAGAGGCTCGATATACCATCAAAACCTTAGGCAAACTCGTATTTGACATCTTAAAATCATAGGAGTCCCCAATCATAAATGAGCATAATCGAAACGAGAGGTGTCCAGAGACTTCAACATACAGTCTGGGCCGTAGGATTGACAGATCCGACGACTGTGGTAGTTCAGGGTGCACCTCGTTTAGAATATGTAGAAAAATAACAGAGTGTTCCAGGGGGATTTGATATAGATATAATTCTTGAAACCATAGACCATATCCCTAAAACAATTCAATGGGTTATTATAAAAAAAACATGGATTTAAGATTAAAAAAAATCACATTAGCTCACTAGTTAGATTGGTTAAAGTAGTCTTATTAGGACATTGAGTTATTTTGGTAGAGGTTGAATCCCGTATTTCATATTCTAAAACCGTATAGAGGCTCGATATACCATCAAAACCTTAGGCAAACTCGTATTTGACATCTTAAAATCATAGGAGTCCCCAATCATAAATGAGCATAATCGAAACGAGAGGTGTCCAGAGACTTCAACATACAGTCTGGGCCGTAGGATTGACAGATCCGACGACTGTGGTAGTTCAGGGTGCACCTCGTTTAGAATATGTAGAAAAATAACAGAGTGTTCCAGGGGGATTTGATATAGATATAATTCTTGAAACCATAGACCATATCCCTAAAACAATTCAATGGGTTATTATAAAAAAAACATGGATTTAAGATAAAAAAAATCACATTAGCTCACTAGTTAGATTGGTTAAAGTAGTCTTATTAGGACATTGAGTTATTTTGGTAGAGGTTCGAATCCCCGTATTTCATATTCTAAAACCGTATAGAGGCTCGATATACCATCAAAACCTTAGGCAAACTCGTATTTGACATCTTAAAATCATAGGAGTCCCCAATCATAAATGAGCATAATCGAAACGAGAGGTGTCCAGAGACTTCAACAACATGATCCGACGATCGTGGTATGGGGCTTAGAATATGTAGAAAAAAAAGATCCGAAACCATAGACGATTATAAAAAAAACATGGGTAGTTAGCTCACTAGTTGGTGCACCTCGCATATTTTAGAATATGTAGGCAAAAAAATAAAGGTAGGGGTTCCAAAGAGAGGTGGGGATTTGATATAGATATAATTCTTGAAACCATAGACCATATCCCTAAAACAATTCAATGGGTTATTATAAAAAAAACATGGATTTAAGATAAAAAAAAAATCACATTAGCTCACTAGTTAGATTGGTTAAAGTAGTCTTATTAGGACATTGAGTTATTTTGGTAGAGGTTCGAATCCCCGTATTTCATATTCTAAAACCGTATAGAGGCTCGATATACCATCAAAACCTTAGGCAAACTCGTATTTGACATCTTAAAATCATAGGAGTCCCCAATCATAAATGAGCATAATCGAAACGAGAGGTGTCCAGAGACTTCAACATACTAGGATTGATCCGACGATCGTGGTAGTCGGGCGAGGGATTGATTCTTGAAACCATAGATCCATGGATTTAAGATAAAAAAAAATCACATTAGCTCACTAGTTAAATTGGTAGTTCTTATTAGGACATTGAGTTATTTTGGTGCACCTCGATATACCATCAAAACCTTTAGAATATGTAGAAAAATAAAGGTGTCGAGAGGGTTTGGTGCACCTGGGGATTTGATATAGATATAATTCTTGAAACCATAGACCATATCCCTAAAACAATTCAATGGGTTATTATAAAAAAACATGGATTTAAGATAAAAAAAAATCACATTAGCTCACTAGTTAGATTGGTTAAAGTAGTCTTATTAGGACATTGAGTTATTTTGGTAGAGGTTCGAATCCCCTTATTTCATATTCTAAAACCGTATAGAGGCTCGATATACCATCAAAACCTTAGGCAAACTCGTATTTGACATCTTAAAATCATAGGAGTCCCCAATCATAAATGAGCATAATCGAAACGAGAGGTGTCCAGAGACTTCAACATACAGTCTGGGCCGTAGGATTGACAGATCCGACGATATAATGTGGTAGTTCAAGTGGTGCACCTGGATTTTAGAATATGTAGAAAAATACATTGAGTTATTTTGGGGGTTCGTGGGGATTTGATATAGATATAATTCTTGAAACCATAGACCATATCCCTAAAACAATTCAATGGGTTATTATAAAAAAAACATGGATTTAAGATAAAAAAAAAAATCACATTAGCTCACTAGTTAGATTGGTTAAAGTAGTCTTATTAGGACATTGAGTTATTTTGGTAGAGGTTCGAATCCCCGTATTTCATATTCTAAAACCGTGATAGAGGTCGATATATAGAGGCTCGATATACCATCAAAACCTTAGGCAAACTCGTATTTGACATCTTAAAATCAAGTCTGGGTTATTCAGAGGATTGACAGATCCGACGACCGTGGTAGTCCAAAGGTGCACCTCGTTTAGAATATGTAGAAAAATAACAGGGGGTTCCAGGGGGATTTGATATAGATATAATTCTTGAAACCATAGACCATATCCCTAAAACAATTCAATGGGTTATTATAAAAAAAAACATGGATTTAAGATAAAAAAAAATCACATTAGCTCACTAGTTAGATTGGTTAAAGTAGTCTTATTAGGACATTGAGTTATTTTGGTAGAAGTTCGAATCCCCGTATTTCATATTCTAAAACCGTATAGAGGCTCGATATACCATCAAAACCTTAGGCAAACTCGTATTTGACATCTTAAAATCATAGGAGTCCCCAATCATAAATGAGCATAACCTCGTTTAGAATATGTAGAAAAATAACAGAGTGTTCCAGGGGGATTTGATATAGATATAATTCTTGAAACCATAGACCATATCCCTAAAACAATTCAATGGGTTATTATAAAAAAAACATGGATTTAAGATAAAAAAAAATCACATTAGCTCACTAGTTAGATTGGTTAAAGTAGTCTTATTAGGACATTGAGTTATTTTGGTAGAGGTTGAATACCATCAAAACCTTAAGGCAAACTCAGATTTGACATCTTAAAATCATAGGAGTCCCCAATCATAAATGAGCATAATAGGTGTCCAGAGACTTCAACATACGATGCGGGCGTAGGATTGACAGATCCGTGTGGTAGTCCAGGTGGTGCACCTCGTTTAGAATATGTAGAAAAATAACAGGGGGTTCCAGGGGGATTTGATATAGATATAATTCTTGAAACCATAGACCATATCCCTAAAACAATTCAATGGGTTATTATAAAAAAAACATGGATTTAAGATAAAAAAAAATCACATTAGCTCACTAGTTAGATTGGTTAAAGTAGTCTTATTAGGACATTGAGTTATTTTGGTAGAGGTTCGAATCCCCGTATTTCATATTCTAAAACCGTATAGAGGCTCGATATACCATCAAAACCTTAGGCAAACTCGTATTTGACATCTTAAAATCATAGGAGTCCCCAATCATAAATGAGCATAATCGAAACGAGAGGTGTCCAGAGACTTCAACATACAGTCTGGGCCGTAGGATTGACAGATCCGACGACTGTGGTAGTTCAGGGTGCACCTCGTTTAGAATATGTAGAAAAATAACAGGGGGTTCCAGGGGGATTTGATATAGATATAATTCTTGAAACCATAGACCATATCCCTAAAACAATTCAATGGGTTATTATAAAAAAAACATGGATTTAAGATAAAAAAAAAAATCACATTAGCTCACTAGTTAGATTGGTTAAAGTAGTCTTATTAGGACATTGAGTTATTTTGGTAGAGGTTCGAATCCCAAAACCTTAGGGTATTTCATATTAAAAAAACATAAATGAGATAGAGGCTCGATATACCATCAAAACCTTAGGCAAACTCAGATTTGACATCTTAAAATCATAGGAGTCCCCAATCATAAATGAGCATAATCGAAACGAGAGGTGTCGGAGACTTCAACATACGCCAAAAATCGGGCGTAGGATTGATGAGATCCGACGATCGTGGTAGTTCGTGGTGCACCTCGTTTAGAATATGTAGAAAAATAAATGAGGGGTTTCGGGGGATTTGATATAGATATAATTCTTGAAACCATAGACCATATCCCTAAAACAATTCAATGGGTTATTAAAAAAAACATGGATTTAAGATGCACCTCGCTTAAAAAAAAAAAATCACATTAGCTCACTAGTTAGATTGGTTAAAGTAGTCTTATTAGGACATTGAGTTATTTTGGTAGAGGTTAGAATCCCCGTGATTTCATATTCTAAAACCGTGATAGAGGCTCGATATACCATCAAAACCTTAGGCAAACTCGTATTTGACATCTTAAAATCATAGGAGTCCCCAATCATAAATGAGCATAATCGAAACGAGAGGTGTCCAGAGACTTCAACATACAGTCTGGGCCGTAGGATTGACAGATCCGACGACTGTGGTAGTTCAGGGTGCACCTCGTTTAGAATATGTAGAAAAATAACAGGGGGTTCCAGGGGGATTTGATATAGATATAATTCTTGAAACCATAGACCATATCCCTAAAACAATTCAATGGGTTATTATAAAAAAACATGATAAAAAAAATCACATTTCACTAAAAAAAAAAATCACATTATATTCTAAACCAGATAGATGGGGTGTCCGGAGAGTTCAAACACCAGGCAAATTAGATTGGTTAAAGTAGTCTTATTAGGACATTGAGTTATTTTGGTAGAGGTTCGAAATCGTATTTCATATTCTAAAACCGTGATTCGATATACCATCAAAACCTTAGGCAAACTCAGATTTGACATCTTAAAATATAGAGGTGCACCTCGTGGTTAGAATATGTAGAAAAATATGTAGAGGGGTTCGTGGGGATTTGATATAGATATAATTCTTGAAACCATAGACCATATCCCTAAAACAATTCAATGGGTTATTATAAAAAAAACATGGATTTAAGATAAAAAAAATCACATTAGCTCACTAGTTAGATTGGTTAAAGTAGTCTTATTAGGACATTGAGTTATTTTGGTAGAGGTTCGAATCCCCGTATTTCATATTCTAAAACCGTATAGAGGCTCGATATACCATCAAAACCTTAGGCAAACTCAGATTTGACATCTTAAAATCATAGGAGTCCCCAATCATAAATGAGCATAATAAACGAGAGGTGTCCAGAGACTTCAACATACCGGGCCGAGGGATTGAAGATCCGACGAGAGGTAGTCGTGGTGCACCTCGTTTTCAAAATAAGGGGTTCGGGGGATTTGATATAGATATAATTCTTGAAACCATAGACCATATCCCTAAAACAATTCAATGGGTTATTATAAAAAAACATGGATTTAAGATAAAAAAAAATCACATTAGCTCACTAGTTAGATTGGTTAAAGTAGTCTTATTAGGACATTGAGTTATTTTGGTAGAGGTTCAATCCCCGTGATTTCATATTCTAAAACGTGATAGAGGCTCGATATACCATCAAAACCTTAGGCAAACTCGTATTTGACATCTTAAAATCATAGGAGTCCCCAATCATAAATGAGCCGAGAGGTGTCACCTTTTAGAATATGTAGAAAAATAACGAGGGGGTTCGGGGATTTGATATAGATATAATTCTTGAAACCATAGACCATATCCCTAAAACAATTCAATGGGTTATTATAAAAAAACATGGATTTAAGATCACTAAAAAAATCACATTAGCTCACTAGTTAGATTGGTTAAAGTAGTCTTATTAGGACATTGAGTTATTTTGGTAGAGGTATAATTCTTGAAACCATAGACCATATTCTAAAACAATTCAATGGGTTATTATAGAGGCATGGATATACCATAAAAAAAACCTTAGGCAAACTCAGATTTTGACATCTTAAAATCATAGTAGAGTCCCCAATCTTATAGAGGTGTCGAGAGATACCATCAAAACCTTAGGCAAACTCGTATTTGACATCTTCAAGTCCCAATCATAAATGAGTCGAAAGGATTCCGAGACTTCAAGATCGGGTGGGATTGATGTGGTCCGACGAATCGTGGTAGTTCAGTGGTGCACCTCGTTTAGAATATGTAGAAAAATAACAGGGGTTCCAGGGGGATTTGATATAGATATAATTCTTGAAACCATAGACCATATCCCTAAAACAATTCAATGGGTTATTATAAAAAAAACATGGATTTAAGATAAAAAAAATCACATTAGCTCACTAGTTAGATTGGTTAAAGTAGTCTTATTAGGACATTGAGTTATTTTGGTAGAGGTTCGAATCCCCGTATTTCATATTCTAAAACCGTATAGAGGCTCGATATACCATCAAAACCTTAGGCAAACTCAGATTTGACATCTTAAAATCATAGGAGTCCCCAATCATAAATGAGCATAATCGAAACGAGAGGTGTCCGAGACTTCAACATCTGATCTGGTAGTGGGATTGACATGATCCGACGATCGTGGTAGTAATTTTGTGGTAGTTCATGGATTTAAGTGCACCTCGTTTAGAATATGTAGAAAAATAACAGGGGTTCCGTGGGGATTTGATATAGATATAATTCTTGAAACCATAGACCATATCCCTAAAACAATTCAATGGGTTATTATAAAAAAAACATGGATTTAAGATAAAAAAAATCACATTAGCTCACTAGTTAGATTGGTTAAAGTAGTCTTATTAGGACATTGAGTTATTTTGGTAGAGGTTCGAATCCCCGTATTTCATATTCTAAAACCGTATAGAGGCTCGATATACCATCAAAACCTTAGGCAAACTCAGATTTGACATCTTAAAATCATAGGAGTCCCCAATCATAAATGAGCATAATCGAAACGAGAGGTGTCCAGAGACTTCAACATACAGTATGGGCCGTAGGATTGACAGATCCGACGACTGTGGTAGTTCAGGGTGCACCTCGTTTAGAATATGTAGAAAAAATAATGAGGGGTTCGTGGGGATTTGATATAGATATAATTCTTGAAACCATAGACCATATCCCTAAAACAATTCAATGGGTTATTATAAAAAAAAACATGGATTTAAGAAAAAAAAATCACATTAGCTCACTAGTTAGATTGGTTAAAGTAGTCTTATTAGGACATTGAGTTATTTTGGTAGAGGTTTGAATCCCCCAGATTTCATATTCTAAAAACCCGATAGAGGCTCGATATACCATCAAAACCTTAGGCAAACTCATTTGACATTTAAAACATCCAATCAAAATCATAGGAGTCCCCAATCATAAATGAGCATAATAGAATATGTAGAGAGGTGTGGGGATTTGATATAGAGACTTCCCAACATTCAATGGGATTAGCTCACTAGTTAGATTGGTTAAAGTAGTCTTATTAGGATTGTTATTTTGGTAGAGGATCCGACGATAGAGGCCGATATACCATCAAAACCTTAGGGATTTGACATCTTAAAATGGTAGTTCGAGGGTGCACCTCCGTAGGGTTTAGAATATGTAGAAAAATAAAGGGGTTCGGGGGATTTGATATAGATATAATTCTTGAAACCATAGACCATATCCCTAAAACAATTCAATGGGTTATTATAAAAAAAAAACATGGATTTAAGATAAAAAAAAATCACATTAGCTCACTAGTTAGATTGGTTAAAGTAGTCTTATTAGGACATTGAGTTATTTTGGTAGAGGTTGAATCCTCAGTATTTCATATTCTAAAAACCGTGATAGAGGCTCGATATACCATCAAAACCTTAGGCAAACTCAGATTTGACATCTTAAAATCATAGGAGTCCCCAATCATAAATGAGCATAATCGAAACGAGAGGTGTCCAGAGACTTCAACATATCCCGGGCCGTAGGGATTGATGAGATCCGACGACGTGGTAGTTCAGTGGTGCACCTCGTTTAGAATATGTAGAAAAATAATGGGGGTTCGTGGGGATTTGATATAGATATAATTCTTGAAACCATAGACCATATCCCTAAAACAATTCAATGGGTTATTATAAAAAAACATGGATTTAAGATAAAAAAAAAAATCACATTAGCTCACTAGTTAGATTGGTTAAAGTAGTCTTATTAGGACATTGAGTTATTTTGGTAGAGGTTGAATCCCCAGATTTCATATTCTAAAACCGTGATAGAGGCTCGATATACCATCAAAACCTTAGGCAAACTCAGATTTGACATCTTAAAATCATAGGAGTCCCCAATCATAAATGAGCATAATCGAGAGGTGTCCAGAACTTCAACATACGAGAGGTGTCCAGAGACTTCAACATACACGACATGGTGGTACCAGTGGGCACCTCGTTTAGAATATGGAAAAATAAGATCCTGTGGGGATTTGATATAGATATAATTCTTGAAACCATAGACCATATCCCTAAAACAATTCAATGGGTTATTATAAAAAAAACATGGATTTAAGATAAAAAAAAAATCACATTAGCTCACTAGTTAGATTGGTTAAAGTAGTCTTATTAGGACATTGAGTTATTTTGGTAGAATATGTATTTCATATTCTAAAAATAGAAATACCATCAAAACCTTAGGGTATTTGACATCTTAAAATCATAGGGGTCCCCAATTTGAGCATAATAGATATAATTCTTGAAACCATAGACCATATCCCTCGCTTAGAATATGTAGAAAAAAACAATTCAATGGGTTATAGATATACCATAAAAAAACAATGGATTTAAAAAAAAAAAACATGGATTTAAGATAAAAAAAAAAATCACATTAGCTCACTAGTTAGATTGGTTAAAGTAGTCTTATTAGGACATTGAGTTATTTTGGTAGAGGTTGAATCCTCAGATTTCATATTCTAAAAACCGTGATAGAGGCTCGATATACCATCAAAACCTTAGGCAAACTCTCAGATTTGACATCTTAAAATCATAGGAGTCCCCAATCATAAATGAGCATAATCGAAACGAGAGGTGTCCAGAGACTTCAACACGATACCGGGTTAGACCAGGATTGATCCGATCCAACGACCGTGGTAGTTCAGTGGTGCACCTCGTTTAGAATATGTAGAAAAATAACGTGGGGTTTCGTGGGGATTTGATATAGATATAATTCTTGAAACCATAGACCATATCCCTAAAACAATTCAATGGGTTATTATAAAAAAAACATGGATTTAAGATAAAAAAAAATCACATTAGCTCACTAGTTAGATTGGTTAAAGTAGTCTTATTAGGACATTGAGTTATTTTGGTAGAGGTTCGAATCCCCGTATTTCATATTCTAAAACCGTATAGAGGCTCGATATACCATCAAAACCTTAGGCAAACTCGTATTTGACATCTTAAAATCATAGGAGTCCCCAATCATAAATGAGCATAATCGAAACGAGAGGTGTCCAGAGACTTCAACATACAGTAACTATTGTTTAACAATCCATGTGATTTTGGATGGTCCATCTCTAGCTTAAAGATAATGCATGATTCACTTTCTGGTTCGATTAAAGTTCCAAACCTACAATATAAATGCATTCTTGTGGCCACTGTTTGACTAATCTGCATGATTCAGCAAAGAGCGTGGAATAATTCGCATGTTGTGTGCACAAGAATCCGTTTGTTGATTGAAGCTAAATGCTGGCTGCTATGAACAATCCAACGGGCAGCGAGGAATATCCAAGAGTTGAAAAGCAAGCGAGAGGGCCTAAACTCTAAACTCTTTTTGAATCTGCAGCAAATCTTAGAATAGCTAAAGGGAAGGAGACAAAGGCGAGTTTTGCAGCACTACATTGTAGAACCAGGAAAACAATACCTTGTAAAAAAAACCGTTATGCTAACTGAAGAAACATTAAAAAACAAATACCTTTGTAAGTGTGAGCAAAAAATCCACATCGTGGTAGCAAAAATCCACTCCGGCAACAAGAATCCAAGAGGGCAAGTACACATGCGCATGCACACATGCACACACACACATGAACTTGCACTTGCACATGCACAGTACACATGCACATGCATACACATGCACATGCACGTGCACATGCACATGCATACACATGCGCATTGTTCATGCACAAAGACATGCAGAGAAAGACAACAACCCTCGGATTGTTCCAACCAACGAAAATCAACGGCCCATAAAGGGTGCACTCTAGAAATACTATTTAGTACACCTCAACGAATACAACAATGAAATCATAGAAAAACCATGTGAAAAAACGTATAAAAATCTAAAAGTAACCCCCTGTTATTATGCTAGATATTCACATAGTCATTAAATGATGCAATCCTTCGAACATTTTTCAGCATGTCTCTTACTTCTATAAGTTGCAGCATCTCAATCCACTGCAAAGTTAAGTATCATGATGTATTATGCATCATAGACTAGTTATCCTATACTTTTATCCCTTAAGCTTATCATTGCTGCAACCTCCAATCCTAATGATTATATGTCACTACATAGTTATAAAACTACGCAAGTGAGAAAACATGGACAATAATGCTTATGAAGCTCTATAGACATTTCACGTATCAAAAATTTGTTAATCTGTAGATTTTGCTCATCAGAATGCCATATGAAAAGTATAAAATAAATCTTCAAACATATATTGAAGTTTAGAGCAACCATAAACGTGCTTCTTTTGCAAAGATCTTTCTGAAAGTTAGATGCATCCTCAAACTGCAATTTTGAGATAGATTGTAGACTAAACACCAACCTTTTTGGTATACTCTGATCTTCTTTGATCTACATTTTCCGCATATCACAAGACATTCTGCTTGCAAAATGAGACAAACTTGGAAGTTTCTAACAAGCTTGTTGCTTCTCTCTCTCCCTCCCTCCCTCCCTCCCTCCCTCTGGACAATCTTTCAAACATGCAGATGCCGCAAAGGGGTTCAGATACTTCAAGAGTCAAGGACTTGCTAAACTGTCCAAGAAAATGCCGTTCCATTTTGAGCCAGGAATTTTTGAGCCAAGAACAGATTCTTGCTTCAAGGACATGCTAAACCGTCCAAGAAAAGTGCCCGTTCCATTTTTGAGCCACGAATAGCCATCTGAGAATATCACACTTCTTCTGCATTTTGAAACCTACTACGATCATCCAAGGAAATGTGCAGTTCTAATTTTTCGTTCACAAGATAGGAAATGTGCAGTTCTAATTTTTCGTTCACAAGATAGGAAATAGCAATTTGCGCATGATTGTTTGGAGCTTTTTGCCCGGAAGATGCACTCTCAGTGATAAAGGCACAACCAAGTTAGCGACCTGTCATGAAAAGACCTAATCTTTTTTTATGCTATACCTTTGAAAAACCTAGCACATGGTTTACCATTGTTTTAGTTTTTTCCAACCAGTAAAATTCAGAGCGGTAATAAATTCAAGGCCTAACTTTAGTGTCAACAAATACATCTAAAGTAGTTAGATGCATCATGTTTATTGCAAATCTACTATCACATACGGGTCATTCACCTTGCATTGTGATTGCAAATGCAAGTTCTCATATTTACAAAGTACACATTGCTAAGCTAGAAACAGATGTAGCCAAAGATAGAAGAAAAAGGGAGTTTCATATGTTTCCCACGTGAAAGCTCGCACACAAGAAACAAATATAATTATCAGTAATAAAAAAAATCCTGCCTCCAATTGTAGGATAGTGGCAGACTTCTACATGTCTATAGTGTAATCATAGGATGGGCAGGACTCTACCATTATAGTAAGGATCAACACAAGTTGAGTTTCTTGTTTAAAAAAGAAGGAAACAATTGTCTAGCATAAATGCACTTCCCTTTATCCAGTAAGCCTTTATGTGAACTGAGGATGTTCAATTAGTTGCATGAGCACTTGAACTCCAGAAAAATCTTGTAAAGACATCTAGCCAGCACGCTTCCATCATCCATGTATGCAAAAACTAAGACAAGAAAACCATATTTGAGAGGAGAATATCTGTTCCTGTAGCCAACCAAGCAAATATTAGCACGAAATGGTAATGATGCAGGGGCAAAAGGTACATTGGGTATTCTCGGCTCTTCGCCCTTCATCAGCCTCTTGCCCTTTGTTAGTAGAATAGAATGTATTTTTATCGTCCACGGAGACCAATTGTTAGTGTAAAGCAACTAAAAAAATGGAAAACAAAATTATTCAATAGCATTTTGACTAACTATGTGCATCTGTTATCACATAGTCATTAAATGATGCAATATGCATCCTTCGTATATTTTTCAGCATGTCTCTTATTTCTGTAAGTTGCAGCATCCCAATCTGGTGCAAAGTTAATTATCATGATATATTATGCATCATAGACTAGTTATCATGTACTTTTATTCCTTAAACATTGTTGTAACCTGCAATTGTAATCATTATACCTCACTGCATAGTTATAAAACTACACAGGTGAGAAAACATGGATAATAATGTATTCTCCGCGTTTTTGCATACATGGATGACGGAAGCATGCTGGCTATATGTCTTAGCTTACAAGATTTGTTTGGAGTTCAAGTGCTCATGCAATTAATTGAATATCCTCAGTTCACATAAAGGAAGACTCGATAAAGGGAAGTGGATTTATGCTAGAAAATTGTTTCTTTCTTTTTTGAAGAAGAAACTCAACTTGTGCTGATTCTTCAATGTTTTCTCTGCATAAGTTAATGCAAGCGTAATGATTTTGAAAGTTTGACTTAGAATGTGGCTGGCTTCTTGCCATAGATTATATTTGATGCCTAGATAATCAAAGAAGCCTTCAACTGTTAGAAATTTGCAGTGCTAAATATGTATGACCATCTACTTTGTTAATTTGGGATTTTCAGGCCTGGCAAAAAATGTTTTTGGAATTTATTTTAAATGATTTCCCTAAGATTTTAGAGGTTTTGGCGGCCGGAAAAAAATCCAAAAAAAAAAAAATCAAAAATCCGGATTAAAAAAAAAAATCGTGAAAGAATTTTGGCTCCAATTTATTTTTTTTTTACATTTACCCTTTCATTCGAGAATCTACCTATATCATGCATGCACGAATCCGCCTCCGGTGCTCAAAAATTTAATTTGATTCTGCCTCTTTCCGGATTCTCATGTCTTCTACTTTCGGTTTTTTCAGGTTAGACCAACCCTTTACCAAGTCCCAACTTCTGCTTGCTTCTAATCCGGTTCATAAATCTGTTCCAGTTCTAATCCATAATGATAAGCCCATCTGTGAGTCTTTGATAATTATTTTTCTGTAAGAACCCTATTCTGAGATTGTTGTTGACATGTTTTTTGGCTTTAACATGCAACAATATCTCTATCCATTGAATTCTGTTAGTTATGCCACTGTCCTAAATGGTTTTTAGTTCACCATTGTTAGGCTCCTCCCTTTGATTTGTTGTTTGTGAGCATTTTTGTTCCTGCTGGTATAATGTCTGCTGACAGAGTGTTAGCAAATTTTCGGCTCTAATTTAATATTTGGCGTCATTTGTTTCAGAATGTCTTATCATTTATTCATGCACATGTAGTGCCAGAAGGGTATCCCAATAGCATTGCACAATCATACACACCATACATGCAATGGAGGTCACTTCAGGTCAGATATCTGTTTGCAATGTTAGTTTGTTATATTGTTATTGACGTTTTAGATTTACAAATGTCTCAATCTTAAATCTGTATTTCTATGGCAAAGAGTTCGTTAAGATGTTGATCTATTCATTTGTGCATGTTCTTAGGTTCTTTTTTGGACTTCTTTAGAACTCAACTGGCATGTTCATACAAATCTGAGCTACATCTCTGTTCTAAACACTCAGAATTGTAACTGTCTTCCTTAGGTGACGATGTATCTTGAAATAGGGATGCTTATGTCCTGTTGCAACACACTGTGAAAAAAGTAGGCATCTAGCAAACCGTGTGATTCCTTACCATATGTGAACCATCTAACATTTGTCCTGTGCATTTTTCATGGAGCCTAAGATGCTGATAGAAGATAAAAAAAATCCAAGATATGTTGGAATCTTTTAGAGTAGACGGGGACAAGTTGGTCTGTTACATCCCATGTTAGCTTGAACTTAGCTTGAACTGCATATAGACTAGAACTTACAATAACACGATAATAAGATGAAGCCACGATGCATCTTTATTTTTTATTTCATCTATTCTTTCAGTACTCCTTTGTGTTGACGGGAAGGAAGGAACCGCATCAGAGGTTTCTGACGGCCAGCATCATGTTAACAATTTTGCAAGTCACCATTTTTGGTTAGGCATGTTTCCACACTCACTTCTATTAACATAAGGTTGCAGAATTGTGTATTATTATACGGAGCATCAGTGTGATAGAGAACTTTAGATAATTTTGTCACATGTTATCAATGCTCATTCAATCCTCCTTACTATCTGAATATATGCAGTTCAAGTGATACATGATATCAAATACTGATCCTGCGAAGTTATGACAGATATGTCTTAATTTCTCTTACCTAATTCCTTTTTTGTTGCTCTTCTTATAGCTATGAGCAGTGTTGTTATGTACTTACCGTACCTGTACGGTACTGTAAGTATTTTACGTATCATACCTCGTAACGTACCTCTGAGTTTTTAACGTACCGAAAAAAAACCAGTACGTTAAAAAGTGTTGTTACCGTACCTATAAAATACGTACCATACCTATAAAATACTTGTAAAATACTTACAATACCTATAAAATACGTACCGTACCTTTAAAATACTTACCGTACTTGTGTTGAAAACTCCAAAAATTTAAAGCAAAAACATTTCATTTTTCATTCCGTACGTACCGTACCTCTGGTACGGTATGCTAAGTACTTGAAAGGTACCGTACCCGTACGGATCCAACACTGGCTATGAGATAGTACATATCCAGTATAGATTATGATTATAGATAATATCTTATAGCTATGATTATAGCACATGTCTAGCACATGGTTTAAGAAATGTACCAGACAAGAACAAGAGGGTCAAGAGTCAGACTGCCATCCTCAATATAGCAGAGAAAACGTGTAGAACTATATTTCAAGAAACTGCCTTTTGCTGCACCTTCCAATCATTTTAATAGGTAAAAAATGCTCCATGTTTCATACATGCTCGATTTCTTTAACTTGATTATGATGATTTGCAGAAGACAAAAAATTTCATTCATAACTCTGTTGCAGGAATCTTTGTATGCACCAAATGGGAACCAAGTAAAGTCTCTTCCTTCTCTTCCCCTCATTAGCATTGATGAGTTGAACACATCAACATGTGTATGGCCTTTCAAGGTGATTTTTGGAATGGCTTGCAATATTTGTTATATCTTTTTCTTCCGAGTCTACATATCTTGCATGTTGCATTATTTGTTGTATAATTTTGCAATTTCCATTGATGTATGCATACGTGTCCCATTTCTAAGAAATCCACGAAGATCTTATTTTCATGTTGATTGTTGGCATGGTATACAACATGTTCCAACATTGATTTCTGCCAGATTTGGAGGAAAAAATAGGATTGGCAAAACTTATTTAAAGGAAACAACAATATGACGCCAAGCCTACATCTGCAACTGTTATTGCAATCTTGCATTTGCGACTATCATTTCAAGTCTCTCTCATACTTGCTGCAAAGTGAGGTTCAACTGTTGTAATAAAAGAAACAAAGTGGTTTGTATGTAGTTACATGTACAATAGTCTCTTTGTTTGAGGCTTAAAACAAACAAACAGAGCTATATGCATCAAGCCTCTCAATACTTTTCCAAAGGTGTAGTTTAAATGATGTAATTGTATGTGCATGCCTTTCCATTTGACTTAAAAGAAAACATGGATATCATCGGGAATACTAGGAGGAGCTGTATGTGTCAAATCTCTCAATACTTATGCAAAGGTGAGAAGTTTAATGTTATAGTTATATGCGCAATATTCCTGCTCTTTGACTTAAAAAAATAGACCTATATGCAATTTTCAAAATCAATAGTATAGACTCAACATTTATAAATTAGTCACAAGAACCTTTTCTTTATCCATATAATCCACATTCTAAGATCTCATACATTTGCAAAGGTGGTGATGCTTTAGCTATTCTACTCTTAAACATGCAGGATCGCCCTTCAATTTTTCAAACATTGCATTATGCATAAGGCTTTGCATGAATTGTCTTCCCATGAGCTCAAACCACTTATAGTTGCAAATCCAAAGTTCAAATCAACCTTCATTTGGACTTATTGTCTACAAAGCAAAAATAGATAGGGTTGTACAACTGCTTAGCATATGCTAATTTTGGACATTTTATTATTGTGAAGAGAGAGGTTGATACAGTAGATGAAGCATTAGATGAGTTTTTATCATTAGATCCACATTGTCAGCCATGCAATTGTCAACGATTAGCACATGGTGCCATACTTCTGTAGTGTCTGCAATATTGGCTTACGTGCCTAGAGCATCCTTGGCTTATGCAGTCTTTTTATATCATGAGAATTCCCACAGTTATTGGATGAAGCCACAACTACTATAGCGGATTATAGTTTACTAGAAACTTGCCAAGATTTGAGGTAAAACACTAGACGTCATTTATTTATCCGTAGAAGAATATACGATCAAATGGACCCCACTATATGCTGGCTTCAATTAGCCAGGTTAATTTAAATGAAACCTGAACATTAGGAGGAGGACAAGTAGTTAAAACTGTTAAAGACTTCTCAATTAACTCAAAACTACAGTTTTATTTTATTTGCAACGCCGGGCACCATAACTAGTGATACTTAAACTTGGATATTGATTAAAGATTGACATAAGAGATTAAAGTCAATAGACTTTGGACCATAGTTTTATGCACTGTCTTTTGGTTTTACTCGATTAATTGTACAGAATGATAAGGCTACTGAGGGATTGACCGATGTAGCTTGGACTGCTAGTAGGGTTGTTGCCTGTGCTAGTTGTTCCTAAATCCCCCCTTTTTCCCCTTCCCTTCTCCCTCTCCCCCTCTCTCTCTCTTTCTGCAAATGCATGTGTCTCCATGCTGTGGGTTTTCTACTTATTACATATTTTTAGGATTTTAAAGACTTTCGTTTCTACGAAGATGACATTTGTAGTTGCTTCAAGCACTAAGTTGGACCAGAATGTGTTCATTTATTACGTATATCTTCAAAATTCTCAAGTACCACCACGGTTCAGTATCTTTGCAATGTCAACTCCTTAACTCTTTAACGATACTAACACATCATTTGATAATTACACCCATGTTTGTGCCTTTACACAATTACATCCTCAACACTAGAACCAAATAAATTAAATGCACACCCACCTAACCCACCTAAAGTGATTCTAGGATGCATAGTGCTGAAGAATTTGTCTGCAAAATTACCTTTGCATAATTGTTAAGGAAAACCAAATGCATTCCTCCCTTGCAATTGTAATTCTTACCTTTGCATAATTGTTAAGGAAAACCAAATGCATTGCTCCCTTGATTATATATATCCTGAGACCTTGCTCTATCATCTTGCAGGTGTTTTCTTTCTACATGTCTATGCTTGCAAGGCGCTAGCTCCGTCGGTGCTAAATTCTTGTATAGGTGATAAGGATCATAGATATATGTAAAGTTGTGCGCACAGTCCATTTTCTAATGCTTCTTTAAATCAGAAGTATCTATCCTATAGACGCATCATCCCAAAAATCCCAGGAGTATATACTGTTAATACAAAATGTCTCTATCCATCCTATAGATACATCATCCCAATAATCCCAGGAGTATTTACTGTTAGTAACTTTTTTTACCCTACAATTGTAACGTGCACCCTTCCATAGTCATCTTGAGGAATATCCTCCAAATTCCTAACCATTGATACATCTACAACAAAAGAAGCTCCAAGTTCAAATAGCTTGGCACTAAGAAGCCAATACTATAATTTGATGGATACACCTTTGTTAGTTGTGTAACGGTCACGAGTTCAAAGCCAACACTATGATGCAAAAGCATACTTTTCAAAGGACACTTCTTTTCATTGAGGAAATAATCATCAAAAACAATTGCAGGAGAAAGATTAAAGATTTAAAACTTGTCCAACATCTTAAACAATCAACTGTCAAAGTTAGAAGGTTGCAAAGTTAGAAGGTTGCAAAGTTAAAAGGTTACAGAGAGAGCTCTGTCTATGGTGCGTTATCATACTCCTTTCAAGATCAAAGACCCAAAACTTGTCCAAGATCTAAAACAACCAGCTACAAAATATTGTCATAGTACGAAGGTTGCAGAGCTCTATCTATGGAGTGCTAAATGCTTCTGCCCATTTGGCCGCTGTGACCAAAGGCCGACCATCACCAGCACAAAAACAGCAGTTCCTGTTATTTTTGTCCAGGAATCATGTCGTCCACGTCCGCCCCATATCCATTCCTCACTGCTCTGCTAGAGCACATGAAAAACAAATAAAAGCTCACCGCTCCTTCCCAAAACTTCCCAGCTATTTAAAGCTCAGTTTCACTAGGACTTGTTGTCTAAATGAAATAAGAAGGCCACTTGCAGCTTGCATCCTCTCTTATTTTCGTCTTTCTTGTCTTTCCAGTTGATAAGATAAGATCATTCAAGGACGGCTAAAAAGCAAAACAAAAACTTTTACAGATCTTGTATATCCAGAGCCCAGAGAGTGGCACTACTCTCCTCCAAACATCTACCCACGATCTCACGCTCAAGCCCAGCCATCATTCCAAAATATTCCATTGCATTTTCTCCAAAAACAACTCTAAGATCTTCAAAAGGTCATTTCCCCTTCTATTCCGAGGTTGCTCCCTACGGGC
This sequence comes from Isoetes taiwanensis, assembly GCA_021234155.1. Classification (NCBI taxonomy): domain Eukaryota; kingdom Viridiplantae; phylum Streptophyta; class Lycopodiopsida; order Isoetales; family Isoetaceae; genus Isoetes; species Isoetes taiwanensis. The sequence goes on along the minus strand of JAJEKV010000020.1, from coordinate 2,118,056 downwards.
AACCCGATAATAGGCCCATGTTCAGGAGTGACATCATAGCAAAGATTTTGGAATGAATTTGGCCCTGGCACGTTACACACATAGATCCCCACCTCAAAATACTTCTCAACAGTATCCCTCGTGGGGAAGATTACATAGTACATTCACTATATTCGCTACCTCCTCGAAATTAAGAACTGTCTGCTTCAGAAACAGCATCCATACAAAGAACCAGAACTTCAGAAAGAATGGCCATTTAAGCTGGCTGGCATTGTTCACCAAACTTGCCTGTATCCTGAAGCCCAACGCCTCTATTTGCTAATTGCATTTACTAAAATTTATGTCTGCTCTGACGTACAATTGACATGTCCAAAATTGTTTTCCCTTTCATAGGAGAGGGTGACAGGCATCTCAAAATTGAGAAGCAGTTATGTCTATAATAAACAGCAAATCACCACCGCAAGCCTGAAACTGTTCAGTGCAGAGTGGGTAATACCAACATCAATGTTTGTTGTAATCATTACAACTTCTAACTCTCCTAATTATTCTGTGGTTAACATCATGCCTGCATCGAGTTTCAAATATTAGATGGATGCTGAAAGATGGTACAGGGTCTTGGAAGGCTCGAGAAAGGAAAGCATAAAATAACTCTTTACAATTTGTAGGCACAATGGTATATACAAATCAATGAATTATAACTTGTAAATGCCTGAAACCCCACCAGATAATGTAATTTGCATAAAGAAGATACCTGTATGACAAAAGTAAAGTCAGTAGCAGGCTTTACCTTTATAATTATCGCATTTACAAAGTCGCCAACATTGAACAAATAACATTGTCAGGGTGGAATTGCAGTTGTGTCCATGCCCACCATGTGGATGGGCGTGTTCCTCATTTGGGCCATATGGACAATGACAACCATCCAACCAACCTTACCGCAGTGGACAATGAGGTAGCAGCATAATGTGGTAAGGGAACAACAAGGGTGGGAAAGTCAACAACATCAAGTGCTGAAATTGTGACGAGAAAGGTCAATATTCGCCTCAATACAAGTTGACCTCATGGCTTGCGCAAGTGCTTTTGATACATTATCCAACGATAAGCTGTGTCCATGTGCTTCAAAACACATGGTACAAGCTTCAGAGTTCTATCTCAAATTCTTATTATTTGAAATGTACAGACCATTGCGCAAGTGCTTTTGATACATTATCCAACGATAAGCTGTGTCCATGTGCTTCAAAACACATGGTACAAGCTTCAGAGTTCTATCTCAAATTCGTATTATTTGAAATGTACAGACCACTCAGTCATCTTTCACAGGCAAATATGAAGGGACATAAATTTATTTACTGTCATGAATGTTATTCAAATTCCAGGCTAGCAAACCAACTTATTTTAAAACAATAGCAAGCCAGTTTGCTTGACCACAAGGACATTCTAAAGAACCCAGTAGATTTCATTCAAGGACAAGATGATAGTACACAATGTAGGGTAGACCTTTTGGGAACAATGGCAGGAGTTGAGTGTCCTGCTTGCCATCCTGATCCACGTCAAGCTGTTAACAGTACGTCAGGACCACCAGAACATCAATTTAGGCTAAATGGTGAATTACATCAGACTGTGACATCCGTGAATGATTTCTGCGATACAACTTTAAAAATCACGGACAAACATGCTATGAGCAACAAACAAATAGGCAGGAAAGTCAAGGCACTTCGGGCGCCAGGTAAATCTCAGCTTGCTTTTTCTGGATATCATAAGTGCCTCCTGCCAAAATCTGACTCCGATAGCCCTCCGTTTGGCATGTACTGAGCTGCACATCCTAATTCTTATGCAATGAAATTGCTTGAATCAAGAGTTATAGTCACCTCTTGAACATGAAAGGAAGTCCTTTGTGACAGTCTTTTTGGGCATTTATATGGTACTGACAAACTCACTTTTTCTTCTTAGTATCTTTGTCAGGACTCTAAACCGTGTCCAGCAGGATGTTGAACACACATTCGAGACCATTTTTTTTCTATTCACGGATTAGGGTCTTCTTCAAAGATTTCACCAGATCAATGATGGCACACAAACGTTATATTAATGTGCCAACAGAGCCATTCAATGCAGTTCTCTCTAGTCCATAAAACGGATGATCCAAATTTAAAACAAGTCTTCCCTTCTTCAAGAAGAAATTTGTTGCTTGTGGAATTTGAATAACAGGAATTGCTCATCACCACTGAGCAAGTTTAAGTATCAGAGTCTCTTTTGGCATCTGTATGAAGGAATAATATAACATTCTTCTTAAGAAGAGTATGTACAAATTTGTTCCAAAATCAAATGGACAAGAACATTCTAGGTGCAAAATGGGTCTATAAAACTAAGCTCCAAGTTTTTATAAACCTAGCTTAATACTAAGGGATATACCCATCATGCAGGTTCTACAGTTAGGACAGTTGTTGCATCAGCAGCCAGCTAGGTGTTGCCATTATGGCAGATATTTTTGAATCAGTTCTCTAAGATTTTATTAAAACAGGTGAGGAACATCTTATGCATAACTCAAAAGGAGCGTGGGCAAACAAGCCTTCAAAATCAGATCCTAGCTTATAATACAAAACGTCATGAACAAGACTTGCAGAACAGAAATGATATATTTCTCACGGGGGATGCTACTGAATAAAGAGAGTAAGATGACCTTCGTCTCCTTCATTGCTGTTTAGAGATTGAGCAGCCACATATAATCTCACTCAAACCTTGTATCTTGGAGAAACACTTGAAGACATAGCATTTGACTATTTGTAATTGTAAAGCAATCCTCTTATGTTTGAGAATGATCTTAGCATTTGATAAAACATAGACTTACAGGCAATTAGTTGGATCCCTGACTTACTTGATAGTTACTAGGTTTATTTGATTTTTTCTGCAGTTTGGCAGGTCCATAGGTTCATGCAGCATGAAAACAAAGCCATTGGACGGCAGCAATGAGAATTTTAACTTATGAGGGGTTATTTCATCAGCATACTGCTTTGGATCTTATGCAGATTTTGCATAGCTCGTTTTTATAACATCGATAATAGGACATTTATCCAGTTTTTTACATTCATGAACACTGGGGTCTCTTTAGCACTATCCTACAGATCTACCATCGGGCCTTGAGAACGAGTGATTTGTCGAACATGTCTGACGACTTAACTCTTAAGAAATGAAGCAGGCAAGACCCCTGAACCTTAGGTAATCGCCATCTAGCTTCACTCGCTTGTTTATGTCAGCCTTCAAGAAGATTGTCAATGGATAGGCAAAGATTTGTGCTTTAGCTTGCTTTGTATTTCTCATCTCGTCTTTTCATTCATATAATTCCTGAGGGTACCAACAGAACCTTCTAAGAGATAATTTATGTGCAGCAGGTTGATTGCGTGCAACTTCTACCAGCTAGAAAGATCCCATTTATAAGCACAAATATGCTGTATCAACTTAAAGACCAGGGTCCGCATAGAACATGCATTGGTAAGCTGATGTTTTTGCAGTTGTTTGTCACTAGATGCATATTTAGATGCTGGGAAGTTTGGTTATTGTTGATGTGGTTCATCTCTTCATAGGATTGGCATGTCCACTGAAGCCTTAGGATAGTTTTTAGTATCAAGCTTGAGGTTGCATTGATAAGCAATAAAGGGGGAAGATATTTATCAACATCTAGGATATAACTGTTATGGATATTCAATGCAAATTACTCAAATTCATGCGCTTGAAGCTAAAAAAGCTTAATCTGAACAATTCATTAACTTCTCAGCAAATGAGCTAATGAAAGATTCTTCCTTACCAGCATTGAGCCTAATCCGAAGAATTTGCCCCTCTGCCAATCTGAATAGATGTGAGCCATAGAACCTTTTTACTAGAAAGGCAGGTAACAGCCCAGAACACATTGGTTGAGTAGCTAATGCTGGAAAATCCCATAAGTGTATCTCTTTATGGCAAATAAATTGACGAACTAGTTGAGCTCACCAGTTGAGCTTTCTAGTTGCACAGAAAATAAATATACAAAGGTGTATGTTCCTTCAAAGACGTAAAGACTTCTTGTCTTCAGGGCTTAACGTTGGTAATGGCGCTTCTGTTCTCTGAAGATATGTGATTTGCTCTTTTCCTCTTCTAGGACCATCTAAAGAGGATGGATGGTAATAAACACAAACATGATGACGTTTGGAAATACTAGAAAAAGCTCCCTCAACATAAATTACAAGTTTCGTTGCTTTCTGCCTATGGTCTTCATCTTGAATGTAATAACTGAACTCTTCATCTGATGAAACACCAGTATATTGAACTGCAATTTCAACGTTGTCATTTGGCAAAATGACACCTGTGGATGGTAAAACCTGAAAAAAGAATGAATGACTAGTTAGCCATTTGACAACTTCCATGAATCTTGTCGTGCTATTTTTTATTTACAATGGAGGCTATCAGCTTCCAGCCCTCATCAACATGTGCAGTGGATCATAAGCATATGCAGACGGGTAAAATGACAATCAACAACTTAACCTTGGCTTATTTCGCCAAGCCATGGTTAAGCTACAGGAGGAGAACATATAAAAGCACGCTTACCTGTAGCCATCTTGGAAATCCGTATGCTCCCCTTGGAGTTTCTTTAGCTCCATCGTCACAATTAATCGCTCCTTCTGAACAAATATAAAAGCATGCAGAAAACCTCTTGCATTCATTAAAAATCTTCAAGGACGATGTTATTCCAACTTCCAGAATGATTTGCTCTGTGCTGAGGACAGTCTCCGGGATAACATTCAGTTGTTGAACATAATTATGTATTTTAAGAGTATCCTGCATTATGTGGCCAAACTCCCTTCTACGAGCAGCTTGATTTACAGTGGCAACAGAGACATCGAGCATGCAACGCACAGGCTTGTGATCACTTTCCACTATGTTCATACAAGAATCATACCTGACACAAGAAGTGGATGTAGGCTTGTTCATTCTCTTTACTTGTAATAGAAAGCATATGCAGCAAGAAATGTCATATATAGATAAAATATTACAAAATATTACATACCAAAGAACTGATGCTGAAATAGGTCTAAAAAGGCTAATTTCAGAAGAGTTTTCTGTTCCATCAAAACTATCACGGAAAAGCACACGATCACACCAAGCAGGGACCCTTCTCTTCTCACTGGAGTCATATCCTGTAAAGCTGATAGGTTAGAGAATCTTTCTAGATTTATCTTCTCCAATCTAGAACCCTTGAATCACAATTCAAGAATTTCTCTTCTTTTGCTAAAAACGAGAAATTACTCACCAAGGATACATCCCTTGTCAAATTTATAAGTTGGTGGGAACCGTATGGCTGCTTCTTTCATGCCTTGGAAGACATGACCAGCAGCCATCTCTGTTCTTAATTGATCTCTCGAAAGAAGCTTATCCCATTGTTTGTGGGAGACTAAAGTAATTACGTCATCATATGATAAATCAATAATGCGGTAGTTAAAGTCCCCAATCCATATCAAAAAGCTGGCGTCCGAAAGTTCTGGCATAGAACTTTCACTTGCCAGATCCATTTCCTGGTAGCATTAACCAATTAAAGTATTATCCATGTAGATTATATATATATTTCGTATGGAGTTTATTAAGTTTATGACCATCCAATACCGCTGCACCTACTTCTTGTTGTTCAGGAGAAGATAGCTTGCGCACATTTGAGCCACGAAGCATCTGTACTGCCGACGAAACTCCAGCTATCCATTCATATAGAAGATATTAAGCTAACGAATATAATGATACAAATTGCATTATGTTGTTTAAAAGCTTTTACCTGCGACAGCACTTGCTGCAACCCCAACTGCCCCAACTGAATGCCCAAATGCTAGTCGGTGGTAAACGTATTCAAAATCTGCATTTCTTCGGGTAATTGCATCAGCATGTGCTGCAAAATGACTATTAATAAAGCAAAATGTTCTCCGGAAAAGGACAATCTTCAGCCCAACAGCTCCCTGAAGAAAAAGCAATGACCTTATGCTTAATAACCATTACCACCCCAATTATCATAGAATCATCGGCAAGCAAAGATTGAGGCATCTACTAGACTCCAGACTGAAACATAGCGTTCACTCTATAAAAATTTCATCTAATAAGATAAGAAAGTCAGATATCTTATTATAGATGTAAGATGCCCCTTTCGTCCCACGCTAGACACAAATAAATCCAAGAATACATATGATCCCATTGGAAAATAACTTGTTAAGCACTCGCCTTAGTTGTTTTCTGAGTTGAATAAGATACTGTTCCAGATGTATTAAGGGGACAAACTCTCAAATTAGGTCTCTATGAGCCAGGCAATAACATTCTATGGGTTCCATGCTGAATTCCGGGAATCATAACATGTTAAAGTTACATGTATAAAATACTGAAAAGTGAATGGTCATATAGATGATTGACATGGGTCACCATCATAGTTGTAACTGGACGTACTCAAATAAGCCCAAAATAGTTGTTGGAATTTGTCAGTTAGTTAGCCCACGTAGATACAGTTGAATAGAATCTTCCAATTTTCTATGCAGCACAACAATGAGGAATTTATTCTCCAACAAACAATCCCAAGGAGGCAAACTCTCGAATTAGATCTCTATTAGCCAGGCAATAACATTCCATGGGTTTCATGCTGAATTTCGGAATCATAACATGTTAAAGTTACATGTATAGTGAATGGTCATCTAGATGATTGACATGGGTAACTATCATAGTTGTAACTGGACGTACTCAAATAAGCTCAAAATAGTTGTTGGAATTTGTTAGTTAGTTAGACCACGTAGATACAGTTGAATAGGCAATAACATCCATGGGTTTCATGCTGAATTTCGGAATCATAACATGTTAAAGTTACATGTATAGTGAATGGGCATCTAGATGATTGACATGGGTCACTATCATAGTTGTAACTGGACGTACTCAAATAAGCTCAAAGTAGTTGTTGGAATTTGTTAGTTAGTTAGTCCACGTAGATACAGTTGAATAGAATCTTCCTACTATGCAGCACAACAATGAGGGATTTCTTGTCCAACAAACACAACCAAACCCCAAAAAAAAACCAAGGATATCATCCCCTAGTTTTCAAAGTTGGGTCACATTGGCAAACCTATCGAACTTAGTATGTTTTTCATCTATGACATCAACTGAGCTTAGCAGCATATCGTCCACCAGTACTTTCCTGACCTCACCACGACATCCCACTAGGTTTCAATTTGTGACATGGCCTCAGACAAAGCATGCAAAATCTGATTCAGAATAATACACAAGGATCCTTATGTTCTTCGATACTGCCACCTTTGATGGAAAATAGCCTTGGATTCAAATCTCTTAGCTGATACTAACATCAATACCCTAGTCATATAAGCCAAAAGAACACACTGCTGAGAGACAGCAATGGCTGTGGCCATCAAGCACATCAGCCTTCGTATCACGTAAAGTTTTGACGTGAATGGGAAGCAAAGATACTAGAGATAAGATTGGAGGTCCTACGTGCCCAAACTACAGCTTTGGTTATTATACATTGTCCAGCCAGTTCAATTTCCATATAGTCTAATAGAATAGTACAGTATTTCGAAGTAGTGGCAATTGGTTAAAACGTCTATGCAAGGACTGTGCAGCAAAGCTTACTTTATTGCCAAGCGCACGCCCAAATCCACAGGCAACAGCTGCCGCATCGACATCTCCAACATATCGAACCAGTCTTCTACGAACCCTGCAGTAAATCAAATGTATATAACGACTAATTTGCAGGAAAGTTTTGAGTAATTATAGGAATCCATATTTGTTCTTTGATAACATAACATTGCCGCATTGTTAAATAAAAGGAATACTAGTATATATCAGCACAAGATACCCCTCTGTCAGCTGACCATATAACTATGCCTTAAAAAACCTCAAAATAGCTGTTGTGAGGGACTGAATAGCAAGCACATGCATCAACCCTTGCAAAGTCCCAAAATACTGAGTGGGAATCCATCTGGAATATGAATTCACGATGTTCAATGTACACTTAAACATGTTATTACCAGATCCCAATGAGCATTCCCGCGAGCTGCCGGTAACCAATACGGTCAAACTCGCTTCCATCATTGAGCACATCCGAAATCTTATTGAGCCACCACTGACCACTTGCACTGCAATTTCCTTGACCAACCTGAAAATGAGTATCAAACATAAAAACTACGTTATTTTTAACCTACTCAAAGAGGAATGCAGAAAAAAGTTTCAATTTTTGCACGAAATTGCAACACAAATGTGACTGGAAGATGCATCACAAATAGAATATATCATTTTCACAGTCAATCCAAAAACTTACAGATTCTTTTGCTGCTGACATGGCAATTGCACTGGCACCCATTTCTGTCTCTTGCAGGCCCACAATAACTATGTCAGCTTGTGTTGCCGGACCAGTGAGCCACATTTGAAGTGCCTGAACTGATGGCTTTTCCTCACTAACATTCCATGTTGCAGCAAGCATACGCAAATCGACTACCTCAGTGTAAGATTCTATTCTTGAAATCATTTCCATCTGTACTACCTTGTCAATAGGACATGGCGAAGCAGCATTCCAACCACGTATTTCCCCACTCGCTCCTAACGTAAACACATAGTTCCCACTTCTTGCCATCTTAATAATAGCTGAGCCATGGCATAACCACCCCCCAATAACTTTTCCAATCTCATCCAATATCTGCACCTTTCCATCTGCATATCCAACCCAAATTCGTGTCCCAACAACACATAGCGACCGAACAGAGACCGGATGGTTGTGCAGCTCCTGGAGCCGGTTCCCCAGTGAGTCCCATTTTATCACAAGTCCATTAGCATATCCCCCCCATACCATGCCATCAGTCGCCACTACTAGGGCTTCCAGCTTCCTTGCTTCTTCCATGGTTTGCCCACCGCTTGCAACCCGACGAACTGCATCTGCAGCTCCCATGACGACATTTCTTGAGCGCTGGAAAAAGTTCAAAGTTCCTGTAACTTTCTCTTTCCTCGATATCTTTGTATATGTCACTCTTACATCTTCATCCCCCATGGGTTCTCTTACAGGAGATACATCTGGGCTAGAAAATTCTGGCTGCATGCTCTGCCCAAAAACTTTCAGTACGTCTCTTGTTCTTGAATCCCTACAAGGCCACATAATATTACTAGTCTGAGAATCATAGGTGAAAAAACTATATTTGAGTTTGTCAAAAGTACCAGAGAGCAAGAGAATATGGTCCGCCACTCCAAACTCGTCCATTTGAGTGATTAGCAACCAAGAAGACGACATCCAAATTTGCCAAACCTGCTGCTCCAGCTGCTGTACCTCTGGCTCGAAGATCAATATAAGACCTTACTATTAAAGAAGTGGCAGATGATCGATCCGTTGACATTACAGAAAGCGCAGAAGAGATTGCTTCCCAGGGCCATGCTCGAATTGAGCCCTCTTCTGAACCTGTCCACAGCTCACCTGGTACCAAACAGATACTGACCAACTATTACTTGGACAGTTAAGAAAGCTTAGAGACCCTTAAAAATTTTAGAAAAAGGGGTAATGGAAAGACAAATACACAATCATTGGCCAATATCTTACTGATGAAAATAAAAATATGCCCAAAAATCCTTAAAGTCTGGAACATACCATAAGAAGTTATAGTCATTGAAAAGATAGGACCACGATGAGCGTTCCATGATAAAACAGGTTCTGGCATTCTGCCATTGAGAACATCTACCTCCATTGGCCATACTATCACCCTCCCATCTTTATGTGCACTATACACAATCTTGTTTGCAACATCTACTGATAAGCACAATGCAGGCATCACAGTTACTGATGCCAATGCAGCTGCATCAACATCTTCCAACTGGTTTCTTTTGCCATTGCTAGCCTCGTTCATTGCCTTCTGTATGTCCCACACTTTCAAAGATGCATCACAACCTGCCCATAATGCACTTCTTGTGCAAGCCAATGTTCTTGTACTTTCTTCTGTTCTTACTGGAGAAGGGCGAAGATCAAAAGGAACAGGAGAATCTGGATCAACTGGTAATTCACCAGGCACCTTAAATATCCTCTTCCCTCCACCCGCAGCTACAAAGTTTTCCAAATAAGATTGCGCTTCCTTTTTATTTGTTTCATGCTCAAAAGATTTGGGACTACCATATGATGAACCCTTAGTAGGTTCTGGCATCTCAGACTGATCCGAAGCAGAATCATGACCATTGATGGGAAAGATCCGATCTGCACATTCTGGCCGAATGCTATTACAAATGCCATTAGGTACGTCCCCATAACTCTCAAGAGCATTACAATGGCTTTGTGCCTGTGGTTGCATCTGTGAAACAGGATCTCCATCTAGCCAGTAAGGTGAATCCCCAGGCGACAAAGATAAGCTGCCAAATGTGTCATCCAAGCCATTTAATGTACTATCAAACAAGTTAGACCTTACATTTGTAGCTGATGGAATAAAGCTGAAATCAGCCCAACCATCATCAATCAATGACAGGCCTGTGGTTGCACTACTGCTGGGAGTCTCATAAGAAAATGGGTTGTCGAAATCCTGGGCAAGCCTACTATTTAAAGATGAAGGACTACTACTTGACCATCCTGCATTGGATTGGACACCAGGAAGACAAGGGGAAGGAGTTCTCTCAACATCTCCAGTTAAAAAATCAGGCGGATTGGGAGAAGATGATTTAAGTGCATATGGAGAGGCAGCATTAGCTAATGTGTTGGATTGTAAATTTGTATCGCAAGTGAATTCTGGCGATGAGAAGGGATCAACTGATCCATGTGATGAAGACGACCTCTTGCTATCTTGTTTTCCGACAGGGACTGTATACAAAGTCGATGAAGATGTGTGCATTCCTTGCCATTCAGACCAAAAATCAGGGGATTGAGATACGTGTACCGCAGATGTTTCCTGTATTCGTTCTACTGATTCCACACTTGATGTAGTTCCGGTAACAACCTCTTTAGCGCTTCTGAATGGGATCCCATCGAATGGCTCATCGTCATTGAAATCAATCAATGAGCCCACGGATCTAAATGGAGTGCCCATTTCATTACCTTCGCCCAAGTGTTCTTCACCATACAGCTCTGCGAAGCCTATACCTTGTACCCATTAATGCCTTCGAAAAATCCACTGTACAATTCTCTGCAATGCATATAGGAAAGAGCTAAATTGAAAGGAAGGCTTCTGCCCAGAAGCAAAATAGGAAGGAAGCATGGGACCGGGCATAGAAGCATACCAAAAAAACAGCTAACTGGGCTTTCCAAGGTCAAATCTGTAGAGAAAAACGCCGTTCGAGAGCTCGAAACTCAGACAATCCGGGCCGAAAAACACCATTGACCTTGGCCACTTACAAGGCCTCCTTGACACGAAATAGTAGAGCGGCATGTCCTCCCAGAGGGACGTGGGCAAACGTGAGCAGGGGCCCTTCTCTTCTCTTTTCCCAACGCGTTCTTTTTTCGGGTCCACCTGGCGGGTCTACCTGGCTTTGACGTGGCATTTTATTTAAACTTTAATTTATTCTTGGTCTTTCGTTTAGATTGCTTTTGATAGGGACCATTATGAAGAAGAAGAAGAAGCAATTTTTACGTGGAGGTAGCTTTGCATTGTGTCTTCTCCATTAGAGGTAGCTTTGCATTGTGTCTTCTCCAAACCATTGACAACCCATTCTTCATTTTTGTCTCTGTGCGATGATTTCTTTGTTTTGTTATATGTCAGTGATTCTAGATGACACTCTTCGTCATATTAGGTGCTTTAAAGGGACCCAACTCCGTTCTTCAGGTAGAATAATACATCATGAGCTCCTCCTTTCAAGGGACCCAACTCTAATTCCCACATCAAATAACACAACATGAGCTTCAATTGTCCTTTTTGCTCATCTATATAGCACTCTCTATTTCCAAGTAGTAGTTGGGTTTGTCTTTGTTCCCAATGTGTTTGCATGACACATGTATTCCCTGTCAAAAGATGGTCCCTCTTCAACAAGTATGGTTCGAAATTAGGGGGGTTTCTTCTCCTAAAATCAGGACATTCCATAAAAAATCTAATTTGATTATTAAGGTGAGATTTGGTCATTTTTTTAAAGATAATTGTGGACAATCTGGTCATTCTTAACCAATAATCCCATTCTGCAGTGCTTGACTCACAATCAAAATTCTAGGAGATTGTTGCAATCATTTGTACCTTCATTTGGGCTGCACTGAGACAGGTGTAGTCATTTGGTCCATATATATCAAGCCAAGATTTGTTGGTGGTCTCGATATGATCGACTTTCCCTTACATGGTAAATTATAATCTTTAAGTTCATATGATGCTACATTGTGGGCATGGTTCGTTCTCCTTGAATGAGGTTCGTCGCCCAAGCACTTGAATAGTGTATTTCTTTTCGAAAACCGACACTTAGGGTGATTCTTCTGTGGAGTCTCTTTTATCGGTTTCAACCATATCCAAAATGCTTCCCCCTTCTTAAAGGGTCCACTTGATCCTTGGAAGATTGTTCGCGTATTTTTTTTATTAATCCTACTGCATGCACACAGATAAGCTCTCCTTGTTGGTAAATTACACTTGACAATTGTATGCCTCGCACACATATAAGCTCTCCTTGTTGGTAAATTCCACTTGACAATCGTATGCATCTCTGCCTCTCTGTGCGTACATTGACTGAGTGGCATTGGAGACTTGATGGCATTGTCATAGTTGATGCTTGGTATCCTGGTCACTTGTTGTCTTGAGATGTTTTTCAGACTAAGTTCATGCTATCTCGACGAGACATAACTATTTGGCAAGAGATAAGGCATACCTGTATTTCTCAGCTTGCTCCTGAGAAGAGACATCTGATTTTTGAGGAATACTTGGTTATATTATCTTTTGCATATGTAGGTTCCTTCACATGGTGGATTATCATAGGTAGGTTCCTCGTTCTTATAGGGAAAAAAAAATCTGATTCTAAACTTAGGGGCGAAATGACACTAGGACTAAATCTAGAAAATAATTTAAAGTACACAAATTAGATAATGCCAACTAGATAGTTGCAATCTTTGGTGCTAGAAGGAGAAGTAAAAAAAAAAAAGACAGAAATTTGATCACCGGTCAATACTTTTTTTTCCCTATTAGAAGGAACTGGATAAGCTCTTGTAGCTTCTTCTACAATGTTGTGAGGTATGGTTTTTCAAATATCAATTGATGAAGTGGAAGATCTCAATTTGCTAGCATTTGCTTCTAGGATTTTTTGTCCTTACATTGCCTTCTTTTATTTTTTTCTTCAAATCTTCTGCTCTATTTTATTTGTGTCATAGACTTTAACCATACAATTCAACACTATGAAACAACATTGAAGTATGGTTAGGGAAGGGTGCTTCTTGCAAGCCCATGCTTTATTCAAATAGGTAACTTTTATCCCTTATTTGGATATAATTATTATCTATATATTGTGATAAGGACATAATTAACCTCTATATATTGTGATCTTGGTTCTTGGAGGACGTGATTCAACAGATTTTTTCATTGGGGGAATTACATTGCAAGAAGTTAATGAGTACAAATATTTGGGTATTGATGTGACCAGCAACTATAGATGGAATCTTGCAGCCTCCAAACGTGCATCTGGAGGGCTGAGAGCTTTGTACAGCATGTTCCACCAATGTGCGTCCAATAACTTTGATCATTGGCGACTGAGAAGGTTACTTTATGGTGTACAAGTGAAACCGGTTGTGTTATATGGCTGTCCTATTTGGGGGCCAGGGCTGTCCAAAAAGAGATGGGATATAATAGAAAAAGTGCAAAAATGATTCTTATTAGAAGAATTTGGAGCCAAAAGTCAGACCCCGTATTGCATGCTTTTGGCAGAGACTGGTTTTTTGCCACTTGAGGTAGAGGCTTTATGTCAGACAATCAGTTATGTTAACAGAGTTTTTGCTATGGATTCATATCGACTTCCACGTCTTGCACTAGAACAATCAAGGGAGAAAGGGTGGTACTTTGATATTTTGAAATGGTCAGCCAAATGGTTGGGACAGGGTATATGGCCGGAATCAATCAAATGCAAAGAAGTGTATGAGCAGGTTGCCGAGATAGTATTGAGAAAAATGTGGCAAGTAGGTCTTGTGGGGACACCAAAAAGCAGTTCTATCTCAATGAGATCAATGATTTACATGAATATAAAGAGCAAGCATATCTCCTTACACATATTGACAGGAATAATCGGAAGACTATCTCCCAATTGAGATTGTCATCGCATACCCTTCATATAGAAACTGGTAGATGGAATGGCACTCCAGGCTATAATAGGTATTGCCCTGGTTGTCTAGAATTGGAGATAGAAACAGAAAAGCATGCTTTTTTGGAATGCGCATCATATGCGCACTTAAGGGAGCAACATGGGGTTCATGCTTCTACATTGAAGGAACTTCTAAGTATGCCAGCTCATAAGTTGAGTTCCTACCTGAAGGACATCTGGAAAGAACGAAAGGATATAATGATGTTATTTGAAATTATGTCAGACTTTGAAACCTGTAACGTTCTAGAATGAGCGCTTAACTCTGTACATATTTGCCATAGAGGCCTGGGGGCCTAAAATGGCTTGATAAAATTAAATTAAATGAAATTTGGATTGTGGTCAAGAACACATACTTTATTAAAATAGGCCTGGCTTCCAATCCCCTATTTTGACATAGGGTTTCGATTCATGACAAACGCTAGACAATAAGAACTCCGCTATAAAGGTTCTACACCAAGTTATTTAGACCAGTAGCTCACAAGCCAATTAAATACAAACTAAAGTAAGCAATAAATTATGATACTTCACTAAAGTCTCAGTGATCTATGTAAAATTAATTTTTTGAACTGGCCAGCAAACCACTCATATGGTCAGCATATTGTTATCCATTATGCATTGCTCTGTTATAGCTTTTCTCAATTAGGTCCCAATCATAACTGATGTATTAATAACTGTTATTCATGTAGTACATTTTTGAACAAAATTTGCCTAGGCTAGTGCCCAAAACCCTAAAAAAATGACCCACTACCTAATGTATATGTTCGTAAATGAGTAAAAAAGAACTGCTTCCTGTGCATGCAGATAGGTTCTACGTAAAAATTGGTGAACCCCCCTTGACCATCATGACCCATAATTCGATCCTATATAGAAGAAGGGGACTCCACCAAGATTATAAAAAAGTGTGACTCATGGGCAATCATAATAACTCTACTTTGTAATCGTTGTTCTGCATTGCATACAGCATCTTCCAGCGTCTTCCAGTCCACTGTCACTTGTAACTATATGGAAGTGTCCCTTATATGGTAGAATAGAACTCCACTCTCAAATACTTGTAGGTGAGTGCCACCTCCGCATTTTGCCCCTAATAAGTGAGGAAGGGAGGTCGTGTCTCACGCGAGGATGACACGAGCAATAACTTAGTGATCAAATTAAAGCGCATCCTGGTGGCACGGCAAAACGTATCCAATGCACCCTATGGTGTTGCATGTTCCCCCCAGTATAAGCTATGAGGACCATGTCCTCGCCGTATATGAATTGCCTAGTGATTTGGTGCATGAGTTGAATTCCGCCGCTGCCATGTTCAACAAGCCAACCTTTCAACTAATCAACATAGAGATAAACAGTGTTGGAGAGCGTGAGCATCCCTGACATACCTCAATGGTTGTCTTGAGATGCCAACCGACGTAAGCATGTCTAATGCAGCCTGTATAGTCCATTTTGTAGATCTATAGGGGCTCCCAACTGTCTCAATCTTTCCCCACAACTTTTCCTGAAACATAGTGTCGAAAGCCTTCACAAATTTGGTAAAGCAGCAATATAGGTGCAGCCAGCAATTCCTGCTATCTTCAACCAAGGTCCACAGTGTAAAACATGACTAATAGTTGAGTGTCATGACCTGACTCCTGCCTGTGTGAGGGCCCGTACCTCTGCTTCTACATTATCAAATGTTGCTCGAGAATGTTGGCCAGCAGTTTTGAACATAGTGAACTTATCATGATTGTTCAATAATTGGTTGGATAGTGAGACTCACTTGTCGTGGGAACAACCCTGCTACTGGTCCATTGTGCAAGAAAGCCTCCTTGTAATGATGTATTGAACAATGCAGTTAGGATGGGCACTATCAATGGCCCTGCCCATTTGAGCAGCTCTGCCTGCATGTTGTCTATGTCTGTTGCCTTGCCATTGGCGAGATGTTGTAAGTCCTGGGTGACTCCTGCCTCTGTGATTACTAGCATGGACTCCATCCATGGGCGTATTGTTGCTCGAGGCTTCTGAGGATCAGAGAGTTGCTGCAAGTATTGTATCCATTGCTCAAAAGTGATGTTTCTCATAGGCTGCATCTACCAAAGTGTTCTAGGATAATGGTCCACGAGATAGAACATTTCTCTTTGATGCTCTGCAATGTACCTGACATTCTTTCCCTTGAGAAAGATGTGGTACTATCTGATTGCATGCGGGCGCAAAATGGGATCAATAACCTGTCAAAACCAGCATTTAAGTTTTACACTCATCATCAAATCATTGGTTACGAGGAAAAATTGTCGTCCCATGGGCCTCCGTGGGCAGGGTCTCCCAGGGTATCTCTCGGCAACAGTCGTAAGCACAGTGATCAACTAGCCATTCTGTTGCTATAGCATGGAAAGCTGCAGAATTCTCGATAGATCGTCTGTGAGCATCTACGCATAAGTTTCTGCGTGATCATAATCTAAGAGTTGATGTATGAAACGGGTTGTAGCACAGGGCATTCAAACAGTCTACCAAGCCTTTGATGTATGAAACGGGTTGTAGCACAGAGCATTCAAACAGTCTACCAAGCCACCCACAAAATAAATGGCTGATAATCCGAATCTACTTTTTCATCTTTATTGTATGTGCTAACGCAAAGTTGGATGACCAGATGCATATCCTACTCATCTACTAGCACAAATCCATGACATTGGAGCCACCCCCTGATTCTCCTGCCTATAAATGTAGCTGGCGGAAGATGGCCAATGCACTGAACCATTGATGATGACCAAGTCAAAGATGCTGCACATCTGAAGCAACCGCCTGCCATAACATGTGACCGGGTGGATTCTCTCATTAAATGCCCATGGCCAGCCAGTCTTTGCAGGGTGGAGTTGTAACAGGCCCTTTGCAAGGGGCTAAACTTCATTAGTTGCTCTATCCTAGATCCCTGCATGCATTGAAGTCTCAAAGTAACATGACCTGGCCCAACAATTTGTGTTGTTATATGTCATTATATAGATCGGCATACAGATCCAATCCACATCCGAGTGGTAGCAAAAGAAGTTAGAATCTACATGTGGAATGCAGCCAAAAAGAGGGGTCGTCGCTGCAATTCTGCACTGGTACCCATATGTAATGATTGTATTTGTCTATCTTGTATAGGGAGACTGACAGTGCCAGAGCTGTTCTATAGTACAAAGCATTACTCCCATGTTCTAATGCAATTTTTAGTGGGATTGCCTAACCCCCCCACAATAATTCCTTGAATTCTAGTCTGTCCACGTGATTGTCCAAGTAGGCTAAAATTATGCTTGGCCATTGAACATGCTAATTTACGCATCTAGAGCTAAAGCAAATACAAAAACTCACCCTCGCTTCATCGCGGTGTGGGCCTGGTGTAAATGAGCTCCCGCCTTAGACAACTTTGTTCTACTACATGGAGCTAAAATCCATTGTGTGACGTTCCACGTATTTATACGGTATACATATAAATATACTGAAACATCACGTCGTAGGCATACGCCACCATGGGGTATGTTAACCTAGGGGGTTGACCTAAAAGGGATTAATTTATAAAACCTAATTAAGGGTATTTTTGTCTTAATTAACCTAATTAGTTTAATTAGTTAATTAATGTCATGCCACCTGGCCAAAATCGATTGGGCAAAGCAGGGTTTCCAATTGGGACACCCAAATTAGGGCTTTTGGGCCCCAATTCGAATTAGGAGCAGTTGGAGATGGAGGAGGAGAAGCAGTAGCCAGGCACCTTTCAGCTAGTCGGGATGGAGCAGCCCCAAGACCGATTTGACGGTTAGTCAGTAGGTTACTTTGTTGATCTATAGCATAGCGCCTCTCTGTGGTGTGTTCTCTCTCTGTTTTCTCTGTGGTTTACCTGTTAGGCTAATCCTTGATTGATATGGTGAATATTCTTATCTCTAGTCTATGTATGTGCTTTGGTTGATGGTTTAGTAGTTCTTTGCTTAGTTAGCACTCCAGAGATGGGGGATTACGGGGGGTAGAGACCTCTGAGCCCATGTATTGTAGTATGCTCCTAGATAGAGCCCTGTATTATTCCCATTAGATGCGGCATGTGCACAAGATCCCACCGAGCTGTGGAATCTATGGCAGTACTGAAGCACCAGATAAGGGGCCGTAGTGATGAAGTGTGAGATGGGGTCTCGCCTGAGCATAAAAGGCTACGGGGACTCCTTTAGTGAGCTAGGCCTAATAGTCGGTCACGTAGAGGGCCGGGTATGGGTCTGACACCCCCTGGGTACAGAGGTGTGATCATCTTGTACTTTGAAGATAAAGTTAGGGGAGTAAGTCGGGTACGGAAGGAGATGCTGATGGATCTCCTCCTCTAGCTCACCCATGGATTCACTGCGACTCTGGGAGGGGACACTTCTCTGACCTGCCTCATCGGACCGGGGAGATGTAACCCGGAGTAGTCCCGAAGTGTGATTCCTTGGGATTGCGTCTCCGGAAGGCTACAGTGACGCCATAGCTTGATTCAGCTCATCTGCAAAGTGTGCACAGGAGGGGCTGATGGAGTGGACTACCCTAGCCACTGTTCTATGCCAGCCAACGCCAGGTTATACCTCTGTCTGCTGATCTCTTGAGACCGAACCATCATTCCATCCTCACAGGAGTCTGTGCCACCCTTCGTGGTGGTTATTTATGTATGATTTATGTTGTATGCTAACATGTATTCACGCTTCCGCGACTTAGGAGTCCCATTGAAGGCGTGGGCCGAATGACACCTCCGTGTCCTTCACCCGGGCATCTTTCTATGGATGGTCCGAGTTAGACGGAGGGCCCTGCTCATGGTGAGCTGATTGCCATGGGAGGGGGAAGTCCCTGTATATATACGTCCGGAACGCCTTATATATTCAGGGAGCGTCACACATTGTATTACTAATGTCTACTGGAAGCCGTAGGATTTTCCATGGGTCCACCCTCTCCATAAGATCAAAACTTTTATGGTATTTTCAAGCTAAATATCAGGTAATAAATTCATGATTTTTCTTTATTTCCATGCTTTGAATAATTGTATTATGTTCCAAAAATGCATGCAAAGCCATTTCTTTGCCTGAAGTGGGAGCTAATATTTATTTTTACAGATGTTACTTCAAAGGAGGCGAGTCTTGCAAAGATTTACTGTTTAGTTTGTTAGAGATGGAAGATTTACTGTTTCTAGTCAGAGTTCAAGTAAATGATCTTAAAACAACAGGGTAAGGTTCAGGCGTCTTTCTTGGAGTTTCTCCATTTAGAGCATTAACAACAAATATTTGCTTGGTAGAGCAAAGATTTTGGATGGCAGACCACAACAAAGTGTTGAATCCTTGTATCATAAGCTTGAATCTAGAGCTTGTTACATAATCTTTTTCAGTCTTTAAGAAAATTTTATGTAACCATTCCAAATTCATGTTGTTATATGCAGATTTTGTTTCAAATGGAATCTACTTACCAGAATGGCAATGGCGTCGTTCTAGATATTAAGGCATTTGCTTGGAAGGGGCTTTTTATGTATTATTTCTTCATTCCATTTTCTTTGTCAGCGTCGAAGAAAACTGCATTTTGTTTCTAATGTGGAATGTATGTTTTATGACTAATGCCTTTGTAAGCCATATTATATCATTGATTTTACGTTAAGATTTTGGAATGTCTGGTGTAATTTTGAACTTGAATACATATTGCAGGGATACAGAGTACCCACTTCCCACGGACCTCTATCAGTATTAGTGTTGGCAATCAATGTAGACTTGCTCTCAATATGTATCCCAATTTAACTCTAGATTGTGAGTAATAACCTTTGAATATGCTCCCTTGCAATGTTCATTTATCAATCTTTTCGTTTATACGGTTTTAGAATGAGTTGAAACTGCTAGGAATCTGCATCAATTCTATCGCATTGTTTTAGAACTATTGTTTATACTTTAGGTGCTACATGTTTTGAGGGACTGCTTCTTGGTGAAAAGCAGGAACCCAGTTTCAAAACATTTGTATATATTATATCAGTATACCTAGTGGAGAGGTTGGTCGAGTGTTGCTTCAACTTTATATATGTTTATGTATTACTTGATGAGAAATTTATAGTAATATAATCACAGTCTCAAACTGTTACCAACTCACAGGAGTCCACAGTTCCATCGCTTCATGATTTAGTAGGACAAGTGACAGAAGTATACGACTATAGGTATGTGTTATGTTGTGGTGGTCGTATATATGGTTTTTGTTATGTTTACTCTTAGTTTTCCAGCTAGGGTAGGCCAAAAATTACCTGGCCAAAATTCCTGGCAATGACGATCAATTGTCTTCTGAATGACATGCTTAAAAAGCTAGTCGCTAAATATGTTGTTTGATCATTTCCAAGTGCTTGGAAATAGCATTTGCAGCAAATCATGCTTTAGCATAGATGAAGGACATGATGATGTAATGGTAACTAATAGGTAACCCATTTAAATTTCATGTATTTATTACAATATTGCAAAACACAACCCGTATTAATGGCAACAAATGTGATAGAGTCGGGAATATGCTGCCATATTTTTCCAGAGTTAGAATGAACAAACCAGTGACCTCGTAATAAAACAGTTTAATAAGAGTTCTTTAATTGTGAGTCTTCCTATAAATTACAAATAAATGCAACTTGTAGGAGGAGTTCTTCAGATGACACTTGAACATAAGAAAGAACATCATATTATTCTTTAATAGGTGCAACAGAGTTGCAGCTATTAGTAGTGGCAACACTGCCTTTGTTGAAAGAGTGAATATGCTAGCAAATATATGGAACTTGTAATTGAAGGTGACATTTCTATTGAATATGCAGCATATGGACCATTGTACTTTGTAATTTGACTACGTGCATGTGTTTTCTCTTTCATATTTAAGTATCCATTGCCAATCATTATTGTACCAAAAATAGTTGAACTTTGAAAAAATGCAAGTACCCTATAATTACCTTTTATTTTTCTTCTATCACATATATCTTGGAATAATTGTTGAAATTCGGCGTACTTTCTATACTATGAGTGGTATAAAAGATTAAAATTTGCCAACATTAGCTAACTCTAGCTTACATAATTCGTCACATGTTCTCAGTTTATCCAGTGAAGGATTTTCCTTCAGGGAAACCTAATGTCAGGATGCTTAAAAGCTTGGTTGGAATGATGAAAACACTCTGATAGACTTTTGCAGAAAGGGTTGATTGATAAATTAATAGATGAATCTATAGTGCTTGTAGAACAAGATTCTCAAACCTCTAAATAATAATAAAATAGAATAAAATAGGCTTTTATCGTCCACGGAGACCAATCGGCCAACAAACTTATTATTGTCCAGGTTAAAAAACCCCCGCCCCGAAAGATTTCCGAAGGAAAAAACATGGCAATAATAAGAATCTTGTCAAATTGTACAAGTATATATATGAAACGAGACAAATTCAAGTCATGTGAGTGTCCGGGGACAGAGTTAGTCTCACAAATCCACGGCATCTTTGATAGCATTTGGACTGAAGTCGCGCTCAATATCGCATGTAGCAGTTGGCCAAGCCTGATAACTCAACATAGCGCACTCGGATTTGGTCATATGCCGGACATCCCTGTAGAGTATGGCATTCATCTTCAACGACCTCCATTTGGCAGGATCTACAGTGCCTGTCCTGTCGTGGTTCCCCAATCTATCTCCCCATCTCAATGCAGAGACGGTGTGCACCTGTGCGGATTGAGGCTATGAGTCTGCACTTTTTCATAGGCATATAGATACGCAGGTAATGTTGCAGGTCTCGTTCCAATGAGGGATTCACGTGGCTCTAGTAATGTGTCGTCTCTTGACCCTGTTTAAGAGCGTCAGCATCCCAGAGCTTGCTAAGGACGCATGCATCAAGGTACTGTCTCAAGATGTGGCGATCTGTCTCTGTTTGCAACTGTATGCTCCTGAGGGTCCATCCAATTTGATTCCATCCAATCTTTTGCCTCAAGCCTGCTTTACTGCTAGTTTTTTTTTTTTTGAAGGATAAAAATCTCAATTAAATATAAACACTGATACAACTATTGTTGAATAGTACAACAACAATTCCATGCCCAAAATGGATCAATGAAGGGTAACCATGCATCCATTATCACCTACAATTTAGAATCAACTAAGATAGCGATCCCACATTTGTTGCGCAATATTATCATTCATTTGCTTAGAAAGCTTTGCTCTTAGTAACCTCAACAAGTTAGAGGCCTGGACTAATTGGCCCTAGAAAAGACTAAGTCTCCGTCTTTTCCACACGTACCAACATATCCAACCCTTGGTCATGTGAATAGCTAACTTCATCGGAAGAGACCATGCACTAGGGTATCCCTATTACCACTTCTTTTAATGATAATGAAATATGAAATGTCTCCCTGAATTTGTCCCATATCAGCTGAATGTATGGGTAAGAGATCATACGATGTCCTAAATTTTCTTTCGCTCCTCCACAGACAGGACAAACTGGGCTCACCTCATTTTTGAATACATATATCACCTTATTCACCTTCAAGGCCCCGTGCATAATTTGCCACAATAATGTGCAAAGCTTTTGTGGCAATACATACTTCCAAGCCCATTTCTATATATAGACTAGCTCGTCTCTATTGACATTCACCTCCCATTTATTTGATAAAGGTAGAACCTCATCTTAGGTTAGTAAATAATAGCATTTAGAGCCAAATGGATTTTCCAACAAGGTCCCATATATTTTTTATCCTACTTCTTCAATGAGAAAGCATGTGCCAAGGAGCTAATCGTCCTGATTGGTACCAATTGCTGATGAACTCAATGCACGCTTATTTCCACCTCTTCTGTACCCTTACATCTACAATAGAGCATAAAGGTCTTACTCCATCTATATTGACCAATAACCACCACAGGCATAGACACTGAATGATATGCCTGCTCATCAAGCTTGAGAATACACTTAATAGCTTGCGATGCTTTAAGTAAACCTTTCAGGAGAGAGGATGCTCCAGAATAAGGATTTAGCTCATTGAACAAAGCCCACAACAAATATGCTCTAACAGATGGCTTGCCACCGGAGACATAGAATAGCAGCAATTCAGAGAGAAGTTCCAATCCTGGGGAAATGGTATTGCCATTCAAGACTTTTTAGATAAACACCTTGCAATAAAGATCAATATCTATCATTATCAAAACTTTATGAGCTTTAGGCAATATACGCTTCCTCCATGCAATTTTGACGTCGGTACACACCCAATTGCCTTCCAAACAAAATTTTTGATTAGATTAGATAGTTCTTCTATTTTGTCGGGAGGAGCTAGCATGATCGAAGATGCACTCACATGTGTGCTGCATGGTACAGACTTAGCTACCACTATCCTCCCTGCCATAGATAACTTCCCTACCTTCTACCAATCAAGATGCTTGTTTAATCCCAAAAGAATCTCATCCCAAATCTTAGAAGATGACATATTCACTTGAGAAAATGCCCAGAAGTACGAAAGAATATCCCACAAGTAAGAATTTCTATGGGAAGTCAGCCAAGAATATAGAATAGAATAGAATAGAATAGTTTTTTTAACGTCCACAGAGAAGAAGCATTCTCATCGAGTGGCCATAAAGCTGCATATTTATTCCAGTTCAACATGCACCCTGACACACATACAAACATATCCAACAGTTTCTTTGTGTAGCAAAAATTATCGTAAGAAGTCTTTGAAAACAAAAAAGTATCATCTGCGTATTGATTGCAAACCTGCTGGATTACATTATGCTTGATAAGTCCTACATTATGCTTGATCTTCTACTGTAAATAGAATGAATTGTGACAAACCCTTTCCAACAATATCAAATAAAAAAAGAAGTCAATGGACAGCCTTGTCAATGTAGTGTGGTGTGTGGTCACATGTCCAGTTGGATGTTGCCTAGTGGCGTGACGTTAAAATACTATCTATCTATCTATCTATCTCTGCTGGAAAGATTGAAGATGTCTCATCAAAACACGTGATTGTATCTGTTGTCGAGCATAGCAGTTTCATCATTGATGTTGTGAATTCACAATCACACCCAAAGGCCAAAATCATCTCTCTCAAGAATGACCACCTAACTAAATTATAAGCCTTACAAAAATCCAGTCAAATAAATGACACTTTGATGAGTTTTCCTAGCCCGGTATAAGCCTTCTAGGTTGTTGCAATGTTATTAAGGATACTTCGTTTGAGAAAATAACCAAATTGTATCTGTTATATGTGATCCAGTACAATGGGATTAAGCCTCTCAGCACAAGCTTTGACAATAATTTTATAAAAGGTTGATAGTAGCATAATAGGTCTCCAATCATTTATTGTCGGGGGTCCTTAACCTTGGGAATTAATATTATACATCATGTATTGAGTCTCACATCTAATACATCGGCATTTAGAAATTCCTTATAGGCCTCACAAACATATTCCCTAACCATTTTCAATTTATCTGGAAAAAAAAAAATTCAATTGGAATGCCATCAATACCCGGCACTTGTCCTCCACCAAATCAAATGTTGTTTCGCGCAACTTCTGTAAAGTGATTTTGCCTTGATTTTCGATGTGACAAAGTTGGCTACACCCACAATCATGACTATATACTTGCTTTATATTTACATGAGGAGGTCTAAATATCTTTACATCGATAATTGAATTGTGCATTCTTGAGAAATCTCGAATTCATTTTGAATATAATTTTGAAAAGGCTTCACAGTTTTCCTATCTGAGGAGCATATGAGCCGCGGATTATGGTCCAAATTTTGCATTTTCCAAAAACGTTATGACGATACAAGGCCGGGATTAGGCACAGTGCCACATCATTCACATAACACCTGTCATGACGTGCATAAGCCTGCCCTTCTCCAAACCATCCATTGCGCCATGTATGACCCCCATTCCCCTGCATTTATGTCGAGTGTACTTCTTTGTTTGAGGGAATATAAAAACATTTATGTTCATTGATTTGTTAACAATACAAAATTCTTTATGCATTGTTAAGAATCAACATTTTGATAGACAATAATACAATACAATTGTCTATGCTTTATTGGGCAAAACTTTTCAGACATTACGTTATGATTACTGTAGCAAAACAGGCCACCATGCCCTTGCACTGTTATGGCTATGGTCTTCTGCCCTGAAGCCAGAGCATTGTTATGGCTATGGTCTTCTGCCCTTAAGCCGGAGCATACAGTGGCCTCGCCACAGCCTGCAGGATCCCGTCGTTCTAGCATCCATTGCAGTGGCAGAATAAAGAAAAGCAGGGGCTTTGCGAAAAAGAACCCATGAAGACCTTGACATCAAGCAGTGAGCCAGATGAATCAACCTCTGGCAGACCGACACTATTCCGTGGCGCCAACTGCCTCTAAACTGGCCTCCAAATCTGTTACTCGCTCGAGTCTCTTCAGAGACTCTAACTTGTTAGTCTCCTGGATCTCTTATCTCCATAAGAAACAAACGATGAAGCGGGAAGTGCACAAAGAATGAAAAAACTTGAAAGTTATAGTGGGATTTGAATTCACAATGTCATATTCTTGCCCTTTTCGCTACCTAAATCCACAGCCCCAACCCAAACCCAGGGCCAAAACAGAGTCCTCATCCCCCAACAAAAAAAAATCTTGCCAACGCTACTCCAGTGAAAGAAAAGATGGAGGCCGACAACTTTGGCATGAGAACTGCGCACCTAAACTTGCCAAAATTCGCAAGAAGCATTTCCTTTTTGGTACCATTGGGGAAAAAAAAACCACAAAACCACCCCAAAATAGAATTATGACTGTTGAAACAAATAAGCAACTCAAAGTGGCCTAAGAATACGATTTTGAATACAATACAATACTAAAATCATAGCTCCAACCATTTCAAGAATACCCTCTCGCAATATGAAACGAATTATTGCAAGTTACCTATGTTGTAATGATCGAAACGTTTCCACGTTCTGTGTTAATGAGAGGAGCAACATTAATCTCCCGAATGGGCAATAGTCTGTTTTTAACAAATTACAATCTCATTTCCCCTCCCCCCCCCTCCCCCCCCCTTTTTTAAGGCATGGTTGGTGGGACTTGCACCCACCCACTCCCACCCGATGGTAGCCAGTGGGTTTTGAACCCTGGTGGGGATTACCCCAGTCCAAGGCCAGTTCTAATGTTACTAAGAGGTCTTTCATATTGATATTTGAAAATAGGTTTTGGCTCATGATGCTAAAATTTTGAGCATATTTTGGAACATACCCTCGGCCAACAACCTAAATTTAGCCATAAAGAACTTCTAGCAAGAAATCATTGCTGATTTGTGCATATGTCAAAGATGCATATGTCAAGGTGTCATCTAAAAGTCATCTAATGTAGTGAGGTTCTCAAAAGTATCATACTTATGATTTAATTAAAAGTGAGACGGGTATATAAGTTGTTGTAGTGCATGCCTCTCTATTTTGGTTCCTTAAACAGAGGATATCTTTTTGTGGTTTGTCTGCTATTGAAAATCTGTTAGTTCCAGGATCAAAGAGCAACAATGTTTTGAGGCTGGTGATCTACTGCAGAGTATTCAACATACATCTGAATACATCTGATCAGATGTATATTCAACATACAAAGCTTGACAATGTAGCAAAAATCGCACTTGCCAATAGGGTTAACATATTCTAGGTAGGTTTAGAGTTTCAAATCAACTAGTTAAACAAAGGATCAACACAAGGTAGAAGCCATTTGAGGTTGAAATGTCATTCAAAAAAGGCAGATTCAAATGTAAAAAAAAATCTAATTAGTTATCATCTCCATTAAGAGTAGAGCCCTCGTACATGCAAAGCTGGATTTAATATCCGAACAAAACGTAAGCAATGTGTCCAATTGATCTTGGAAAATTTATAAGAGTATTCCCCAGTTCTTCTCTTCAAAATATCCTGTTTTGAATCAAGCAGAAGCTTTACTTTCACAATAAGCAATACCGCAAGAAGAAGGTACAGCTAATTAAATGAGCAACCATAAAAGTAAACCCAAAAGGCAATAATACAAAGATGATAAGATGGACCGGAGCACAAAAGGCATAACACAAACTTACACAAATGCACTAGAAACAAGATGGAAGAGAAAATTTAACAGAAAGCAAAAGAAATATGAGCATTGACATATCCGATTGATCCCAATGCTATACACTTTTTGATCAAAATACAAAGAACAAAGAGTAAAATGCGTGTTCACAAAAAACGTCATAGGGTCATACGCTTTATGGATCAAACGGAGTTCAAACAAACTAGAAGAAACAAATAAAATGAACATACCAAGCTCAACGCTTTCCACCACCACCACCAAGCTTGGGACCTTTACCAGCGGGACCCTTTTGAACAGCACCCTTAACTTTAGTAGACTTAGCAATAGCCTCAGCCTTCTTAGCCTTCTTCTCATCCTTAGTCTTCTTAATTCGCTCCTTGATTTCTTTCAGAGCAGCTTCACGGGCAGCAACACGAACTTCCGTTTTCTCACTTCTTTTTTTCTGAATAACCTCCAAAGAGGCACCCACAATGGACCTAGAATAAGGCTTGCTGGTAGTGCGGCGCCGCTTCTTCACAGCCTCAGCATGGGCATCCTTTTTATGCTGCTTCCGGTAGAGGGCAGTCCATGTGAGCTTGGCAGGACGGAGCCTGTTATGGAAGTAGCTCTTGCATTTTGAATTGATGAAGAGAAAAACCTGTGAATCACCCCTCACAAAACGAATGCCACGGCCTGGATAGATCTTCGCCCCGCTGAAGCGACAGAGCTCCGTCTTCAACACCATAGCTGCTCGCCGCTTGCGCCGAGAACCCTAAATCAAATGTTTCAGGAAAACCCTAACCCTAACAAAGAGCTCGTTTTGGAAAAGGCTACGTCAGTGTAGTGTGTATTTTGTTAACTTCAATAAATATTCATTGACCACTAAATGGACAAAAAAAAAAAAAACTAGCAACTAGCGGAATTGTAGGGTTGAGGTGAAGGTTAGGGTTTGGTTGACGACTACAAAAACCAACTCTACTTATGTATAGAAGCTCAAATTTGAACCGGTGTGGCTGGCACTGTAACATCGCCTGAATGATGAGGTGGACTTTTGCATGGCTTATGGCCTAGAACAACTTTTGCCACAAGTAGCATACATGCTTGCCAAAACTTTTTTTTTGAAGGATCAATATAGAGTAAGTACAAGAAGAGCGATACTAGGGTACCCCTGCCCAAACATGAGCGAGAACCCAAACAACACGTATACCTACCTATGACTCATGGGATAAACCTGTCAATGTTGTCTACAATGAGGAGGGTCCTTTCCCAGACAGCTGCCTTAAACTGCTCTTTCCAAGGAGACGCCAGGTAAGAAAGATATAATTTGTACCTTAACTGCGGGATCAAAACTCGGGACTGCACCTCCTCATTCCTGAACACCTTCATGTGCTGACGCTTCCAAATGAGCGACACTAACCACGCTTTACACAAATGGGAGGCCAGACTCTGAAGCTGGGACCACCCACGAGGATACACCCCCAACAGAACCTGTTGACTCTGGAGCGAGGTGTGAAATAGGCGCTGGACCCACTGCCATGTCCGCGCAAAAAAACATACAATGCTCCAGGGTCTCCGCACAGGCACCACACATTGGACACCGGTCGCTGATCCGCGGATTGATCCTGTGAACCCACGTGTTCACCCTCAGGGACCGGTGCACTATCTGCCACATCAGCACCCGAACCTTGGGGGGCGAGATTGGGTTCCACACCCACCTCCAAATGTTGCCCCAATCATCTTCTGGTACCTGGAGACTCCAGTCGTCCGAGGGAGGCAGCTCATCCTGAATTGCCAAAAGCTCATAGTAGGACTTCACGAAATTCGAGGGGTCAACTTTTGGATGACAACTCCACACACGCCCCGATGCCTGCGGGGGGTTCGGCGGCAGAGCATTAGCCACCCGTGCCCAAATAGCGCAATCCCGTTCCTGAAGTCGGAACTTGTGGCGGAAAAGCTGCCAGGGTGCTAGCTGCCCGTCAACATACCACCCCCCCACTGTTAGAACCCCCACAGTGCCCATCTCGCTACTGACCCGGATCGACGGATGCGGCCAAAGACCGAGAGGTGCCGCACTGAACGGCGGGATCCACCATGGCGATGCCTCTAATCGAATACAACCGGGCGCGCCAATCGCCAAGCGGCGGGGCGGACTGCTCCTGTGCACGCAAGAGCCCCGAGAAAAGGGAGAGGCATTAACGTATGGCCCGATATCTATAAATAACGCCCACCTAAGCCGCGCGTGCACGGACGGCTTCACGAGGAAAACAATCGAAAGTGAGATAGCGACCGATGAAGTAAGACCATGCCGGGAGTCAAAGCGCATTCTCCGGGATCGCAAAGGCGAACTTGGACAACGGGACCTTGCTATGGGCGAGAGGTCCAAGAAAACGAAGTCCCCCCACGGCTTTGGGGCACACATTTCCACCAGGCCACCTTGACGGCCGCCCTTCCTCATTGCCACCCCATACAAAGTTACGAACCATAGAGGAAATTTTTCGAACCTTGCTTTCCGCCCGGGATGATGGATGCCATATAAATATGCGTGGAACACAAAACGGACTTCGCCACCGTGACCCTACCAGCCATGGAAAGCTTCCCCCCCTTCCACCAATTAAGGTGCCGACGCAGCCCCACCAGAATGTCCTCCCAAATGCCTGCCGCCGAAATGTCGATGCCGAACGGGATCCCCAAAGCCTAGAGCATGTGCCTTGCGGCTGCGTCCGTCAAGGAAATTGGGACACGACCGCGGGCATGGGGTCTGCAGCCGGCCATAACGCCGATCACTTCGACCAATTCATAAGGCAACGGCCTTAAGAGAGAATGCATCCGGCGGCTCCTCCGTGTTTAACGTGATTCCTCTCGTCACCAGGGAAAAGAAAAAGTCATCACCGCATCGACTCCCAATCATTGTGACCCATCTGCCATCCTCAACCCCTCCACAACACCCGCCTCCACTGCCGAGATCAAGAACTGCGAGAGGGCCTCTGCGACGATGGTAAATAGGAAGGGCGCCAACGGGCATCCATGGCAAACTCCGCGCCCCACACTAAAGACCGACGATGACTCAACGTGACATAGGACAGTGGCTCTGGCAGGCGTTAAGAGCTTCAGAGTCACTTCTGTAAAGCTCTCCCCACACCCAAAGGCCAGCATCATCCTCTTCAGAAAGTCCCAACGAACACTATCATAGGCTTTTGCAAAGTCCAGCTTCAAGTACACTATCCGCTGACCTGTTCTGCGTGCCCAGTGAATGCCCTCGAATGCCGCTGCAACATTATTAAGAATATGCCTGCCCGGAATGAAGCCAGACTGCATGGGGCAAATAGCCTCCTTCAAACTTGCAATCTAAGCGAAAGGGCCTTCACGATTATCTTGTATACAGCCGACAGAAGCGTGATCGGATGCCAATCCGAGATGGCAGAGGGCTCCTTCACCTTCGGTATTAAGGAGATGCAGCCAGTGTTGAGTCTATAATCCAACGCCTCTGCCTGAAGCAGATCTTGATAGGTCTGCAGCACTGACTCCCCCACCCAATCCCAATATTCTTGGAAGAACTCCACCGGAATGCCGTCCAGTCCAGGGCACTTATGAGGAGCCAGGGCGCGGCAAGCATTCTCTAGCTCCTGCTTTGTAAGCGGACGCTGTAATACTTGCCACCTTGCATTACACCTTACTGAGCACAATCTCCTCCATCACTTCAGAGAAGGGATATCTCTTCTTCTGAAAGAACTGAGAGAAATGCCAGAAAGTAGCTTGTTTAATATCAACAGGCGAATGCGGCCATCAGGCAATGCCAGAGATGATATAGAGGCCACATACTTCTTCTGGCGCGCAGCCTTGAAGAACATTCGAGAATTGGTGTTCCCTTCCCGCAGCCAGGTGGTCCCTGCCTTCACCCTCGCCTGCGTAGCCTTCTTGGACTCGTCCGCTGCAATGTAGCGCAGCCGCACCCCATTAGACGGCTGGGACCTGAGGGCTTCCAATTCGCGATACAATGCCTTTAACACCTCCCGCTCTTGTCGTGCCCTCCGACTTCCCCATGACTTGGCAAATGCCTTGACCTCAGCCAGGGCCTTCACCATCCCTGACATCCCAAAGTTATCACGAAAGGTGCGGAACCAGATCTGCTGGCAACCCCAAGAGAAATCAACATCCTTGAGGTAAGCGGTGTTCAGCTTGAAGACCGTGCGTGCCGGCCTAATTGCACTCGAGCCCTGGGAAATTAGCTGAGGAAAATGATCAGAGACCGCGGTGGACAAAATGTTCTTCCGCTTGAGCAGAGGCGCCCGGTCTGCTACTAGGGTGTTGGCATAGCATCTGTCATGCCGAGCATACGCCCGTCCGACC
The DNA here is from genome assembly GCA_021234155.1 of Isoetes taiwanensis. Classification (NCBI taxonomy): domain Eukaryota; kingdom Viridiplantae; phylum Streptophyta; class Lycopodiopsida; order Isoetales; family Isoetaceae; genus Isoetes; species Isoetes taiwanensis. Next base: position 2,086,477 of record JAJEKV010000020.1, on the reverse strand, counting down.
CCCGTCCACTGGTTACACCAAGTAAATGTGGAGTCGCCCGACAACTCCGCCAATTGCAAGGAGTCCATCAGTTTTACCCATTCCCTTTGCTCAAAGCCCTGTACCACTTCCGCCGCTCTGCCACACCTATCCTGAGTAGTCTCCACCATGTTGAAATCGCCCAACAGCAGCCAAGCCACACCAGCTCCCAAGGATGCAACCTTGTGCCTCAGCGACGTCCACAACGCCCCTCTCTGCCGCGCACTATTGTGGGCGTAGACATTCACAATCCCCCACTCATGCGGACCCTCTCACCACTTGATAATGACCCACCTGCCCCAACGGTCAGCCAAAGTAAACGTCACCTGCACATGCATCTTCCACGCAACAGCAGTCCCACCTTTAGAGGCCCTGGAGGTGGCAACTGCAGCAGCGTATTGCGGCCCAAACATGTCCAACAATGCCCGAGTGTCCCCCCTGTGACACTTATGTTCCTGAAGGCACAAGATGTCTGGGCCCATCTTGTGAACAACCAACATCACTCTCCTTCTCTTACTGGGTGACGAACGCACACCTCGAACATTCCAGCTCAGGATCTTCTTGTCCATAGCTACTATTGAGAAGACAGATTCTTACGCTGCTTCTTTTTCCACCCCCGTCTCGCCGGCGAAGCAAACCCCTGGTCTGAGTCATACGGGACAAGAGCGAGCGGGTTGTCCGTAAGGGGGACCTCCGCATCCAGGTCCGCCTCATCCGCTCAAGAGTGCACCCGCGCCACCTTGTCAAGTTCCATCCCCTCCGAAGAGGCATGGGTGGATGCTACGTCAGAGTCCGACGACTGGACCCGCCGCCCCTCAGCCAGCCCTGGGTCCACATGTCGGGATTGCCGCTACTCTGCCAGCTCCTGCAGCTGCTGAATGTGGAGCAACTTCTGGGCCACCATCTGTGGAGACACCATAGGGTCAGTGCTGCCTTGCCCCACATGAGCGGCCGATGGCACGTTACTCGCGGTAGGCGAGGTGGCCTACCCAGCACAGGCCCAACTGCCGTCTGGGTCCTATCCGGAGGCGGCTTCTCCACCAGCATAGTGTGGGGCGGGGCCCCTGCCCCATCACGTAAAACCTCGTGCCTTGCCTCCCGTGGAGCCCTTGGCATTGGGGCGGGCCTGTACTCGGGGAGCGAACCTGCAAAGACCTGGAGGGCGGGAAACATTCTCCGAATCTCTGCCCTATTCAACAACCTGAGAGGAAACCGAAAGTGCCAATCACCGTTCCTAACCGTCACTGCGGGAGGCAATGGGCTATCCGCGGGTAACGCAATGCAAATCTTCGGCTCCTGAACTATGGAGTGAGAAATATGCCCTCCAAGCCCATTGACAATCGCAATCATGAACTCCGGCAGGAGCATATCTGCCGGAAGATCCACCACCTGAAACCAACAGGGGATCTTCAAGGCCGACAGAGATCGAGCACTCACACCAGGGGTGTAATGCTGATAAATCAGGTAATTTCCCCACATGAGGTCAACCCCCCTCGCCACGATCCTCTCCACCACTGTGGGCACGTCGAACATGAGGAGGAAGAATTATTCCCCAGGAACTTCATGGACTGAAACGGCGAGATTCCTAGCCGTTTAATGTAAGCTTGCAGCCACCCGCTGACTCTCCTTGTGTCCAACACTCCAGTATAGTACACCAACACCACGCACAAGACTAGATTGGAAATAGACTTGAGGTGCTCCTGGTGGTCTACCTCGACGATATTAGCAGGAGGACCAGTGGAGTCGACCTGCAACTCTCTTCTGTTGTCTTGATTCAAGAAGGCCAGAGCCTCCTCCATTCGGCAGGTGTCAGCCGGTGCCATAGTGTGTCGAATTCATTCTGAGAACCGCGGGCATGAGAGCCTGCTGACCGTGTCATTCGTTCGCCAGGTCGGTCGTGCCACCTCGACTCGCTGCCCCTCGACCTCCCGCCTCTCTAGACTCGGGGCCTTGCGATCCGTTGGCTTATTTAGATGTTGCGAAGCACCACTACAATCCTCGTCCAGAGGCATCGGTTCCGTCACTGCAAAGGGGTCCTCTGGCAGAGTCGAAGCAGACAAACTTGAACAGCGAAACGGAGTTGCTGCCTCCAATGGGGGCATGCTGCTCGGAATCTCAAAATCTGCTTCTCCTGAAGCATGTGCAATCTGATGAGGGCTCCCTACAGACGCACCGACCTGCAGATTGTCTACAGAGGATGGCTTGCTGCCCAACCACCATAGCACCTTGCCTAAGCCCTAGCTGCTGCTCTGTCCGGCCCATCCCCTTGCTCTCTAAAACCCCATTCAAAGCCACCAATTGGGAACCCGATTGGAGCGGTTCCCTACAGTCCTGCCTAGAAGCTTCCGCCGGGGAACTAATTAGGGTTGGCTCTGTGGAGCGCACATCCACTAGCCCAGCAGGCCGTATCTGCTGCCCAAAGGCAGCCGGATTTGTCTCCATCCCCTCCGCCTGCCCAATTGAAGACCCAGCAGATCGATTCTGCTGGGCCGCCCTGTTCAGATCTGGCAATTGGAAAATCGCTTGAAGCAGCTCCCCATAACCTTGCTTAGAAGCATCATCATCCTGAATTGAAGACCCAGCAGATCGATTTTGCTGGGCCGCCTTATTCAAATCCGCCGATTGGAAAACCGATTGAATCGGTTCCCTACATCCCTGCGCCAAATCGTCCCCTAAGGAAGTAATTGGCAGCCCAGCAGGCCGGAACTGCTGCCTCGAGGCTGCCAGATTCAACTCCACACCTGCTGCCTCCCCTCCAAGACGATCCGATGAAGCCGGACCTTGCTACCGGATTGAAGACCCAGCAGGTCGATTCTGCTGGGGCCGCCTTTGCTAGCTTCGGGATCTGCTTAGGATTCGCCTAGATGCTGCTGCTTTCCCCTGCCATGGCACCCACTGGGCGTGCACACACCAACTCCGCTCAGGCCATCGCCTGAGTCTGCCGCCTAGGCTCCGCCGCCATCCCATGCTTGCCAAAAACTTTGACCTAAAGTTGCCAAGACTTTGACCTGTGCTTGCCAAGATTTTAGTGTAGTTTGTTTATGTGTTTAGAAAATGCGATGAAATTTCCATCGCATGTTGCGAATATAGGTTTTAGTCAATTTTGTCATTATCATAGACAAAGCTTTCAATTTCTAATGATTATATAATATGTTGATATAGTGTTTTAGATGAATATGGTCAGTTATAATTTGTTCTCTATGGGGCCAAGAGATCTTCCACAGAGGTTTCTTCTTTGTGGTTTATTCCTCAATGAATTAGGACGCCTGCTAGGAAAACAAGCTATAATTCCTATTCTAAGCTAGGACACCGAGTACATGAGATCATTTCCGAAGGAAATCCAAGGAGCTCTTCCACATGCTGGATAGAATAGTTTAACTACATATAACATTGACAAACATGTCAAGGGCAAGACTGTTTACCCATGCATGTGCACCAGACTTTAAGAATAGTTTAGGAATTTGAAGGTATTTAAGATGTCTTTTTGTCAAAGCAAAAGAACAGAATCACAAATGGTAAAACAAATTTTATGCATCCGCTTTATATCTTTTAGCTTCTTGTTGATCAGACTTGGTACATGGATTCTTTAGCTGGGATGACCAAGCAACTTATTGAATAAAAAGGTAAGAGAATAATCATGTTTAGCTAGGACAACCTGTGTATTTTGAAAAAAAAAAATGACAGAACTGTGAAAAAAGTTTGGAGCATTTTCATGAGAGCTCATATAATATTTTGAGAAAATAAAGGTCATAAAATGTTGGTCTGATTGAAAAATGTTTGAATCATTTTTATATAAAAGTAAATGGGCATGATTTGCATAAGCCATTGCTACCTCTTATGCCTACATATATTTGTCTGAATTATTGACAAACATAATTTAACAAAACAAGGTGAAGACAAGTGAAGATTGCTCAACGTTGTTTGGTGGCAAGGCTTCTGTAAAATGTGAGGGTTCTCACAGACGACACCAGGACAGACGGAGTTCCAAACATGCAAGCTGCCATGAGGATGAGGTAAGTAGTGTGGTAACAAATCAGTTCATGACATACAATACTCTTCTGGCGCCGCGCTTCCTTGTCATGTAGAACTCCAGCTACTGCCACAGACAACACATAATTCCCCACTGCCCTTGGACTTGAACAAGGTTCTGCAAAGTTCCATAATTTTCCAGCCCAAACAATTCAGCAATAATAGTCCATACCATTGCCCATTGGCCTCCTACGGAAGTTCCCACTAAGATGGAACTTATGAACAATGCGCTCTTAACATTCAACGCAATCAAAGCATTCCATAGTGCTGACATTCCCACTAATCCTGCTAAAAAAATGGCCTTGGAACTCCATGCTTCTTTAGGGCAACACATCAAGTGATTTTTATATTCTAGAAAAATTGAACATTCTAGAAATAAGGATCTTACCCAAATATGCTTAAGCAAGATATGATCCAACCTTGCTGTCCAATGCAAAGGACAACGTAGCATATTTATCCCCATCTTGATGATTTGAAACCAGTAACTTGAACCTCCTAGTCATCATCAATATCAAGTAACCTTCTGCTTCCTGACTTGGAAAGGATTATTCCGAAGCTGAAAGCTAACAATCTCAATGGGATATTTTCCCATCAACATAGCTTATAAATCTGGAAAGTCGTGGAAAGAAGAACCATAGCCCAGGAACAAAAAATACATGAATAGGAAAACATGTAAATTTTACAAGCCTGAAACACTCATTTTGAAATTGCTGCAGCAAGTCAATGAATTGCTTGTGAAGCAAGTATATGCAATATAAAACATTTACAACTAGGGTATCTGCAAGACCAAATATCTCCTTCTATCAATACAATACTCATTAGAAATACAACTGTAAGATTTTCAAGTTGTCTGGACATTTCTTTGTATGGTTACCAATCTGCATAGAGTGTATGTAATTAGCAAGTGAAGCATGCCTAGAAAGCAATGATCAGATAAGCAGAACCACATGTTTAATATCTATATGGAAAGAAACACGAAGGAAAGAAGTCTACCCCAATCAGTCATGACTTTTGATGGCTTGGTATTACCTATACATTAAAAGTTTGAAGACAATGTTACTTAACATAGATATGTAGTGCATAGCATGAAACAAAGACACAACGACCCCATATAGAATCTGTTACGCACTAGCACCTCTAGTGATAACCAATGCAATAAAAGGGCGGATCCTTCAAGGAAATCGTTATCCAATGGGGCCCCAACCTTTCCAGGCTTTATCCCATACCCCACATACTATATCAATTCCTCCCCTTCCTCGAGATGCTTGGCCTCAAGCATGTGGAACACACCAATGTTGCAACGAGGAATTGAACCTTGGCTCTGATACCAAATGTTACGCACTAGCACCTCTAGTGATAAACTAATGCAATAAAATGGCGGATCCTTAAAGGAAATCGTTATCCAATGGGCCCCATCCTTTCCAGGCTTTATCCCATACCCCACAGACCATATCAGAATCTCATCTAACATAAAATATCCCCATACTGGAACGAACAGAAAGTTATGCACTGCTCTATCAGGAACTACGAGATGATTCGTCAAGCATGAATGCACCAAATGCCTTTGCAAAATGGTCACATATAGCTTCAACCTGTTGCATATAGCTAGGTTTGTCAAGCTAGTCTAATCGCCTGTACAGGATGCAGCCGTGAAGAGATGGAAGCCGACAGAGTGGGAAGGAAATTACTAGATTTTTTGAATTTCCAGAACCGTTGATGCCGAAAATAAAAGATCCGATGGACAGAAGTTTCTTTGGCTTACGTGGCAGGACACGTGGCATAGCTAGAATTGCAGCAAAGTGTGCACCTCGGGTTAGGCAACCCTGCTAAACAGGCGCAATAGTAAGCTTGGGCAGTATTAGGCTTGGATTCAGTTTCTCATTAGGAAGCATGTATAAGACAAACTAAGTTATATTCAAGCTAGATTAAGGACAAATAAATTAATAAATATATTGTATAAATGAAATATGTCATGCATGGTGTTATATTTTTTTAGGGCAAAGAAATTATTAATAATATTGTACAGGTTGCAAATGAGGTGTTGGTTTATGAATACTTTAGCTGTTTATGTTGTTGGATTTTGTTTCTTCTTTTGAGAAACCAGGACTTTTTTATTTAGGATGAGTTGACTAGTAGATTGTTGTAGCCTCTAGTGGTGGTCTCTCGTTGTTGGATTATTTCTTTTTCTAATTGGCTTGCTTTTTGCTTATCGTTGGTTAGCGATTTCGTGTTCCTATTGATTGCTTATTATAATAGCAGTTGTTTATAATTGTTTATTTAATTTAATATTATTATTTTTGTTGTTAATGGGCAAAATTGTTTTTTATCCATTCCTCTTGGCGTCCTATCCCAACGCATGGCCTCCAACTAAACAAAGGGCATTCCATCTTGGTTCCGATTGGCTCATATGGTCGATATGGTCCAAAAAGAACCACTTAAATAACCAACCAAATTTAAAATAATAGGTCTTATTTTGTGGTAGAATGCACCTTCCACTGTAGACACAATCATAGCAATTACAATGGTCAAGCCAAGGAAATTGTGGTGCTTTTAATTGATCATTTGGGAAACAAATCGAAACATATAATGATTGTGAATTTTCTTACACAGACCTGCAGTTCCAGACCCTTCTCCTTTTCTCCCCTACAAATTGCCAAACTTGAATTCTGAATTCTAAACGTCTGAAGATAGTGAACATTTGGCGTACGTTTAAGAAATAACGGTATATCTCATAAACGTAAACTGTCACTCGGCTAACAAGAGAGATGATGAAAAATCTTGCAAATTTTTGCATCTGACCATATGCTTCATAAGCAAGAAAAATTGCACATATTTTTGCATCTTATCATATGCTTATCAGGTCTGGAAAGGATGAATAGGCCTGGAAGCAGTTATATTATATATATTATATTCTAATATAAAAAAACGTTCTGAAAGTAAGAAAAGTGGGTGGCTGTCATTTAAGTATTTTGGCTTGCTGCAACAAAGGGCCTTGTTCTTATCCAATAGTGTAAATGATCTGTATGACAAACTGATTGACTCTTGTTACGTGTATAATCGGAGTCATTAATGCAAGCTTCCATTCTCCAAGCTAAGAAACAAGCAAAGGGCATCAAATTTGAGATACTATAGAGGACGTTTACTGCCGCCATTGATGGACCGTAAATATAAGAGTACACATCTCCTAACATCCCTAACTCAAGGGTTGCAGGTTGTTGCTAGTGCCATGGCACCTTGGGACTTGGTGAGGGTCGAGTAGTCAAGGTCAAGATTTTTATGGCGAAGAATATGCTTGACTAGACCTGCACGAGTTATAGATTCCAGTTAGTTCAATATTATATACGTGGAAGTTAGGTTGTCTGAAAGGTATAACTTCGACATGAGGTTTTTTGTGTTGTTCTTCGAACTTGATTTTTTCGTCCTTTTCGTTGTTTATACATTCATCCAATTCTTCTTCCATTTGCCATCCATGAACGTAATCTGTCGGTTCTATTCAAAGCTTTTTTTGAATGAAACATGTGTTCAATTAAGTTATGCAATAATATGTTAAGAAACTAGGAAGAGTTTAAAAGCTGCAGACAGGTATGCCATTAGGGATCCATGCACGAAAGAAGAGGTTTGTGTATCAAAGCTAATAGTTAAAGAGCATTTGAAGAACGTGTATTTCGCTAAGATAGCATGCTACAACAATGATTTCTTACCACTTATGCTTAAGTTTGGTAAGCTTTCAACAATGGCAAGTCGCAGGCTCAAGCTCTGCAGAAAAAAAAAAAAGAAGCAATACACCATCATAACTCCAGATGAGGCACGAAGATCAATAGTTTATGGTGCAGTGGAGAACACCTAAATTGTCTATGCGATATGCACCATGTTTTATGCTATAGGCCATCTCTAACAAATTTTTGTGTCGAAGTTGTTTGCACTAGTTATTGGAGAATACTAAGCATCTAAAAAGCGCTTTACTGGATTTGGGAAACCTTTTATATTCAATGCAGAATTGATGCTTCAGTAAGTGGTCTCTTGGACTGCTTTCAAGTCGCCTTGGTGGACATTTAAATGCAGTTATGAGATAAGCTTCAAATCATACATTTTTTATTTCATGTGGTTTTGTAGTATATCTAATATGTTATCCTTGCATATTTACAAAAGGTTGCAGAGTTTGGCAGGTTGGGAAGATGAGAAATTCAATTATATTGGGGAAGAAAGCAAACGTGAAGAAATAATGAAGGGCAGTTGCCCTTCGCATCTATAAGAAGCTGCAAGAGGATTGCATACATCCTAGCCCTTACACATTCATTGCTAAGAAACCCACTACTTTAAATGCACACATTTATGATAGGAATATCCTTTCTTGACTGGGTACACAAATTTGCTTCCAAATTAGCAATCCAATAATAAATTAATCAATTTAACATTGGCCAAAGCACCAGGTTAACCTGATTCAATCCTGTCACGTCTACCATAGAAGATGCTTCCACAAGGTTCAAATGATTCAAGTTGTAGCCACGAGAAATCAGGATCTTAACATTCATATTGTCTCTAAAGCAGGGCATAGGGCACAGACCTGTAATATCAATGCTCTAAATGCACACGTTTATGATAGAAATATCCTTATGTGATTGAGTACATATTTTGCTTCCAAATTGGCAGTCTATCAATGGATTAATCAATTTAACAATGGCCAAAGCACCAGGTTAACCTGAATGGTTAGCTTATTGACGTGTTAGCTCTATCACGTCAAACATAGAAGATACTTCTATAAGGTTCAAATGATTCAAGTTGTCGCCATGAGAATTCAGGATCTTAACATTCATATTTTCTCTAAAGCAGGGCAAAGGGCTCTAAATGCACACAAATGTATTTGTATTTCAAAACTTAAAGCATTTGTTTGCAGTGCTTCAATCACATGCCAGCATGTTATGTTACTTAAAAAAAAGAAAGACCAACCCAAGGTATAACACGATGTAGATAAGGCTTTGAAACTGTTAGACAAGTTGCCCAGCAACAGACCATTTCAGCCCACAAACTCCCTGCTACAGGTTTGCTTTCGACATGCTCCCTATTCCACACAGCACAATAACAACATATGAAAAAGCAATGAATACGCTTCTGCATTTTTGTAAAGCTTTTCTACATAACTATATGCAGGTATTAAAGATATTGAAGTAGGAGAGGCAGATCCAAATGAACAACAAGGTTATAATAGAATAAATAAACGACCATGATAGATCGGAAATAAGATGTTTGGTGCAGAAAAACATTGTAGAGCAGTAAATATTAAAAATACTTACCTATTCCTGAGTTAAGATCGCAATAAACTTAGAGAAGTCGTTACTCCACTTTATTATGCTGGAGCATGTTCCCAAACATTTGCAACATCTAGCCTTGAATCCATGGATGCAGTCTGCATGATATCTGATTACTTCCTCTAATTATGCTCCTCAGCAATCACAAGCACGTTTTTGGCTTATGCACTTGTATAATATCCCAGATTGAGAAGCTGTAAACAATATTACATATTTGTAATATCAGTGCCTTGACTGCAATCAAATTATTTATGTTTGTTGAACGGGTTAGGATGAGATGCACAACATCGTAGTATAAAGCAAGCATCCATCTGTTATCCTTTGGAATGGGCATCTTTCAGAATTAAATTAAGGCCATAGCCATGCAAGAGAGCCATTATACTTGCAGGCTGACCTAGAACAGCATTCCCAGATTATGAGGCAAACGCTTATCAATAGAAGAAGACACTTCATGAAAGACTGTATCATATGATCTAGAAGACACTTTCTGAAAGACTGTATCATATGATCTTTTGCTGTACAAGTAATCTTACGATTCCTTTCCATTCTCTCTGCACAACATTTAAATGCAAAAACTTGTATGTAAAACTTGTCTCGCCAAATCATATGCACAGGTTTGTAAATAGAATAGAATAGAATAGAAAGCAAACTTAAATGAAGCATTCTTGAGAAATGACCAACAAAAGTTGGATTGAATAGCGACTATTCATGCACAGGCAGTAGCCCCTATGGCCATATAGCAAGGAACTGCCTATATATCCAATTCCCTCCATGCTTTGAATTGCAGAATGCGGCTTTGCTAGTGGTGATTTTCATTCTTGCACCTATCATATCTCACCATCGCAGAGTTCTTCTAAGGTTCTTTATGGAAAAATTCCTATGCATCTCACTTTGCCAACTGCAACAAGTCTCTTCATGATCCGCCATGTTGTTAAACTTGCTAGTTTACTAAGAAAGCACAAAAGAGAGAGGTATGCACCACAACAGAAGACATGTTTCTTGAATAATATGTGTTACAATATATAAATACCATAGAGGTCCACACATGGAAAAAGGTGAAAGCTATAAGGAGCTCTCATCGCCTTTTTATAAAGGCACACTGCCGCTAACACCTCAACTGCGACTTTAGAAATATCGTGTCCAAGAATGAAGACCAAATATTGCAACTCGCAACTCATAGATAATCACCCCACCTGCAAATTTGGTCTCGCACTCGGATGAAAAAAACCTTTGGTGGTCACAAAGGAAAAAATCCGAGTGCTACAATTTTCTAATATCTATTCCTGCGATTTAGTAATAAACCTAAATGCAGAAGAGAATCTTCTCTTTATTGCCAAAATAGTGTTACCCACATAAAGCGCAATCACCATAAAATATTCTTGAGAGCGTCTTATATTCACATTGGAATCTGCAAAACTTAGAAATCCATCAGAAAAATAAGAGTTCACTTTGGCATACCAGTCTCTAGAAGTTTGTCTTAAACTTCTAAGATGCACTCGCAAGTATCCTTTTCCAATGAACGCCTCGACATCTTCCACTTTTGGATGTAAAGATCCAATATCCACATTAGGAATTAGGCTATCAAGTATGTGAAAATCGCTAAGAACAACATTATAGTCATGACGATGAGTGACCATGTCAGCCATAGTAGACTCATCAAACACTAGTAATGATTCTTCGCGTAGCAATATCATAAAATCGGTATCCCTGTGCCTCCACAGCATAGCCAACAAATATGGCTTTGAGGCCAACTGGATCAAGCTTCTTTCTCTTCTCTTTTGGAATATGAACATAGGCGAGACAACCAAAAACTCACAAATTTTGAAACATTTGGTTTGACTTCTATCCATAATTGCAAAGGAGTTACGCCTTTCAGAGAAGAAGTTATTGTTCGATTTTGCACATAAACAGCAGCAGCCATAGCTTCTGCCCAAAATGACTTATCCAAGCCAGCAAGAATAGGTAAACATCGAACAATATTGATTATCGCACATTCTTGATACTCAATAATACCATTTTGCTGAGGGGAATCAGTGATGATAGGCTCACAAGTTATACCATGCTCTTCACAAAAACACTTGAATTGAGCAGACGTGAATTCCCCACTATTGTCAGTACGTAATCTCTTGATCACTTTGCCAATTTGAGTCTCCACCATATTCTTAAACACTTGGAATTTGGTGAAGACCTGGGACTTTGTAGAGATAAAATATACAAAAACTCTATGGGAAAAATCGTCTACAAACAAGATGAAATATCGTGCACCACTCAAAGCACAAGGTAGTGGGCCACATATACCAGCATGCACAAGCTCCAAAAGCTATATTGCACTTTTTCCTTTCTCATTGAAAGGACGGCGATGTTGCTTCCCAACAGCACACGCCTCACATACACCCATTGATGCAGTGCTACTCAATGATAGACCATCCACGGTTCTATCAAAGGCCATACTCAATAAATATTGGAAGTCGACATGTGCAAAACGACAATGCCACAGTGTACTTGATTCATCTCCACTGGCCGTCATAAGATTCAGTCAATTTAAGCTCGTACAATCGACCTTATCTCTGGGCAACTCCAAGTACACATCCATCTTGGATGAAGCTACATAATCGTCTATCAAACTGTATGGATAGACCAAGATCAACAAGCCTAGACACGGAAATAAGGTTCTGGCGTAAACCAGGCACATGTAAGACGCCACGCAAGACTTGCACACCACTGGAAGTATCAACATGAATATCTCCAATGCCTTTGACCTCATGAGTTGTGTTATCACCAAGAAACACAAGTTTCCTAAGTTGAAGCGAGGGATAATTCCGCAACCAATGCCTATGAAAAGTCATGTGCTGTGTTGCACCAGAATCAATAATCATGGAAACAATAGCTCATGTAGAAAAAATGGCTTCAGAAGCTTCATCACATGCAACACTTGCATGTTCATCTGAAATATGAGGTCCATCTCGGATTGCCTGGAGTAAAGATTTATGCTCATTAACAAAGCGTTTATAATAACATTTGCTTTCAACATGATTTGTCTTTTTGCAATAGGCACAAATAGTCTTTGACTTAGGTTGCTCAAGTCTAGCCAATTGCTGTGTACCACCTCCACGACGCCAACTTCTACTGCGACTGCGAATAGCCTTTGTATCAGTAACAAAGGCTGCCTTTTCATCTTCTCGACCTCGTTTCTTACTATCAACAATTAAAGCCCGACCTTCATATAGAGCTTGCCGTGTTGTATCAACATTACACTCCTGGCTTCATGTCGGATAAATTACCAGCCATTAAACTCCCCAGTTGGTTGGAGATTGAACATCTTCCATCCAATATCTTGGATCCAGAATTTCTTATAGCTATAGCAAAGAACCTAGTGACATACATTACACACTTCATGGCAAAAGGCTCAAGGATTTGCATAGGCATTATGGCAAAGGAGAGCATCCCTCAGTTCACTATTGCACAAAGCGGTATATATTATTGCTCCTTATTCAGACTAAAACTTATTAACAGGAGGGAGATTGGACGAATGTTTCCTACCATGGATGTAAAAGGCTTAGATAATTTCTTTGTGAGAAGGAAAATAGAGCAGGGGAATGTTAATGGAAATCATGAGGCGGAGATATGGGACTATGACAAATCAACAACTGGGGCAACAGAACATGTCTATTCTAATAGGAAAGGTGTACAAGAAGCATCCTTTATCATCAATCAAAAGGATCATGATATGGATAAAAGGCAAAACGAATCTGATTCCCAGGTGGTGGATCTGGCGAGGAGAGGGGTAGATCAAGGAGGTTGGGCCCTAGTACAACACAATAATTAGAATTAAAAATCAAATGAGGGAAAAGGGTATGTTATCGACCGATAGTTCTAAAGCACTTGCAATTCACATGCAGTGTAATGCAGAACAAGTGGTAGGAAGGAATAAAGAATAGGCACAGGTTGAAAGTATGATCGTTGATCAGCAAAAAGAGAATGGAGATTTCCCTTCGCATATTAATATGTGGGTAGATCTTCCCATGGAGGAGGCCGCAAATCAACAAACAAAAAGAGAACCGTGGAAGAAGAAGGAGAAACTTATTATAGAGGTACATCTCCTAAGGAACTCAACACTTCTTGAATGCAACATAAAATAGTAAGTTGGAATATCCGTGGGATGAAGTCCTTGGAAGCTAAGGGCAGTAGACTTTTGATAGCATTGAAAGAAATTAGTCAAGACATAATCTGTGTTCAGGAACATAAGTGTAGAGAAGAAGAAATAGCAGTATTGCTTAATATAAGGGAAAGATTATGTCGGCACAACATGATCTAATGGTTGCTCCAATGCAGGGACAATCATTGCATAGAGAAAGTAGTTGAAAATTATGTCTAATTATTTTGATCATTTTGGGAGGTGTTCTCATGGGAATTGATAAATATCTATTATTGTTCTAAACGAGGTGCGCCTGGCCTACTTCGATCATTGGATCCGTCCATTGTACGCGCCACATCGTATGTTAGAGCCTTTGGGCATCTCTTGTTTCGATTATAGTCATTTATGATTGGGGACGCCTATGATTTTGAAAAAAGGAACGGAGGTAATGATTGCAGCTCTTGTTGTGGTTAAAAAATTTGTTAAGTATTGGGGTTATAAGGTGGTGGATAAAGAGCAAGCCATGTTGGATTCTCTATATGCAGAACTGAGTGAACTTAGAAGAAATGGTATTAGGACATATGAAAAAGAAAGGGCAATTTTAGAGGAAATTAAGAGGCTAGAACTGGTCAAAGTTTAGCAAGATAAGATTAAAACAAGATTGACTTGGATGAAGGAGGGAGAGATGCACGGATTTTCCCTTTAGGACTGCAAAAGAAGAAGAAACTCTCAACTAAATTAACTTCACTGCAGTTGGAGAATGGATCCATTATTCGTGACGCACAACAGTTGAAGGAAGTCACTTTTAACCACTTATTTTTTTTTTCAAGAGGAAGGATATAAAGTTTTAGGAATGCTTTGAGAAATTGGTCCTTTCAAAGGTGGCACCTAAAGTATCCCCAACACGAAAGGAACAACTCAACAGCCGCTATCAATTGAAATGTGTAGGAAGCAACCTTCTCATTGGAAAAAAACAAGTGCCTGGATATGGATGGAATCCCGGTAGAATTTTTTCACTAATAGTAGGACTGAATAAAACCTTTAGTTTATAGTGCTTAGGACTTTTTGGAGGCAGATGAGTTGGATTGTAAACTAAACAGTGGATGTATCATACCAATTCCAAAGGTGAAGAGACTAAAGACTACGACGACTGGAGAGCAATCATTCTGTTGTCATTCTTTTATAAAATCATTGCGATGGGTTATGCAGAAAGAGTAAAACCCATCTTAATGGATCATATATCTAATGTTCAGTCGGGATTCATTCCAAATAGAAGCATTCTTATAATGTTGCAACTAATTTTGAACCTTTGTTGGAGAAGGAAGACATACCAAAAGCTTTTATATCTAAAACTTGAAATTAGGAGTGCATATGGCAGTGAAGCTGGTTATATTTGAAAAAGATGCTGCTTGTTTTTGTATGTGGATAGGAATTTGCCCACATTGTTATGAGACTACTACATGGCTAATTTGGAAGTGGAGAAGAAAGATGGCGTTCTCTCGGGAATATAATCTCTCTACTAGCATATGGCCATCCCTGATAAATAAGGTATGACAATACCTGAGGGCGTTTGAAGAGGAGGAGTGGGCGTCCCAAGCTCACAATTTCTTTTTTCTCTCGATTGTAAAAGTATCCCTACATAAGCATGTATGGGATGTAGGTGTATGATATCACATGGCATAGGCATGTAATTGTTGAATTTTCTTCATTTAATATATCTTCAATCCTTCCAAAAAAAGAAAAAGAAAACCAATAGAAGTGATCATCTTCAAAATGACATATCTCAACAACATATGACCCATTTGGGGAGATTCTTTGTTGGCAAACTATATGTAGAGAGGAAATGCAAACTATATATGTATGTAAACTATATATGTATAGGAAGAGGAAGAGGAATATATGTAAAGGCTTGTCTTCCTTATTCAGCCTTCTGATGTGGAGTATCTGACCATTAGAATGCTTGCATTGAAGGGCCAGATTTGATGCCATGTCAAAGGGGGCTGGAAAGGGGCTGAATAAGGAAGGTGTCCGGGTCCCCATGTAAAATATAATAGGAAGGGGAATATTATCATCATGTGGGGTCAAACTTCAGCATTCATGGAGAAGATAAACAAGATGCTAACGCATCAATGGGTTGTCCTTTAGAGGAGCCATTGAGGCATACACAATTACAGACTATTGTGATTCCCATGTAGGTGATAAGGATCGTCGTGTTTATTGACTCTTAATCGATATTTTGTATTTATTGACTATTATCATCTTATAAATGATAAGAGTCGATGTTATACTTCTGATTAAATAGAGCGTAAAATGCTTTTGTTTTCGTGATTATGTATTCATGTATTCAATCATTCAATGTTGTTTAGTGCAGGGTTTCTTTATGGATTGCTTTGGCATGAATGTTTATTATTTATAGAACATTAACTTCCTAATTGTTTTTATTTCCATTACTATGGTTTGTCTTAGAGTTGTTTCTTTCAATAACAAGCACATAGAGAACTAGTATTGTCCTAACCATTGCCTTCAACTTTGTTATTGCAATGACATAAGTTTTTAAAGGGAATCATAGACTTCTCTTTGATAAGATTTTTTAGGCTCACAATCCGATATAATTTTCTAAAGTTGATTGTTATTTATAAGTTAACTTCTCCATTAACGTATGGTCAAATTCCTAAGTAAGTCCTAATCAATGCAATTGCAAGTGCATATGAGTGCAAGGTTTCAAAATAATTGCACGGGCTATTGAGCCTATATGATTGAAGTTTGAAGACGAAGACACAAGAGGGAATATCCTTAAAATGTCCACTACCAAACTTTATACGGTAAACACATAATACATAGTAAGCACGAAACAGAAGAATATAATTATGTTCAAGGGATTATTTTATAGATTTATTACATAGATACAAGTCCTGAATTGCTTGTGGAAGTGAGTATTTGCATTTAACAATGTAATGCAACAATATTACCTTGTCAGGTTTTTCTTACTTATTGAAGACCAGGTCGTAAATGTTAAAAGGCTCAATACACGAGGTCTTTCCAAGCCAAAACCTTAAAAAAGATAATGTGATTTGCAGCTTCGGTACAATGCTTACTATCCCAAAACAAGTAATTTGATGGCTAAGGGAAATCTGAGCTTCCATTTCTCCCACACAGAATTAGTGCATTAAATGGACCTCCACCACAAGCAGCATTTATAATGCTTACAAATCCTGCATGTTATCCCCATCAACATATTAGAAGCTCATATCGAAAGGATTAAACATCTAACATCAAGCTACCTTTGTTCTAAACCGTCTCACCACAACTCTCTCAGCATATTATTTATTCACTTTCTTTAAGCATAGTCTATTCCACCTGTGCTTTAAAGCATTCAAATATCTCATGTTAAACTATCTAGGGGGTTACTTACCATGTTGCTCCCCATGGCTGATCAGTTGAGCCAAAATGTTGAAACTCTTGCCATAAATGATGCTTGCATTTGGCAGTTCGAAGTAAGGTTTACCAGCAAATCACTTAGGGCTGCATTGAACTTCAGGGCTAATTTATTTGATGCAGTCAAGCATCCAGTTTGATTTTGCAAACTTACTCTCAATCTACTAAAAGGGTAGCAACCAATATTCCCTAATTCAAGTACCACGAACTTTCTGGCTCCAGCATGATAAAGGACCTACAGATAACAAATGAATTAGATTACAGTTCTACAATCTCTTCTGATATATATAAAATAAACCTCTATAGATTCTCGAAAAATCTGCAATAGAGATGATATAAACTCTGTCTTTGTAACAACCTATTGGAATGTTGCATTTCGAAGGTAATTGTAGCTGATATCATTGCCCCCAGTACTTGTTACGAACAGGGATTTGGAGATCAGTCTTTGGGCTGCAGAATGTCCAAGCTTATCCATATAACTGTTACCAAGTTGTTGAAATTGTCTGATTTTGGCCTCCGCGGACGATAAAAGAACCTTCCTTCCTTCCTTCCTTCCTTCCTTCCTTCCTGTAAGCAGCAGTTGACATTATATCAGATCTGAAGAAGCCAAATAGAAACAAAAACCTGAAAAAAGAGGTAGGTAAGACGTACAACATGGGATAAAGTAGAGTCTAGGAGACCACTTGCTGCAGAAGCAAAATTTGCACCCTGCATGTGATCAATTTGAGGACCAAGATATGGCTTCACCAATGGAAGAGCCACTGCCTGACCTGCAAAATATAAGGAACTTTTAAGAAAAAATGCTTGTAACTTTTAAGGAAAAATGGTGCATGTTTTAAGGGAAAAGGGTTCACCTAAGAAGTCAGCTATGGTGCGGCCATCACAGAAACGACCTGTGGGTGTGTGGAAATATGTCTTGCCATACCAGATAGGGCAAAAGAATATCAGCACCTAGAACCACTAACTCATTCTAACCGAGAAGGTTATATGGCCTTGTATAATGAGAAATCCATTTCGGCAGCCCTTTTGGCAAGAAGGCCCGCTCCAAGCATTGCAGCAATCGTTGGTCATAGCCAAGGATTCGAAGCGCTCAGAAAGCACGAGCTCCAGGGCATCAAGGTTAGCCGATCTGCTGGGGCTGGAGAAGGCATTCCCGCGGCGAGACAGAAGGGAGGATCAGCCCATGCTCTTTTGCAGCCATGGAAGCGAGAGCTCTCCATAACTCTAACTCTATCGGAAGAAGTAAACGCCTGGGGTATGATTGTAGAAGATATTACAGACGCCCCTGCCGCTGCTGCCGCCCTCGCCCATGCCACTGTCATCGCCGGAGGGGATTGCATAGCCATAGCTCCACTATCTTCTAGAGAAGACCCAAACAATCTCTACCGTCAGACATCCCAAACAAATCCTGGCCGTCTAAGTGTCACCGAGTCTCACAAAACCCTAAAAAAGCCCAAGCAATTGCAACCGCGTATACAGAATTACTTCAAATAAATCAAGGCCTTCTATACGTCACTCCACCCTCCAACAAAAGGGTTGCCCCCTAGGACTAGCTAAACAAAAAGGACAACAATGAGAATACAAGCATCAATTCAGGTGCCCTGACCTAAAAGCCGGCCATTAGCTGGGTTTCTGTCTGTTCATTCATGGCTTCCTCTCTACTGAGGGCAGTCCCATTCCTTCCTCAGTCTCTGCAGGGTCATTGCAATGCCTCAGATCAGTACATCTGTTCCAGTGCATGGTCGAATCGGCATTCTAAATACAAATTTCAATTGTAAGTTCAATTCGTATCGTACTAGTCAATGTAGGCCATTTCACTCAGAAAAGAGATTTTGACTGCTGTTTATGAAGAATAATTAGTATCAGAATTTTGATGTTTATTTCATTCACCATGCCAACAATCCATAAAATTATGAATTTTTGTCATCCATTTAGACTGTTTATAGTCCATGCAACTTGGATTGGTTGGGAATATAGTCATTAGGAAACTTTTCCACGTAAGAAGTTAGGGAAGAACCATTCTTTTAAACAATCCATCCTTCTAAGTGATGTACTTGTTTTGTGCAATGTGGCCTGTAAAATGTTTAACTTGCTGAATCTGCAGGTCAAGAATTGAGAGATCTGTTAAAAAGCTGGAAAAGTCATCATTATGCCTTCGGGCTACGCTTGCAGGTTGGTTCTTAGTGTAGGAAAGGTTTGATGACAAGCTCTACTGCTGCAAGCAATTGTTTCTTATTTTTTGTTATGGTGTCTATGACGCTTTTAGTTTGACCAGGGGACAGTTAATCCTCCTCCTGGTAAAATAATGCTCCTGATTACCATGTGCTTCCTTAACTTCAGCTTCAGCAATTAATTTCTAATTTGCTTATTGGTATGGATATGCATTTCTCAACATGAACAGGAAGATAATTTGTTGGTATTTGATATGCAGATGTGGCTACAAAAGAAGCAAAGACCAACTTAGTTTTACCCCAGGGTGAAACATGGTCAGTCCATAAATTTGGTGGTACTTCTGTAGGATCTGTAGAAAGGATAGAGATTGCGGCAAGCATAATTCTTGATGATAAGAGCAGTCAGAAACTTGTTGTTGTATCAGCTATGGCAAAAGTTACAGACATGTTATATCATTTGGTGCATAAAGCCCAGGCTCGGGATGACTCTTATTTGAAGGACATAGATAAATTATTCGAGAAACACAAAGAAACTGCATCTGGTTTGCAATTAGAAGAACAAGACCTCAGTGGATTTCTTGCAAACCTGCAAGATGATGTGAGCAACCTTCGGGCGATGCTTCGTGCAATTTACATAGGTAAGTTTGTCTACTGGTGGCCTTGACTTCTTCAAACAGAAGAGAAGAAAGAAACATGCTTTTAAGCACCAAGTTGTTCTTGTATTATGCCCATAGCTGACACTAGACATTATCAAGCCAACGATCCTCATGTCTAATCTAATGTGATGCAGGACATGGCTCTATTTCCTGCAATTTTTAAATATTTCGTCTCAGATAACATTAACAGGCCTTTGAATTGTCAACTTAGGTTCTATTCACATAATATCTGCATATATAAATTCCTGTATAGTATTGATGCATTGATTCCAGACGTGAGCTATTTTTTCATGTGGTTATAATATATTTTACAGCTGGCCATGCCACCGATTCTTTCGTCGATTTTGTCGTTGGACACGGGGAATTGTGGTCTGCACAGATGCTTGCAGCAACTATTAGAAAGGTATCCACATGCTTGTTGCGGTGAGTTGGTTCTCTAGGCTTTGTTTCTGTCTTTGTACAACTATCTGTCATTTTATAGCATTTATTAATTGGACTATATACTTGCTATCTGTTCCGATGCCGGAATCATGGATGATCAAGAAACTATTAGAAAAATATGGATGTTTTCATCGGGGCTTCAGCACTTCCAAGGCTATGTTTGTGTGATTTTGTGAACTTATTTTTTAATCTTGTTAACTAAGCTCAACGTGACTTTGGTGGTTGTGCTTTCTGTGGGTCAGAGGGGTGTGCCATGCACGTGGCTGGATGCCAGGGAAGTTCTTGTTGTCACGTCTTCCCATGCAGATCAAGTAGATCCTGATTTTGAAGCATCAGAAAAAAATCTTTTCAACTGGTATGCTCGTCATCCAGCAGATACAATTATAGCTACTGGATTTATTGCACGCACGCCCGAGAATATACCAACAACTCTGAAGCGTGACGGAAGTGATTTTTCAGCAGCTATTATGGGTGCTTTATTACGAGCTGGCAATGTCACAATCTGGACTGATGTGGATGGTGTTTATAGTGCAGATCCAAGGAAAGGTTGTCTTACCTAGATGTTAACAGCACTGTTCATAGATAGAAGCGCTGAGATGCTAAGTAATATATCCTATGCATTTTGATTGTTTCAGTAAGTGAAGCAGTTGTTCTTAGGACCCTGACATATCAAGAAGCATGGGAGATGGTAAGTATCTGGAGGTACTGACTGCTTTACCTTATCACTTGGGTTATATCTTTAATCTCTATTCCTTCACCAGTCATATTTCGGAGCAAATGTACTGCACCCTCGGACAACACAACCTGTCATGAAATACAACATCCCAGTTACTATACGCAATGTTTTCAATATTGCTGACCCTGGAACTAAGATCTGTCGGCCTGTTGCTGAATCTGAGGAAGCACTAGAGTCTCAATGCCCAAATTGTTTTGTGAAAGGGTTCGCAACCATCGACAACGTGGCACTCGTGAATGTTGAAGGGTAAGTTTCCATCCTTGAAATACAAGAGAAAAAGCACTCTTTTAATTTGTACCAAATTGCTTATATACATGGTTTTGACTTTCAGAACTGGAATGGTTGGTGTACCTGGTGTTGCTAGTGACATCTTTGGGACAGTTAAAGAAGCTGGAGTAAATGTTATTATGATTTCACAGGTGTGAGTCAACAAATGTTGAGTCGTTTCAGTACTGAAATTTCAGTTTTCTTACTTCTTTTTGGTTGATTCTGCAGGCAAGTAGTGAACATTCAGTTTGCTTTGCAGTTCCAGAAAAGGAGGTAAAGGTAGCGGCAAAGGCTCTGGAAAAGAAGTTCAGGCGGGCCTTAGAAGTTGGCCGTGTTTCGAGGGTATTTGTGTTTATCTTGAGTAATCTTTATTACGGAGTTGGTGCATTCACTTATCCAGAAACTTTGTGCAGATTGAGGTGATTAATAATTGTAGCATCTTGGCAACAGTTGGACAGCGAATGGCCAGCACACCTGGTGTGAGTGCAACCTTGTTTGATGCACTGGCAAAGGTAACCCTTGGTGCCTGATTTAGATATATATATATATTTTTCTAGATGTTTGTATAAATAATCTAGTCTTCTTTGTCTTGTCTCGCAGGCAAATGTTAATGTCAGAGCTATAGCTCAAGGTTGCTCTGAGTATAACATTACGGTGGTCATTAATAGAGAGAGCTCTGTGAAAGCACTGAGGGCTGCACATGCACGTTTTTATCTCTCTAGAACTCCTCTAGCTGTAGGTATTATAGGTCCTGGTCTTATTGGTGGGACATTATTAGATCAGCTTAAGGAACAGGTAATGTTCCAATCATTACTGCATCCTGCTTTTGATACCATGCTTTTATACAGAATGCTTCTTTCTTCAGGTGGCAACCTTAAAGGAGGAATTCAATATTGACTTGCGCTTATTAGGCATTATTGGGTCAAGAACTATGATGCTTAATAGCTCGTAAGCAAGAATTGATGTTTTCATTATCTATCATTGTGTTGTTTTATATAATGATATAATCGTATCTGTGCAGTGGTTTGAAACTTTCTAGATGGAGACAGTTACTTCAGGAGAAAGCAGAAGCAGCTGACCTTGTAAAGTTCACAAATTTCATGTTGAATAGCCATTCGATACCAAACATGGTAATTGTGGATTGCACGGCTGATGCAGAAGTGGCAAAGAACTATTTTGACTGGCTAAAACAAGGAATTCACATTGTGACACCTAACAAGAAAGCAAATTCAGGGCCGCTTGACAAGGTCGGTTCGCAACTTCTCTTATGAAACTTTACAAGACAGATTCCTAGGCATGCCTGGTGATTATAGAAAGCATTCTCCTCACACCCATTTGTATGTTGCACCAAAACATGCTTATATGAAACCTTGACGAAATGCAAGTCATCGACATTGTTGTCCCCTGAAGTACAGGAAAGATAAAAGCAGGCGCCTGTTGTGCAGCAAGGACATTAAATGGCTAATAGTTTTTTTTGCTTGATGTGATATTTGCAGTATCTGCAAATACGGGAGTTACAGAGACAATCTTATACACATTATTTCTATGAGGCTACAGTTGGTGCGGGTCTTCCTATTATCAGCACCTTGCGTGGCCTTCTTGAGACTGGAGATAAAATACATCGCATAGAAGGCATATTTAGGTAGATTTTTAACTATGATTATGTTTAATGAAAGCATATGATTACATCTTTGCAGAATCACTTGAAGTCCAACTCAATGAAGGAAGTTATTGTTCTAGTTGTTTGAGTCAGCATGCTTATTGTGCTTTAATGCCTGGGGTCATCAACCAATTATTTCATAGAAAGTCTTACCTGCAAGATATGCAAACTTAGTGGTAGTTTATAAAGCAGATGGCGGTCTAGACTGAAAGTGTCTGCCAGACAAATTCAAGGCTTCCACTTTTGCGTGCATCAGTATATGTTATTACTAATGGCCATTTTTGCCGAAAAGTCTCACGTTAGGATGCATATAAATATTATGTTGGCGTTGAATCATGCAATTTGAATGGAAATGGCACCATCATGTGGTTGGTCAGTTCAAGGTTCATGCGGAAAGAATTGACATTGATTGGTCGATTTGTAGTTGGTTTAAATTTTAAAACCATCATTTTTTTTGCATGCAGTGGTACACTGAGTTATATTTTCAATAATTTCACTGGGGATGCATCCTTCAGCAAAATCGTGAAGGAAGCAAAAGCTGCTGGATACACTGAGCCTGATCCAAGGGATGACCTTTCTGGAACAGATGTTGCAAGAAAGGTATTTCAATAGGCATATTTTAAAGTATCAATTCTGTGGCTGTGACACAGTTGTTTATGTTGCAGGTAATCATTTTAGCACGGGAATGTGGTTTGCGATTGGAACTGGAAGACATCCCTGTTGAGAATTTAGTCCCAGTACATTTGAGGGTATTGGAATCTGTGTTTTCACATTTGCATGTTGGTTTCGCTTGAGACATATCACTGTGACTGCAGGGTGGCAGGTCAGTTGATGAGTTCTTGGAGGGTCTGTCAGAACATGATAAGGAACTTGCAGACAAGAGAGAAGCTGCAAGCTTAGATGGAGAGGTGACATTCAAGGTTTAGAACAATTGAATGCCTTTCTGTTCTCAAATGTTGTATGTGATATCTGCAGGTCCTGCGTTACGTAGGTGTTGTTGATGTAGTAGCTAAGAAAGGTTCAGTGGAGTTGAGAAGATATCCCAAAGCCCATGCATTTGCGCAGCTTTCAGGAAGTGATAACATTATTGCTTTTACTACTGTAAGATACCAAAAACAACCTTTGATAGTCAGAGGGCCTGGTGCTGGAGCAGAAGTAACTGCAGGTGGTGTGTTCAGTGATATCCTACGGCTTGCCTCATATTTAGGTGCACCATCTTAATCCGCGAAGATCCAGTTTTGTATAACTATATAGGATATGAAGGAGATGTATTTGTCAAATGTAGCTCACTTGTTTGCAAATAGCAAAACGTGAACTTATTATATTTTTGTAAGAGCCAAAAATGTTAAGAAGTTTGACTTGGTCCCATGAGAAGGCTGTCCTTACAAAATTTGTCTTATGTTTGTGTTTGTGTTCTGGAGACTCTAATTGAAGTGCGGAATTCCATATTGGCCAGGCCTACATCTAAAGATTGGATGTGGAAAACAACACGCAACAATATGAATTAGAATGTACTCATCAAATTTCTAGCACGTGATGAAGACCATTGAGGGGCTTTTTGGGCTCAAAAGCTTCAAATATCTCAATCTCTTATGTAGGATTCACATGAGCCCAAAAATTTGCAGCAGCGACGAAGGTGGGCGTGACAAGCGGTGCAGCAGCCCTCTAGCTGCAACCATTCCGCTGATAGGCGTACGCGGGGCGGCTTGCAAATTTGCAGTGCTGCTTGAAATTTTGCAGCGCTGCAGTAGATGTCACGCCCACTTACAGCCAGCATTTTTTCATTTGTGTGCATGTGAATGGGCCATTAGATCATAGATCTCGAAGATTATCAAGATACCCCCATCAACAGCTGTAAGATCAGATTGAATTAGAATGCAGAACAAGCTGACATGGAAGATTATTGTGATAACCCACTGCAGATCATCGTAATAATCCCTCACTTCAAATCCGGCCGCTCATAGTGATAATCTCTCACTTCAAATCTGGCCGCTCATGTTGCTGACAAGTTATTATATGACAACAAAAGCAGAGATAGTATTATAGAATGATCACACTTACATGGAAATATTATCCTGAAGGACACGACTCTTGAATAACATACTCCTCCGAAACCTAATGTGACATGTCAGCATCCAAGGCTGACTCAGCATAGATCATGTTAACACTCCCACTTCAGCCTGGGTGCAGCAACTTCAGTTCCAAGATCTTCATCATCTTTCTATTTTTAGGAGACATATCCACAGTCACTTTTATGCTAACATTCATTGGAGTACTAACTGGCTTGCATTTTTCCATCTGAAATCTTTTGAGAACTTCTTCAATGTACTTGGTCCAGCCCTGCTCTCTATTCCTGGAGACCAATTCAAATGGCGTAAACCCTGTAGTCAACTTGTAAGTACACCTGAAACTCCATAAGGCACTGTCAAGGCTTCATGCCAATTTCTTTGATTATCCTTCACTGTTTTAGCCAAGATGGCTTTCAAAATTTTGTTTGTAGACTCAGTTTGTCCATTTGCCTGTGGATAATAAGCAGAATCTTGCACATGTTGATCAATCTTTCTGTTAACCGAGCTACTACTTTCCCATGAAATGAGTTCCCGGATAAAACAAAAGAATGGTTGGAACACCATTCTGAGAAATCAAATTGTGATAAAGAAAAATTATTGTGGTACTTTCTGCAGCATGTTTTGCTGGAATTGCTTCTACCCACTTTGTAAATATGCATGTGGTTGCCAATATATCCTTATGACTCTTAGACGATGGAGGATTGATAGGCCCAATGTAATCCAATCCCCCATATGAAATGGACCAACACTCAAAATAGGATCGAATGGCATATTATTATGGCATGTAACTGCTTGGGTGCCTCTGACACTTTTTACAAGGTCTTTAGTATTCTTGTAAAGAGTTGGCCAATAATATGAAGGATCTTCCTAGCTGTTCTTGCAAAATGCCCCTGACAATCATGTGCTTGCGGCAACAAATCATGAGTCTGCTGACCAACGACTCACCTCAATAAGAGACCTTCCATAGCCTTCTTATAAAGAATGGCTTCATGCACCATTAACTAGTTGCTTGTACTCTAAGAGCATGCTTTTCTCTCTCTCATACATGACTAGGGTGCAAACAAAGGCGGCCAAGAAGGCGACCGGTGTTGGGGCTATGGCAGGCAGTCCATGAGCAAGCCCATCATCAAAGAAAGAAGATGCGGGTAGTAGTATAGATAATATTATTTTAACATCCACAAGGTTGACTTGGATTAAGGGAGATAAATGTACAAGCTGCAAAAGAGAAAAAGAATTCAACCATATTAACTTCACTGCAAATAGAGGATGGATCCATCATTCGCGACCCATAATAGTTGAAGGAAGTGACTTTCAGTCATTTTAAAAATTTCTCGCGAAGATGGATATAAATTTTCAAGACTGCTTCACGAAGATGGTTCTTTCAAAGGTGGCGTCTAAAATATCTCCATTGCATAAGGGCAGCCGCCGCCTTAGATCAGAGAGCAAGCCTAGCAAAAACGTTGCCCTAAATAATTTCTACACAAGCTTTATGCTTGCTTAACCTTACTATACGTTTCTGTCTACTTCTTACTGCTAGAAGAAGCAATATGTTGTCTCTCATCAACATGTCAGCTTCTTGCAATGCAACTTTGTAGGATTATATTTCATACCTATTTCTCCCTTTTCCACCTCATCTGTGATGGTTTGATGATGGACCGTATGCCAAGCAATAGTGAATTTCTTCAAGGTCCACCATATCAAATTCACTTGCTAGCTGATCTTTCATCTGTTTCAAGAATACAAGATTGTTCGCCACCAATATACAGTCATCTACATATAGCGCTACAATCACCAAGAACTCTCCCACTGTCTTGATATAAACATTTCCATCTCCCTCTGTATTCTTGAAGCCCAAAGTGTGAAGATAAGCATTCGTACGATCATACTAAGCTTTTGGGGACTGCTTTAGTCCATATAATGCTTTCTTCAACTTGCATACTAAGTTTTCCTTCCCCTTTATCTCATAATCTTCAGGCTGTGAGATACAATCTCTTTCTTTAAATCTCCATGAAGAAAGGCAGTACTCCTTACGCCCATTTGATGAATTTCATAATCTATTTGGGCTGTTATGGCCAAAAGAATGCGTATAGAAGACATTTTTACAACATGGAAAAATGTCTCTGTAAAATCCAATCCGACCACTTGGGACAATCCTCGTGCCACAAATCGTGCTTTAAAACAATCAAATTGACCTGCAGCAATCTTTTTAACTTTAAAAATCCACTTGGTACTCACCAAATTCCGCCCTAGTGGAAGGGATATAAGCTCCCAGGTATTGTTCTTCATTAAAAACTCGTACTCGAAATCCATGGCTTTCTTCCATTCAGCACTACGACCCAACAAAAGCA
Source organism: Isoetes taiwanensis (assembly GCA_021234155.1). Classification (NCBI taxonomy): domain Eukaryota; kingdom Viridiplantae; phylum Streptophyta; class Lycopodiopsida; order Isoetales; family Isoetaceae; genus Isoetes; species Isoetes taiwanensis. The sequence goes on along the minus strand of JAJEKV010000020.1, from coordinate 2,059,206 downwards.
ACTTCAATATTTGCTAGTTCTTCCATCTGAGAAGCTCCAATAGCAATATATCCCTTTGGGTGCTTTGAAAACTCCAATGCCTCTTGCGCCTTTTGACTGAGAACACTCGTGCGCCCAGATTTAGTTCTTCCCCAAGAAGGTCTGGTCTCTTGGTGAGAAGGCTCAGTCACTTGTATGGCCTTATTTCCTTTATGTACTCGTGCATAGGATATGGAAGTGCGTCGCTGCTGCTGAACATTGGGAACATCTTCAATAACTGGAATATCATGGGCAGATTCGTGGGGTTCTATGGCTGCTGTTGGGACTGATATTTCTTGTGAGATTGCTAAAGCTATGGAAGGGACTAGTTGGCTAGATGTTGAAGGTATTCCTGGCAAAACCTTCAACCTCAGTGGTTTAGAACCTCCAGGTTGCTTGAGGCAACCACTCCGAGTGCAAAGATTCCAGAAATAATGCTCAAAAGATTGCTGGGAACATCCTTTCCTGAAGGCTAAAAAGTCTGCTTCAAAATAACATCTGCAGTATGCACACCATTCAAGTTTCAAACATGATTTTCATGCTCAAAGATGCTCAACCCCTATATCTGACAGGCTTCAAAAGTCTAGGCAAATCTGAGTGGATTAGATAGGCTAAAATCCATCTTCTGACCCAGTCAATTTTTGGTCAATATTCCTGGCAGGGAGCTTGAATTATGATCTCGATATTGGCAAAGAGTTTTCTTGTTTTGCAAACTTCACCCCTCTTAGGAGACTCTGCATACCAGGGGCCAAAACAAATTTTTCCTTTTTGATGCTTTTTGCTATAAGCTGTAAAGGATAAATATTTCTGAACAGAACACTTTCTAAGAGAGGAATGCACACTTAGCCTAAGGCTTCCCTGTTCAACATATGCTACTTAGCAACACTAACACTCTTAGAGCTGCTATCCTATGCTCAAATGCCTAATGCTAGTTTCTGCTAGATTCAGACTTGCCAACTCAATCTTGCCATAATGTTTTGGATTGACACCCAACAATTCGTACATTTAGGTGAGGTCATGAACAGATGGAGGAGTAGAAGTCCAATGTATCCTCTTGCATTGGTTGGTAGCATTCTAAAGCCAGAAAGTCTTCACCATGCTGGAGATGTCCTGATATCTGATATCGTTGCACCATATGAAACCACACTTCTACCTTCTATGCTAGCACATGCTTTTAGACTGCGCGCAAATATGACTTCGTTTGGTTTTATGCCTTCTTATTCTCTAGTTTCTAAGACTTGCAGGGCCAAGTGACTTTTTCCATGCTGAATCCTGCAAGCATTGCCCCCATAGCACCATATCCCCATTTGGCAGCTTATTAAATGTAAAGCAAGCCTCCTTTAAAGTCCCACATTTTGCATACAAGTCCATATCAAGGCACTTTATCATAATAATATCTGATTAAAGCCCATTTGCCACAATTTGTTCAAGGAAAGCCCATCTGCAAAGGGGTTCTTTCCATCAGGCATGCTTTAAGGACACAGACATATACACATTGATCGTCCTTCAATCCAAAAAAATACATGTTTTTATACAAATAAAGAGCCAGCTGATCCTTTTCTAGCCTGGCATTGGCCATAATAATTGCATTCCAAGTATATAAGGTTGGCTCTCTGAACTTGTACAATGTACAGTGCGCTTCAACCAAATTTCCATGGTAAACATATAACCAAATAAGATGATCACCCAAGACAGGAAAAAAATCCAGCCGAGTCCTTATATCTTTCGCAGTCTTTCAAGCTGCAGTAAGCATTCTTTCAGCCTATGAAAAATCCTTGATGCTTAATACTTACACTTGAAGCTGGGTTCCTTTTCAGGCAATATGGTGAAGCATTCACAAAGCTTGCCATGCCTAAAATGAGAGTGTGCTTGAAGAACTGAAAATGCCATTATCTAGGTTGGTATGCTCACCGAGGTACATACTTAAAGCAAATCTGATTTGAAAAGAAAATGCAGGAACTAGAATGCAGTTCGCTCTTAAATAGAATTCTAGATGTGTTCTAGGTAGAGAGCAATATTCTAGCATGCAGACAAAACAAACAACCTAACTGATTTAATAGAATAGTGTCGATGCATTAACTCTCTGATTTAATAGACTACTGCCGATTGCAGTTATCCATATTTCAGGTCCTTATGTCTTTCACAGTCTTTCAAGCTGCAGTAAGCATTCTTTCAGCCTATGAAAAATCCTTGATGCTTAATACTTACACTTGAAGCTTCGCCATTTAAGGGTTCCTTTTCAGGCAATATGGTGAAGCATTCACAAAGCTTGCCATGCCTAAAACGAGAGTGTGCTTGAAGAACTAAAAATGCCATTATCTAGGTTGGTATGCTCACCGAGGTACGTACTTAAGCAAATCTGATTTGAAAGTAGCCTAAAAGAAAATGCAGGAACTAGAACGCAGTTCGCTCTTAAACAGAATCCCAGATACATGTTCTAGGTAGAGAGCAGTATTCTAGCATGTAGATAAAGCAATCAACCTAACTGATTCAATAGAATACTACCGATGGATTAACTCTCAAACATGAAATTTGACACCTGGAACCAGAGGCATTATCAACCTTAAATAGAGCACGACTTCGAGGTTTGACTATAGGCACACCAAACATATCTGAGACACACTGCCCAACATCATGGTGCAGAATCAGGAAGTTGCTCAAATGGTCCCTGAACTTGCCGATGTTGGAATACAAGGTTGACAACTGTCATCATTTGTGTCGTTCGTTGTTCATAAAGTTTAGGTTTTGTTATTGAACGGTTGCCGAAGTTAGTGGAGCAACCGTAGGAAGCTAAAGTCGGTTGCCTCCTATTCTGGTGTGTTCTAATTTTAGAACCACAATGCTGTATAAGGATGTTCTTCTGATTAATCAAAGGCGGCTTCTCTTTGGTATTGTCTGGTATTGTTTTCCGCTTTGTTTCATGGTATCAGAGCATGTCGATTCCAGTGGCTGAAGAACAACTTGAGGGTTGGCTGCGATGGGGAAGATAGAGAAATTATCTCACTCCAATGCATTCTATTGGTTTATAAAAGTTCGAGGCAAGCTTGCACAGAAAGGTCTCTGGCATATAGTCTCAGGAGATGAACCAAGGCCTGTGTTGACAAAAAGAAAGCCTGTAGCACCGACATCAGCTCAGATTGTCAAAGGTTCAGCAGTGTCTGAAGGGAGTTTGACAATATCTGAAGGGATTGATGAACGGTCGGAATTGGGAAAGCAAGCACTGCTCAAATGGCAGCAAAAGGACTGGGAGGCAAGAAACCGAATGATGAGGTATCTTGATGACACTATGATCGCCCAAGTTGAAGCTGCAGGGAGTGCTAAGGAAGCATGGGATCAACTGTGTCTAATATACAGGACCAGACACTTTTCCCAACAGGCCAATTTGTATGCTGTGGTATTTACCACAAAATTAAAGGACTGTGTTTCTGCAGAGGAGTATATTTCCAAGATCAAGGCAGCAGCACTGCAGTTGAAAGGGATGGAGAAGGGTCTAGATGATGACCTTTACTCCTTGGATTGCCTGCGTCCTACAACAATGTTAAGAATGTGATTGGATCTGCAGAACAAGTGAAGATTGAATGGGCTTGTCAACAGATTCTGATGGAAGAAGGCAATCAAGCTGGAGGGAAAAAGATCTCCAATAAAGAGGGACAAGCATTTGTGACGCGAAATGAAGGGGCTGAGAATAGGAAATGCTTTAACTGCAACAAGTTCGGGCACATTGCTAAAGATTGCCCTGAACTAGATAGAAGAAAAAGGAAAACAAAGGCGTCAGAGAAGGAGGAGTTTAAGAAAAGAAAGCCACATGCTCAGGGGCACAAAGCAGCCAAAACTAAAGAAGGTAGTGAATCTGAACATAATTCTTCTAGTGATTCAATGGTTTCTATAAGTAGAGCCTTCTTTGGAACACAAATGGAATATAAAAGAGCCTCCAGACTGTCTCTCAAATGGGTTGGTAAGATACTTAAGTTCGTGTACAGGCTCCTTTCAATTTTCTATCAAATGTTTTTAGATGATGATCCCTGGACTAACAGTCAGGTTTTTGCCACAAGTTTTGTTGCCAAACTCACTCACAAAATATGGTACCTGGACTCAGGAGCCAGTCACCACATGACAGGTCAGCGAGAATTGTTTGAGAGTTTTGAGTACGTTCCAGGGAACCGCAAGGTGAAAATAGGAAAGAGGCTTCTTACTATCTCTGGAGAGGGCACTGTCAGCCTAAAGTTACCTACTTGCACAGTAATATTGGAGCAGGCCTTGTATGTCCCTGATCTGGAGCCAAATCTTATTTCAGTCTCAAAATTGGATGATGCCAGACTGATGGCAACCTTTGGAAATGGCAAGTGCATTGTCAAAGACAGTCGTCAAAATATTGTGGCACAAGGTGAACGAGAGGGAGCATTGTATAAACTGAGTTGGTGCAGGGGGCAGTGCACTGCTCTAAGTGCCACTACAACCGATATAAACCAAGTTTGGCACGAGCGGTTGGGACACGCCAACTTTCAGTTTCTGAAAAGAATGAGGGAGCAGAACTATGTCTTTGGACTTCCCAAATTAAAGCCGCCCACGGGATTGTGTGAAGGATGTGCCCTAGGGAAGCTGAGCAGAAAGGCTTATAAAAAGCAACAGAGCACACGTGCTGCATCACCTCTAGATATGGTGCACATGGACATTTGGGGTGCAGCAAGAGTAACCTCTTTGGGAGGTTCCAAATACTTCTTGTTGGTGATTGACGACTGTACCAGAAAGAATTGGATCTTTTTCCTAGCACGCAAATCAGAGACTTTTGAGTACTTTAAACAATGGAAGAATGCAGCTGAAAACTTCAAAAGCCAGAAAGTCAAAGCTATTCGAACAGACCAAGGGGGTGAGTTCCTTAGCAACGAGTTCATAGAATATTTGCAAGATTGTGGAATCAGGCATGAGACTTCCGTTGCACATGAACATCAACAAAACGGGGTTGTAGAGCGCAAGAACCGAACTGTTCTTGAGTGTGCAAGGGCGCTGATCCTATCGAAGGGTATAGACTTTCGGTTTTGGGCAGAAGCTGCTCACACAGCAGTGTATATCATAAATAGGGTACCAACCAAGGCTCTGGATGGTTGTGTACCAGAAGAAGCATGGACGGGTCAAAGGCCAAGCGTGGAAGGATTTAAGATCTTTGGTTGCAAGGCCTATGCACATTTGTCAAAGGATGAAAGACGTGCAGGTAAATTCTCTCCCAAGGCTGTTGCATGTATGTTTGTTGGGTACAGTGAAACCATGAAGGGTTATAGACTGTTTGTCCCGGCCACAAGAAAAATCATAACATGCAGGAGTGTCATCTTTGATGAAGAAGACTATAGCCTGGGAAAAAGAGACGGGAAATCACCCGCAGGTGATCCAATGTTATCTGTACCTGATGATCGTGATTCTCTGGACACTGCCAGTGAATCCGAATCAGACCTAGACCAAGGTCAAGACAATGTGCCATGTGAAGAATTTGAGATACCCTCTGAACCAGAGTCTGGTGAAGATGACAGTGGCGCAGAAAATCAAGAAGTGCAACATTTGAGACGGTCGTCTCGAGTCAGCAAGCCCACCGCAAAGATGATGGAGTATTTGCAGAGCAAACGCCCAAAGGGGTCTGCTTACATTGCTCTGCACAGCAATGCCTCTATCGCAGAACCTGTCAGCTTTCAACAAGCCATGCGCAGTCCACAACATCATCTCTGGAAGAAGGCTATGGATGAAGAGTACGCCTCGCTCTTGGGGAACAATACTTGGGAGCTCTGCCAACTTCCACCAGGGCGCACGATCATTTCTAGTAAGTGGATTTTCAAGCTTAAATATGATGAGCATAATTGTATTTCAAAATACAAGGCTCGGTTAGTAGCTCGGGGTTGCTCTCAAAAGGCCGGCGTTGATTTTCAAGAGACGTATGCTCCTGTGGCCCGACTCTCCTCTATCCGAGCTGTGCTGGCCTTGGCAGCTGCCATGAACCTGGACATGCAACAGATGGATGTTAAATCCGCTTTCCTGCACGGCAAACTAGATGAGGAGGTTTACTTAAAGCAACCAGAAGGATATGTCTCTCCTGGATCTGAAGCACAGGTTTGCAAACTTAAGAAAGCCATATATGGCTTGAAGCAATCCCCGCGCCTTTGGTATAAGACCATACATGCATTCTTCACCAGTCAGGGATTCACACGCAGCCAGGCAGATTGGAATGTGTATACAAAGCATCTGGGTTCATTTGTCGTCTATGTCGTACTTTATGTCGATGACTTGATTCTAGCATCTAACTCTTCGATGCTAATGAACCAAACTAAAGCCTCTCTGGCAGCACGGTTCCACATGACAGACTTGGGCCCCCTCAAGTATTTCCTTGGGATACAGGTGGTACATGATCCCATGCGCAAAACTGTTACCATACATCAAGCAAAGGCCATTGACTCTCTTCTGGAGAAATGCACGATGACACACGCACGAGAGGTAAGCACCCCCTCTGTTTCTTCAAATTTGTATCTTGTTGCTACTTCCCCAGGAGCAGAAACCCAGCCATACATGTTTGGCTTGTCCTACAGAAGTGTGGTAGGTTCTTTGATGCACTTTATGGTGTGCACAAGGCCTGATATAGCCGAAAGCGTCATTACCATCAGTCAATTTATGGAACATCCAGCTCCCTCACATTGGCAGGCTGTTAAGAGAATTTTGCGCTATTTACAGTCCACCTCTTGTATGGGGATTACTTACAGAGCCACCTGCCATGCGGAGATGACTCTTGAAGGTATGGTTGATGCTGACTATGTCGGGGATGCCACTGCACGCAAGTCTAGAACTGGCTTCTGTTTTAGGCTGCAAGGGGGAGTCATTAGCTGGAGTAGCAGGAAACAAAGATCAACTGCAGTTAGCACCTGTGAAGCAGAATATATGGCCATATGTGCAGCTACAAAAGAAGCCATTTGGCTTAGAAGACTCTTATCAGTCCTTGGCATTGCTCAAAAAGGGGCAACATTGATCCTGAATGACAACCGAGCTGCTGTTAGCTTGGCTAAGAATCCATGCAACTTCACGAAAGCCAAACACATTGAGGTATATACAGTTCCATTTTACTCGAGAAAAAGTGGAAGAAGGAGCAATCATGGTCAAGCATCTCGGGACTCACATGATGACAGCAGATGTGTTTACTAAACCACTCCCTAGAAAAAGGTTTGTTCAATGCCTTGAAGAAATGGGAATGACCAGAGTTTGACGTATGGCTGGATTAATGTGAAAGTAAGGCAAAGTTCATGTTCAGCAATCTGTTTTGCAACAGTAGAAGTAGGGCGGAGCCAAGCTTGAGGGGGAGCAGCACTGAATAGCAGGTTTGTTCAGCAAATTTCGTGTTCAGCAATTTGTTTCGCAGTTTGTTTTGGGTAGGAGAACTGTTCAGCAAAATTCATGTTCAGCAACTTGTCTCGCAGTTTGTGTTGGGTAGGAGAAGTAAGACAGTGTCAATCTTGAGGGGGAGTGTTGGAATACAAGGTTGACAACTGTCATCATTTGTGTCATTCGTTGTTCATAAAGTTTAGGTTTTGTTATTGAACGGTTGCCGAAGTTAGTGGAGCAACCGCAGGAAGCTAAAGTCGGTTGCCTCCTATTCTGGTGTGTTCTAATTTTAGAACCACAATGCTGTATAAGGATGTTCTTCTGATTAATCAAAGGCGGCTTCTCTTTGGTATTGTCTGGTATTATTTTCCGCTTTGTTTCATGGCCGAGTCCCTGGATTTTAGACTTCAATACCTGTGCAAGGGAGCCTGATAGAAAGAGCAGCTCGGTGCTTAAACTATAGAATCCCAATCGTCCCCTCATTCCAAGCTAATGGCAACAAGCACAGGTCGAAAAGGGAATGAAGCATCGATCCACTGACAACCTCCAAAAGCCATTTATTCTTTTTGCTTTCTGCAAACCACTACCAAGCAACTTGCATATACTGCATTCGTTGCCGACGATGCAGAACATTCTGGCTGGATAATGGAAGTATAGACATTGGCAGATCATGGGAACCCAAAGCATCCAAATGCCAGAATATGAAAAACATCGAATTCAAAGACAGTAGAAGAAAAACAAATGCGTGGAACAGCTGGAGCTTTTGCAATCAAGCTCACACTCTGCTCATCGTGGGGAAGACCTTGGCAGAGGTCGAGCTTGGTCGAGGTCCGCACGATAGGGGAATCTAAATTTCAAAAGATTTTTACAACCGTTAGATTAAAAATTAGCAGATCTTACGGTTAATAAGATAAGATAAGATAAGATAAATTTTTAAATTTTTTAGGGAAATTTACCAAAATGCCCTTAATTGTTGACTAAATTCCCAAAAAGCCCTTTGTATTTTTGAAATTCCCAAAATGCCCTTAATTCTTAAGTATTTTCCCAAATAGCCCTTTTTCACCAAAAAGCCTTGCGAATTGCCCTGTTCCATTAATATCCTGCAAATTTTTACGATATACGATCATTCTTTACACAGATGGAAGTGTTCCTTACAGATCACAACAATTTAGAAATATTACACATTATTGGCTGCCCTCATGTTTTGGATATCTTCCAAGGCCTCCAAAGATTCAGCATATGTAGCTTGCCAAAAGAAGCATCTGATGAATTCACCATTGTTGCTATAGTTTTTGGAACCTAGATATTATCATGTAATAACCGCAAGAACCATACCCAAATGTCAATTGTGAAAATGTGCAGGATATTAGTGGAGGAAAGGGGCAATTTGAGAAATTTGCAAGGTTTTTTTTTTTTTTTTTTTTTTTTTGTGGAAAAGGGCTTTTTGGTAAAATACTTAAGAATTAAGGGCATTTTGGGAATTTCAAATAAATAAAGGGCTTTTTGGGAATTTAGTCAACAATTAAGGGTATTTTAGTAAATTTCCCAATTTTTTACGGTTAATATAAAGGCACGTCGAAAACATATGATGTGCATAGGCTAGAATTGGAAGAATACATATGATGTGCATAGGCTAGAATTGCAAGAATTATTGTGGACATAGGCTAAAATTGCAAGAATTGTTGTAGAGGGGGTTTGACAAGCCTCCTAATAATAATAATAATAATAATAATAATAATAATAATAATAATAATAATAATAATAATAATAATAATAATAATAATAATAATAATAATAATAATAATAATAATAATAATAATAATAAATAATAGCTAGCAGAACTGCAGGGTTGGGAACAAGGCTACGTAGATGGATTTGAGTTAGAATTTTAATTGTAGTAATATGAATTTCAGTGGCATACGAAGAGAATATATATTAATATGTGAGTGTTACATTGGACCTTGATAGAAAGAATCCTCGTCCCAAATGTGACTGTATTTCCTCTAGAGATATGGCAAGTAATCTTGTACTTCAAGCTTCCAAAACAAGGTGTTGCCGCAGGATAGGTTCCCATTATGAATCATCATGATAGGTCCCAGTTAACCATAAGTTTATCTCAAGATTCCATAAGGAAAAAGGGTGTTGTAAACATTTTGTACACATGCAATTGCAAAACAGATAGTCAGATTTGCGCAAGAATCACCAAAAGAAAGAGATTTGAGGTAAACCCAATTACAAAGCAGGTAGTCAAATTTGTGCTTGACATTCTTTTGTAATTGCTTGTGAAATATAGCGATAACAATCTACCAAATGAACATGTCAAACACATGTTTCATACAATTAATGCAATAACCTCTCAAAATGTTGCTAATAGCTTAGGTCATGAAGATTATGGAATGGTAAACTTCAAACTTTAAATTCATAGACTATGGAATTGAATAGTGCTAATGGCCACCATATGAATTTCGGAACTAAATTCACATCCTCATAAATCAATAAAATCATTATAGTCTCTAAGACCGAATTAGGTCCGGAACTATAAGCAGTAATTCAAAAGTATTGCGTGTTTCTGAATATAAAGTTGAAGCCACAAAAAATTATAAGTACAATGACGGTTCCAAAAATTGGTAACTAGGATTGGAAGCAATGTATCGCTTTTTCTTCAACAAGCACAAAGAATAGTCGTTTTATCTATTACTAGGTAGTCCTCCTTAACTCAAAACCCATTCGAAATAGGGTAGGATGGCTTGTTTCTCTCCATCAAGCTTGTAAACCGTAACCATTCCCCCCTTGCGAGACATTTCTTTTGTATGCAAAGCTTTTCAGCTTCTAGATCCGGCAAATCTCCCAAAACTTGCAATGGACAAATCAACGAAGATAACTTTTACAAAATAATAATAATATGCTTTAAACTGAGGTATAGTTCCTTCTCACATGCAAATAAGGAAGTACCATGCTCAGCAAACTTTAGCACAATTTGCTATGACTGACTACAACTTGATAGAACTCAGCATGCATCTATCTTCTCAACGTCCCAGCACTATTGGAGATGCAATGGGTTTCCTATAAAAATGCGCTTGGTTGTCCTACTTATCTAGTGATTTTCACATGCCCAAACTTTGTGTGTTGTGTCGTGGCTAATTTATTTCAATGGACAAACATTTGATCGGAAAGCATTGTAAGGAAGGAAGGAAGGTATCCACGGAGACCAGAGAGTATAATTATTTCCTTTGGCCTTTGATCTTGATGAATTTAAAAGTATACCTTGAAAATAAAGATACAAGATGCATCATGGAGATGTCATTCCAAACACTATTTCTAGATGGAGGCATAAAAGAATGATTAAACTGTTTTCCATCCAACTAAAAGTTGAGACCATTTCCAAGATGAATTTATTTCTGTGAATATCACAACAATAATAACATTGTTGCCAATCTACACTGATATGGGATTTTAATATAAAAGCCAGCAATTCCAAATCTGACAAAACAACAGCAGAATAGACTCTAAGATTCACATTTTGTGGGCTCTGCACGTTGCACTAGGCCTCATTCAAACATGTCAAATCTGTTTAGCGCCAAGTTATCATAAAGACAAGGTATTCTAGATACTCTGTTAAGAAAATTAATGGCCTATATTTCCACCAATGTTCTTACTGGAGCAGTTATATTGACTAATATACGTGGCATTGAAGCTATGTGCATAAGGAGGGTCTTAAAATTCTCTGTCAAATTATTGTGGCCAGCTTGCCTGAAGTGGTTAAGTTTAATAACGACGGCAGTGATATGATCAAGACAGCCTCTAGTTATGGCAGCCTACCAATTTTTTACAATAATCTAAGATGCAGCATAGAAAGTATCAACAGGGATTTTCCAAGAATACGCATATACCAGGCTTATCAGCCAAATGGTATCTTGTAAGAGGCAGTGCATCACCAACCTTCTCTTCCTTTTTGTTTGATATAGACTGTAGATAAACGTACCGAAACTAACCTATGTTCTTGCAGCCTGCTATGCCCTGGAGGTAACTGATGTGACTTGACATCTAGAAAGCATGTCCAGGTGGATAATTCCTTTTCGGGAAGCAAGAAACTAGAAAGGGGAATAGATTACCTGAACGCAATCCCTTCACAGGCCAAATGTTACATCAGATCATGTACAGCTACATCTTAAAAAATGATAAGATGTAATGCCTTGCCATCTTCATACTTTATGCACTACAACAGCTTGCCACCTTCATAATGATAAACGCCACAAGAGGTACAGTACCACATTTGCAGAAATTGGAAAGTGCTTGCTCAACATGCTATAAATACAGGGGACTTAGGCCAAGAAGTGGTTTACCTTGAAAATATTTTTGCCAGTCCGGTGGTATGACAACTAACAATATTGACAGCAGATGATATTCCAGCGAGAGTTTCTGTGTAAATGTCTTTAAGCCCTTGATAAATTCCAGATTGTGATCATACTTCTTGGCAAATCCAATTCTGGATCTGCAACAAAATGCCAAGATGGTATTCCCTTTAGCTCTGCTATCTCTATTCGTGCACAAAGTACATGTGCTCCTCCTTGAACAACATCAATATACTGCATTGTATCTGGATCTAGTCTCATATGCATTAACAATAAGGCACTTGCAAGTTCACAACTTTGTTTATTAGTCCATTATGAAAGGTTCCTGAAGATATACCATTTATCATATCTGCACTGAGATCTACTGTTGCTTTGGCAACATTAGCATCAAAATTATCAACAGGTATAATGTCATTTTTCCTCTCAGGGAGTGTCGTTAAGGCCTCCAAGATGGGCGTGTTGATTGGGCTGCAATATCAAACTAAAACAATTGAACAGAATGCCTTATTGCATTTGGGACAGATATGTACTTCCCACCATTGTTGGAACTGTCAGGGGTAATATTTAAATGTCCCATCTGGTATTAGACTTCAAGAATGTGTAGATCAATGATTAACTTTCTCAAGCCCATCAGTGTTAATATTAACAAAGGGCGCAAGCATAAATGGTCTTTAAAGCAGGGACGTTGAATCGGGAGGGATGGAAAATATTTCTGTTCCTAAGTGCCTTAATGTGACTTTTAGGGTATCTGATTGGAACTAGAAAGCTATATTATTTATGGCCTAATACTACACGGACCGATTGCTCCTCAGATGTTTTTTTTAGGTATTTTTAATCTCAGTTTCAATCTAACATAGAGTGCTTTAACATAGAACTTCAAAGAACCTTAAACCTTACCTTTACCCGATGATTAAGTCCAGGACTAAGACATGTGATGCTCTACTTTAACGTTGTGAAGAGCAGTGGGGTAGATTCGCGAGGAGAGCAAATGTTTGAACACAGGCCCGTGCTTCTCTGATATAACAGTGGTTTACTTGAAAAGCTTTTCGCCAATCTGGTGGAAAGGGCTATCATTCACACGCTGTTCTACTAGCTTAAATGTAATGCATGATTCACCTTCTAGTTCGATTAAAGTTCCAAACCTACAATATAAGTGCATTCTTGTGGCCACTGTTTGACTGATCTGCATGACTCATAAAAGGGCGTGGAATAATCTGCCTGTTGTGTGCACAAGAATCCGTTTGTTGATTGAAGCTGAAGGCTGGCTGCTATGAACAATCCGGCAGGCCAGGAATATCCAAGAAGTTGGAAGCAAATAGAGGTCCTAAACTCTAAACTCTTTTTGAATCTGCAGCAAATCTTAGAACAGACAAAGGGAAGGAAACAAAGGCGGATTTTGCAGCATTGCATTGTAGAACCAAGAAACCAATACCTTATAAAAAAAAACCCCAAACCATTATGCTAACTGAAAAAACTTTAATAAACAAATACCTTTCTAAGTGTGAGCAATCCATCAGCAAAAATCCACTCCGACAACAAGAATCCAAGAGGGCAAGTACACATGCACATGCACATGCACTTGGACATGCACTTGCACATGCACAGTATACATGCACATGCACACATGCACACACATGCACATGCACATGCACATGCACATGCACATGCACATGCACGTGCATACACACGCGCAGTGTTCATGCACAAACACATGCAGTGAAAGACAACGAGCCTCGGATTGTTTCAGCCAACGAAAATTAATGTCCCATAAAGGATGCACTCTAGAAATACTATTTGGCACACCTCAACGAATACAACAACGAAATCATAGAAAAACCATGTGAAAAAGCGTATAAAAATCTAAAAGTAACCCCCTCCAGGAAACATAATAACATTTATGCCTACAAATTTTTGTGCATGCCTAGACATCGATAGAGCTCACACAAAGAAATGGATCCTCAAGCGAACATTAGCTTCCAGGCAAAGGCGGCGATCTGATTCAAATGTTCCCATGGCCAGAACAGAAGCTCATCTTCTTCCAAAGCTGCGTAAGAAATCGAGGATGTTGTTGGAGCCGCATGCTGAAGTGAATATAAGCCGGTTGTAGAAACGAAGGACAAAGGAGATAAAAATTACCTAGAATTTTTAGAATATTCTTGACCGTTGGACTGCTAAATATGAAATCCGACGGCTGCTAATTATTTTGGCTTAAGTGGCATGATACTTGGACACTCTAGAATTGCAGCAAAAGTTGCACCTGGGGTTAGGCAACCTTGCTAATATTAATAATAGATAGATATGTTTTTACCGTCCTGTATAGTCCCATTGCGGGCCTAAGATCTATTTTGTAACCAGTTGCGAGCTCTGCTTCCAATAACTTATATATTTTTTGGATTTGCTCTGGTCAACTAAGCTTAACCTTTAGGTAATACGTTATATACAATATATTTGCCTTCCAAAACCTTATATGTCCGCCCTTGTATCGCCCTTCCAGACCCTGTACATAATTTCTGTCACTGAACCCGACATGAAAGATTCGTAGTGTTATGGTTTGATCTGTATATTATCATCATGTAAGAGCGCATCGTTATCAGTTGGCCTTGAAACCCCTCCCCTTTTTCAGCCATAATGTTTGTGATGTACCTGTGGCCCCGTTAGTTTCGTTTCATTCGTTTATGCCTACATCCACCAGCTACTGGTTTGACACGATTGTCCCTCTCCACTTTGTCTATCTACTTTCTCACATTCTTATATGCTTCTACTTAATTCCTCTCTCCTAAAGTTTTCTCATTCATGTGTGAGAACAACGGAACTTCCTATATTCATATGGATAATATTTTATACAAAATTCTATACAAAATTTTTACATCAAAATTTGGTGCCTGCTAGAGGCAGGGTCACCTTCTACCTAGTTTGCCGATTTTTTGAGCACTTTGAGTGCCGATACTAGGTTGATGAGCCATTCTAGAACAGAGATCATTTCAGGAGTGGGTTTAGCTAGGGCAGACCTTGGTGCAGACAGCGCAGGGGCAGTCTTTGATGCAGATCGATTCGGGGATGGCAAAGATTCCTCTTTCTTCTCTCCCTTTTCTTTCCTTTTTGTATACAATCAATTGGGTTCTTTTCACAACAATTCACGCATACCTTTGCATAATCACCCACTAGAAGTACATGTTGGTATCTATCTGATTTCTGCACTTCTCTGATTGCCTTCTAAATGCTGGAAATCCTCATATGTTCGGATGATCTCTTACTTGAACCCTAGCTATTGCTAAATTCATATCGGCGTCACTCCTCCTTCGTCCAGCTGGCTCCCGCAGTTAGCCTTACTTGAATTTCATCCTTAAACCCCATTTAATCTTGGTCTCCCCTTTTAAAATATGCTCAACCATACCTTATATCTCCTCAAAGCAGAATTAATGATGTTGTATTATCTGGTGTACCTTTGATTTGATGGTTATGCCCGGCTTTCCAATCACGACTCCGACGAGTGTGTGGCTTTCCAAATCCTTGCATGATGTAATATTTGTGTCCCAAAATCTCCTTACTTTTGAAAAAAAATTGAATGAGTATTCGAAAATATTCAGAGAATTGTCATCGTATTAGGCTCTGCCCGATCCTTCACACCCTTATGTAGAAAGATCCTATGAATAGGCGAGAGGAACCCCAGAAAAGTTAAGACACCCCGCTTCAAAACGGCCATATTATTCAATAACCGGCAAATTTTTAAGTTAGACTTATGCAAAAAGTACATACATAGAAAAATTACATATTCCAAAAACTTTCCAAAGATGTGAATTTGGCAACAAGATTCGTCTCACTGTCGGCCTTCTCCTTCCTTCTCTTCTATCATCGTATCAATCGTCAGACTGTAGTCCAGTCTATTGCCAAACATAGCCAACAATCTGTCCAATTTCTTGGCCGAAAAATTGTGTCTTATCCAGTATCAGTAACACATGTGCCTCCCTTTGCTGCTGATACAGATGATAGTGGTAAAATGGGATTTGAGTTCATTCCCTACCCAATCAGTTTCTTCAGGAGCATCTCCAGCGCCACACATCGAATCACTTCTTTCTTGAGCTTGTATAGATAATCCCAGTTCGTGTTTTCCCATTGCATCGTCCTCATTTTCTACTCCATCCACAGGTGCTCCTACCTCAGTTAACCTCCTCACATGGTCTCAAAATTCAATATTATACTTCTTTTTGAATTTTTTGAAGACCTCCCTCTGTAACCTATTCAATTCGTCCAGGATTGCCTGAGCCCTCCCCCACTGCATCCACAGACCACTTTCTCCTCCGTACCACCGAGTGGTTACCATCCTTCCCTACTGCCACACTCGCTCCATCTCCACAAGGCCTTCGTTTCTTCCTTAGGTTATTCCCTCTTTCTCTGAGATTTGACCGTTAATTTTCAAAATACACCCCTAACCCTTCCAGTTATCCGTTTATATTCTAGACCTGAGACTATGCTACGCCTACATTCTGCGAGGAGATGCAAATCTTACGTACCTTGACTGATCATCGTACCTGGTCTTCGCATCGTCGCTCATCGCCCATCGAACAACAACAACAGCGGCAGCAACAACAACAACAACTTTGATGGACATGAATATAGTTAACACCTTTGAAATCTGATGATGAAAGGTTTACTAGCAACATTTTCTTAATATGCATGTCATGTTCAAGTTATCCACCATGCATGTAGTTTCTACCTTGCCCTGTGATACTTTGGAGTTGGGTTATTGTTGTTAGAGCATGAAATCTCTATGTGTGACATGTACATATATCTGGTCACATGTATATATGCTAATGTGGTGTACATTTGTACAACTGATAGCAGGCACCTATTTATTGTATCATTGTCATCTTATACAATGAACCCCTTTGTCCCATTCCTCTCTCTTTGAATTTGTCTCTCATCGTTCTTCCAGTTTGTCATGGTATCAGAGCTATAGCTCCAGAGAGATGGATAGTATAGTAGCATTGCATTAGTGACTCTTGATGCATTGCTAGGATTTGTTTCAAGATCATAAATTTTTGTGAAGCAGCAAGTAGAAAGCTTAGATCCAGGTCGTTTTTGAGCATTCAAGACTTATTTGCTTACAATGCTAAACTTGAAGAAGCAGGAAGGATCTGGTCCAATTTCATATTTATGGTGAAATTCAAAAGGGATTTTACAGAACCCTGTAAAAGAGGGCGAAATCTTGAGAACGAAGTGTAGATCTATAAGATCAAAAGTTGATGGGCTAAGGGTGTTTCTTGAATGATTTTATCAATCTTAACTTGATTGGGGACAGATTTGGGAGGAT
The DNA here is from genome assembly GCA_021234155.1 of Isoetes taiwanensis. Classification (NCBI taxonomy): domain Eukaryota; kingdom Viridiplantae; phylum Streptophyta; class Lycopodiopsida; order Isoetales; family Isoetaceae; genus Isoetes; species Isoetes taiwanensis. The sequence continues at coordinate 2,042,175 of JAJEKV010000020.1, read as the reverse complement.
TTATTGTCATGCTATTTATTGCTAGGAGGACGTGTTTTTGTGGAGAAGCGAGTAGATCTGGATGGAGCATTCTTGTAGAAGGGAAGAATAGATCCAGATATACAGACTCCAAAAAATCTTTTGATCAGTAGTCTTCCTTGAAACTCTCCAGAAAAACTTTCGATGAATAGTCTTTCTTGAAACTCCTAGATCTAGTCGTAGAATCATCTGTAGCATGAAAGGATGTCGGATCTGCAGTGGAGGCTATTTGTTGTCGATTCAATGGTCAGATTTGCAGTAGTAAACTAGCCCTTTAAAAAGTGTTAACGTGATTTTTTGATAAGAGGGCTATTCCTGGCGGTAAATGTATGGGAGCCATCTTAGGATTTCCTGTATTTTTGGTTGACGTAGGAGCTAAAGGAGAAGGTTTTTAGAGCTGCTTGTCTGGGCCGGTTATCTGCTGAGAAGGAGCTTTGTGGAGGTTTGGTGTGGAAATCGGTCAGAATTTGTGATGGCAATTTGTTGCTCTAATTGGAGTTGCATGTACATATAATTGTTCCTTACACAAAGGTTTTTTTTTTTTTTTTTTTTTAATTTGTGGGGGATCTATCTAACTAAATCGTCAGAAATATTTTTGATGTCTTCATTATGAACAAGTTATGGAGCAGGGATAGAAATTTCGTATTATTCTCCTCAAGTAGAACATGTTTGGGATTGTCTTCTATGGTAGATATTAATTAAGTATCCAGTAACTTGGTTTCATTAGAGTGATAATTTGAAGGACTTTATGGCTACAAATGTTTTAGATACAATTCAATGTAGTGATGAAAAGAAATCTTCTCTTGAAGATCCATGTTTGCTAAATCGCTATGTTCAAATCAGTTTGTTTCAGAATTTAAGCTTTGTCAAGCGGTGGTAGCAAAAGATAAATGAGGCTTGTTACCAGGAAAGCTTGAACGTTTGGGATTATCGCCAGGAGAATCTTGCAATTGATATATTTGAGGCTTGTTGCCATGACCTTGCAGTTTGCTAGTTTGAGGCTTGTTGCCAGGAAGAGTTTGTAGGTTTGCAAGCCCGGGGTTCGGCTTATGCTACATTGGCCTTGCAAAAATGGTTGGAGTTATATAGATTCTGGATTTGCAGACTAGTTCTTACAAATTCTTATAAGCAGCTGAAGGACAGGGAATAGCAGTCTTTGTGCACAAAACATGGTGTCTCAAATATAGTCATAACTCAGGGTGAGTTTGATGCACTGTCATATGACTTAGGCTGTTGTGTTTTTAGCTTGGGATTTGTTAGTTGTTAGTTGGCCATGGGCATACATAAATTTTTATTTTTCTTTTGCTTCCCACAAAAGGTTTTTTAACCCAGGCACATGACCAAGGTTGCAAGGGGGAATGTTTGGCGTGTATGCATCCTTGGTCACCTTCTGGTATTTGTATATGACATTTTATTTATTGTATTCTCTGGTTCTCTTTTGTTGAGAGACCAACGTTGCAGGGAGGGTGTTGAAATGTCACGCTGGCTCTCATCTAGGTTTACCTTTCCCTTTGTTAAGTTTAGTATCTATACATAGACATACCTTTTTTTCTATATATATAAGTGTTTACTCATTACATTACTTTTGCTTTTGGGATTACTAGTTTGTCTTCTCCTTTTGCATGCTTTTCTCTAGTTTCAACATATATATGCATTTTTTGCAACCTTCAATCTACATAAACATGTAGCAGAAATGTATGTAAAGGTCTGCATTCAAAGTGTATTCAAAAGTGCATGCTTTGTCAAACCATCTGAATCTTCTCAACTCTCGAGAACGTTGTCATACTGGATGTAGCTAATTTCTGAATGGCTTAGTTGTCAAGAGCTGAGAAGATAAAAGTCAGCAACTTGAGTTCAAATTCACGTGCAACGAGATCTTTTGGAGATTCAGGGTTCATAACAAGATGGAACATAAGGTTCAGCTGTAAATACTTACCGTATACAAATAATTGTTTGAATCAATATACCGGTCATTTTTGCGCTTTCATTTTAGTCAGCATTTGCTTCAAGTTTCCTTTCATACTAGTCTAGGAAATGATACTCTGCAGGGTAAGTGGAAAGATTAGCTATGGGATTGTTGTGGTTAGTCAAATAAACTAGATGATATGAGATACAATTATTGAAGTTGGCAGAAAACGTTGGATATGGATTTCTTGCTGCCAGTTGGGGGCTCTTTTTGTGCTTGCACTGTTGCTAGATTTCTTATTGATGAGCAAGTTTATTGAGGAACCTGTTCAAATAAGAGAACGTTTGCAATACTGAGCCGCGTCCCAGTGATGTAGTGCTACTTTTCCCTGCACATGTAATGCCAAGAGGTAGGAGCTTCATTCGCTCAGACACTAAGAAGATCATTGGTAGTGGAAGCATACCAGTATCTCATAGCTTCCATATGACAATGAACCTGACCTTACCAGAGTCTGATCATAGTTTGAACCCTGGTATATTTCAGGTTGGTTCTAAAACTTTTTCTCTGCTAGATAAACTTTAGCATAATTTGAGTTGCCCCTATAATAAGCATTTGTTAGTTTTTTCACAGATCAGCATTGGCAATGGTGGAAATCCTCATCTGCTACCCAGGGTACGCATCTAGAGTTTTGTAGTTAGCAATGTCATTTCCTTCTTTATTTTGGCCTGGCTATGGCAGATCCTGTGTAATTTTCAACCCATAAGTACTTATATTTTGCAGATTTCTTAATGCCGCTGTCATGTAACATTTCGCATCCTTGTTTTATAGATTTGTCCTGTATTATTTCATTGCTAAGTGCAATTGCCATCAAGAAAGGCTTAGACAGTGATCTGTCAAGCAAGGCTATGCCTGCCCTTTTACATTTTCCTGCAGAGCTATGGGTATGAATGGCTATCTGCAACATCTGCAATGTCTTCGCATGCATTTGAATGGCAAATTTTTTTGCTTCTGTTATCAGACTAGATTGAAGCATGATTCATAAAGGAACTCCATACTTGGCAGAGATATGTGGATTATGGAGAACAATGCATAGCCATGGGACCAGAGAAAAATAAACGGGTGCTATTCAACGACATGCCATCTTTAAAACGACAGGCAAGGGCCAGGCAAATTGCCTAGTTTTTACTCAAAATGCGTAGTCTGTTCATCTGAATAGCATGCCATTGCTGGATGCTCCTACACCCTTAATTTCTCCTTTAGGGCAAGCATATCAATAAATGTGTTTTTCAAGCTGAGATAATGTGGGAATGGGGGCAGTATATTGGATGCTTCTCTTCAGGAACAACACGAAGATTAGTGGTTTGATCCTAGGATTTAATATGGATGGGTCAAAACTGAGCAACTTCCTTGGCAAACAAAATTACTCTGTACAAAACTGGTCATCTTGGCATGCACAGAATATGCAAGTACAATAACTTTTTTTCTTGGGATAGAGGGAAATTCCATCGATCTGAGTCCTTGGATCGAGATTCTAGAGGGGACGAGCATGCATGCCTCGCATGCATGCATTGCATGCCTTTTCTGGTTAGGAGATCGCTATATTAGGCGAGGCTCTTCATCAACGTCTCATCGGCGCTTCTTCTCTCTCAGCAGTACCTTATTCTCTATTCTTTGAAACCATGCAAAGGAGGGGCTTCTCCCTACTTGGATTGACCAATTTGGCGTTTCTTTCATGCTGTGGCATGTCTTTTCTCGGCCTTGCCTCTTCTTTAGCCATAATCCTTTGACCTTCGTCCTCGGATCCCGTTTTGATAAGGAAGTTCTCTTCTATTCGGGAGGTTTTCATCGTTTTCATGCGAGCCCCATTCTAGAATTCCATCGATCCGAGTCCTCAGATCAAAATTCTAGAGGGGGCGAGCATGCATGCATTGCATGCCTTCTCTGGTTAGGAGATCGCTATATTAGGCGAGGTTCTTCATCAACGTCTCCTTGGCGCTTCCTCTTCTCTCTCAGCAGTACCTTATTCTCTATACTTTGAAACCCACCCTCCCCCCTTAATTGTTTAATGTATTTGTCGCCTGGCATGCGTGACCAACCCCTCTATTTGAAGAGGTTTTTGTTTTGTTGTCGCTTGACACGCGTGATCAGCCCCTCCACTTTGGGAGGTTTGTATTGTCACATATGTGCAGGTACAGGTTGGCAAGCGGCATCAGCTTCGACTTCTCCATTCGTGGATTTTTTGGGAGTGAATTCTCAGCTTATATTTGTCCAAGCCCCTTGCCGAAGGCTTATCACTAGGGTTTTTCCTCCAAAGCCCAAAAGGGCGGTGTTTTTTAATCCCGGTGATAAGCTTTCGGCAGGTACACATCTATTAGCATTGTATTTCATGGGGTCCAAGTTGTATAATTGGACATTCCCTTTATTTTTCTTCGTGGGTAGTTCGCATGTGTGCGGCTATCCACTATCCACCATTGTAGAAAATCTGCTGAGATGAATGAGGAGGTTTTTGTCGTTTTCATGCGAGCCCCATTCTGGAATATAACAGATTAATTAAGGAGCTTTGCATAGCATTTTAAAAGTTTTAAAATTCCGTAAGCATTGGTTCAACAATCGAACTTCAAGTCTTATTTCGCCCACTTGCAATTTTTGATGACTCAGGGGTTTGATGCATATAATATAGTCCACTTCTACCATTGTAACCCCATGGCCTTGCTTCTATGCTTGCAATAGAAAGCATGGGGTTATGACCACAACGCCGATATTTGAGTAAAGCAGCATCCATTGAAATAATCAATTATCATTCTTTCCATACATAATAACTACACAACGCGACCAATTTTAGAAAACACGGTGAATGAAACTTACTATTATTTTATTTCACCGATTAGAACATTTGGTGTAACACTCTTATGGATGCTTGGACAATGTGATGAGCCAATCTGCCTAGAAGTTTGCTCATGATGTGCATGTAAATGTTTGACGTGGAGGATATTCACAAAGAGGTGCACTTGAGAAAACCTTGATGAGATAGCACAAGGCATTGTTCCAACTTCGCACACATTTTCTCACCAATAAGTGAGTCAGCGAAGAGAAATATTCGCGGCGGAAGGCCGCCGCGATAAATTTCTTGTATAATTAAATTGTACAATAACCTTTTTATTATTCTTTCGTAACGTTCGGCTATAATATAGTTATTACATAAAGGCCTAGATGAGCATGTCTTCTTATAAATATATTCTTATATCATATAGCAATAGTATAGATGCCATAGAAAGCAACAATGGCATATTAAAAAGTACGTAATCCATGGCTGCATGAATCGGGCAGAAGCTTCAGGGTTTTATTTGAGCTTCCTATTGAGGATTTGTGTCTGTCGTCCATGGCTATGGTAGAAATATCTAATGTTGTTTTGTCCTTCGAGTTTCGTGGATATATGGACCGGATTTTTGAAAAAGTAAGTTTTAAATTGAACTGTCTATTCTGGTGGCTTGGTTTGGCTTCTTATAACCTACTCCTCTAAATGGGAAGGATTGATCAACTTACAGGTTTGTATTGAATTGTTACCGCCAGTCAGGACATTTGTACTAGCAGAAAGCCAGTTTTTGTAAGAAGAAAGGCTATGAGACAGATGAATTAGACAGCTCAAGCAGTTTGAGCTGTTCGGCTGCTGCAAATCCATTCTTGGAAGCTGGTAGTAAACCTTATTCCATTTACAGTTGTGCATAAGAACTATAAATTGTCATTAGTTTATCAAGGTATGTTTGATATTTCAGAATTTTGTTTCTTTGTCTACAAAGTTAAAAAGCCATCTCCAGGAGTTAAATAATGTCAATCCTCAGAGAAGAGAAGATAATACTGGAAGGCTACTCCCTGGTCCCTGGTCTCCTGGTCTCCTCTTTGCAAATGGTCTCCTCTTTGCAAATACTGTGCTGCTCCCTGGTCTCCTCTTTGCAAATGGCATTGCATTGAACAAGGACTATTCCTTCCTGCTCATTGCAGAATGCACAACTGCCAGGTTAGATATTTCTTCATTGTTCTGCAGAAGATCAAATCTCACAAATAACATAGTATTGCTCCGTGATCTCCTCTTTCATTGCATTGAACAAGGATTATTCCTTCCTGCTCATTGCAGAATCCACAACTGCCAGATTAGATAGTTCCTAATTGTTCTGCAGAAGATCAAATCTCACAAATAACATGGTATTACAGGTTACTGAGGTATTGGTTAAAGGGACCTAAAAGCAGGAACAATCGTAGAAATGAGGATATGGAGTTCTTTTTGAATCTTGTGAAACTGAGGGCATTTATGTTGAGCTTCCATTCCATCAATGTATCTTTTCAACAAGTTGTCTGGAGGCCCACGCAATGGTAGCCAGATATAGTGCTAATGGGGAGTTGCTTCAGATCTTGAAAGATGAGAATGGCTTTCATATATAAGTGAGGTTGAAGAGATAGATGGCAAGCTTTGGTTTGGGAGTGTGCATCATCGTCATATCGTCGCATCTTGATCTGAACATTTTGTGCCCAAAGACTCATATGGAGGAACTCAATCTATCAAACTCGGAAAGCTCAACCCCATATGAACAGAAAATAGTTTGTGTCTTTATATGTATTTGCTTCTTGCAGGTTGCTGCATTCTTTAAACTGTCAGCTTTACCAGCTTTATGAAGCATAAATGATACCTGCAGAGTCAAACTGATTCAGACTTCATTAGATTCAAGGGAGTAAAGAGTTGTATGCAAAAGTAGTTTCAAATCTAGGTTGTAAATGCATTGTATCCATTGTGGTTGTTTGTGGTACACACGGTGGAAATTCTTTGGTGCTAGATGTGCACCATCAAAGTTACTGACGTATCTTGGTTATATGGTCCCATCCAAGCTATGTGCATTAAGCACAACAGGTTCAACAGAGCCAGAGCCATGGACATGTTATCTAGCTGAAATGTAGAATTATAAACTGCAAAATAGAGGTGAAAGACTCAACAAGATCCAACCATAGAGCAATAATATAGAGCAAATGTCCTCTTACCTTAAATGTATTGCCCATCTTCATTGTAAAGAATTTAGGTATTTTTCCCCTTAGTCATGGACCAAAGTCTATCTTGCAGTATGTAATGCCTCCCATGGTCACGATAATGGCTCCCATGGTCAAGATGGCCACTAAATTTGCATATTAGGATTATAAGCTGCTAGAACTCGAGTTGTGTCTTTTGAACCTCCTCCTATCTAGCACGGTAATAAACAACACAAACATACTACAACACAAACATATTGTTAAACATAGTGAAGGTCATGATGGCCACTAAATTTGCATAGTAGAATTCCAAGTTGCCAGAACTCGAGTTCTGTCTTCTGAATCTCTTCCTATCTAGCACTGCGTCAAACAACACAAACATAATGTTAAACATAATGCTTTTCACTAATCAAGGTTAATCAAGGTGTCAGTTACAAATATAGAAGATTGGCCTTATTGCCAACATATGCCCAATAATGCTGGGCACTGTTTCTATTAAATAATACTATGTTGGGCACTGTTTTTATTAAATAAAATACTTTGTCCCCGAGGCAGCCTACACTTATGATGTACAGTTGGAAGATTAAAACTTATGTGGGTACAACCTTTAAACTAATGAGTGTATAACCTACGGGGGTACCTTCATGTAAGCTAAAAATAGTCTTTTTGGAAATGGGAACAAAATGGCAATATTGCCATTCGAGATGTTATAAGCATTTCTGTTAATTTTACAGCAACCAACTTATGCCAGCAACGCTGGGCACTGTAATTAGTCTATTATATTGTGATGCTTAGCAAATTTCAGCCCTTGCAAGAGAAAAATAAATGCATGTTCACTATCATTTCCTTATAGTAGATACAATGGCTTCAGAATGTAGTCTCAACTTTTTCCTCTGTTGTTGAAGACTAATGGATTGCAATAGAATAGATATTTTGTATGCCCGACAGACATAATAGAACCATAAACTGAACTGCTTAATGCCTTATCCACCAACTTTGGCTCAATTGTGGAACTCATAATTAGTGTCAGACTTGATGCCATACTCTAGTTCAAGACAACAATGCAAAAAAGCATGGTATGGTAGTTCAAGACAACAATGAAAAAAACATGGTATGGGAGCATTTGCAAGTAAAATGTCTGCCACAAAATAAAGATTAGATTGCCCTTCATTAAATGACGTGCTCAAATGACAGCAAGCTTGGGATACAGTCTAAATGGCCATGACCTAAAGCCATATTCGATATATGAGAAACTAAAACCACGATTCCATTATTTTGAAATTATTCCATCACTTTGAAATTTACAAATAGTGACAACCCCAATTTCAACAATGTGGAATTGCATGTAAATACTTTTTATTATCAGCCTTAATTCTAACAGGTCTCAAATTACAAGTTAACACTTATCACAAGCCAGTATTCCACATTCAAGTAGATGTAACTCAAGTAGATAATCACAAGCATTTCACATTCAAGTAGAGTAAGATACTCATATAATGAAAGTAAGATTACAATGAAAGCACGAAGACAATGAAAATGCACTAAAAGTAGGATTATAATGAAAGTAAGATTCACATCATAAGATACTCATGAACTCTCGTACTTTATTTTGCTTGTTCGGCTATCTTCTCTAGTGACTTCAGAACTTTATCCTTCACAGAGATTGGAATCTTTATGCACCCCTTTCTCGAATCCACCTTGCCCTTTCTGAGGTTCCATGACATCAACACGGATTTTATTTCCACCCATTGGGTCGGATCACTTGCATCATACTTCCATTGCTTATTAAAACAATCTTTGTAGTGCTCTTTTTCAGTAATGACTCCTTTTCCACTTACTGGACGCCACTACTCCACACGCACCTTGTTTCTATTAGGGTTATTAGCTTCCCTACAAACACTCAAGATGGTATACCCTAACCAAATAGGATAAGTATCTTCATCTGATGGCCTGACGATCAAATATTGGCCATCCTTCAAATCCATCTTAGGATCATATGGAGCAAGTCCATAATACTTGGGACGCTCTTTTCTAGGTCCAACATAGTGCTCTTCATCCTCTTCCACCTCCTCTTCAGACTCCTCTGTTATCAAGTGGATCGGCTACTGATTAGGTTGGAATTGACTATGGTCGAGCCTCCATCGACTTTGAGGTAGACCACCCTCTCGAAGGACGCTATTACTTGTGTCCAAACTCCCTAAAAGTATATGAACTTCATTCCAATAATTTACAAGTGCTTCATTGCACGCTCTTCTCTCTGGTGCTATGTGTTTATCTGCTAAGGATTTCTCCCAGTACTTTATATAATCCATTATCCCTTCCATAGTCCGTTCACAGTCCTTCACTTCTCCTAGTGGCTTCATAGCTTTAGTCTCTCCCGTAGGCACCATTGGTTCACCTGCCACATCCTCTTTCCAAATCAATATATCCTTACTAGTAAATTGCCCACCGTCGGTGGGCTTTACATGTGATTGTTCAACTGTGGGTAGTTTGAGGAAGGAAGGAAGGAAGGTACTTTTATCGTCCACGGAGACCAATCGGTCTATGGGACCAAAAATTTGGACCATTTCTCGATTTATGCGTGTCATCCTTGCGCAGGGGCCATGCTAATCTTCTCTGTATCGTTCCAATTTTATCGGAGGAGCCATGTAATAATTAAGTGCATGTAATAATTGTTCATTTTGTCTCTAAGCAATGTTTGAATGTCTCATGCGTGGAACTGTCTAGGGCACTATGAGTTTCTTAGATCATGTTGTGCAACTTAGATGGATAAAGTAAACTCCCTCCAAATTAATTTAATTGGAATGGCCACAATAGGAGGCCTAAATATCAAATATTATTGTCAATGCATGAGGTAATTATAATATCTAATACCTTCCATCCAACCAATACTAAGAGAGAACAAACAAACAAAGATATATATAACTAATTTCAGTGAAATTAAAACAAAGATATAGGTACATTGGAAATCCAAACAAAGATATATAAACAAAGATATAGGTACATTGGAAATCCAAACAAAGATATGTATAAATAATTTCAGTGAAATTAAAACAAAGATATGTTGCTTGCTGCAAGAAGGATGGTCCGTAGGAATGTCTGCAATCCTCCTCTCCCGTCCAAATAAGTAGCAACTTTGACGATGGATATCCGAACTGCTGATCTTTCCACCTCAAGATCAGCATCTCCTGTGATGATCAAATCATCAACATACAAAACCACAACGCACATTCGGCCTTCATGTGATTTGTAATAAAGATTGGGGTCTGCTGCACTTCTGTTGAACCCCTGCTCAAGAAAGAAAGCATTAATTTTTGTATGCCAACATCTTGGAGCCTGCTTCAAGCCATAATGCTTTTCTTCAAATGACAAACCAACCGCTCCTTCCCTTGAACAACAAATCCTGGAGGTTGAGTCATATAGACCTCTTCCTCTAAATCACCATTCAAAAAAGCAGACTTAATGTCCATTTCAGACATTAACCGCAGCAAGAGCTATAACTGATCTAATAGTGGACATTCTGGCTACGGGAGCAAAGACTTCATCATAATCTAAGCCTTTTTTCTACGCAAAACCCTTGGCTACAAGTCTAGCTTTGTGCTTTGACACTGTCCTATCAGCATGAAATTTGGTTTTAAACACCCATTTACAGCCAATAACTTGCTTATCAGCTGGAAGTTCAACCAATTCCCATATTGAGAGTATTCTTCTTCCATTGCATGCTGCCACTGCGGATCACTAGCCGCTTCATGAAAGGTTTGTGGATCAACATGATCCTGAACCTTTGCCATTAAGGCAAGGTTACATGATCCATTAGACTTCTCATGTTTCTCCATCAGACGTGCTGATATCCTAGGTTCAACAGCAGGTACAACAGGTGCTGCAACCGGTTCTGCAATAATTTGTTTCTCCTTGAGACGTGCTGATCTCCTAGGTTCAACAACAGGAGGTATAGCAGGTGCTACAATAGGTGTTGTAACAGGTGCTGGATGAGGTGCTACAGTACCTTCATGTGTGCTGGGCTCCCCCAGAAAGAAACCAACCTGCTCATGGACCATAGGGCGAGTGGGATTGGGATCATCCCGTGCTACTACTTCAGGCAAATGTGAGTTCACTGGAGAAACCACTAGAGAGGGAGAGAAAGGTCTACCAGCTGCTGCTATTAGATCTCCAACATCCAAGCTGCTGTCATTGTGAACTGCAGGAGAATCACTCGAAGATATACCATCATACACAGCATCTTCAACAAACTGAACTGACCTGCTTACAATAACTTGCTTGTTGGAAGGATCATACAACTTGTAACCTTTCTGATTTTCTGGATACCCAATGAAGATGGCTTTGACAGCCCTGTCATGAAACTTCCCATACTTTTTCAGCTTTTCAGCAGGTATGGAAGCATAAGCCAAGCATCCAAACACCCTCAGATGAGACACATCTAGTTTCATTCTCCAAAATGCTTCATAAGGAGTCACATCCTGGACTGCCTTAGTAGGCGACCTATTTGCCAAATATGCTATTGTCACTACTGCCTCTCCCCAAAAAGATTCAGGCAGTTGCTTGTGACTCATCATAGATCTTGCCAAATCAAGCAAAGATCTATTCCTCCTTTCAGCTACACCATTTTGTGGATGAGCATAAGGAATGATTAACTGTCTTTCAATACCTTCTTCCATGAGAAACTCATCAAAGGCATTAGAAACATATTCACCTCCATTGTCACTTCTCAACTTCTTTATTACTTACCTTGTCTGCTTTTCGACTGCTGCTTTGAAGGCCTTGAACTTGCCAAGCACCTCAGATTTGCAGTGCAAAGTATACACCCAAGTGTACCTACTGAAATCATCAATCAGGGTCAAGAAATACCTCTTTCCACCTAGTAAAACATCATGCATATAGCACAAATCAGAATGCATCAGCTTAAGAGGTTGAGTTGCTCGATGAATAGCCTGCTGTGGAAAAGGCTGTTGAGGTTGCTTTCCGAGATGGCATGCAGCACACTCAAGCTTGACACATTTCAGAGAGGGAATACCTGTAACCATCTTGTTCTTGTACAAAGCATGTACAGCAGTGCCTCCAACATGACCAAAACGAGCATGCCACAGATGCTCAGCAGTCAAATCAGCACATATAAGACCACGTTCAGTCTTATGAACTGAACCATCAAAGATATACAAGCCATTCTGCAGCGTCCACTATGCCATGAACTGCAGACTTTTCAAGTCAATTCTTTCAAGTGGATTCCTGCCAAGCAGATATGCTTTGCCATTTCTGAGAACAATGTGATGGCCTGCTTTATCAAATTCAGCAGCAGACATGATATTAGAAAATAATCCGGGAGCAAACATGACATTCCTCACCTTACTAACTACATCACGTCCATGCAATTGAAAAGCTACAATCCCCTTTCCTGTGATAGGAAGAGAATATCCATCACCCATCTTCACATCACCTCCAGATCGAGGTTCAAGTTCAGAAAACACATCTGAATCTCCGGTAAGATGAACCGTGGCTCCTGAGTCCAAAATCCAGTCCTTCTGTAGGGTGCTGGCCGCTGCTGCAAGATTCAGATATTCAGCATCAAAAGTGGCATATGCAACAGCACTTGTCTCTCCCTTAGAGTTGACTGCTGTGCTTCTCGTATCACTACCCTTTGAGCTTTTCTTCTCCTTCTTACAATTCAAACTGTAGTGACCCTTTTCACCACAATTCCAGCGCTTGAACTCCTTGGATTTCTTACCATCAGACTTTACATTTTTTGACTTCTTAGAGTCTTTGGTATCAGCAAACTTCTTCTTGGTGTCAGCCCGAGAAGTAGACACAAAATTAGCATGGTCTACTCTCCCATCCCTTTGCTTCTGCACCAACTCCTCTTGTTGCAGTAGAATGGTTACTTTGGCTATATCAATCTTCTCCTTGTACCTGATCTTCGAATATCATACGAAGGAGGAAGACCAACCAAGATATCTTGAATCAGCTGTTTTTCAGACTGCACTCCACCAGCAGCCATGTAATCCAAGCGCCATTGCTTCATCTGAGTAAGGTACACTGTGACAGATTTGAAATCACCTAATTGGGCATGTCTCATTTTGTTCTGGATCAGCATTTGAGTAGCCATACCCTTGCTATCAAGAGACTTCTCCAAATGAGACCACATCTCCTTAAACTCAGTAAAATGGTTGATTTCATGACCAATTGTCTCTTCAGCCAACATTTTGACAAGAGCACAAGCTTTCTGGTTTACCTTGCCAGCATCTGCTGACTTGGTGCTGATAAAGTCTTCATCAAACACCGCTCCCATGTCATTAAATATCAAATAATTCACTATGAACTTCTTCCAAGCATGGTAATTATTATTAGTGAGCTTTGCATTCTGTGAGAACTTGAATGGATCCATGAATTTCTCCTGCCTTCAGCAGCCAAAAAGATGGTTGAGAAAACAAATTCGTCACCAAACAAAGCACCCACTAGAAAAGTTGAATCTTGAATTTTGTCGCCAAAAAGGTCTTGGAAAACTCGAATCTCACACCAGAACTTGCTGGAAAATTTGAATCACTCTCCTAAAGACACTTCCTCCAGGCCAAAAAGCAAGAATCTTCTCCAATGCTGCAAATGAGATTTTCCACCACCAAATCTCAGCCAAAGAACTTCTGGATACGATGGCCAATCCAATTTGGATGCTTCTCTAATAGCTTGCTTTATTCTTCCCTCAAGAAAGCGTCTGATACCATGATACCAAAATCTGATACCATGATAGAACTAGTGCAAAACCAGCACAAACCCCGCAAGATCGACTCAAGAGATAGAATAGAAGACAAGAACAAATCTATTGAGAAAAGCAATAGGAAATACAATCTCTACTTCTGAGCATTGCATAATATATACAACCGGTGAGACTAAGAATAGTAGTCTACCATTTAACCACCGTCCACTAATTACGGCACTGATTTAGGGTCGGTGCTCAGTGCTGACAAAGTGATGGCTTATGTACATTTCAGCACCTTCTCAGCACCTGTGTGCTAAGTGTTGAACCACTGCTGTTCCAGCACATTATGCTTAGTCAGCATATTTATATTCCAACACTAAATACACCAGTATTTTTGACAATTTTCCCTTATTATTAATATGTTATATATCTTAAAAATTTCAAGAACCTTTCAAAAACATGCAAAAAGAACATATATCAGATCCTAAACTCAGCTTATATCGGACTAAACTCTGTTAAAGTCGGCACTAGAGGAACTAAAAGCTCTACAGCAACACATTATATCCAAGAAAAGCTTGAAAACATAGCTTCTAGAAGCCCCCACACACTCTGCTTTATTGTAGCATACTTTTAAATTAGAATCACAAAATTTTACCAAAGTTTTAGAAATCGCACCTCCTCTTCTATCATTTCTGAGCATGTCAAGTGCTTCATTAGCCCTGTCAATCCCTTTTCCATAAAAAAAAATCACCCTTTTGTCTCCTTTGAAAGTTGGAACTCTGGCTGACGCCATAACTGCTCCTCTTTTGCAAAGACTATCAATCTTTTGGCCATGGCAGCATGGTCGACAAGCAAGAATAACTCTGGCTAGAACAGGGATGTCGGAATAGGAAACGGCTGCTCCGCCAAAACTGGAGCGCAAATTATGTATTTTTAAATTTCTATAGAATAATGCCATAATTTGAACATCATGTTTGTTACTAATGCTGAAATGCTAGATTGAATGACAATTTTCAACATTTTAAACTATTAAGAGTTGCCCTAGAGGGGTTGTTGAATCAGTGATAGCCCTAACATTCATAGCATTTATGACGAGTCTTTGCTTTCTATGTTTGTTTGGCTTGAGAAGAACAATACTGGGTAACACATGACTGTTTATTCTTTCATATTTGTGTGTTCAACTAGAAGGTTGAGCTTTCGTATCAAGTTCTTGAACTAGATAATATTCGTTTTAAGAGTCATAGTTTTTAAAACTACATCCCATTCAAAGAAACTTATTTTAGGTTTTTAAATATTCTTGCCTATTACTATTAGACTGGCATTAACTTGACTAATCAACGAGTTATTTAATCGAAAATTTTCACCTTGAAATGACACCAACTCGATGAAGAGAAATGTTCGCGGCGGCGCGATAAATTTCTTGTAAGATATAAAGGTAAAGGTCATTGGTCAACCATACACTTTTCCTCTCAAATCGATCAACTATAGAGCATAGAAATGAGCTTAAGCCACCATAATTCTTTACGATGAACTCCAAGTATAATTTACTCTCAATAATTTTGTGGTAGGAGGACTATGCAGAATGGACCATTACACTTAGAATGCACAATAGATACAAAGCATTCGAAGCAAATTCAATCACCATTGTAGCAAGACATATCGAACAAAATTTCAACCTCTTGCATCGGGTTGTTAAAAAAAATATACAAATCTTGCATCGATTTGTTATAGAAATATACAGATTCATTTTTTGCTAGTTTTTCTACACCAAACGTAAAGTTGACTTGCAATATGTGATCAATATAGTTAAATATACATTTGTTTTCAAAACAATTGAATACCTATATTGGATGTTAAGATTAATCAACTAAAGACCTAAGTTCTGCTAAAAGCCCTTTGAGCAATTTCAATGTTCACTCGTACTAATAGATTTTCTAGTAAAACTTTTATGACTTCGAGTGCAACTCATCGCACCTTATGTTTCTTTGCTTTTATTCTATCTCGAAGAGGAAGAATAAGTATTTCAGTGAATACTTTGTCCGATAGCTTCATGGCAACCCCACACCCACATGATCCCAAAATTACCCCATCCACAGCTATTTCAAAGTCTAGCCAACCATCCACAAAGGCCCATGGCGGATAAAGAAGAAATGGCCAAGTATGTGCGAGGATCCCCCATCATATTGCCTATTTAATCCCTTCCTCTACAACCACGTGAGGAACAACTCAAACAAGTTCTACACTTGCAACAGTTGTGCAAAACATTTGCCAAGAACATGGACGTCATCTCTTGCATACACCCAAGACGTGCTCATGCTCCCAACATTCTATACCCAAATATCTCAACAGTATACATATCCATGATGCATGAAGGGAATAATCGTTGTAGACCCTAGGAGAGAAGCCTACTGGACAATCTCCTAGTCTCTTGGATGGAACTCAACCAATCCTATCTAGATCAAGCGACAAAAACAAAGATAGAGACCCTACTTTCCCACCCCATCCACCAAAATCCGATTGTCGGCAAGTATAAAACATTAACAACAAGCCTTTGTATCATCTCCGTTGCAACCATCTCTGACATCCTGGCCAGATCACGTGCAGGCAGTGCATACTCCACAAACCAAAACACAACCATATGCACAATATCTATTTGCGACACCACTAACATTCAAGACGCATCCACCACCTATCAAAAAGACGACATAGACCACCTTCCACCCCTCTTCCCGAGACAAGAAACCAACAACCAGAACCCACCAACAATGTTGATATTAGAAGGGACCGTGAGCAGCCACAACACCATGCAGATACTAGTAATGCTAGAAGCATGCATATTTCCCTTCATATTTCTCGAAGGGCTCAGAATATGTCGACGCCACACCGACTTCAACATCTACATAAAGTCACGAATCTCCTGCCTCTTCTCCTTGTTCACGCTATACAAGCCATATCTGCTAATGATGTACCAGATATGCCAATCATTCATCATCTCAATAATGCCACAACCTTGCAATGCAGAGAACTCCTCAATCATGAAAATCTTTAGTTAACATGGATCAATAATGTCATCATATAGCCCTATCACATAGCATTCAAATTCACAACACCTTCTAAATATCATCGTACAACCCCATCACATAACCAAAATTCACACCCTTTTCTATAGCGCCTCTATATTTAAACATATATAATGCAGTTTGTTGTTTTTCTTTTTTTTTTGTCTCTCCGTAATATTTCTGCGCCGCCATCCATTTTCATGTTGTTTTGCCACGTTTTTCTTGGGAAGGATCCACTCCGTCCACTGATGGTAAACTGTGGCGTGATGCTATGGCGGTCGGCAGTGGCTATGGCGGTGGATAGAAAAAATGCAGAGAAATAGGAGGCAGGCAAAAGAGCGGCCTAAAGCTTTGGCATCTTCCGGTGCAAAAATGCCGATAACTAGGTGTAGGTTTAGCGCGGAATGTTGTCGGAACTGGCTATGGCGGTCTGCAGCAGAGAATGAAGAAGAAGAAATGAGCAGTCAGATGCTCTTCATTTCCTCTAGCGATGGCTCCCTTGGGTCACAGATGCCTGATTTTGTCCTCTGCTTTATAAGCCATGGTAACTTTAGCTAAGAGAGTTTTCGACCTGGTGCAAAATGCGCTAGCATGGTAGATACCTGGATCAATATTGCAAGGGGTTAAGCTTTGACGGAGTAGATTTAGAAATGGAGAAATAAGAAGCCAAATTTATGAAGCTCCTGCACAGAGCTCTTAAATTGGTGCCAACACAGAACTCTGCATCTCAGAAGAGCAGAGCAAAGGGAAAAAGATCATTATTTGAAGCAGGAACGAGCAAATCAGTGCAAAAGATTGAGCAAGAGGA
Organism: Isoetes taiwanensis; assembly: GCA_021234155.1. Classification (NCBI taxonomy): domain Eukaryota; kingdom Viridiplantae; phylum Streptophyta; class Lycopodiopsida; order Isoetales; family Isoetaceae; genus Isoetes; species Isoetes taiwanensis. The sequence goes on along the minus strand of JAJEKV010000020.1, from coordinate 2,024,665 downwards.
AGGAAAAACAGCGGCTTTGTTAATGGATCCTATATTGTTGCCTTTAACGAAATTTCGTTCCCAAAATTTGTTCATCACTATTGCATTGGTAAACCTTAACTCGTTCTGATCTGCTGAAGCATTGTAGCGGCAAGGCTGGTGATAGTGGCGCTCTTACTTCCCTTTGGATACTATTGGGTTATGTGGACATGGCCGGCTCTTTGGGTCAAATGGTGTGGCTCTGGAGTGGATCCCTCACACAAAATGGCACAGGTTTCAATCGTCCTTAAAATCTTGCAGTTGTATGGATTGATCTCATTTCTTAAACATGCCCACTGTGAATCCTGGCAAGATATTGTGGTTTTTTCTCTGGTTCTCACTGCGAATATTTGGAATTTATAGATAGGTTGCCTTTCAATCCTAATATATGTAGCCTTGTGGCACACAGCCTTATGCTTCAGTCCAGCTTGAACCTTGCCATGCCTGAGAAACGCACATTTCAGTATGTATAATGACTAGAGAGCCCATGCCCCCTCCATTTAATCAGTGCGTTATCCAAGTAGAGGGAAGTATCCTTGCAGCTTGCTTGCTTGACAATAGGAGTTGTTGGTATAGTATTATAGTATCAACATAGCTTCAGATCCTCACTAATTAATTTCTCACCATAGCCTGCCTTTCACATTTGTAGATTTTTGTGAGCATGCCTACAACCACACTGAACATACAGAGAAACAACTGCTAGGATGCTTGCAGAATGGGTATATGAAACTTAAACCATGGTCCCGTTTTTTAATCCTACACCACACATGAAACTAGGATCTTCCTGGTTCCACGTGGCCTAATCATGGATAGGCAACAAGATTCATGACTTTTTTGAACGATCTTTAAACCAATATATACGAGGACAATCCTTTCCTATCCTGATGAGCACCTTAGCAGGATACTGGATGGGCACCACCATTTTGGGATGAACTGTGATGGTCCATGCCTGACCTTTCAGCCTTTGTTGCAACTTATCTTGGATAAATATCAAACAAGCAGCAACTCTAGGACTTTTAATTCAATTGTTGACCATTTAGAAGCCATCTTCTGAAGGTTTGAACAATCATCTGTGTCTGTTGGTTTGTAACTGTGGAATATGCTGTAGCACCATGTCGACAGGATGAAAGTTACGAATTATTAGTGCATATTGTAATCTAACTCTACAAATACAGTATAGATATTTGAGCATATATGCTGCAGCATGTCAATTTTCAACAGGTAGTAGCCTTAAACCCACCATTTGGCATTAAACAAACTGGCCAGTAACCTAGCACTTATATAGCGAAAGGTGTAACTTAACATGCTGCAGCATGTCAACTTTGAATCTAAAGCCAGCCCATTGAAACTACACACTTTAGTAACGAAGGTTTTCTAACCGTATGAACCAGAGGAATGATGCAGAATTAGTAGATGCTGTTGACACCACAGAACTTGTGCCGGTTCCTTAAACTTTTTGAGAAATGTTTGCCATTGCTTCTTATCAGCAACTTTATTACTCAAGCCTGTGTACAAATTATGTAAACAATTGAGTTTTTTAGATATAGTATTTCAAAGAACATTGACATATTAAGACATAATGTGTTTAATGTGTCTGGCTGCAGGGTTTATCAACTCTTGGGCGAGGATGGAGTCTATTATGGGGTTCGTTTTGGGAAAAATATCCCTTGGGTCGAGAAATTCCCTTTTGGATACTTGAGTGACCCACAATATGTGGGCTCAATATAGAGTCTCTTGGGTTGCTTATGCTGGGTGCCATGGAAGTTTATTGCTTGGTGGTGTGCTGGTTACTTAGTTATGATTCTTGTGGAAAGGAAGGAAGATCCTTCTACCCGATGTAGAAGTTTATAGCTTAATCAGGAGTGCTTCTGAGGGATCCTTGAAGGGCATTTTGGGTTACATTGAAGATGATGTATCAACTGATTTTGTTGGTGATGCCAGATTTGTTTATATGTTGGTAGAGATATTTGTTGCAACTTTTGTTTAAAATTCTATTTATGTGTTTCAGGTCAAGCATATTTGATGAAAGTATTAGATAGATAATATATGCTCTTTATGGGTTTTATTCTTGATTTCTTTTAGAACCATTGATCTGCCGAATATTCTTGGTATTGTGCCAGACCAACGGCCACTATAATTTTGAGAGAAAAAATACAAGCCAGTGTCAATGGTGTAGAACGCACCTATGGTTGAAGCAAAAATAAAAAAGAAATAAAATAAAAAAGACCTATGATGCCCATGACTTTGCGGCAGTATAAACCGGTAGAGCCTTCTGCCTTCTTCACAGCCGTCCGAATCCCTGTATTCATCCATGACACAACCTAAACAAACCAGAGAATATTTTGTGCAGAATGGCCCTTCCTGCATTTGCATATTCACTCCCTGTTTCTTCGGTTAGAGTTCGATTCCAGTAGCCCTCACTTATCTTTGAAGCAAAAACGCTGATGTACAACAAATTCTTGGCTCTATTGTCATGATTCTGGCAATAAAAGACAACAAACCACTGATTCGTGTCAATTCCAGCAGTAGATAGCTTTATTTGGGTCGATTCTTAGGATGGCAGGTTAGGGAAACAATATTTCAGACAGGAAGGAAGATCGAGATCTACCCTAGGAAGATCAGAATCTGCTTGGCTACCCTGTTACAGAAGTCGAGAGGCTGCTTCAAACCTCCAAGTTCTTCACGGAGAGGGCGAAATCTGCAAAAGAGAGCTCCGTGGTGGGAAACGATCATAGCAACTGCATGCACATGTACAATGTACGGACATGGCTGTTCACACCAGGGCTGGAGGATTCGAACCTCCGGGCCATGTCGGCCTCACCAGAACCCTTCTAATGCCATCTTACAAGCAACCAAAGCAGCAAGCAAGCAAAGCTACAAGCAAACTCTGCCGCATCAGGCCGCATCATTAAGCCGCCATCTCAAGTCGGCTCATCCGCCATCTCAAGCCGCATCAAGCCGCCCATTTGTGCCAGAAGCCCATTTGCTGCATGAAGCCGCCCTCTCCGCCTAAATGCCCTCTGCGGCATGGGAGCGCCCCGGGGGATTGTGGCCCTCACCATCCGCTGGACCGCTGCCCAATTTCGCCCACTGGCATGTGGACACAACAGGCCTTCCAGAAACAGACTTCACATTCCCTTCCCCGCACCATTGAACTCAATTAAAAAAATACAAGAAATTTATCGCGGCGGCCTTGGATTTCTCTTTTCCAAAATTATCATAAGGGATTTTTGTGTTAATTTGAAAATGGTGTAAAGAAGTCCAAGCTGGGGGGATGGCCTATAAGTATTTCAAAGCATTTCAACATGGCGAAATTAAATACTATCAGATTTGAAACTCCCTGTAAAGAAGAAAGACATGGGACCTCCTTATCAAGCATTCCCTGTAAAGAAGAAAGACATGGGACCTCCTTATCAAGCCTGCTGACTTTGGTGTTTCTAAACTCCCTGTAAAGAAGAAAGGCATGGGACCTCCTTATCAAGCGTGCTGACTTTGGTGTTTCTAAAGCGAATTTTCAGACAATTGTTTTATGATATATATTCGCTTAAAATATTATTCCTGGTTTAATTCCTGGTTTAATTTCAATATCAACAATATTCCAACCCTAGTTTTCCATCGGGCATTCCTATTTTAACATGTGTCAATTTTGTCCAAATCCAACAAATCATGCCCCAAAAACTCCCTTATTGCAAATTTGATGAATAGATAGGGTAGATAAAGACTTTACAATTGCTTTCAAAGCTTTCTAGAGAACTAAATCTCCATTCCCTATACCAGACCATTTTAAAAATCCCAACACATCTGATTCGAATTCAAGAGGACGACGCACAATGCCAAAGTGCCTTGTTTACATCAATTGGATGTATAACAGATTCGATGTGCCAAGCACCTATAGTTTAAGTACTTTAAAATTTCTACATCATCAACATTGTCCATGCTTAATATTCGATGTGCCAAGCACCTATAGTTTAAGTACTTTAAAATTTCTACATCATCAACATTGTCCATGCTTAATATCATGGCACCGTTCAAAACAACCTTATAGTTCTATCTCTAACATGGCAACTATACATTTTGACATGCCACCCAAAGGATCGAAAGCATTACATGGTCCATTTTTTAACTTTTGAGCAGGCCTGCCAATGGATATAGGCATATAGCATGACTTTACTGTATGTAAATCGCGTGTAATACAAATCAATCCAAAATACAAATCATCCAAAAAAGTGAGAAGGTTCAGTCTATCTACGCAACCATGTAGCATGTGGTTTATACTCCCTCACATAGTTGGCTAGAAGATTTTAAGTTTTTCTTGATAGAATCTTGCAAAGATATCAGAACCTATGATTCAAACTCTTTAACACACGAGTCTCCAAACATGTGCAAGGATTTACCAAGTCTTCTTAAAACGTCCAAAAACTGCCTTTTTGAATTTTATTGTCCACTTGTCACCTTTGCAATTCACAACATCCTGAGAAATTTACCCCATCAAGATGATGATTATCTCGCTGTCAAGAACACAACCCAAATCAAGATCAAAATGTGCCATACCTTTAAAGTAAATGGAAGTCTGTTGATGGTGGTAAGGTTGAATGTCTTACTTTCGTCCTTAGGTGCAATCTTCTTGTAATAAGCAATACATGATCTCACTCTTCATGCCCTATGAGTATATATCGAAAGACAAATCGCTGCTGAGAAACGATCAGTGAAGCAACTGTCAGATCGTCCTGCACAAAAGTGCTTCAGAATAGAATAGAACAAAAATGCTTCAAAATGATAGAACAAAGCAGAGAGTTAGAGTAATGCTCACAAAAACTCAAGCAAATACCAGTGTTTTGTCTTCAGCAGAAAAACTATTTAGATAAAAACAATATGGCTCCTTAAAACCTTGAAAGGATGATTCAAGCACAGAAGAAAAGACTGTGATGCCTTTAGGAATCGTATAGAAGTCTGTAAGTGCAAAATCTACACCTGCAATGTAAGGAACCAAAGGCACAGAAGGTCTAAATCTTAAGGCCTTTAGACCATTTCTGTGTATTTCACTTGTCTAAAGTGGTCAGGAGTAATGCAGGCAAGAGGATCAGGCCTTAGGCGCCTCTGTTCTTCTCTAACTTGGTCTACAACTTTAGGATGTGATTCAAGCAAAGCTCCAACACAAACCAAAGAAGTAGATGCATCTTGAGCTGCAACAACAAGAAATAAAAAATATGCTGCCCCACTTCCTGGTATGTATAATAGAGGGGATGCAAAAGTTCTTATACATGTGTAAGTAAAGATGCATTATTAAGCAAATGTTAAATTAAACCATTGTGACATGATATGAAGAAGACATTAATTACTACTTGATGCATTCTCATCATCAGATCAATGATGCATCTCAAATGAAAAACACAGACTTGGCAGCATGCTTCCCAACCAAATAGTCAAGCATAAAGACATTATTTTGTTCTGATTCCAAGATTTCTAGACTACATCAATGCTTGAGCAAAAATAAGAACTCATCAGGAGACATATATGAGATGAAACCAGATCTTCATTAGAATCAACACATTTGCAATAAAAACAGAGCATCTAATGCATATCCATTGCAAAGAGTAAACTTTGGCTTCCAACCACAAAATAGAGTAAACTTTTGAATCATGAAGACCTCACATGCCTTAATTAAAAAATGAATAGATTATCTAGTGCAAGCAGAACCATGCAGAGGAATAAGTGTCAATATCATACCTTAAATATCTCGCATTCTTATAGGCGCTTCACCTTATTTCAACAGGTTAAGATGCTCCCAGCAAATTTACCTAGCTCTCTTCAACATCTGAAATGCCTGAGCAGAAACATCTGTTGGTAAGTGCTTTAGGCACCCTCATTAACTATTCAAGCATTTTCTACAACCCTCATGCGCAAACTAAAAAAATGCAAGGGAATAGACTTGGTATAGCAATATGAACTTTAAAGGTTCCTAAGTGCCAAGTTATGCCCAAAGTGTCAACTAGTATCTCTGCATGTAGACCATGACAACTCATTTGGGCACATATTATAGCCATATCTAAATTGGACTAACACCTTAGTCCACAGAAGAAGAACTTCAAGCATGATCATACTATATCGTGCCAAGATATGCCTCCAGATGACTACGAAATACAGTGACAAATGTCACATGTACTTAAGCCCATAACAGGAAATACAATGCCAAATGTTGATGCACTTAAACCCATATCCAATGTCTGCATTTGATGATGGAATTATGCCTCTATTACAATAGACCAGAGTTAAAATTAAGAGATAGATGATTATAAATGTTATGCTACACTGTAATCCATGAATTTAGAGAGATCAAGGAGAATGATCGTAAATCTCACCTATCTGGGATCCTCGCCCAAAGATATAATTAAAACATATGTGGAGCACTTGTCCACCCAAGAAATATTAAAGAAACAAACTCCTGAATGAATTTTAACAAAAGCTCTTGGAGAGAAAAAGCGTCAAAGCAACAGCAAAGACAATAAGCAAAATCAACAAACAACTCTATATTAATATGTTTAAGTCAAAGCTACTTCCTTTATACAATAAGTAGCATCTGCAGAGAGTGCTTCAGTTATGGCATTTATAGCAAGGGCATACCTTTTCTTTCACTTCTTTATAAATCCAGAAATCCTTGATATTCATACTTCCTAGGAAGAGCAATTTGCCAGACGTGCTATATGAAAGTTCCAAAATGTCCTCATGCAATGATATGACTTGGCAATTTATATTGTGGGAAATACTTCCTGGAAAAGTTTAGAAATCAAGGTTAGGTACCCTCAGCAAATCAGTAGAATTGCACTGCAAAATGAAATACAAAAATGTGGTGCGCTTGCAATGGCATGTAAAAATGAAACTTACAGATTGGCAGAATAAGCTTCATAACAGAAAAGGAAGAAAGCTAAGCTTCATAACAGAAAAGGAAGAAAGCTTACCGGAACATGACCACCAGAATACCAAGCACGTTGCCATACCCAAATATACAGAGTAGCCCAAATCTAGAGCAAGCAAAGCGGCAGGAACTCTGGGCTTTTATACCAGCATGCTTCATGAATGTGTGGCGGAGGAGCTGCTTCCAGAAAACAGGCAGGAATGGCGACAACACCAGAGGCCAGGCAGGAGCCAGCAAATAGCATTTGACACCTATAAACATCAAGAAAACAGATAGTGACGGGTTCGGCAGCTTGAAAAACACCAAGAAATTTCGACTTCGACAGATGCCACAGATCCGTGGCTTTGGCTTGAGAAACGATGGCGCACCTTCCTGCTTTGATCTGGCCGCACAAGTCGCCCACTTTATTGGCTCCCGAAATTGAGTCAACATGCCAAGCGGGTTCGCCCAGGCGAACCCCAAAAATTCGCCCAGGCGAACCCGCCGGATTCGCCCAGGCGAACCCACAGGGGACGTGGCATGACGGTTCGCGGGCGCAATTGCCTGCGTGGCATTGCTGCCGGGTTCGCTTGGGCGAGTGTAAGGTGGCAGGTCGGTGGCAGGTCGTACGCAGGCGTTTTGCATGGCAGGGCCCCCCGCCGGGTTCGCTTGGGCGAACCCAGAAGCATGGCAGGGGGCAGGACGGATCATGCCATGAAGAAAAGGAGCAGAAGAGCAAACTGGATAATGCTCCTTGTAAGCACAGGAGGATTTAAATTGGGTCTCAGCCGATTCAGCAGAAGAAACCTTGCACGAAAATAGTGTAATTGATCAAGCAATACAGGGTTTTGGGCATGAGAAGTAAACAGATTTTCATCTTTCACGGCATTCTATGTAGCAAGGCTATTGGAAATTTGTTACAAATCATTGGCGGAATTGTGCAGTTCTAGTTTGATACGGTTTTGAGAAATAGATCACTGTTCTTTGTATTCTATTATGCACAAATTACGTTACAAAGAATCCTCCTTCGTCTTCTCCGGTTCGAGCTCTAGGAAAGTTCCAGAGCCATTTTTGAATTTGGGCAAAAACAAGATTCCTGTCTTCCTTCGATTCATCACAATAGAACACATGTTTCTTCTTCAAATCTCGCCATTCTGCCGTGCTAATGTCTCGGATTCCTTTTTGAGCATCAATCTGTTGGATCAAATCCCCTTTTTCGGCACAAAATTTGGGAAGAATCTGCAAATCTGAGCAACATTGGGCAATTTCAATGGACCAAGAATGCCTGGATCATGGATGAAAATCGAGGAAGAACCGTAGCTGGGTTGTCCAAGAGCGTATGCAAAGCTTTGCAGGCATGCTCATACATGGATGCAAGAGCGACAACAGGGTTTGATTCTTCCTTCAGCAACGGTCCTCCTCGCTCTTTTTTTTCATATGCTCTTCCCCAACAAGAAACGACAAAGTTGGAGTATTTAGAGAACTTATTTCCAGCTGTGCGAGAGGGTTTGTATCAGAAAGGGGTTTGTATCAGAAAATCTACAGGTAGTACAGGAGGAGAGCACAAAAATGAAAGATTGTTTCTGGCCGTCGAGTTTTGCCCCTCACGGGTTCGCTTTGGGCTTAACCCGACTGGGGGGGTATTAAATGCTTTCGTTTACCGGCAGGGGGTATTAAATGCTGTGACGACTGGCTCGGGGCCCCCCCGCTGGGTTCTTTTGGGCGAACCCAGCAGGCAGCCCAAAGATCGACATCGCACGCACGGCTAACCCCGGGTTTGGGTTCGCTTGGGCGAACCCGGTAGGTGTTGCTACGCAGACGCCACGTCAGGAGCGCGGGTTCGCCTGGGCGAATCCCACGTGTTCGCCTAGGCGAATTTTCGGGGTTCGCTTGGGCGAACCCGGTTGGCTCCTGAAGTTAATTTCGGGAGCCGATCGAAGCACCGCGCACAAGTGGCGTCAAGAGCCTAACTTAGATTGCGGCGGAGAACACGAAAAAAGAAAAAAGAAAAATATGAGACTCAATTACATATGTTTAGATAACACAAATAGAAACTTGCCCCTCAAAACAATTAAGCAGCTCAAACATGCATAAATATACCATTTCCAATACAATATAATACCAGAATCTTAGTTCCCACCATTGCGAGGACCCTCCCGAAATACCAAACGAATTGGGCAAACTTAATGTATTGTCAAACGTTGGACTTTAACAGTGGGTCCAATTGCACAAGTTTGAACTAAAAAAATGTTCGCTGCGGCCGCGATAAATTTCTTGTATTTATAAATTTAACTACTCCAAGATTTTCAGCTAAAAACAAACGGAGTATGAGCCATTGAATCCAAGCCACGTGTCTACCACGTCACTCAAAACTAGGGACAATCTACGGTGATGGATATCATCCAAGTTCCTTCTGTTAGGAAGATTAAAAACGAGCATGTTGATTTCTTCTCACTTAAATACGCAAATGCTGCCAAAACTTTGTGCTGCCGCTGGTTTCAGAAACATGGGATTCTCTGATTTAAACATGCAACTCTGTTCCATTCGCAGGCTTCAGAAACATGGCGTCTAACACGGCCATGATGCGGATCTTTTGCAGTTCAAATATGCAAATGGTGCCAACTCTGTGCCAGCCGCAGGCTTCAGAACCATGGCGTCTAACATGGCCATGGCCCTCTCCTCTCTCCTTCTTCTGCCCTTCCTTGCCCGCTGTTTCCCTTCTGATAACGAGGACTCATCAACGTTGTTATTTTTCAAGCAGGGCATCACCGAAGACCCTTTGAGTTCTTTGAGAAATTGGAACTCTTCTAGTTCATTTTGCAACTGGAATGGCGTCACTTGTGGGCAGCTTGCTTTTTCTGGAACTTGGGTTGTTACAGAGCTTGACCTATCTTCCAAACAGCTAAGTGGTTCTCTTTCTCCTTACTTGGGTAAATTGCTGCATCTCACGGTTCTTAATTTGTCTCATAACAGTCTCTCTGGCTCTGTACCACCAGAATTAGGGTCTTGTTCTTCCCTTGTTACTTTAGATCTTTATAAGAACAAGCTAACAGGAACAGCCCCACTTCAGCTTGCTAATTGCACCAGCCTTGCTTTTTTGGATATTTCTGTAAACCTTTTGACTGGCACCATTCCGCAAGAGTATGGATTGCTAAGTAACTTGCAGATTTTATCCTTGAGTTATAACAACATTACAGGAAGCATACCTGCTTCACTTAAGAATTGCTCCAAGCTCCAAAAATTATCATTGACTGACAATGATCTTACTGGCCATATACCCTCTCAATTTGGCTTGTTAACCGAGCTCACAAGTTTGTTACTATGGGAGAATGAACTAACAGGAAGCATTCCTTTTAGTCTCTTCAACTGTTCTAAGCTTCAAAGACTGGAAGTCTACAGAAATTTACTCTCAGGGACCATACCTTCTGAGGTTGGACGCCTTAAGGATTTAAAATGGTTTTCCATATACAGCAATAACCTCACAGGCAGTATACCTAAGACCTTTGCGAACTGCACTTTAATAAAAGAGCTAGTGCTGTATACAAACCAGCTCAGTGGTACAGTGCCACTTGAACTTGGTCTTCTCAATGAAGCAACCTATATAGATCTATGGGACAATCAATTTGTTGGTGATGTACCAATGCAGTTTAGCAATTGCACGAAGCTAGAGTCACTTGGTCTTGGTAGAAATTACTTCAGGGGCACCATTCCTTCTGAATATGGGAAGCTGAAGAATTTGAACCTACTCTGCCTTTGGGGCAATAGAGTCACTGGCCAAATACCAGACTCTCTTGGCAATTGCTCCTTGTTAGGGAGCCTGAACGTTGGTTCTAACCAGCTTTCAGGACCTCTACCTGAGCTCCCTCCATTACGATACCTAACTCAGTTTCAGTTGTCCTTCAACTTCCATATCACAGGGCCCATACCTCGCTTTCTGACCAATTGTACTTCCCTCAATGAGCTTAACTTGGAATCAAACATGATAACAGGGGCCATTTTGCCTGAGCTAGCTCAGCTTGAAAATCTGGCTTATCTTGGACTCTCCGGCAATCAACTAGAGGGCTTTGTACCAGAGGAACTTGGCTTGCTCTACAAGCTGCAGCAATTAGGGTTATCAGGGAACAAGTTAGAGGGGATCATTCCCTCTTCCCTTAGTAATTGTTCTGCACTGGGCAAGCTCTTCATGGCAAACAACAAACTTGGTGGTGAAATACCTGCAAGCTTGGGGAATCTTCAATTCTTGTTTGAGCTGAACCTTTCACACAATCACCTTCTTGGCAATGTTCCACCTAGCCTAGGCAACTCTTTCCGTTTGTACTTGCTGGACCTCTCTTACAACAATCTCAGTGGAGAAATTCCAGCAAAGATTGCTATGCTCCCAGACTTGTATAGCTTTTCAGCATCAGCAAATTCACTGACAGGCAAAATTCCACCAGAAATAGGAAGCATGCAGCATGCTGTTTCTATAGATCTAAGCAGGAATCAGCTAACTGGGATTATTCCAGGGAATATAGGTTCTTGTTTGGGGCTTCAAACATTAGACTTATCATTGAACAAGTTAAGAGGGAAAATCCCTGAATCATTGAATAATCTGGTTAGCATAAAGCTATTGAACTTATCATACAACAATTTGACAGGAAAAATTCCAGATACAGGCATCTTTGTTAGTCTTACGGCGTCATCTTTCAGTGGCAATCCAGGACTCTGTGGATCACTTATTAATATCAAGTGTGTAACTAGCACAAGTTCATCATCAGAAAGGTCGCTGGCACCATACAAGATGGCCATTGTCATCACTGCAACATGTCTCTTCTTTGTTTTAGCTACTTTGGTGCTTTATTATGTGTTTAAGTCGTCAAAGCCTGTTGCTACAGGCTCCTTAGATGGGGCTTTATTTGTGGAACACACGGGGATCACTATGCGTAAGCTATCTGAAGCTACCAATGACTTCAGCAGGACCAATATTGTAGGCACAGGGGGATTCAGCGTAGTTTACAAAGGAAGGATGCCAGATGGTAGGATTATTGCTGTAAAGAAACTCAATTCCCTTCACACGAGTGCTCGCAAGATGTTCATGCGAGAACTTGGAATATTATTTAAAATCAAGCACAGAAACCTGGTCAAGATCTTGGGATATTGCAGCAACACTGAGAGCATGGCCATAGTCTTCGACTTCATGCCAAATGGCAGCCTTGAATATCAGCTACACAAGGTGCAGCCATGCAAGTTAGACTGGGCTGTTAGATTAAGTATAGCATTGGATGTGGCAAATGGATTGGATTATCTGCATAGCCATGCTGCAGTCTCTATTGTGCACTGTGATCTAAAACCTAGCAACATTCTTCTAGATTCAGAGATGGTAGCTCATATTGCAGATTTTGGAATTGCCCATGTCAGCAATGTGAGAGGTGGTGTGTTATCCTCCAACCTTGGTGGATCACTTGGGTACATGGCTCCTGGTATGTGCATTTCTTTCACTTGGATTGTGCTTTGTTCTCTTTTCTTCTTGTGTTTGTTCTCTTTGCTATTCGCTTCTTTTGTTTGTTCTGCATTCCATTGTTAGTGGTATCTTAATTATCAATATTTTCTCTCTTGACCTCTTGCAATTTCACAAAGCACCCAGAATTCTCTTTTCTTTGTATTCTACATGGTTCTATCATGTTTATGTTATGAACTTTTATATCCTGACCTCTTGCATTTTACATGAATATGCAGAATATGCTTACACTACAACTCCTACCGTCGAGGGCGACATCTACAGCTATGGCATTGTCCTGTTAGAACTCGTTACTGGAAAGAGGCCAACAGACAAAGTGGTTGGAGAGCAAATGAGTATGCCCAATTGGGTCCAGCACTTCTTTCCTCATAAAGTTATAAATATCTTAGATGAAACATTGATTCAAGGAGTATCTTGTCATGGTGCAATGCTTCAAACCCTTGAGCTTGCACTGCAATGCACTTCAAATACTCCAAAGTTGAGGCCCCAAATGAGTTGTATATTAGATACGTTACGGTCTATTGTTGGGGACAAAGATAAGTATTATCCCACCATTGACTGCCTTGCACATAGCCCCACACAAGATCCAAGATGATTTGTTTTTGAAACCATCCATTGGCGCTGCAAGTTCTTCATTGAATTATTTGAGTGCCATAAGATATAATCTCATAGATGATTTTTTATTCATTGGATGCCTATGACAATGATCAAGATGCTGATGCACAAGGGGTTGCCCTCATGAATAGGGAGAGACACTGTAGAAATGAATGATGTTGAAAACCTTGCAATATTCATAATTAATGTTCCCGACGATGAATTGTTCCTCGACTGCCTGCTTGGGCTTCTATGAGTCAATTGCCATTGAAATATAGGCAATGTCCATTGATTATAATGTTATGAAGACACGAATGCACAACCGGCAAAGTCAAAGAAAGTCAAAGATCCATGAGAGACAGATGCAAAGAAAAAAGAGAGGAATGGGACGAGATGCGGGAGGGAGGGCGGGGGGGGAGGGGACCGGCTTGTATAAACTGACAATGATACAACTTGGTGCCATTGTACATATGTGCACCATATCAGCATATATACATGTAATCACATGCATGTACATGCCACATATAGAGCTTCCATATTACACTCTATAGAGCTTCCATGTTACACTCATCCTTGAACCTTTTGGCGCAGAGTGCTTCAAGGCCACCTTGACCCTCGGGGGACATCACACCGAGGCGGTGGGGAGCAGTATTTGCAGCAGCTCTATGACCCACCAGGGACGCGTACGTCCATACCCCCACAGGATGGCACCCCATTGGTTCTCGCGGAGGAGGATGTTGTGGAGGGCCTGCAACGGCTGGCTAATGGGAAGGCAGCTGACCTCGACGGTATGCAGGCCGAGTTACTCAAATGGGCAGGCCGGCCGCTGGTGCCGATCCTCACTACCCTGTTCAACGAGCATTGCGGGAAGGTTTCCCAGACAATAGACCACAAGTCGGGGTTGTCCCCATTCACAAAGGCGGGCGACCCACCTTTGTCCGACCAATTCTGGGGACGATCATGGTCGATTCGATTTGCCAAACCGTTATCGGCATTCTCGAAAGCGAAAGATTGACCATTTGGCAGGAGGCGGGCGGATGTGTGAGCCCTCACACAAGCCTGGGCTTTAGACCCCGCCACTCAACGATTGACCATATCTTTACACTGCGGGCACCGATTGAAGGCAACCAAACCATCGGGCAAGACTTGTATTCTTTGCTTTGTGGACTTCGCGAAGGCTTTCGTCGGTCCATGGGAAAAGTGCAGGCTAGATGCGTCAACTGGGGCTGCCACCGCTGTGCGAGTAATGCCATATCTGAGTTGTATGAGAGTTGTTTTGGCGAGGATCATGCAGCCCGGGCCAAGCATTCACCCGGTAGTATCGGTCCGGCAGGCTGCCCCCTCTCACCAACATTTTTGGCCTCTACATTGACCGGTTAGAGTCCCGGCTTATCGAGCATGGGAGGGGATGGCATACGACTTTTGCACGGGTCATCCGCCCGGCTCATTTATGCGGGACGATGTTGACCTTCTGGCCCACACCCCAGAAGCTATGCAGTCTCATCTAGATGCCCTAGACACATTCTGCCAGGCTACAGACATGCTCGTGAATCTGGCCAAGATCAGGGTCGTTCTCATATCCTCTTCACGCCACCCCACGCCTCCTGCACTCACATATCGAGGACAGCCTGTGGAGGTCACGCCCACCTATAAGTACCTGGGGGTGGAGTTCCCCTCCTCGCTCTATTAGGAGACGTCCATCCGCTTGCGGGTGACAACCGGCCGAAAGCGCTTTATGCCATGCGCAGAACAAAAACCACACTGTGTGAGCTCTATGATTGGGGCCATCAGTCACATCTGTTTCAGGCGCTGGTCGAGCCTGTCCTTCTATGGGGTCGAGGTTTGGGGTCCGGTCGTCTCTTTGGCGACCTGGAATGACTTGGAGCAGGTGCATAAGGCATTTTTGGCACGGACACTTGGGGTGAAACCTTCAGTCCCCTATATCGATTCTGCGCAGAACTGGATTCTTGCCGCCAGCCGGCAGCCCTTGATAGACACATCGTCTACTTTCAGAAAGTGGTTAATATGGGTGATGCTCGGCTCCCGCACCTGGCTTACGCTGTGGCAATGGGCCCGCAGCGGCTCAGGGCCTGTTGGAGGGGTAAGAGAGATCAGTGGTTCGCCAGATGGAACGTGCAGGAGCACAGATGCGTGCAGGTGGACACAGATGCCGGTCGTGACAGTTTGCGGGAATACCTGGACGCTTTGTGTGTTTTTGTGTTTCGTACATTGGAACAGTTTGTCAGCAGGCTGATTGCTGCCACGGTTTTTCCCTCGAAAACACTTCGGGGCGGGGGTTTTTTAATCCGGGTAGTAATCCGCTTGCTGCGCTTTTGTATTGGGTCCCATAGACCGATTGGTCTCCGTAGACGATAAAAATACCTTCCTTCCTTCCTTTCTTCCTTAAAACTCTTATCTCTATCTGTGAGAAATGTTAACTACATATCCTTCCTAAAACTCTATCTGTGAGAAATGTAAACTACACATCTTCAAACTTGTACAAATCCTCAAACCTGTACACATCCTCGAGAAATGTGACACAAAAAATGAGATAATAACGTCCGCCAAGGTCAAATCTCATCCATATCTCATCCATCGTCATGTGCAGCAGTGGATGAACTTCATCAGAACTTTCTTGTTATAAGAAACTAGCTGCCACAAGACTCTCCGTGAGATAAAAGATCTTATTCATATCAAGATCATCTGCCCTAAAAGGAACACGTGCCTTGATCAACAAATTTGCATAGCGTAACGAGGACAAGAGGTATTTTAGGCTCATGATATTCTAACATCTGATATGCGAAGTCCACCTGTCCATCTTCCAAGAGGCCTACTCTCCTTCAACCTCTAAATATAAACTTTGATTTTAATAACTCTCTCTAAAACTGAACTTTTCTTGCTCTCTAAGTCTACCAAAGCATTCCACTAAAAATAAATTCCATAAATCTAGATAACTTACAGTAGGCATAGATCTTCAAATAAATCCTGTCCCAAATCTTTCTTCATCAAGACCAAATACCTGCAGATAAGGAACGCTTTGAAAACCATCATGGTTGTAGATTAATCCCATATGCTGACCTGAACATATTTAATGAACTTATGTATGATAGTCATTTCGTCCTTCTTTGCCACTATTTGAAGAAGATGAGATGAATCTGGTTTGATGATGACCCATGATTAATATTTACCCTGTAAAAATGCCAAAGATGCCGCAGATAGATGCACAATTTTTGTTGAATATATTTTTCTTGACAATCAGATATTTGTTGCAGAATGCAACTTGATTGGCTTCTTTTGTGTAATGTGACAATTCAAGTGATGTTGAAGTGTGTTTGGTGTGGCAATGTCTTCTACCTTTCAATAAAGTAATATTATGAACAATATCTATTAGAACCACGATTTCGTTATTTTGAAATTATGCCACTGTTTATTTTTTTTTACCTCGGGTTTTTTCCCTATGTTTTGAGCTTGAAATTGTGTCCTGTATTTTTTTTGAATATGAATTGGTGGCAATATTGCAACATTTATTGAGTGTGTTAGAAATTAGTGACAACAAAACCAAGACAAAAAAGTATAGTGTAGAATGGAAGAGTCAAGGCCAAACTAATTTTGCATTAAAAAACATCTTGTATATATTCATATAAATTATATGCATGTACAAGTATTTTTACAAATCTGAGTACATTTTCATTGACAGTAATTTTTTACAACCAGATCATAGTTTGTAGGGTTTGCTTTTCCTTGCAAATCTGGTCTAACACTCAAGAAAGCAGGCACTGTAGGGGCTGATATGAGGGACTCAAACATCTGTAGTGTTTCTGCTGACACCCAATTCTCTTCATATACATTATTTGGGTGCCATGTTGGAGGATTTATGCTGCTGTCTATGTTCAAGCAACATTTGATGGGGTCATCATCCACCAAATATATCTGCTCTTCTGGAAATCCTTCTATCACCTCCAAGGCCTCATGTATACTTGATGAAGATATTCTTTGCTCCATGTTGTGGTCGACGAACAATCCCACAATTATCTTGATCTAATATAATATAGAAATCAAAGTTCTTCAGCTCTGAAACAATTTCTTTAATCTCTAATATATTATTTCGCAGCATGGATGACCATATACTAATGTTGGCTCTGTCCTTCAGATGGCTCAACAATTTGTGGTCTTGGATACACCCATTTGGTCTTTATCTCTAGAACCCCTCCAGGAAAAGGAGGTGCAGCACTGTACTCTGCCTTGGAGAAGGACTTGATAAGAACTCCATTCAGGTCGAAGAGGATAAGTTTGTTGTTATTTGAAGTAGTCTCCTCTCTGCACAATGCTAATACAATCGCGCTACGTGCGAGACATGCTAAATAAATGATCCATATAAAAAAGATCCATATGACTTACTCTTTTGTGGGTGAAGTCGCCTTTTCTCCCATCCTGGATGTCCTATCTTCTTCTTCAGCTCTGATAGGACTAGGGTCAGTTTGTTCAGGAAGAACATAAGTATTCTACATATCTGGTTCATGTGGATTTACCTCAAGAATTTTCTCCTCTTCTGATAAGGCCTTTGCCAACTTCTCCTGAGTCTGTGGATCCAGGATACATGCCCAGGGCACCACGATTTAGACCACTCTGAGTTGATGTCGGAAAAAAAGAAGAGCGAAGAACAAAAACAAAGATAAACAAAGAGCTTTGATTGAATATTAAAAAAAAAAAAAACCGGCTGCCAGAAAGGACCTGGTTTGGAGCTAATAATTCTTAAGAAATTAACTACAGCTGCAAACAAGCAGAGAGAAGGAAAATAAGCAATGACCTCCAGCACAAATGCCGAAATGCTATTTTGTAGTAGAGCTTGATCACTTCAGAACAGAAAACGATGCTTTGGTTTCAAGACATGCTATCGTTTCAGAAGGTGACGACCTTCACTAAGCATAGGTCGATGCCAAGAATGCTTGCCCTAAAATCTCTGCTTATGGGATCGATTGACCCAATTAGATACATGCCCAAGGCACCACGATTTAGACCACTCTGAGTTGATGTCGGAGAAAAAGAAGAGCGAAGAAAAAAAAACAAAGATAAACAAAGAGCTTTGATTGAATATTAAAAAAAAAAAATCTTTGCCAGAAAGGACCTGGTTTGGAGCTGATATCAATCCCCTTTGCCTCCGAGCAAATTTTGCAAATCGATTGAGGAACGAAAAGAGCCACATAATGCACGAAAAAATAGGAAAACTACCACTGTATCAGCTCAAAGAAAACCGTTGCTGCTAATCTAACGCTGCTAATCTAACGCACCTCTTCATTAAAATACTTCTATCCAACGGCCCGAAATGAAAGTAACAAAATCAACAATCAAGATGCTGCACAGACTATCCTCTTAAAATGGCTTTAACATTATATATAGATACCATATGTTACTTAAGACGTAATCATCACATGGTCCATATTACTGTATATTCTTTTAATTTTTATAGGGCATAAAATTTGCCCTTTTCTGTAGAGCGGCGCCGCTGCCTACCGCCGTCTCGTCCTCTGCTCTGATCCGGCATGCTGCCATACCTCCAATCTGCCGCCATAGCTCTGGCATTCTCCGCCATAGCTCCGATCTGCTGCCATAGCTCCGGCATTCTGCCATAACTGGATATGTCGCCAGAAGAGCCACCGCCATAGCTGAACTTGCTTCAGCACAAGAAGCTGTCGTATTAAGAAACTGTGAAGCAAGTTTTCTTTCCCTTCGCTCCTGAAGCCAAGAATTTGCGCCAGGAGTTGTCTTGATAGCTGAATACAGCTTAAGCTTCAGATTCTTTGCTTTAGAGTTGCAAATGTAAATGGCAACCATAGATTAAGCCACAAGTTTGGCGTGGAAAGTGTCCGGATTGAAGAGACGGATCCAAAGCCTCTGCCGAAATGCTTTTCAGGTCTGCTTTTCTTTTTTCTAGGTATATATTTCTTAGTGATGAATGCAAGTGTTTCCTTTTAGCAGTGTTGATTATTCTCGCTGCTGCCACAGGATTACTAATTATTCTCGCTGCTACAGGGTTGATGATTTCTCTCTGCGCTGTGTTTGCCCTTTTGAACAAATCCCTTCTTTCCTCCATATTAGCAGATCTTCAGTTCTTTTGACAGGTGCAGGGCTCTGAGCAGCCAAATCAAGCATTAGATACTGGATAATTTTTTTCTAAGGGTTCATAGTTTTTGGACGGAGCCAGTACTGCTAAAGCTGACATTCTAAGAAGAATGCCATAGCCGTCTTAGATCATTTTGTTCGTAATATGAACCATGTGGTCATGAGTCGATTCCGCCAGTAAAGTCTCCGGCACCGCGAGTGCGCCGCCGAGTCTGGCGGCGCCGCCGGAGACTTTACTAGGCGGAATGACCCTCCTCATGGCAATTACCTAATACATTATTCCAATTTTAAAATCCTAAAGGTACCACAGTTTTAAAATGCAACGACAACAATTGTCTAATGAAGAACTAAAGAAATCTGTCTGCCATGCAACGAAAATTATTCAAAAACATAAAGTGAAACACTTCTTCGGGAATGCATGTAAAGAGATGATCAATGGTCAATTTTTGAGGTTAATGCAACTCCAACAATTAACATCAACCATCAACATTAATCGTCACTAATATTTAACCACTCGACCTTACGTCGCCCACAACACAATCCTTTAGGAACCATTTAACCCTTGCCTCAACCCTGCTCTACTGACATAGCTCCTGTTACCAGCAGTGAAAAAGACAATTTCTTCCCATTTCAACTGTATGGAACCCCGGATTGTGATAGGCAAACCACCTTTACAGGTTCAAAAGAGGTTCTGGAAAAACCCACTAGCAGGTTTAACCAAAAACACAAAAATATTATACAGAGGAACTTGTAACTACACAAGTCAAAATTGGCGACCAACAAGGTCTCCTAACCTTTGGTGGTACTTTACACAGCCAATGGATGGTACCATTGGGAAAAATGACTTGCAGAATCAGTCTCACCAGCATTTTTATAATGGCACGTTGGTCTTAATATGCCAGAGACAGACAAAATCAAACAGAGAGCACAAGGACCTTGATTGTCCCCTCGCTATTTGCAGCCAGCATTGTGGGGCTGTCACTTTTCCAACAGACAGCACTGATAAAATGAGAACTATCTTCATCACTTTCGTCCACATCTTGAACTCCAAACTTGTGACATGTAACAGGTTTTGATATAGCCTACAGATATTCAAAGTCATGCTGGAGTGTTCAATTTGTTAACAAATGTAGATGTTTTAAGTACTTACCTTATGGTAGACAAACACTTCATTTGTCTCGCTTCCACAAGAAATAAACTCACTGTTGACACTCAACCCCACAAAGTTTTTGTCATTCGTGTGACCCCTAAAGGATCGCACCTATAAACAATGAGCAAAGTCAGTTGATCTTCATTTGCAAATGCTGTAGATTGGAAAGCAATTATATCGAAAAGAGACTATTTCTGAGAATGTTTAGCAATATATTTTCATTTCCTTCGAAAAGATGACATGAAACACGGAACTCCAAACAAGAAACTCAAAATTCATGTATCTACAATAAAGAAAGCAACATGAGAAGTCATGTCATACAAATGTGTTATCTCGGACATTCCAAAGGCGCAAGGTGCAGTCTGTTGATGCGGAAACTAGCTCACTTTGTGAAATAAACTTCACATATGAAACTGCCTTATGATGACCACCAAGCATATAAACCGGTGTCTCTACATTCCGCAGGTCGTAATAATAGACCCGATGATCTGACGAACCTACCTGCATTTCAAATTTACCATGATAAATATGATTATAGCATAACTAAGCATGAAAGACTAAGAAATCAGGAAAACTTACCGCGACGTAATTACCCGAACCAGGATTATATTTCACTGAGCATATGTTCGCTTTTATCTCAATGTTCATAGTACTATTTTCTTGTCTTGTGCACCAAACTTTGACCTGGTTGCCAGGAAACATTAACTCCCAACACTAATAGCTATTATAGACAAAATTACCTTGCCATCATCACTCCCAGAAACAAGCATTGTAGGATCTGTTCGAGAGAAATCAACACTCCATGCACGCCTTTCATGTTCCTCATATTCACGGATACTCTGCAGAATAATAAATTATTTTGGGACAGAAAACCTTCAGGCCGTGCAGGAGAATAATTACCTGCCGAGTATTCACGTCCCAAATAGTAACCACTCCATCATAGTCTGTGCTAGCAATATGCCCCTTGATATATTTGTTCCAACTCAGACAGCTTAGTTTTGAGCGCGTAACCATTTCAGTAACTGGAAAATGTACATCTACAATGTCACTAACCACCTGCAGGGCACTATGCAATGTCAAGCTCACATCCAAACGACAAATAACAGACAGCAGCAACCAATTACTGCTTAATGATCTAGAGTGTCTTGCTGCAATCAGTTGACTAAATATATCTCAGCATGAAAAACTGCTGATGTGATAGCAATGCTGATATCATTAAGCCGACAGTTAAGGCATTTCTAATGCAATAATTATACTCGAACAACGTTCTCCTGCTCTTTAAGAAACAAGATACAGCAAGCCTCTAAGATTACCGTTGCAAATTCAAATATTTTGATCCGGCGAGAGACTCCTGCCGTCGCAAACAACTCATCATCCCGGTCAAATTCAATGCTGTAGTTTAATCATCGAATAAGGTCACATAAGCATTCCTTGCTTTACTATAGTTATACAATTCAATTATCTCCATCAAACAAAGACTTATATCAGAAATATACCCCATGATAACAACTTGTGCTACTCATACAGATATCACTCCTTACCTGGATACAATGTTTGCCGAATGAAATAAATCTCCGTGACGCAATTCTGCAACGATTCGCATGTGACTGAAGCCAAAACTTAAGAAATAAGTTGCAACATAAAAATCTTGTAACCTTCTTGTTATTATGCTATCGACTGCAAGAATGTTAGATGCACATGCCAAGAGCCAATCATGGCATACCCCAAGTAAAGATAGGCTTTGATGACTTGCAAAAGGTAAAGAGCTTCTTAAACTCAAAATATGAGCATTAAAAATCGCAATAAAAGCAATTGTACAGCATGAATATTGCAGTCAAGCAAAAGACCTGAATTTAAGGCCAAGATGGATGCACAGTAAAAATTTCCAATCGGCAAAAGACGGAAAGTATAGGTGCTTCTGAGAGATGGCAAAAGGTGCAGCAGCAGTATGAAGACAGTAGAATATGCTAAAGCTTGTGAGCCAGAAGCAGTATATGAGAAGTTCATCGTGATATTAAAAATATATTAGGCCCTATCATTTTTGCTTCGCCTTAGGTTATAACAGCCCAACTACATACCTATATCGCGTAAATGCTGTAAGTACATCCTGGAATTCGTCCAATCCCCTACTATGAATACTCTCTGCATCAAGAGTATGTGTGCTCTCATTTTTTAGCCCACTGTCATGGTCTTTGAGCTTGCCGGCCCTCTTTTTCTGGAAATAGCAGTCTTGTAGGTCCTCAAACTGTTCACAAAAACGACAATGGGAATGTGCGAATTTGTATAAGGATCTTAATAAAACCGAAAGATAATGCTTCTACTAAAATGGAATATACCTGTGCCAATAGTCGCCTTCTTTTACCACTCAATCCTGCTGCAACACGTTGTCTTGACTCAGAAGGTGGTTCATTGGTTTTCGACACGGTCAGATCATAGCTGCAGCTAGCATCTGTTCTAGAGATAGCTTGCCCATCTGTGCTAGGTGCGTCTTCTTGCATTGCAGTGACCTCACTCTCTTGTGGTGCTTTCCCATGCATACTATTACTAGATGCTTTAATACTTGAAGGCTTTCCAAGAGCCTGTGCTCTACAAATTTTATAAGAATAGTCCGCCTTCGATCTTAAAAGATCCTGCCTCTTTTTTTCAACATACACAATGTCTTCTTTCAAAAACTGCAGGTCAGCTTGTATCTACAAAAAGGGAAGGAAAAAGCTTAATGAAATATCTTCATAACAATGACAAAGGTGAGCTTCAGTGAAGCACTTACCTCATTAAGCTCCTCCTTCTTACGTTGCCTTGATCTATACAAAAAATCTAAAAGAATTTCTAGGTTACTTTCAGCTTCTTCTTGTTCAGCCTTCTGCTTCCTCTCTGTTAAAACAGCTAAAAGTGAATCAAGCTCCTTGATTGATATGTCAGCTCCCTGCATTCATTAGCACCAATTCTATTGAGCTTGAAAGCTTTAAAAATGTCTCAAGAGTAAAGTTCCACATGAAATACCGCTGGCACAGAATATTTCCATCCTTTTACACTAACGTTATGTTTCTTCCTCAATACTGATTAGAGACTGGAAGAGAGATCTCCTCAAGAAACACCCTAATCCATTACAAGAGTATGAACTGTGTTCCTCACTGTTGGCTATTGCTCTTTTGCTTTCCTTGCTTATGTGTTAAGCATGTGCATGTCCTTGCCTAAGTTATAATTATTACATTCATTGGTCTAGTAAAAGCGGCCGTTTGTTACATAGCTATGGCTGCAGAATTGGGCTGTAATGATTTCCGTGAAGATAAAAAACTCACTTGCTTCAAAGCTTGGCATAAATGCTCCGCTGGAGATGCCTTACTCACCAGTTGATTTGCTGATAATCTCCTCAACATCTGCAAATGCCACCATTTTTCCAAGTCTAAATACACAATCCCTATCATGTTGAGACTTATCAAACATCAACCTGCACCGAAAGGACGACTGCAATGCTAGTTACCTTATTCAAAAGAAAATTGGAATACAGCTACCCAAAATACAACTTCAAAAGGACGACTGCAATGCTAGTTACCTTATTCAAAAGAAAATTGGGATACAGCTGATTGCTGGTAAGATATGCTCCACAAGAAGGACAATTGCTCCTGTTATTAAGATGTGTAGCTATACACATATAACAGAAACTGTGCCCACATCCTGTTAAAAAGGCATCTTTCATGGTTTGGATACAGATTGGGCATAAGAAATCTTTGTCATGGTCAACCTTGGGTAAGACACGAGCCTCTGCTGAACAAAGGTGTGACTCAGAGTTCTCACCATCGACATTAACACGAGGAAGCATAAGAGAAATATCTGTACATTCTGCCTCCCCTTGTGATTTTAACATATCTGACATTCTGTATAAATGATACTTCAAGACAACATTCAAAACTAACTCTGCCAACAAAGAACCCCACAAGAAAGGTCATCTACATGCATATGACGCCTTCTGCAAACAGCCCACAAAACGTTCCCCACCACTCCTGATGCTATTTCACCATGGCAGACCGTCTGCAATGCCCATGAGCTTTGGCCGTCACATGTTTTCATTAACCTAATTCGTCCATGCCAGACCATATTTCTCATATCAGTACTCCTGATAAGATCCGGATCATTTCCCACAAGGAGCTACACGCAAAGCCCTACATCCCATACAGAAAAGAAAAAAACACAGAGCTACAAACCCAACAAGCTGGTATGAATTTGCCTGGTCAGAAGAAATTCGGGAATGTTAAGAAGCTTTGATCCGCCAAAATGCAGCTCCACAGCTGAATCAACCTGCTCATTTCGCCCTATTTATTTAAATGTAGAAAATTACTGAGGAGACAAGAATTTGCCGTGTGCTTTTGGAAAGTACCATCCACTAAGCGAAAACCGAAATGAAGGATAATATTACTAAAATGAAGCTATGTTTTGTGGTTCTGATCGAGCCGTTGACTTAGCATATTCTAGGAATAAAGAGGGCAGACACAATCGAGGCCGTCGAGAAATGAATGACCCTTCGAACGAGTGACGATCCAAGTATTCAAGAAGAGAAAAAATTCCGTTTGTATCTAACATATGGCCAACCAATTTTTTTCGCCCAGTTGAGAGCCTCAAATTAAAGTAAGTTTAGATATGGTCAAGTTGCGAATCAAATAAATAAATATTACTTCTTCCAATTGGTAATCTTCCCAATTATAAGATGGTTTCCTTAAACCCACATAGTAAAAAATAATTGTACTATAGTGGTGGGCAGAGTACTTAAAGGCTTGCTGCAAGTTTCTTTGTGTGGACAATGAATTTGGTTCAACGTAACCAATCAATCACATGGCAAATCTTGGAGTACCAACCAATCACGTGGCAAATCAATTTGTATCTTTCTCTTTTGCTATTACGATTTAGTTATCATGGCATTTTCTTCTTCCACGACAAAAAGTTTTATATTACCAGAAATTTACTGTGGTGGCTGGCTGTGAAAGAAGGCCGAAGTCAAAAGATACCTGTGCAAGTTTTCCTCAAGTTATTAAGATTCTTTAACCACAGGCCCTCGCGAGTTATCTGAATCCAACCGTTCCCAGCCGTTAGATCCTGATGGGGTTATATCTGATAATCTCTCGAATATTCGTTTTTATAGAATATTCCATGGATTATTAAAATAACCTTTCGAATATTCTTCTGTGAAAAGATTCGACTGTAACAGATGCTCTGTATCACTCTGCTGCGGCAAAACTCAGCATCTAACCTGCTAAATCCTGCTAAATCCATCAGGTTATTGAAACTCACTATCTAAAGCATTAAAACATCAAATCCGGCCGCTCCACCTTGTTCTTGCATCAAATCCGGCAGCTCTACCCTGTTCTTGCAGCTTCTACCCTCTTCTTGCAACAAATCCAGCAGGTTCACTCTGTTCTTGCATCAAATCCGGCATCATTCCGGAAGCCAAGGTGATTTTCCCTCTTCTTGCAACAGATCCGGCAGTTTCACTCTGTTCTTGCATCAAATCCGGCATCATTCCGAAAGCCAAGACAATTTTCCCACTTGATCTGCCATAGCCTCTTCCCCTCCCTTTCGTGGGCTATGCAAAATAACCCACTCGGCCTAACGGCCTCGTGGGTTATTTTGCATAACCCACTCAAGGGAGGGGTTATCCTCCTCCTCATACCTTGGAAATGTATTCGATGAAAGAAGGTTATTGGTCATGTAACATTTGTCCTCTTGCATCGTTTATTTCATGCAAAAGTAGTTGTACCTAATTTTCTATCGTTTGGAAAACTACCAAAATGCCCCTATGAGTTTATGTAATTACTAAAATGTCCTTATGAGTTTCAAAATTACTAAAATGCCCCTATTCAAATAAATATATAAATAAATTACCAATTTACCCCTATACACCAAACTTAATTACCAAAATACCCCTACACACCAAACTTAGTTACCAAAATGGCATTATATACTAATTTTGATCAATCTACACTAAATTTAATTACTAAAATGCCCTATATATCAAACATAGTTACTAAAATACCCCTACACCGTCTTGTTGTGACACTTACAAGAAGCCAGTGTTTCTTGTGATTTTAGCACATGATGATGCGATTG
The DNA here is from genome assembly GCA_021234155.1 of Isoetes taiwanensis. Taxonomy (NCBI): domain Eukaryota; kingdom Viridiplantae; phylum Streptophyta; class Lycopodiopsida; order Isoetales; family Isoetaceae; genus Isoetes; species Isoetes taiwanensis. The sequence goes on along the minus strand of JAJEKV010000020.1, from coordinate 1,998,295 downwards.
GAGGCATGTTACGACTAGCCACATGTAGACTTCTTCGACATCCAAAACCTAAATGCATGCGCACAGGAGAAGAGGATGCAAAGAAGAGGAATATCTTTATGGAAGGTGCACTCGAAGAGATACAATGCATGCAGTTGTAGGGCTCCAATTTAGTGATGATTGTGACTTCTGTAATCTCTTTATTGAATTTAAACTTCTACTCTTGAGGCATTTAGTATAGATTGAGTAGGATAAGTATGTAAGGGTATTTTGGTAATTAAGTTTGGTATGTAGGGGTATTTTGTTTTAAGTTTGGTGTGTAGGGCATTTCAGTGTAGTTTGGTGTAGATTGATCAAAATTGGTATGTAATGGCAATTTGGTAATTAACTTTGGTGTGTAGGGGTATTTTGGTAATTGAGTTTGGTGTGTAGGCGCAAATTGGTAATTTGTTTGTAGGTTTATTTTATACAGTGTATTCATTTGAGCCAGGGGTATTTTGGTAATTTTGGAACTTGTGACGTTCCAGCACAGTATACGCTCCCAGGACGTATATTGTACTGCCACGTCACGCGTACACGCCACCCCGACTGACGTGTACGCCAACGTGTAGCCAAGTGGGTAGCCCCTAGGGGGCAACTTGCTAAGAATGTGCATTAGTATTAATGTGCACATTTTCCAATGTACACATTAATGTGGGCACACATTTCCATGTGGCCACTTGATGCCAAGTGGGCCATACCCATAGGTGCAATTAATGTGCACATTTTCCAATGTACACATTCATTAATGTGCACACATTTCCATGTGAGCACATTTGGGTGCACACATTTCCATGTGGGCACATTTGGCCACCTAGCCCTTAAAGGCAAGTGGGCCCTTTTCCCAATTATCCCACATGCCTAAAGGGGATAATTGGAAACCCTAGCCACCCCTTGTCTATTTAAGTAGGAGAACCCTAACTTGCCCATTTTCGTTTCTAGGGTTTTAGAGCTCGTTTTGGTCGCCTCAAGAGCCAAAACCGCCTCCCGCACTCTGTCCGAGAGAACTGCATCATTAGTTTTCCTTGATTCGAGCATTTCGTGGGGATGGTCGAAGTTCAGGTCGGGAGGAGGAACTCAAGGATCGGGGTATTTAGGCAATTTAGTAGTCTAAACCCCATTTCAGACCATCGAATCAAGAGGGTTTAGCCTCTTAAATTGCCCATAAATGACCCTCTAGAACTCTAGATAGCAGATTTTAACTAAAGAACCTAACTCTATGATATAGATTAGATCTTGTTCTTTAGTTCTTACGTGATGTATATGGATGATGTATCTCTGTGTGAACTCCTTGTATTGGGAAGGGGGTAGAGACCTAAAGCTTGGTAGTAGATGCTCCTAGATTAGCCTCTCTAGCACACTATAGATGCGACTGCGTAACACAGCCCACTTTGTGTTTGTTCTTAGGGGTCGACAGGTTGATAAGGGTGGTCGTGTCCATAGCGGTTGCTCTCTCGGGATGTAAAGTCTACCCGAGAGCACCGCAGACTAAGCGCTTAATACTCGGGGACTGCGTGCACCACGAGTATGAGTTCGACACCGTTGGGGATAAGAAGCCGTGCTGGCGGCGGTGCCACCGTGGGTTTTCAAAAGAGGCCCTGTGGTGTGCGATGGTTGTGGGGCACGGGGGTCGGGACACGGTCGTGGTGGTAGTTCCCTTCAAGTGGGTTAAAGTTCAGTACGGACGGTTGGTGTCCTCTAGTGCACTGCTATGGCATTGATCATCCGGGTGGGAGAGAAACCTCCCTACCGCCTCATCGGGTGCGGGGAGATGTAAACGGCTATAGCCCCTTTGGCTATGATCCCGCAGCTACGGTCCAACCCCGAAGTTCTTCAACCTATCTCGCAAAGTGTAACGCCAGGAGGGGCGGATGGAGTGGACAACCCTAAGCCATGTTCTTATGCCGCCCAAATCCATTGCCATGAATTTCATGCGCAATGAACTCACGGAGACCCAAGCCGTCCATCATCCCTTTGAGTCTCGAGCCTTGGGTAGGATTCCCTATGTGATGTGTTGATCTTTGTTTATGCAGATATGTGGAGGACCATCCTTCGTGATGGTCATATGATGTTGATGTATGTGCTACCGACATGTATGTTTACGCCTTCGCAGCCTAGGTAGGCCCTGAGGGAGACGGGGTGCAATGACCCTTCCACTCTTCCCACTGGAACCCGTCACGGTTGCAGTGTCACGTGGAGGGCCCTGTACTAGCATGGAGCTGGTATGGGGGATGAACTCCTGTTTGTATACGGTGAGGGCACCGTATGCGAGTGGGGGACGTCACAGTGGTATCAGAGCAATGTTCTTGGAGACCAAGAGCAAAGCACTGACCATGCTCCCAGTAGTACTAACTTGATAGGATCCTCAAACCTCGAAGAATGGGAAAAATTTTTCTCATTTTTGTAGTATATGCTAAGCTAGTAACAGTTAAAGTGAATTAGTAACAGTTAAAGTGAATTAGTAACAGTTAAAGCGAAAAATTAGTGAGCCAAATAGGATGGTCTCACACGTAGCGCCAGGGCCGATTTCTCAGATCTAGAAACCTGTCTGGGCGCACCGTGTGAGACATTGATCTTCACACGTAGCGCCAGGGCCGATTTCTCAGATCTAGAAACCTGTCTGGGCGCAACGTGTGAGACATTGATCTGAAAACAGTTTAAAAAGTCAAAAAAATTTAGAAAAGTAACTTAGTAATTCGAATTTCAGCCTAGGAATTAGCTAGATTAGCTTTCTAATCTATTTAAACCTCATCTTAAAAGAATTCCACAGTAGGGGGAATTGAACCTCCCACCCACAGGGTTGAACCCCCAAACCCCCGTGCCAACCACTGAGGGCGGGCATCGTTTGTGTTTGAATTATAATCCTTAATTAGATTTAAGCTGTAATAATGTTAGATAATATTAATGGCCAAGCCTTAGACTTAGAACCAAGACCCTTAAGCTAGATAGAGTCAGCATCCTGATAGACACCAAGCCTCCGTCGACATGACGCAAGACCAAACGGACCACTCGACTCCCTCGACAAGGCGAAACAGCCAGAGGCCAAGGAGGCTGAAGGAAACAAGAAGAGGAGAGGGCACAACGAGAGCGGGAGGCCAGGGGTCAAGAAGCAGCAGAGCAGAAGCTGGTCCAACATTTTGAAGACTCAACAGCCGCACAGTACACACCAAGGGAGTAACTCTAATGAAGAAAGATATGCACTTACCAATCATATCAAAGGAGAACCTTATTAATTTCGTAAATGATAAAATTTGTTTAATACAACGTGTTTTAGAGTAAATTATAATCAGTATAAAGTTACTTAATTAAGTTAAGTTATAGAATTCTAGCTTTTGTTTTAGTCAAATTGGAGCTTTTGAGCAAAATTGAGACGATGTCTCACACGCCGCCAGCCAGTGATGATTTCTACATTTTAGGAATCGGGCTGGGCGCAACATGTGAGACCATGCCCAAAAATGCCCAAAACAGCTCCAAATCGACCAAGTAAGGGGTCAATTCTGCCTAACTCGATGAGTTTAGTGGAATTACAGCCTTAGATCACTTAAATTGAGTAAGCCTAGCCCAATTGGGACCCATGTCTCACAAGTCGCGCCAGACGTGATTTCTACATTCTCAAAATCGGTGCGGCGCAACGCGGTGAGACCTCCAAATTTTGAACCTCCATAACTTGAGCTACGTGAGCTCCAAATCGCCTGAAATTTGTTACGTTAGGACCGTTAGACAGCCTAGAATCCATTTATGACCTCAAATTAGGATAGAAATGTCGAACCCCATCTCAAAATGACCAAAATTGCTCAAACCCTTGAATTGCTTTTCCCAAACTGTAGTTTGTTTGTAGATAGAAGCATACCCCATTAGTAGCTCGCAAGTACGCTCTCGCTCGAAGCTGATGCCTTAGTCCTAGGTAGAAGTGCTCGGGAACACCCCTTTGTTATAGTCATCTAGACCTTAGCATAGCAACCCAAGTCCAACTGTTGGTACACCACCGCCGAGCCAAAGGCATAAACCTTGACCTAATTCTCGTGTCCTTCTAATAGAGTTTGACTTATATAGCCGCCACATTGACACTCCCTATTGCCGGGATACCTAGAAAGGAGCTAGAGCCTAGAGCTGCCCAAGTCATTCCATGTGTAGAGATTGGACCCCCAAACCAACTTTGCTGGGACCTTAGAGTATACCTCAAACACCATGAGGGCTTTGCAAAACAACCCTCATGTCATGCCATACCACACGCCCTAATGTCCATAGACTTGTAGATTATACATATGTCTCTAGTAATGCCGCCGCCGAGCCATCTTGCTTGCTTATAGAGCCAGAATATTGTAGGAGAGCCCTTCAAGTAGACTCTAGGATACACGGCGTTGCTTTGAAGGGGCGGGGCCGAGCCACAGACGAGCTAAGGGCGCAACTTCTTGAAGACATCAAGGTCCCAGCCAACGACAAACAGATAAGGAGAGGAGACCGAAAAAGGCAGACCCAAGAGGGGAAAGCACAACGACAAACACCTCAACCGACAAACGAATAGAACAGACACCACCGACCTATCATCAATCTCCATCAAATGGGAAGAATATTGGTAACCAACGGCACCAAGAATGTTCTAGATGTCAACCTCCGGCTACCACGCCCACGAGCTCACATCGGAAAAGAGGATCTCAACGCCTTCACCAACTCGACGCGACATGAGTTTCAAATGGAAGAATGCGAGACAACAAAATACGTGCACGGGAAGATGTTAGGCATCGATGTCGCGTTAGCATCACGAAGCTAGGGCCGAGGGCATAATCTTCCGTCGAGGAGACAACTCATGGCAACACAGAGCTTATAGAAACCGGAGGGAAGATCACCACGACCTTGCAGCAAAGCAGCTCAAAGCGCCAACGTCAACAAAAGGAGTAAACCAAGCTAGGCAACCACAAAGCACCTAAGGCTGACCAAGATGAGCCTCCGGCTCCCTTGCACCAGGCCAGGAGAACTTTCATCGGTTCCAAAAGGTAGGAGACCATGAGAGGGAGGAGACGATATCAAGGAACATTTCCGACTTCGAAGGCCTTATCAGCACTAGGGGCAAGACCAAGGAGGAGAATATTCTGCTCAAACAGGAATTCCGGACCCAGGAACACCTAGAAACCAAAGGAAGGACGGCTTTACTACGTCAGCCAAGGAGTGCGAGACTCGAATGGTTAGGACCCAAAGGACGGAGGAGACGACCTAGCCAGCAGGTACAAATCACGCAAAGGCGACCAGAAGGAGCCATGGTAGGGGCAATGGAGATGACCACACTTCCAGGCACAGGAGAGCCACCTCGGAATGAAGCAAAGCCCAAGCAACGAGGAGTCGCGACTCGAGAAATTCAACCCGGGGGGATTGACAATGCACGCCATCACCCGACCCACGATCTCGAGCAAGACATTCAAGAATGCCCGACCGCAAACAGCCGGTGACCCTACTCAAGCTCGATCAATGGCACCGCAATCAGCAATCTTGCAACAACACACCGCATGTAGGGACGTGAGCGGTTACCGCATTCCTCGCGACGAACATACACAACAAGGAGGAGCATCTTTTTCAAGGGATCACATCGACGAACACTGTTCGCAACTTGAGGTGATCAGCTCGGATCAGACATAAAGCTCAACAATAGTAGCAGCATCTCAAGGAATCCCGGAGTCAACCAGAACAAAGAAGATGCAAAGAAAACCGAAGGATCAAACGCGATCGAGGAAGGAAACCTAAAGGAGTATAAATAATTAGGTAGATCTTCGTAGTTGTTTTGCAAAAGTGGATGAATTAAAATCCCAATGTAAATGCGATATGTCTATTGTATATCTAGGGTGTCCACATATATAGTGGAGAAACATGAGTTTAGAGTCATGTTTTACTTGATTTAGTGCTTAGATCAAGAAGCTCCTTCACTTCGACTACCAAAGGAGGAAGCAAGGAGGCACAACTATAGCCCAAGATCAAAATGGAAGAGCAACTACGAGGGAGAAACGACTAGAGGCCAAGCAAACCTTCAACTCCAAACACTTGGAAATGCCCTCAAGCGTAAGACCGCTTTCGCCACCCAATGTTAGAATAAGAGACAACACCGATCATGTCAAGATCATCAACGCGGCACCGTGACATCGCCGGCGCAACACTACCTCTTGTAAGTGGCAAGACTTGACTAACTTATGACATGAGTGGCCTCAACAATGGAAGGAGGAACACCCCGACATCAACGAGCCAACTAAGAAGGCAACATCTCGACGACCATAATTCCAACTTGTGGTAATATAGGGGGATGTGCTATGACACGTGTATTAGATGGAGATGCACTTACTAAAAGGCACCGCGATGAGGAGATATGCCCCAACAACTAGGTGATGGCTTCGCCAGTACTCCTACCAAGAATTAGAAGAGAAGAAGCCGACCATATCTCGACATGTGGCACGCCAAACGCCCAAGGTAGAAGCATTCGACGCCTTTAACGACAAGGATAGTAACCGAAGCACCTTCGGGCTAAAAAGAGAGTTCAAGATAATAGCCAGGCTATTCAACGACAAGAGTATATCTAAGGCGTACTTCTTCAACGAAGGGTCAAGCGCGCAGAGATAAGGATCCATCATCCCTAACAACGAGCCCATCGAGGAGGAGAGTCATGATGCCTTACTTGCCAAAGAGACCGAAATGCATAGAAGGACAAAGGTCGAACCGAAAGATGGAGAAGTGCTAGCAACCGACTTCTTCCACGAAGCTTCCTGTGAGGCAATGGGAGGATCAAAACTGGCGAAAGCACAATCAAAGTCACCGGAAGGTACCTCAAGACAAGAAGACTAAGATAGTGGAACGTGACAACGCCCAAGCCATGTGATCGAGGGGATCAAACGAAGAAGTTTGGAAGCTCGATGGAGAACCAACTAGGTGAGGCGAGCCGATGACTTGCACGCGGCCTTGCATGCAACTTGGTGAACCCAAGGATGAACGATTCAAAGAACAACTGCAGAAGAGAACAACTCCAGAGGAGTATAGCCAAAGGAATCGCGCACAGCCTCAAGAGACGCCTTCAAATAGCTTCAAGTATCATGAAGGGGGGAACAATTATTGCCCGAGAACAGGATCAAGAAGCAGACTGAAATGTCGAAGCATCAACGACAAGCACACCTTAGTTAGAATGTGATGCAAAGCGGTTGTGCCATAGCCGACAAACATCGGAGGGCCCAAGTATATCAACAAGTTACCCCGGAGTATGAGCTGACGTACAAATAGGAAAATATAGATCATCAACACCAATGAACACCAATGACATCGCCAGGGAGTAGGTGTGCAACTCGAAGGGAGGCACAAGGGGGACCTAATAGCTCTAGTAGTAATTGTGATTATGGAAGCTATATGTTTTGCATGTATAGTTCCCTTGTTATTCTTTCCCTCCCATAGCGTAACAGATCAAAGGAAGAGATGTCATGCAAGTTGGGGGTGAAGCAATCAACATCGCCAACACTCTTGGGCAACACAACAACGACAAGAGGACTCGACGTATGAGACATCGATGGAGTCGAGGAAACAATATCGGATACAGAGTCGTCCTTTAGCTGCCAAGACAAAGAGTTCAAGATGAAAGATCTCTTTCAACGGCGCCACCTTCAGGCTTTTGAAAAGCGGCATGGAAGATTTCAAGTGATCAACTACACCATCAAGCCACCAGCAATGAGAGGCTTCTAGCGAACGAAGTCAACCTCTACTTCAAAGAGCATCCACCGTCAAGGAGACTGAAGTATCGAGCGACTCGGAAGAACGTTACCTTGCTCCTTCAAGCAGGCAACAAGTGGATGAGCTTCTAGCAAGCTCAAGGATCTAAGGCCACGGGGCCTAGTAGGTTAAATGTATGGATGGTAACATCCATATTGGGATTAGAAGGCATTTCCAGATATTCTCGCTGAAAGGATTGCCCCAATATTGAGCTAAGCGTCAACATTGGGAAGGAAATGCATAGGAGTAACTATAATTATACACGATTGTTAACAGACATCCAATGTATTGAAACCACTTGGTGAGATTGATCTCCTCACTAAGAAGGAATCATTACTAGGATAATTGTTGACCATGTATAAATCTAGTATCTCCTAAAGAATAATCCAACTGAAAGAAAAGAAGTAATCTAACAAGTCCGGCCAACTTGTTACGATGACATCAATTCGATTGGTAGGAATATTCCAAGAGTTTAAATAACTAAGAAAGGGGGAATCTCTAGAATAATAAAATAATAGTACATGCAAGGTACATCTAAAATAAGAATTATAGTAATCAAATAGTCCTTTGAGACAAAAGGAATTGTCGTCATGACAAAACCTTGTGGTTTAGAATCGTTCTAACTAAGTAGATAACCCATAATTATATTGAAATAAATGATAACATAATATGTGCATCCATCTTAGATGGTTATATATGTTAGCTAAGGCTAGTAACTTAATGCGCTAAGTAAGAAGCGTATAACCTCTTAAGGGAGAGAATAGATATGACGTTGTGTGCAATGTCATTGAAGGTGCAGGACCATTTTCTTTTCGAAGAAAGTGGGAGGGCTCAATCTTATGATTGAACGCATTTGCACCCAATTGATTGACCCAGTAGAATAGAGTTCACTCCGCAATGGCCGGGCGAATAGAGCGTAAGATAGATAGATAGATAGCTCGGGAGGCCTTCAACGGCGAGGCCCGACGTAGTAGTGAACTACACCAACGAAGTGGAGCAAAACTATGGGAGCAATGAACGACCAAGTCACCTCCAAACTACTCGACGCCGGCTCAATGAGTGGATGCGTTTTAGCCTTAGGTAAGGTATGCGCATGTATTATAAGCCTTAATGTGTCTTATTGATAAGTTAAATATAGATCCTAATAACTGCATAGAAATTGTTGTACGTATATGTATCATAGGGAAATAAGTTAAATAACAACGATAATGTGAAGTAGCATGTTAATTAATCCTTCGCAAGGATGCAATTCCTTCCAAGGATAGCTATAGGTCCTTATAAATATAAATAGAAAATAGAATTCGGATATACTTAAGTGCATCTTAGGGATATACTTCCAAGGGTAATGCAGGACCCAAGGAAGAGAATAAGAAGCACATCTAATTCTTGTGTATGATAATTAAAACCTTGTCTATGTAACAATAGGTCTAAATCAGGGTTATTGTTTAAATAATCGCGATCTAAAAGTCGTTAAATATTGCAAAGCTTAGAGTAAATATAATTGTACTATCGGAAGTAATGTATCCGATACTATGATAATGTTAATTCATAAATATTACCTTAGGGTAATTATGTTAATCACATGCATTAAAGGAGCCAAGAAAATCGCTCGGGCATGTCAATTTGTGTAGATTAATTCTATGTGTAGTTAAGATTAATCTGCGCATGCAACCTATGCTAGGTATGGGTTGCATGCGTTGTTACCGATGATGAGACCACTACGGTGATCTCTAGGGCGTGGTGTAATGTCAATGTAGGCATGACCCGTTCACCGGACGAAAGTGGAAGGTAGATTAGAAAGTCTACTGCCCCACGGAAGTAGACGCGACCGAGAGAAAGGAGGTCATTAAGGAATGCATTGATAGGAAAGGCACCTTTAGCCCCATATATGCTTTGATAGGAGGAATCTATCCTTCACCCCCCACCTTGGGGGAAGGATATCCTCTGTTGGGCAACTAGAGGTGTAGGCATGAGCTGCATATAGGCATATAGGCGCCTGTCTCCACGCCATAATGGAAGATCCACCCTCTTCCACGGAGATTAGCCATGCATCCATGTAGATAGGTGGGGTGGTCACCATATAACCAAAATTTTTGTAATAATTAATAATAGGTAGTGTCGACCTGCAGGGCCAATAGAAGCTCCAGGGAGGGCAAGGAGGTCGAACTACGAAGGCTTGCAACACAAATTTTGTTATAATGTGTTGCAAGGGATGAAGAGTACCTTAGAAGTGTAAATTTTGTATGAAATTGATAAACTTTGATTAACTTAAATGTTGTATTAAGTAAAGTTAATAATTACCTTATGTGGACTAAGTTATGATGTGATAAGTTAATTGGATAACTTAAATAGTAATGTCTTAAACATTACCTTAGAGTAATTCTAATAAGTAAGATAGTAAGTAGGCAATTATAGATATTGTAAAATTAATGCAGGATTTTTTACAGGGTGAAGACTTGCAACACAAACTTTATTGGAATGTGTTGCAAGGAATGAAGAGTATCTTAAATAATAATTGTATATGAAAATGTTAAATTGTGATAAACTAAATGTTGTGATAATGGAGACTAATAAGTACCTTGTTTTAATAGAAGTTACGAATTGATAAGTTATTTCATAATATAATAATGGCGTAATAACGATTTAAAAATATTATCTTAAAGTAATCGTAATAAATGTGTAAGTATTATAGTAGTATATCATTATGCATCGGGTTGATTGCGGTTAGGGAAGATTCCAAGGTGGGGAGAACCACGATCGCTGGCCGGAAACATCATTTCAAGGTGGGGAGAATGTGACGTTCCAAAGACAAAGATACGCCCCGGGACGATATTGTCTTTGCCGCCACGCCGCATACACGCCACCCCCGACCGGCGGTATGCCAACGTAGCCAAGTGGGTAGCCCCTGGGGGGCAACTTGCTAAGAATGTGCATTAGTATTAATGTGCACATTTTCCAATGTACACATTAATGTGGGCACACATTTCCATGTGGCCACTTGATGCCAAGTGGGCCATACCCATAGGTGCAATTAATGTGCACATTTTCCAATGTACACATTCATTAATGTGCACACATTTCCATGTGAGCACATTTGGGTGCACACATTTCCATGTGGGCACATTTGGCCACCTAGCCCTTAAAGGCAAGTGGGCCCTTTTCCCAATTATCCCACATGCCTAAAGGGGATAATTGGAAACCCTAGCCACCCCCTTGTCTATTTAAGTAGGAGAACCCTAACTTGCCCATTTTCGTTTCTAGGGTTTTAGAGCTCCTCGTTTTGGCTGCCTCAAGAGCCAAAACCGCCTCCCGAACTCTGTCCGAGAGAATGCGCATCATTAGTTTTCCTTGATTCGAGCATTTCAGCAGGATGGTCGAAGTTCAGTCGAGGAGGAGGAACTCAAGGATCGGTATTTAGGCAATTTAGTAGTCTAAACCCCATTTCAGCCATCGAATCAAAAAGAGGGTTTAGCCTCTTAAATTGCCCATAATGACCCTCTAGAACTCTAGATAGCAGATTTTAACTAAAGAACCTAACTCTATGATATAGATTAGATCTTGTTCTTTAGTTCTTCCGTGATGTATATGGATGATGTATCTCTGTGAACTCCTTGTATTGGGAAGGGGGGTAGAGACCTAAAGCTTGGTAGTAGATGCTCCTAGATTAGCCTCTCTAGCACACTATAGATGCGACTGCGTACAATAGCCCTTTGTGTTGTGTTCTTAGGGGTCGACCGGTTGATAAGGGTGGTCGTGTGTCCATAGCGGTTGCTCTCTCGGGATGTAAAGTCTACGGGAGAGAGCACCGGCAGACTAAGCGCTTAATACTCGGGGACCTGCGTGCACCCCGAAAGTATGAGTTCGACACCCGTTGGGGATAAGAAGCCGTGCTGGCGGCGGTGCCACCGAGGGTTTCAGCCGAGGCCCCAGGTGCGTGGTTGTGTCTTGGGCAACGGGGGGTGACCGGTCGCGTGGTGGTAGTTCCTTCAAGTGGGTTAAAGTCGAAAGTATGCGGACGGTTGGTGTCCTCTAGTCCTTTTGCTATGGCATTGATCATCCGGTGGGAGAGAAACCTCCCTACCCGCCTCATCGGGTGCAGGGGAGATGTAACTTTGGCTATAGCCCCTTTGGCTATGATCCCTGCAGCTATGGTCCAACCCGAAGTTCTTCAACCTATCCGCAAAGTGTACGCAGGAGGGGCGGATGGAGTGGACAACCCTAAGCCATGTTCTTATGCCAGCCAAATCCATTGCCATGAATTCATGCGCAATGAACTCACGGAGACCAAGCCGCCGCTACCATCCCTTTGAGTCTGAGCCTTGGGTAGGATTCCCTATGTGATGTGTTGATCTTTGTTTATGCAGATATGTGGAGGACCATCCTTCGTGATGGTCATATGATGTTGATGTATGTGCTACTGACATGTATGTTTACGCTTCCGCAGCTAGGTAGGCCCTGAGGGAGACGGGGTGCAATGACCCTTCCACTCTTCCCACTGGAACCCGTCACGGTTGCAGTGTCACGTGGAGGGCCCTGTACTAGCATGGAGCTGGTATGGGGGATGAACTCCTGTTTGTATACGGTGAGGGCACCGTATGCGAGTGGGGGACGTCACAGAACTCATAGGGGCATTTTGGTAATTACATAAACTCGTAAGGGTATTTTGGTAGTTTTCCAAAAAATGTACAATTCTTATAGAATGATGTTATTAGAAGGAAGGAAGGAAGGAAGTATATTTTAACGTCCACGGAGGCCAACTGGCCTATGAGATGGAAAAGTTTGGACCATTTCTCAATTTATGCGTGTCATCCTTGCGCAGGGGCCATGCTAATCTTCTCTGTATCATTCCAATTTTATCGGATGTCCCGAAGGACGCGAGAATACTCACCACTTAGAATATTCGTGTCACAGGGGCATACATCCTGGATGTTCATTTTGCACTGTTCATTTTTTGCTGTTGATTGCATTGTGGAGAGCTGCTCTCATCGATCGTTGGGTTTCTGCGGACAAGGCATTTGAATGCGATAGCTATCAATTGTGGGTTTTATCGTCTGCTTCTTAGGAACACCTAGATTAGGTGGGGTTTTGCCTTCATGTACATGTTTTCTCTGCAAGCTATGCATCTCAATGTTTTGTTGGTAATGTTTTCAAGATAGGATCATATAAACCTTTTGCTCCATTTCACATCTGGTCACGGTTGCAATTAGTGCAACTTTCCTAAGTCGAGAAGAGGAACTATGCATCGACGAACTTCTTTCCCTCCTGTGTGAAAATGCAGACGATGACTTCATTGACTATAGATATGAGGATTTTCCACGACAAATAGCAGAATGCCATTCATATAAAGGTGATTCATTGTCAGGTATCGAAGCATACAACACCATTAAGCAGCAGTTCAACAGCAACCCATGATATCAGAGGAGGAATTTCAAGCTACCCAAGCACGTCTCCTCAGGAATAAGAGCACTGCAACTGAATCAAGAGCATTGGTAGAGCAACCATGCAGAGTGAGGAACGAAGGATGCATTGATCTCGAAAGTGTCTTACCCATGCAAAGAGACGATGATGATCTACTAGCAGTCGAAATTAGCGGTAGCTCGACTCAAAAGAAAGGTGCAAGCACAAGAGGGCAAGGCCAGCAAAGGACAAGGTCACTCAAATATTATCTATTAGCACTCACCAACGAACAAATATCATAGTTTTTCACAAGAACTACACCCCAATGAGTGAGGAAGCAATTTTTTTTGGTGGCCTTATCCGACTTGGCTAGCATGCAAAAATGAGAGACAATCTTGGTCATGTCATATTGGTCAAAGGGTCTGTAGCATTACATCTTCTAAACTTTAAAAGAGGGCAACTTCACGATATCCCATATGCAAATATGATTGCAACCACATCAGAACTTCCAGAACCAAGCATAAAGAGAGCATTTAAAGGAGGATCAATGAGAACTATTCTCAAGAACTTTAGGCTCAGACTAAAGATTGTGGATATCAAAAGGCACTTCAAATCCAAGCGCCGACACCGAAATTAGCTCCTCCAATGTCTTGGAAGTTTAAATATGTTTTAAATTGAATGTCTTTCACTTAAACCCCTGAGATCAAATTTGTAATTTTCTATATTATGAATATAAGTGTTTTTCCTGTATTTTCTTATATGATTAATATTAATCGATAGAGCAACAACAGCAAAATGTCCTCATTGCATAACAGATATTAATAGATATTCATGATCAATGCTTTGCAGCTAGAAACTTCACAATACCCCCAGAGAATCTAGAAAGCCAAGCCCAAGCCCCTAACTGGGTGCCAGGAATTGGCCTGAATCTGGAAGAGGTCGAGATGGCACCAGCATAAATAAACCGATGGCTAGTGGAAATGGGCCAACAAATATGGGAGTTAGTACAGATTGTAACTCCACTTATTCAAGGGAGGATTATAGACCACAACCATCACCTCATCAAGAGGAGGAACAATAGCCCAACAATCAGCCAGAACAACAACCCGTTCAATCGAATCGACACACAAGAGAGAAGAGAGAGACACAAGAGAGAGAGAGAGAGAGAGAGAGAGAGAGAGAGAGAGAGAGAGAGAGAGAGAGAGAGAGAGAGAGAGAGAGAGAGAGAGAGAGAGAGAGAGAGAGAGAGAGAGAGAGAGAGAGAGAGAGATGAAATGAAATGAAATGAAATCTATTATTCCGTCTTCAAGACCACCAGGTCTATGAGACGTTTACAAGTTACATTCAAAATTATAAAACAAATCATCCAGTGCGTGTAACACACTGGGCTCCTCTATCTCAATCTCTCGTACCTTCTGATTTTTCAAACAAGCATCTCTATGCTTAAGAATGTCAACAATATATCCCCCAATGGATGCCCCTGGGTACCGAAATAACTCCTCAAGGGAGGTAGCACTGATCCCATGTATGACTCTTAAGTCTGAATAAGCACGGCAACAAAGTAAGATATGAGCCTCATCCTCCACCACACCGTCAATACACAAGTTACAATGTCTAAGATCATGAGCGATGTCTGCCCATCTCCCTACCTCCACACCAAGATGGTGCGAGCTTAACCGGATCCTCGCAATTGCTTGCCTATGCTTCATAGATATGGGTTCACTAAGATCTTCATACGCGCCTTCAATGTGGGATTCATCTCGATATAGTACTCTTTCTTCACGGTGGCATACTCCATGTCTTAGTGAGAACACTCTTCCGAACCCATCCCTCAATATCTTCCTGATTCATCCGCACTGTGAATATCCATCCCCATTTCACCACCATCTACTAATATCCGCGATACCAACCTTTGTCACTACTCTCTCTGCTGCAGCAATTCTTGGCAAGCTATTCACGGGCATATCATATAAAACCTTATGCACGGATAACGTAAGGTTTTGCAAAGAGCTTCAGCTTCAAGGGGTATCATCCCGCACTCTCCTCCTAACATCATATCATATGGCGTTTGCATTTTAGTGCCAGATTACGTGTGAAAAAATTTCTTTTGTATTTTTTCCACCTTTTTCCACCCATCATTAGTGAGGCCTGGCCCCGTGCTTCACAACCATACTGATATAACCGTTTGTACCAATACTTTAAAGAGCATGCGTTTCATTTCAAAGTTCCAAATGTCAAGCATTCACACACCTTCTCTGCATTGCATATAGTGCCTTTAAGCCCTGACTCACTCTATGTTCGACCGCCTTTGATTCCAATTCGGACTTTTGTCTACAATCAAACCCGGATACTTATAGCTTTCAACGACCTCAACTTGCTTACCCTTGTAAAATAGCCGCACATGATCTGTTTTATTCGGCTCCAAAAACAAATTTTAGTCTTTTTCAGATTCACCGCATACTTTTAGCATCACAAAACCGGCAAGCACATCCAAATGTCGTTGCATCCCTCAGATGCTCCGAGATAGCAACACAATATCATCAAAGATATAGCAAGAGCATAAGTACATACCCATTCAAGGATGTACCATCCCTCCATGTGCTCTTATCCACCCCTCCACCTGATCTATGAACAATCCAAACAAGGTAGGCGACAAAGGACACCCCCTGTTTAACTCCCATATTACTCTCTACTACATCATCACACATTCCAACAAAGGGAAAGAGAGTTGCACGAGTACTTTTTATAAAGAACACTTACCGCATGCCTAAGCCCCATCGGGATGCCCAAATCTACCATCCTATGCTCTGATTTTGCCTATTCACCATGTCAAAGGCCTTGCTGAAATCCACAAATACAAAGATACAAAGGTTTCCTTTTTTCCCACCACCGAATCCATCATAGCACGAAGGGTGACCAAATGGTCGGGTTTGTAGACTTTTTAGGTCTAAAGCCCGCTTGGCCTATTGCTCTAGCATTGTGACCCTCATGCCCAGTTGCTTATCTTGCCCTCAAGTATAGAGGCATACAGTTTTGCGTAAAGGCTGCCAACCATAATGGTACGGTAGTTACCCGGATCGGATCATCCCCCGACTTGTGCAATGGCACAACCCTATTAACCCGCCGGGCCCTAGGAAACCCATCTCTCAAAGCCATGTTGAACATGTCGACCCAGCCTATTCAGAAACAGCTTCTCCAGCCCACTTAAGCATTTCGCCTTAAGGCCACAAGCATCTGCCCGCTTTGCCATTAGCAAGTCTCTTGAGTCCCACCTGAACATCCTCCGAGTAAAGGTAAGCATATCATCCATCTCACATGTCTCTTCGGCCATCTTATCCTCAACTCCATGGACATGGTATAAATTGCGTACATGCTCCATTAGTGCCTCCGCTTGCAACACATTACCCCCATGCTTCAAGGGTTTAAGCCTATTCCAAAATTTCTTTGGATCAACCAGCATTCTTCCACCATTCACCTATGTTTACGATGTAAATATGCCTTCTTCTTATTTTTGACCAGCTTGGTATACACTTTCCTTTCTCGTACTTTTTAGCTGCCCTTTTTGCGCTTCTAAATTTTTGCCTCTCTTTGTTTACATTCCATGTCAAACCATCCATTACATGGCAGCCCCCCCTCCGTTGCGGTGGGATACAAAACATTCATTATTTGATTCAAGCAAAACCCTAGACAACGCCTCACTCATATCCCCATTGATGTGGGCCATGCAAAAGATGCCATTTTCTCGCCGCGATATCTCGCTATATTCATGAGCTTTATCATACTTGAGAGACATCCATCTACCTTTATATGTATCTTCTTGCTGCCTATGATGCCACTGTACATGAAGTTCAATGAGCAAAGGTACATGATCCGAGCTTTCATTCTCATCTCCAATGCGTAAGCTAATAACATGTTCTGCAAAAGTAGGTTTGGCAATAACATAATCCACCACACTAGCATTTTTACAAGTGCGTTTACCAGAGCCTGGGTACCTATCCGTGCCATTGAAGATCACCATCTCAAAACCACTACACATATGTAAGACATGACGCCCCTGCGGTGTCAGCCATTTCACATTGTCTTCTGATGTTTTGCTCCATCCAATTGTCTTCAGCTCAGTATCATCCAACATTTCCAACCATTCTGCTTCTCCATCTAGGCCCACCAAAGCTGCGTGATGGTTTCCCGTACGCCCATTAAAGTCTCCTAACAATAGCACTTCCCCTGCCAAACCCAAAGCTAGTATATCCTGCTCTAAGTGAAAGAATGGGTCATCCTTATCTAGATCTCCTTTGTTATACACGGGTGATTCCCTTGGGGGGAAATAACAACCAGCTACATATATCTTGTTGCCCCTACCTGGCAATTCAATCCAAATGTATTGTGCAGTTGCCTTATGTGTCAAAACACACACTGCATGCACAATTTCATTGCGAGCATAGCATGCAATACCACCTGTACCTTTGAGATTCCAGCCCTTCTTATTCCATACTGAATGCAATAGCGTAAAACCAGAAATATCTGGAAGAGCCTTTTCCTCATGCTCACACGTTTCCAAAAAGAAAACTATGTCTACATTTGCTAGCAAGTCATCCATAGCACATATCTTACTACTTTTTAACGTATTTACATTCCCAACAAACTAACTGGCGGCCGCTACTTCCTATGCATCCTCCACAATCACTTTTCCGCCTCTCCAGTAAGCACGTTGTCCAGCCGCTCTTGCCTCCTTCATCCTCTTAAGATCTTCTCTTCTTTGCTGAAATTGGGTCTTAGTTAAGTCGTCATTGACCCATATATATTTGCCCTTAAGCAATGTTCGCTTCTGCATAACCCGAGCCTTCGCTTCCTTGGATGCGCACTTCACCAACACATTCCGTGTTCCTTCCAACCCGGTACGCCTCCAAAATATCCACCTGCACCTGCATATTCTCTGCAAGAAATGTTTGAACAGCCATGCTTGTGTCCTCATTCTCCTTTTCTCGTAGGCCGAAATTTGAAATTATTAGCCTTGATTCCCTTTCATGCATATCAGCCAAGTGCTCCATTTTCTCATTCAAAGCATCAATTGCTCCTTGAAAACCATCATTTGAGCCCCTATTCAAGTCTCGGCTTGATCCATGACTGCTTTGTCTCGATACTTGCTTGTTAGTTTTGCTTTAGCTCTACATTTTCACTCTTTAAAGAACACAAAGACTCATTCATACCTTGCAAAAGCTTAAGCATTTGTGCCTGATGGGCTGCCGCCTCCTTCCTTGCCTGCTCTGCTCCCTTCCTAGACTGCTCCATGGATTCTAGTAGCTTCATCATCACCGTAAGCAATTGACCCATTAGTATCTCTCCTCCCAAGAATCCAGAAGGCGCCATAGCTCGCTGCAAATCAGCCCCAAAGACAGGCCCAAGCCCTCCGGATATGTCAGCCTTCAGCCCCAAATCAGTTGCCTCTGCCTCCAGAGATTCCCCAGAAGTACCAGAGTCCCCATCCGAGGTATCATCCGAGATGTCTTCTGTAAGAACTTCCTTGCCCTGCCTTTTACATTCATTTTTTACCTTCTTGACATTGCCTACCACAGATTTATTTGCCCCCAGGGAGCCGGAATCAGCCTTGGAGCCCACCTCCTTGGAGCCCTTTTTCCCCTGTATCTTATCTGTCTCCTTTTTAGGATGTCCCATCCTGTACACAGTTTATATGCTAAACTCTCGAAGTGTCATTTCTCGACAAGTAGAGTGGAATAGTTGGGGCATGTAGTCACACCGGATGGAATCTCCACGGGCCCAACAAAAATTGAAGCCACGGTAGATTGGCCAACACCAAAGAACGTCTCCGAAGTGAGAAGCTTTCTCGGTCTGGCAGACTATTATTGAAAATTTATAAAAGATTACGTTAAGTGGACATCCCCTTTGTCAGACCTCACTAAGAATAAGAAAGTAAGGGAACGAGTAGCACATTGGATAGAAAATGTTCAAACATCCTTTGAAACGCTCAAGGAAGCCTTAATAATAGCTCCATTGCTCACCCTACCAGACCCAAATAAGAATAAGCTAGTAGCAACGGATGCAAATGAACTAGCAATAGGTGGAGTCCTCATGCAAGAAGGAAAAGTAGTGGCATACAACTCCAAGAAGATGAATGACGCAAAAGCCACGTCCAACAAATGAATGCCGCCACGTGCTCTGTGACGTTGCTCGACCACATCTGGACAGATTTCAAGCCCATGCTTTGCATCGGCCATTGCTATTGGAGCGACCATAGACGAGCATACATAGCATTCACTTGAAGGTGGGAATGTGTGGAAGAATTTGGTATCCCCTTGCAAATTAAGCTCTTGTTAATATAAGCAAATCTTCATCATTTAAGTTAATGTAAAACAATGCATTTGAGAATTAAGATACAACTTCTCTTTAACATAATCAATGTTAAGTCTATCTTTACAGGGCATTATATAGTCTATAAAAGGGCAGGTTACGCATTGGATTTGTTTTTGGTTACTGAAGTAACGTCGAGGAATGAGTGAAACGTAAGATTTCGCAACCAACCAACCAACCAACCAACCAATATTTTTTGGAAGTGGGATAATCTTATAACTTAACTAAGAAGGCATGAGGCTAAATGTGTGCTTTGATCTTATATTTTCCATGCAAGATTCAAGAGTTGGGGCGTGACATTTGCAAGGTTTCTTCTCTAATTTGGTCTTGGGTTTTGCTTGCTAGAGTTGCATGTGCTCGTGAATTTGAATGTTAAGTATTTGGTTTGGTGACATAGTCATGCAGAGGCTTGGTTGCCAAATAGCATTGGGAAAGTTTGGTTACAGGGGGAGGTTTGGTTTCAATTGGTGTAGTTATTTTGGCATGTTTTAAGCATGTTTTAAAAGTTGAAATTCTATTCCTTATTAGTGGTATTTTAGTGGTATATTTGACCCTTCTAGAACTACTACGTATAGATATAGACAAGGATGCAATGAATGCTCCGGGCATCTCCTTTCATAACGAAAACTCAACACAAATACATATTGGGACCCAGATAGTGAGACCATTATGGCCGGGATTAAAAAACCTCGCCCTTTCGGGTTTTCGAGGAAAAACCCTTACAATAATGGTATCACTAATCTATGCTAGGGTCAAAATACAATAGACTCTATACCCTCATGCTGACAAGCTTGTTGGGTGAAAATACATTTAGCAAGAAGTAGCACCTTATGGACGCATATTTGAATAAACAATCTTCATTTTGTGCACGAAATCCCATTATCTCTGTACGAAAAGCCAGAAGTACGCTCCCTACTGCTCACCTGCACACACAAAAAAGTAACCAAAAGCCACTAGGGCTCATCCAGGCACGAGGGCCTCCAACCAGGCACGAGGGCCTCTACTAGACACAAAGTCCTCCAACCAAGCACGAGGGCCTCAACCAGGTATGAAAGCCTCCACTAAGCACAAGACCTCCGACAAAGTTGGTTACGCAAATAAAGTTCACAAATGGAAGGACGGGGGTCCAAAGCACCAAGAAGAGAAAGGAAGATGCACGAAAGCTGATGGGGAAAGATGGACGAGAAAGAACTAAATAGGGAGTGGAAGGAAAAGACAAAAATAACTAAACTGCTAACTAACTCCGTAGTTCTAGAACTTTGTTTTCCTTCTATTCGTTGAAACAAAGGAAAACGCCATTTCTAGAACTACTACGTATAGATATAGACAAGGATGCTGAAAAAGAGGCAGAGAGAACCAACGAAAAACCAGTTAAGAAAGGCAAAAGAAAATTGTATGTTTGAGGATTGTAAAAAGACCTATCTTAGGGTCACTTCCAAACCCAAAACTGAAAGGCAAAGTAACAATACAAGGAAATACAAAGATGTGTTGAAACGGAAGGGAAGGGATCTATGGTTGAGGTTAAGGTCAAGACAGGAGGAACCATTTCGCTCATTAACTTTATTATTATCTGGATATTAGGAACCTTATATAGTGCATTTGAGCCAATAACCGTGTATTACTAGCAACATACCAATGACTCAAAACTATAATGGCCTTGTCCATTTAAAATTGACCTCGACAAATCGATGTTGCAAATAACCTAGTGGAAATGAATTCATAGTGTAATACAAATTTTGGAAGAAACACTACCCAGGTCGATATGCCTATGCCTTATTGAAGCATGCATTCTTTTATTCTGGTGCTAAAATAAGGAAAAGATAAAAGGCAATTATGCAAACCGGATCGAAACAGAAAATAGGAAAAAAAATCTTGGCTGTGTGCTACGATGGCGGATACCTAGCCATGATCCGACTACAGGGAGAAGCACCAGGGGATGATCCGGCTACAGTTTGCCCTCTGCCATACTATCACGGCTTCAGTCGGCTACAATCTTGGCTACAGTTGGCACTCTAAATGCTTCAGATCTGATTCGGCTTCAGTTCAGGGCTTTAGTCAAGATAGGGATCGCAATAAAAATCAACACATACAGGTAAAGCGGTTCCGATTCTGAAATCAAAGCTACTAAGCAAAGACAGGTCTTGAAAATCGATTGGCCTTTTTATGCAGTCGAGGTAGCCACAGACAAGTATTTGTCACTGGTATGAATTCCCAGATAAACAGCTTATGCAGCCAGGTAGACAGCTAGAAACCAAGCCAACAGAAAAAATGCCTTGAGAAAATTTAGAGAAACAAAACATTATTGTATGCTTCCATTGAAACTCTGCTTCTTCCAAACCAAAGACAACCTTATTAACCCAGAATATATTAAATAAACCAGAGTCTATAAACATCTTTCAAGCATACTTGGCCTTCTGAACGAACCTACCACAGATGCAACAGAGCAAACTTACCACATATGAACAGAGCAAATAAGTTAAGAGCCAAAACCATCAGAAGGGTAAAACCCCATTTCAAGGCCAATTTTCACATGAGAAAGGGCTAAATCCCCCATTTCATAGAATTCTGCAACCCTGGGACCTTCCCTATCTCTGATACAGATTAAATTCTGCCTGTTAGAAATTAAAGATTTACCTTTATCAATGATGGCTTCTGCTTCAGCGTCCAGAAACTTGTGCAACCGCAAATGCTGAGCCAAATCCGCAAACGAGTCTTCTAATTGATTCAAAAAATCAAACTCTTTGATGTTCTCATGAAACTTCAAGACAGGAACTCTTGCTTTCCTCTCCTCCGTTCGATCTCTTCTTGCAAAGAAGAAATTTTGGATTCTAATGCCACAACAATATCATCCTTAGAGCTGATCATCTCCTGAATCTTGGCCTCAAAACTACTTTCCATGGCTTTCAGCCATGCTGGAACTTGCTCAGGATCGACATGCTTCCTCCTAAGCTTAGCACTCGATTTTGGAGCCATAGCATGCAACCGAAGCAACAAAAGGGATTATGGCAGGGAAAAGATTGCCTCACGGAAAGCAAGACACGAGACCAGACACGAAACCAGAATTATTGGGCTGCCGTCACTACAAAAACTTGGCACACTAGATTGCCGGACCAAAATCGGCCCACACTACAGTAACAAAGGGAATCGTCCAACACCAAGAAGAGAAAGGAAGATGCACGAAAGCTGATGGGGAAAGATGGACGAGAAAGAACTAAATAGGGAGTGGAAGGAAAAGACAATAATAACTAAACTGCTAACTAACTCCGTAGTTCTAGAACTTTGTTTTCCTTCTATTCGTTGAAACGAAGGAAAATGCCATTTCTTTGTTGGTGTTGTTTTGTTGGTTACCTTTTGTTTAAGGTAGCTCTAGTTTATCATTCAGAACAGTCCGGGTTATTTGTCAAAGATTTTAAAAGTGTTATGAGACACTTGCAAAATAAAGTACTGCAAATAAAGGTGGATATATGCTGTACAGTATAGATATGACACCAGTTAGAAAATTACGTCACTTCTCCGTGAATTAAGTGAAAGAGAACGTTCCAATCTTCTTTAAAATATGAGTCCAGTCTCCGAGTGTGCCTAAGTATGCAACAATGAGCAATTCTTCTACAAACAGTCACAACCGTTTAATGGCTACATAGCCCAATCATGACAACTCACCTCGAGCTTGAAGAGCATCATAAAGTTGGTGTCTCATACTAATGAATGAATGAGCCATGTGGCCCTCCCCTTTATTTTCAAAATAGCAGTACAAGAATTTTTCACTTCTAATGATCCCTCATGCACACCGGCCTTTTTGGGCATACAAAAGGCATCAAAGTGCCACAAAGATTCAAACTCAAAATAAATTCATAAAGATTTGTAAGCCCTCCGTTGCTAATGTCCAACAGGACCCCAACATACCAAGATTCTCGCAAAACTCGCAAAGGATTTCCACATCCATCTTTGAGCAAATCTGCAAAAGGAACAAAGAAACCCCTGGTACGAGGACCCCAACCTTGGCACAAAGGCCGCCACATCTTTGGCACACGAGGGCTCAACACCATGGCGCAAGGGCCTGCAACATCGTCGCCCACTTAAATCCCAACATTCAAGACATAAGAGCTGCCCCAACAACAATGCTTGGCATGAGCGCCCCCATCCCATCGTATAAGATACCATGGCAGGATCAAGAAAACAATGAGCCAATCAACATGAAAAACTAAGACATTGACTACAAGAAAACTTCAATAACGCAGGGTTACAACGCAGGGCTACAACTTAAAAGAGCCGGGGGGGGAGGGTGGGGTATGCGACCACAAAGGGGAAGGCTCAAAGACGGCTGATGAAAATGAGAGGAATGCAACAAGGCTATAAATACACTAAGGGGGGCTCTCTCAACTAGCCTCAAGAAGCGAATTTATCTGCTAATCTCAAAACGCAGATAAATCGCACTTATAATGCGATCAGCCATTGCTTTCAATTCAATCATCCACTCTGAGAACAAGTCACTATCCCCCAAGAAAACAGACGTAATTGATGTCGCATGAATTTGGGGATTTGAATACATTAGCCTTATAGCAAGCTTCAACTGACTTTCAACATGAGTAACAACTCCGTCGTTTTGGCATATCTATATAAATTCGTATGCTTGGAGCTTCAATAGCTATTCATATCTCAATCTAATACAAGTCTGATTTTGAGCCTACATGTTCACTAGTTGGCTGCTAGGAGACACGTGTATCCATTCCATAGCCAAGATATTTATGATCAACAATTTATAAATGTATCACTTGGTGAGCGGATTCCTAGCCATGGCCAAAAGAAGCATATACATGAGATATTGAAACTTGAATTACAGCACCTGATCATATATCATTTTAAGTTTTCTACGTAGGCAAAGATACGGTCAGCTTCTAAATTGCACCAACTTCTTTCAACCATGCACTGTGAAGAGGGCACGAGTCATCTTTCCCTAATTCAACTTCTTTTTGAGAGATGGAATAGAATCATCCATTTCTCCATTCGAACGATAAGACACATAAAACACATTAATGGCATGAAGGATATGCCTTTGGCATATAGACAAGTGTAATTCCACACAATGACAAAAGGCCTATATTATACGTGGGATTGACACGCAATTAATAGAGGTCAATATTAACAAAAACAATGGGAAGTATGGAAAAAAAAAGCACCTCACCTCTTTGATTGTTGTGAGAAAATGAGCTAATGAGCATGCATATGCACATACGCACAAAGCCGATCCTCGACGCCTGCATCAAATATCACATTTTTCTCCTTTGATGCCACTGCCCCAAGTTTGCTTATGAGATCACACACCTCAAAATGAATGCAGCACTATCAGATGGTTGGAATTAGCTTTCTTATATCCAAGTTGCACCTGGTCTATATGACAACTATAATTATACACTAGACATATTTTTTTTTTAAAGCAAATGCCTCAACCAAAACTGAGCAGCAATATAGCTACAAGTGATATTTCTTTATTCAGCAGCAGCTTAACAAATGACACTTTGTACTAATTTTACTATTTTACCAAGCTGACATGGGGTGGGAAATCTTAAATCAATTTCTTCTTTTCTATCTGCATTTGTCTGACCTCAGTTTTATACTTTTGCTCCACTTCTCCTACTGAAATACCATGTCTTGTGCCAACGAGCATAAGAGCTGAAATCAATATAAGCTTCTTCAATAAGAGTTTTACAAACTCTTTTTCATCAAGAACCTATTGCCATTACACAAACAACCATAATTTGCAAAAGGATGTACAAGGAAAACAACAGGAAAGAAAGCAAACGTAAAGCACAAATACCTTGCAAGACATACCTGCAAAATGCAATCTATCAGCAATTGAAGGAGCCCGTTTGCCAGAAGCCATGGTAAGGCCTTCGGGATTCAAATCAGTCCTACCATCAAGAGGGGCCTGTCCAAGTTTGGCAACGACAAAATACACAAGAACGTGGGTAACAGCTGCAAGGTCACAACTAAGGAGCCAAGGCTCAAGTATTCCGTTCTGAAAAAACACCAAATCTGCACTGCCTTATCAGGACCTAATTCACAGCACAACATACAACTAGTTGCATTGCTGGGTAGCAAGTATACCATCCCTATGAGCAGGAGGAGTGGCATCAATTACTCCATTTAGGCCATCATTTCTAGTACACACAAAAATGGTCCTTGAGAATTGCTAGGTATTGGCTCTCCTCTTTTCACAATTACGTTTTTGCCATTGCCCATTTGTGCAAGAGCTTGTCCTATTCTATCGGCGCCCACTATCACTGCCGGAACTATTTCTCCCATCTTTCCTTTCCTTGTGAACAACGTATAGAAGGTTTAAAGCATGCCTTGCTTGTTGTGGGTAGAAAGATAGACACGGCCATTGTCCTTAGGAGGACCAAGCAACGGTTAGCCGGTTTCCAAATGGCTGCCCAACAACAGCGGCCACCGCCAGTTTACACCCTATAATAAGTTTGGAGCAGTCATTGGTATATTCTTGGCATATACTGATACTTGAAATGTGCTATAAACCCACATGGATAAGGGCTTGCCCCCCTAGGGGCAATCCAAAGACAATTTGGCATACTTATTTACAATGTTCTTCTTTTGCATAGATAAGTGTTTATGCATATTTAGGTCAGCTTGTCCACTAGGATAGAGTTTTATTCCTGTCTTTGCATTGTGTATTGTGCCTCTATTTTTGTTAATAATAGAGATCCATGTCCTCCCCCCTCAGAAAAAAGAAAAACTAGCAATACGGCAGGTTTGGGGAATGGTATGGTCAGTCTTCCTTGCATTTCCTCCCCATAGCCAGCCACCTGATATATACAACCAATCTATAAGACGCCAACATTAGTTTGAATGATTTCCCAACTGAATGTCTCAGATGGTGGATAAAAAAAGGTGATTTAGGCTATGTATCTGTCACAAATAAATTCTTGCACAAAAGGTTAAGAGAAGGAACAATAAATGCTTTTAAGAGTGGTACATATCAATAATGATTCAGATTGTATCAAGTCCTAGGCTTAGAAGTTATTATTCTGCCGAGTTTCTACTTATGCGATGGTTGACATTTAATCACATAAGAAAATTTTGGGTGTTCTATCAAGCAACCAAATAGAGTGGTATACTGAACAAAGGTTATTACTTTTGCCTTCATTGAGCTACATCATAAAGTTAAACTAATTGGGAAGCACTATAACTGATAAAAATATAATGCTGCAACATTCTATACAGACTTACTGCTGGTGCATGTAAAGTAAAAGCAATCCTCCTTTATCACAAAGAACTTTTCTCAGCCATCTTGCACATGATTTGCAAGTAACCTAATCGCGTTGTTCCTTACTTCCAATTTCCTACCAAATGCAACAGAGTACTGTATATTAAAGTGTATATAATGGACCACATTTTGCTTGCTATGCGGTTCCTCTAGACCTCTCAACATTTGCTGAATCGTTTTCCTTGAGGAGGGAATTTGATCTCCATCTACTCTCTGTTGGGTTAGAGGAAGAGAATTGTTATTTTTAACTCGACATCTTGTGGGCAAATAGTACGAGTACACTATACAAAATTATCAAGAGAAAGCATCATTCTATGTGCTTTCAACTTATACACGACAACATTGCCATGTTTGATGTGAGCATGATATATGTACAAGTTTTTTAATATATGATGTGAGTATGATATATGTACAAGTTTTTGAATTTATGCCTCACGAAATGCCCAACAATGCTGGGCACTTTTTCTAGTAAGTTATAAAGTAAATGTCAAACTAATGAGATGAGTTTTAACAATTTTATGATAGAAATCCAACTTCTTGTTAATAAGGTAATGACAAGTTTACTACTCAATAACTATGACGGAAAAAATTGACAAATTGCAATTCAAAATTTTGATTGTTACCTTTATCTTCAAAAATGACAAATGATAAATGTAAATTCTATAAGAAAAACTTGTATATAAAATAGATAAACTTATTACTGATAATGTAATAATATTCCAAATACATAAATAAATTTCTTAATCATTCTTAAGTTTAACACAAAAATGCAAGTTACCAGTTTCATTTACTGTATATATGATTAGCACATAGACTAGTTATAATACATGTGTTATACCGTTATATTTATATATTTTAAGATTTCATTTCAAAGATATGTTACAAACAAAAGTTATCTCGTTAAAATAAATATTTTATAAACGTTCTATTTGACAATATTATATAAATATTTATTTTTCAACAACTTTTTAGTTGTTTTATATATGTCCGGATTGAATGTCAATCGAAGAGTTTAGCATTCAATTGAATGCTTTTGAAAAGCAAGTTTAAAAGTTACCATTCGAAAAAATTATTGCATCATTCAAATTTAACCTTTGTTCCAGAGGATAGGACACTTTTGAAACAGAAGGATACTACTTTTGCAGTGGGGAAATTGATCACATTCACGGGAGATTTTAAGGAATATACTTGTAGTATGCAAAGTCCTAGATGACGGGAGGGGTTCGTAGCCATCTAAAATCTTAAGCACTTCCTTTGCAAGGGTAAATTGATTGGGAACTTTAGAAGGTTGAAATGAACCTTACCATTGGAGGGGAGGAGCGTTCAATTCGTCGTCAGTCCTCCTTCTCATAACAACCTTCTCTCTATTCTCCACTCGTTTGAGCTTTATGTAACCGCATTCAAGTTTAAGATTTCATGCCGTTTCAATAAATGCTAGAAAGACATTGGTTTACCTCAAATTGAGGGGTGGTAGCCTAGAAATGTATTAGAGGCTTTGGTGGTCGGTATCCAACTGAAATTTCCCTTGTGAGTCGTGCAAAGGACGCTCTAGGGATGAGGAAGCCGTAGCTCTGCTGAAAATGCCTGATCTCCTTGGCCGCTCTCGAAAACTTGGAGTCCACATGTCTCTTCATTGGTTTCTTCGGTGGCTCTGGTTTCTCAGGTGGCGGTTTGAGCGTGTTCTTCTTCGTCGGCCGACCTCCTTCCACAAAAGTCACCTTATGCTCCTCGTAATACTTAGAGTATTCTTCGTACATTTTCATGAACGAATTATACTCTTTCAGCTCCTTCCGGTACTTGAGGTCTTGCTTGAGCGCGTAGGACTCCCTTTGTGGTTTCGGCTTCTTTGTATTGTCATTTGGGATGCTTGGCGGCCACCTAGGGTATGGGGTGCGCTTGCTACTAGCGTCCTCCTCCTCCGTATTTGTGTTTGAGGGGGTCGGAGCCTCCGGTGGGGTCGGGTCTTCTAGCTTCCCTATCCGACTCTGTGTCGGATGAGGATGGTGGTTTCTCCGGGTCTGGCTCCTGGATCGTTACTCCCTTGGCCGGAGTCTTCTTCTTTTTCGGTTTCCCTGCCGGTCGCTCTGGATCCTTCCCCTTCTCCGCTCTCACTCTCTCCCGCTCTTCCCTGCGCTTCTTCTTTTCCTCCTTCCTCTGTTTCTTTTCTTCTTTCTTCTTGCGCCGCTCCTCCTTTTCTTTGCTGCGCTCCTCCTTGGTTTTCTTCTTCTCGCCTTCCTCCCTTTTTCTCTTTCCTTTCTTGTGCGCTTGCTCTGTGTTAGTGCCGTCTCCGAAAATTTCTCTCTCCAGCTCCCTCTTCAACTCCTCGGCCGCGTCCATATCAACTTTGACCTCCTCCGATGCCTCGAGATCTTAGGCTGTTCTTCCTTCTTCGGTATTAGGGTTAGGCTGATTCACCTGTTCCTCCTCTTCGGCGTTAGGATTAGGTTGATCTACCTGTTCCTCCTCTTCGGCATTAGGATTAGGTTGATCTACCTGCCTCTTCGGCATCATGGTCGGGCCTTCTGTCGAACGGCCTGCTCTTGGGCGCTCACGTATCCATCAGGCACAACCTTGCGGGCGGTCTGCTTCGTTCGAGCCATGTCTTTGTTTGACGAATTTTGAGCTCTGGCGCCTGAAGATCGTTTTCTTGGGCGAGCTGTTCTCCGGGGGTGCTGGCGACAAAATGGGAACCCTAACTTTCTATTTATAGGAAGGGAAGATTTAGGGTTTGGACCTGCAATTCCATATGGGGGAAAAAAATCTAGGGCATTAGTGAAGATATGAGGAGAACATTGGATTTAATCAGCCAGAAAGTGCCTACCACTCACACAGTGCGCGAGAACTAGTTAGGAATATGGTCCTAAGTGGCCTGGACGCACTCTGTGAGGGGTTGCCTCTTTTTGGGTCCCATTTTTCGATTTACAAGGGTTTTATTAGTGTTTTAACATGCAAAACTAGCTAGAACTTAAGCATTAAGCCGAATTACCTCATTTGATTAGCTCAATTATGCATCTAACTGGGTCTAGTTGGGCCAACCACTCACACAGTGCGCGAGAGACAGTTAGGACTAGAATCCTAAGTGGCCTGGGCGCACTCTGTGAGGGGTTCCTTATTTTTGGCGAATTTAAGTTTGTCTAAATCTAAAATTTATCTCTATTGCTAGCATTGCCTTACCACTACACTACAATTGAGAAAATTTTTTCCCAATTTTCGAGGTTCTTGCTTGGGATGTTGTTCCCAAGACTGGAAGTCTACTGTTAGTCCTAGGGAAAATGGTCAGTGCTCGATCTTGGTCTACCAAGATCATGCTCTGATACCACTGTGACGTCTACTCCCTATACGATGCACACATCGTATCTGAAGGAGGAGCCTTCCCCGGCAGGCAGACCGGGGGCCATCCACCTGACTCCACTCCCAGTGGAATGAGCCAGCAAGGGAAGAGTGGATGTGTCATTCACCCGTCTTCCATCGGGTCGACCTATCTGCGGAAGCGCGAATAAACAAACATGAGCACAAACTAACAACATACATAAATACAACCACCTCGTAGGGTGAACATAGCGTCAACATCACAAGAGATAACAACATCAACATAAAC
This sequence comes from Isoetes taiwanensis, assembly GCA_021234155.1. Taxonomy (NCBI): domain Eukaryota; kingdom Viridiplantae; phylum Streptophyta; class Lycopodiopsida; order Isoetales; family Isoetaceae; genus Isoetes; species Isoetes taiwanensis. The sequence continues at coordinate 1,967,906 of JAJEKV010000020.1, read as the reverse complement.
AATAACTGAAAGGGGGAGTCCTACCCAAGGCTCAGACTCAAGGGGGATGACTGACGGCTTGGGCCTCCAGAGGTCATTGCAGACAGAATTCATGGCAATGGATTTGGCTGGCATAGAACATGGCTGAGGGTAGTCCACACCATCCGCCCCTCCGTACACACTTTGCAGAGTAGGTTGAGAAGCTTTGGGACCTAACCGTAGCCTGCCGGGTGAATAGCCAGAGGGGCTACTACTACTCGGTTGCATCTCCCCAGCCCCGATGAGGCAGGAGGGAAGTCTCCTCCCCTCCAGAAGCAACCATGCCCTTCACAGGCGGTTAGAGAGCCACTGCTCTTATTCGACTTCAACTCACTGGAAGGTGACGCATCACCCCACGAGTGTCGAGCTCATGCCTTGCCCACACGCAGCGACAAGCCATTAAGCCTAGCCTGCAGAGACCCCCGGTAGGCCTTACACACCAGAGGGGTCAGTCTGTGTAGGGACATGTTCTTCCTTGTCAGCCGGTCGGATCCCTCCACCCACAACCAGGCGGGCTCCTGTGCACGGGCCGCAGTAATTGGGAACTACTGGTGCTAACTAGGATCATTTTCTACACAACTTTAAGTCTCTACCCCCCTTCCCAAGACATGGAAGTCACAGAATGAAATACATCCAACATCATGGAACTGAAATTATCTACACAACAGAGTTAGATTCCTTAGTTAGGGGGCCTCGGGATCTATAAGGCTTTTAGAGTTGATCTAACACACCAAATCGGCCTATTGCCATGCCCAAAGATGGATTTGCACAATAGAACAACTAGATACCTGCTCCTTGACCCGCCGCTGATCCTCGGAAGGCGTCCATGATCTTGATCTTGCTGGAGATGGCTGCGAATCGGTAATCTGTTGGGCAAATCCGGCTTTTCGGAGCTCAGCAATGCGGATTGGAGTCCTGCCTTGGCCGAAATGGCCCAAGAGAACCCTAAATGCGAGGATGGGAAGGAAGCTCTAGAAAACCCTAAATGCGAAATTGAAAAGAGAGCTAGGGTTTAGGGTTTTAGCCCTTATATAGACCCTTTTTAGGTTAGGTTAACCATTTGGCCAAATGGGTTCATGCCATTTGGAAAATGGGGTTCAAGGGGGTTTTTGTTGTGTATGTTTTATTAACATGCACAACATTCGAGGTTGCCCCCCTAGGTGCACTCTTGGCCCCTAGGTGCAACGTTCTTCGGCTCTCAAGTACATGTCATCTATGACATGTACGTGTGACGTGGCAGTATAATATACGTATTAGGAGCGTATATTATGCTGGAACGTCACAGTTTTGTCGCAGGGCATCTACGTTGAAATATCCCATGAGGACAGTCCTGGCGGCTTTCATTGTGGCGTTGGCTCCGAGTGTGGATTGCGATGTTGAACTCTCGGCAATCACACTGATATTGTCGAGGAATTGCTGCATGTTCCTGCCATGGTGCCTATATATATTTGCCGTGTGCACGACAGTTCCCGTGGTGCGGTCTCGGAACGCGGCGAGGATGGCTATCACTGAGGGCTCCGCCCTTGTAGAGTGTGGTTGTACCGCATGCGTTGCTGTTGAACAGGCACTTGTACGCGTCTCAAAGATGGGCGCGTCGTCTGCTCTCGTCTATTGAAGATAGAGGATGTCCTGACGACATCAGCTGTGAATCTGCTAGTATGTGGTCGATGTAATTTGTTGTCATTAGGATGTTGAGCGTTGTTGCGATGGGTGTCATTGCCTTCTACAGGGACTAAGCTCAGAAGACAACCCATAACTATTGAGCAACAAAAGACATGCCTTTGCATTTGTAAGCAGCTATCTTAGCCAGTTGGAAATGAAGTGATGAAAGAACATATTCAAAAGGCATGAGAGCTTCCTAGCCATAGACTAATTTGAAGGGTGTTTGCCCTGTAGCAATTTTGAAACTCGTGTTGTAATCCCACAGAACAGTAGGTAACTTTTCCTGCCAATCTGTCCGAGAAGCATCACAGATTTTCTTCAAAATGTTGATAAGTGTCTTATTTGTACTTTCCGCAAGTCCATTATCCTGTAGATAGTAGGGTGTATTCTTCCTATGGTGAATGTGCAAATAATCCGTCAATTCTTTGATGGTATGATTGACAAAATGAATACCACGATTGCTGACAAGCTCTGTTGGATAGCCAAAATGCGTGATGACATGTGTATAAAGAACCTTAACCGTGCTGGCAGCAGTATTGTCCGAAAGTGCACAGGCCTCCGCCCTCTTGGTGGCTATAATATGTGAGAACCAAGATATAGCGGGCACGGGTGTGCCGCGCAGGTGGATCCATTGGGCCAACAAATCCATCCCCCATTTGCTGAAGGGTAATGGCGTGGCGACTGGCGTGAGAGGAAGAGCGTCACGGGCCGTGGGTCAGCCCACACGCTGACAAGTGTTACAGTTGCATGCTTGAGCGTGGGCATCCTTGAAGAACGTGGGTCAAAAGTAACCAGCAAGAAGAATCTTGCGGCCCGTGGTATCACCACTGAAGTGTCCTCCACCAAGGCCTTCATGGACTTGGCAAACAATTTCTGGCACCTTATGAGGAAGAACACACCGATGTAAAACCATGTCCTTGCCACGCTTGTAGAGATGTCCCGCGACCATGATGTAGTCACAGACTTCTCTAAGGAACTGCTGACGACGTGACCGGAGCTTCTTAGGAGGGAGTGTGGGGTCTTCTGACGGCAAGGCACCAGTGAGGAGATATTGCTGATAGTCATGAAACCAGTGGGGTGTGGCCGTGACCAAAAAGAGTTGTGCGTCTGGAAAGACATCTGAAACACCCGTGGACGGGTCGTCCGTGTGGATGTGTGAAAGATAGTCGGGCACAACATGTGACTTACCAGCTTTGTGAATGATCTCGAAGGGAGCAAATTCTTGTAGAAGCAGTACCCAACGGGCAATACATCCCGTGGGCGTGGCTTTGTTAATCAGGTAAAGAAGAGCTTGATGATCAACAAAGAATTTGATTTTGCTTCCCAACAAATAATGATGGAATCTTTGGACACAAAAGATGAGACCAAGAGCCTTTCGTTCCGTGGCAGAATAATTACGCTCAGCAGGATGAAGCTTTCTGCTAGCATAGCGAATGGGCTTATCCGTGTGAGAACCAGATTCTTGAGAGAGAACAACACCAATTGCAAAGGCAGAGACATCAACATGAACATGGAAAGGTTTGTCCCATTGAGGTGGAACAAGGACTGGAGCTTGAGTCAGGAGTACCTTCAGTTTCTGAAATGCTGCATCCGCCTGGGAATTCCAAGCCCAAGCGGATTCATCACCCGTGAGTTTATGAATGGGATCTGCTATGGCAGCAAGTCCTGGAATGAAGGTTGCATAATAATTAACTTTGCCCAAAAATGAGCGTGTCTCCTTAATATTAGAAGGTGCATTTGCTTTGAGCACACAACTAATCTTTGCAGGATCTGTGGTGATACCTTCTTTGCTGACGACATGGTCAAGAAGGACACCCAAAGTGACACAGAAGGTGCACTTTTCAGGATTTAAAATAATGCTTGATTTATCACATTTTTGGAAAACAAGTTCCAATTTGTCAAGATGCTCATCCATGGAGCTGTATGCAGAAATGTCATCCTGAAAAATTTGAAGAAAGGCATTGTCTTTTATATAATCTTGAAAAACAAAGAGTCTGATGCGTTGAAAAGTGGATGGAGAATTGGATAAGCCAAAAGGTACCACTTTATAGGCGAAAGTGCCCCAGGGCATGATGAAAGTTGTTTTCAGTTGATCCTTGGCTTTAATCGAGATTTGATTATACCCAAAAAGCCATCCATGAATGAGTACATTTCATGGCCAGCTACCTCTTCAAGAACCTGATCTGTGAAGGATAGGGGCAAATGATCCCTTTCCGTGGCCTGATTTAATTTTTGATAGTCCACGCAAACTCTGATTTTTCCATTGTGCTTGAGAGCAATGACAATCGGGCTCACCCACTCAGAATGTTTGACTTCATAGATCAAGCCAGCAGCAAGAAGTTTATCAGTTTCGGCCTTGACACGGTCACGATAATTGGGGTTGAGCCTGTACTGTCGTTGCTAGATCGGACATGCATCCGGTTTGGTAGGAATGGTTAGTTCCCCCAATTCTTTTTTGATACCTCTTAAGTCTTTGTAGCTCCACGCAAAGATATGCTTGAATTTCTTGAAGAGGCTAATAGCTCGAGCTTTATAAGGTGGTGGAAGATTTGCAGCCAACTGGACAGGTTGGTTATCTCCAAGATCAACGACCTCTCCGTGTCCGTGATGGTGTGAGCCGGAGGTTGGAACACGACGGGTGGTTCAACACTTTGCGTGGTGAAGAAGAGAGGCTGCTGAGAAGCATCCAGCAGTGGTCGCTGCATGGCGGCAGCAACATTAACAGTATCATGAGAAGTGTCGTCGTCGGAAAAAACATCAACACGCTGGATCCTGTTACAGGGAGCCAGATAAGGATCCAGGAGAGTGGCAACCGCGTGGTCCTGATCAAGAGTCATGTCACCCCACGGGTCAACATACTCAAGATATGAAGACAGAGGGACACCTGCCGGAGGAGCCTGGACCTGATAAGTATTTTGAGGCTCGTTTGAAATCATTCAGCTGCTTCAGAAACTGCTGATCATCGTCCGTGGTGCCATAGTGAGAGAGAAAGGCAGTCTTCATCTCCTGCCAATTTTGTTTCCAATGACTTTTGTTGGCCATCAGCCATTGATGAGGGGCTCCGCGCAGCGTAGTGGAAAAGATGTGAAACTTGAGTTGAGGTTGAGCGTGGCCATTGAGAATAGCCAAAGCCTCAAATTCCTCCATATGTGCTTGGGCACTTTGATCTAAAGGCTTCCCCTTAGTGTTGCCAAAAATCGTTGTATGTGAGCTTCAGATTTTGAATAGGTGACAGGGGCGGAACATGTGTGTACAACAATGGAGCATATGTGGGAACATAGCCGTGGGGTACAACCATGGGCTGGGAGCAAGGCGGTGGCATTGGGGCCATGAAACCTGGTGGTCTCGAGAGAGTGGCATTCGTGGGCAAGGCGCCTTGGGTGCCATCCTCATTTAACTTGAGATCGGTAATGTTGTACACAGGAACCGAGTGCTGAAATGAAGGTGAAGGCAGAAATTCATGAACATGAGGCGGGCCAAAGGAAACATGAGGATAAGATAAACCATGTGGAAAAGAAGACGGTTGCGAAGGCAGAGGAGTGTGGCCAGAAGGAATATGAATATAAGTGCTGTCTGGAGTTTGAAAGAAACGAGGAGTAGGCTGTACCGGTGTATGATGAGGCGACTATGGTTGAGAGCAGTGCTTGCACACAGGGGAAGATCCAGGGCAAGAACTAACATGAGGGGTGGGCGGCGCCGACTAAGCACGTGAGCGGATACAGCCTCCTTCAATGTCATAGTCTGGATCATACATTTTACGAGCAGCTTCACGGCGCTGGTGGCGTTCCAGGCGAGCAGCAGTTTGGCTAAGAAGTTCCTCAGGAGTGAAAGTGCGAGCATACATCTTGATGAGTGAGAAAAAGAACTAAGACCCGACAACGGCGACAATGTTTAGGGTCTGGGTTCGGGATCACCTGCAAGACAGCCCTCTATTTGGACCTTTGGCACTACCCGATGCTTGACCTGGTGCTTTATTCCTGCCCTGCTCCGTGGTCTTCAAGAATAGTCCTATACCTGGACGTACAGGACTAGCAATAATGTGATTCAAGTCATTGACTTCACATTATGTCTAAGTTTACAAAGTACCTAAAAACACCCACGACTATGAATCGATGAAGAAAACCTACTGCAAAATGCTTAAGGAGCATGCAAACGCATCCCATGGAGTATAACTTCAAGGATGCATAATACCGATTTTGCCAAGACAATTTATCTGGCCATTGATAATTTGCAGACTTCCACCACCTTAAATACTTGTCTACATTCAAAAGTATCTCACTCCAAATGTTGGCAGATGATATATTTACACGCTCTGGGGAATTCCTAATAATCTTGATAAACAACTAACATGCAATATGTTCCATGGAGAAGAACTAACATGAGCTCAAATACCCTGCATTTCATAGGTATTTGGGTTCATTACACAAAAATTTAGAGTCATGCCATTAGCTATTGCATGGACTAAGAATTGGAATTGCTTGGTTAAATTTAGACAAATAAAAGCAATAACGGATGACAAGGTCTCAAATCCTAAAATTATAGGCGCTATGAATATATACAATGAGAGCTTTGGTTCGTTGCTTTGATGATATGAATCGAGGTACATAAAAGACAACTTCATGCAGAATGCAACCATTGCTACCCTCTATCTCTCTACAACAACAACAAATAGTTAGCTCAATATCCTATTGCCTAAAGAAAATAGAATATATAAAACCAATAGCATAACCCAATAGCATAGAATATATAGCAAACTTCTTCCTTATAAGAAAATGCATAGTGAGCACTACCATTGGAAGGCTAATTGTACCATCTCTCCAGGATGTGTGATAAGTATCCATCACTAGTCATTGCCCTGATAGGGAAGTTTGTAGTGTAAGTCTTGATAAGACAGACACAATTGTTAGTGTGGTTAGTGTTTGCAATAATAGAACACTTGGAATCATGAGAAATAAAAAAAGTTAATTTTTTCAGTTTGGTGCCGCTCGATGTGCCGCATAAATTTCCCATCGATATTGACAATTGGACAAATAAGAAAGTGCCATTTCCACTGAACTTAGAAAGGCAAAAATCATGACCCTAGATTCAAGCAAACTTATGATGAACCAATTAAAATCAGGGCATTCAATGATATACCACTATCATTGAACCAAATATAACTATAGGCTTTCATTTGCAATTGTAAGGTTTGAAGGATGCTTCAAATTGGCAACAACATCTTGTAAGAACACTCTTGAATCATATCAGTGGTTCAAAGATATATAATGAAACGTGAAATTAAATGGTCAAGTGATGATATAATTAGGTGCAAGCCGTAATAAAAGAGATAGCCTTCAATTAAAAAGGACCCTTATGACGTATGGTCCATTAAAAGGTTATGACCCTTATGACGTATGGTCCATTAACTTGTGTGCTTATTCCAAAACATATGCTTTCATTGGAAGAGGTAGTAAAAAAATTATGGCACAATCAGGAACAAAGATCAGTATCCATTTGAAGGGAGTGGTCTGAAATACTAAAGATTTTTTTTTTAATAAATATTGCTGGATCAAACTGATATTAGTGTCCTCCCAGATCAGATCAGATCATATCATCATATCATATAGAGGTCAGATGAGTTGATCTCAAGTTCTTTAGCTCTCACCTGTAGTGCTTTCAAATAGTTAATGGTCTTCTCTAAGACCATTAAGGTGTCCATAAATTCAGCTCCTGGGATAACTTCCTTGAGCAGCTGCACAGATCTCCTGACCCTCCTCTTCCTCCAAGTTCTCTTGCATCTGGTTCTCATCAATGGTGCACAACGGGTCATCGAGGATTGTTTGATAGGCTGTAATTTTCTGACACCAGAATCAGGGGGCTGCGCAGTAACACCAAAACAAGAATTTACTTCATACTCTTCTTTCCCAACCCTTGTTTGTTCTTCATTAACTACTTCATCCCCTAGAGTCATTTCCAAGTGGTCCTGGATGCTCCTGTGGCTGCTACACGATCCTTCGGATGGACCCGTAAAACGTTCGGGACTATAAGAATGTCCTGTGCTATCTTCCTCATCTTCATCAGAGCTCAGGAGGGCTTCAAGCTCTTGGCTGTCCTCCTGAAAGCTTGTACAAGATTCAGCAGATGGAACCAGAACTGCATCACATGCCATAGATGGAATGCAAATATTTGGAGAAGATTTAGCATGCACTTCCAATGGCCACTCATGCTGGACATCATAGTACCATAAAGATGCATATGTTGGATTTATTATCTGATGTTGAGCATATGCAATGCCAAGCTCTTCAAAATTCTGTCCTTTACGTGCAGATGGATTCTGAAAAACAGACACTTCATTTAAAAGACTTAAGTGCACCATGTCTCTTCCATCATTTGTAGCTCTGTTGTATGCGACAGATGTGCGCTGACATGCATCAGAAAGCATCCCTTGCATATTCGTCATGGCTTGCACTTGTTGACAGCAGAGATGTAAGCAGTCCATATTTTGATCATGGCTGGGAGTCAGTTCGGTTTGTAGGCCCTTGAACATCCTGAGGCAAATGAAAAAAACTGTTTCTACAATTTCAGAATATCTCCTACCGCATGGCCATAGCCCTGTTGCTTATTGAAGCAAAGAATCTCCACTTTATGATGTAATGTTGCTACTGATGCCTTGCAGTATAGTTTTCCCTTCAAAAAGCCGTTGGTGCTTTCCCTTTCCTACCGAAAGTGGTTCTATAGAATGGCCTACGTAGAAAAACACGAATCAAAAACACAGAACATCCAGAACAAGAGAAATTGAAAATGGCACCTGTATAAAATTCTTTCTCGCCAGACAGAACTACGTAATGGGTTTCATTAGCTGACAGAAATATCTCGCCTTTTTGCATAAATCACACAAGGTTACCGGATACTGCTAGAGTTTAAATCAGAAAACAATGAAGATGAAAACGGAACTAACCTGAAAACCATGAAAACAAAGAATGGAATGGTCTTCAGTAATCTCTATCAGATTTGGATCTCCAGGATTCGATGCGGTTCCCATAATTATTTCTGTGGCGCAAGCCTCTGAATAGAGACAGAAGAAGACGATATATAATAGAAAGACACGAGAATTAGGGATGTAAACAAGGTTTGTGAGGAATATACGAAGTTAGCATGCCATCATTTTACATGATGTTGAGCAATATTATTCTATAATTTTTTAGCATTTGAACATTGCATTCAGTACTTGCATTGAAAAAAAAATGTTCTTTTTTCGACACTCAACAATACATTGTGGATAGATATGCATGTGATATGCTTTATTGCACCCCTCTAAGGGTCCCATAGGTCCCAATTCAGGTGCTTTGATTCGCACTCTACAGGCAGAGGAAAAATGCAAGACAAAATAACCCTCAAATCTCAATCTTGCCCATGTCTAGCTACAAGATAGCCCAGTACACGAGATAATTGAACAGGGATTCCATACCATGCCAAAGATTCGGAACATCAACATAAGGACATTGATCATGGGAGTTATAATGTCTTTTACACATGAGGCAGATTCGACTAATGTGTCTTAATAATAATGTTGTAAATGATTATGACCAAAAGATCACGTGGGTCTGATCGGCAGTGGGTCCCAAAAATGGCTGTCAAAATGTTAGCCTACCACATCCAAGTAGGGCAATGTGCATCTGGGTAGTTGTAAGTTCTAATTTGATACGACAAGGAATGGGTTGTTCCATCCCTCATAGGTAACCTTTTATATCGATGAACAAAAGTAGATATTTAGCCCTCGGGTAGTTGTAAGTTCTCATTTTCATGCGACAAGGGATGGGTTGTTCCATGAGTTGTATGCCTGGGGCCACCAGTCACACCTGTTTAGGACCTTGGTCGAGCCGGTCCTCCTGTATGGGGCAGAAGTGTGGGGTCCAGTGATATCCCTCACCACTTGGAATAATCTCGAGCAGGTGGAGAAAGCCTTCTTGGCACGAGCTCTTGGAGTAAAATCCACCGTTCCATACCAGATCCTTCTCCAGGAGACAGGTTTTCTACCCCTTCAAAGGGCTGCATTGGAACGCCATATTATTTACTTCCAGAAGGTGGTCGCTATGGGTGATACACGTTTGCCCAACCTTGCTTTTTTATGGGTCCCCAACGCCGCAAAGCCTGCTAGATGGACAGGCAAGCTTAGTGGTTCTCAAGTTGGGACGTACAGGCAAATAGATGCATACAGGTACGGACAAAAAAGGATCACAATGCACTAAAACTGTACCTAGATGCTACTTTCATTCGTACGCTCCGAGATGCAGATGCTCTGACGCATGTTAAGATGGCACACTATCAACAGCAAGTCAATCCTAGGCTCAAGAGAGGCCCACACTAGTACTTGTACACCCATTTGCCCATGAAGAAACGCAAACTTATAGCTTCGATTCGCACAGGTGCACTTCGTCTCCGCATTGAGATAGGATGTTGGACTCGGGAAGCACGGAAGGAGAGGCTATGTCAGTGTTGCCACCAGGTCGCCATTGAAGATGAATGTCATGCCCTCCAGATCTACCCAGCGTTTGCCCATATCCGAGCGTGGTATGTTCAGTTGGTAGTGCCTGGCCAACCGCTGCATGAGTTATTGAATACGGCGTCCGTGACTTGTTGGGGTCATACCTCTAAGAGGTTATAGATACATGGACTCAATTGTGTCCTCCGAGACAGTATTGAATTGTCCTATACAATTGTACAGCGTACCCAATTGTTGTAACCCTCGAAAACCCTTCGGGGCAGGGGTTTTTTACTCCTGACAGTAATACGCTTGCTGCTCTCTTTTTGTTTGGGTCCCATAGGCCAATTGGTCTCCGTGGACGATAAAAAATCTATTCTATTCTATTATATTCCATCATTTCATAGGTAGCCTTTTATATTGATGAACAAAAGTAGATATTTAGCCCTTCGGGGCATGGGCTTGGCTAGGACCTTAAACCCGCCACAATTAAGTCAGGTTCAAGTATGACCAACATTAGTCTATAATAATGGGGACTCCAGAAACCATTGCCCTCATCTTTGAGATTGGCCATATGCAACTTATCATCACATAGAGTTGCTCTATATTGTCATCCTATAATACACGTAATGGACGAAATATTGCAAGATGAAAATGACTTAGATGCTTCACAAGTATAAAACAAGAGAGTAGATATTTGCATCTATTGTGTTCCTAGAAAATTACCCACCATTAATGGGCACTGAATTTACACGATGTATGCATATATCTCGACCACTTGCTCTAAAGGGATATCCTACAAGATGATCATAATCATCAAATCTAGACCCTATGTTGGGAACCCTATATTCAAAATACAATTGGTATAAAAAGACATGAAATTTCGAATACGCTATGATTCAAAAATGAAATCCACACAAAGGTTAAAAACCTGCCTAAATCATATTGTATATGAATATTATGTGACTAGTACAAAAATAAGATATCAATGGAACAGAAAAGATGGAGCATAATGTTCTCCTCTTCTTTGCCATTTTTATCCTACTTTTGTAGTAGCAGGCAAAAAAAACAACTCAAGTACATTAGCCATCTCCTTATTCATATTTAAAAAAAAAACTAGCAGCATGGCAAGCTTAGGGCAAAGGGTGGGAGGGGCAGATAGGTAAATTATCAAGACATAGAGCAAGAGATAAGCAAAAAAAGCTTCACATTGCAAATGGCACAAACCCACCTGTTACTGGAAATTTTTTTCCTGCTTGACCTAACAATCGGCAGCAAGCAGAAACTTGAATAAGCAAAAACCGTTGTGATTCTAATCGAAACAATGTATTTACCTGAAACATGGAGCATGTATGGCATCAAAGCATAAGGAAGGCACATCTGTACTTCTTCTAGTAACTTTCAATAAGAACTGTAAATCCTTTGCACAATCATCCTATGCATGCAACAAAGTACAACAACAGCTTCTCAAAACAATATCTATCTATCTTAAAAATATGAAACAACTACTCCTCAAAATTATAAAGTGCAAAATGATGTTCAAAAACCCAATTGATTCTGGTGGAAAAGCAATTGTGCAAACTCATAAAATTTCAGCTCTAAGACAATGCTCCTGTCTCTCTCTACCAAAATAGAAAACAAGTTTCCTTTTTGAGAATTCTTTGAGAATGGAAAGAGAGGAAGAGGGAGAAACTTTGGTTCTCAGATGAAATGAAAAATAATTTGGAAGGGAAGTACAACAAAAAGTGTGTGGTCAAAGAAGGCAAAGAGATTTCTTGGAATTTTTTTTTTATTTTTCTTAGCCTTTGATGCAAAATTATATAGATCCAACGGCATGGAATTAATATGGCCTGGGTGGCTGTCTAGGTGGATAGACTACAATTGCAGCAAGCAAAGTTTCTACCTTAGAAAGGCAAGCCTGCTAAAACATCTCATGACAAAATACGAAGAATTGAACATCTACTTATGCAAAGTTGAGCATCATCAAAGTGCTCAACACTCACAGACACTGTCATGGACACTGTTCTTGCTATAGCCACCTCAAGAACATGATCTCTAAATGCCAAAAGATGAAGACAAATTGCATGTGGCAGAGCTCCCTTCTCCATTGATGCCGCCCTAAAGAAATTGTTATTACGGGACATGTCACATAAAAAAAACTACTTTAATCCCATCGATCCGAGACATCGGATCGCCATTCTAGAATGGGGCGAGCATGCATGTCTTGCATGCATGCATGCGACGCATGCCTTCTCTGGTTGGGAGTTCGCTATTTTAGGCGTGGTTCTGCATCAACGTCTCACCGGCGCTTCCTTTTCTCTCTCAGCAGTACCTTATTCTCTTTTCTTTGAATCCAGGCAGGGGAGGGGCTTCTCCCTGCTTGGTTTGGCCAATTTGGCGTTTCTTTCCTGCTGTGGCATGTCCTTTCTCGGCTTTGACTCTTCTTTAGCCTTCATCCTGTGACCTTCGTTCTCGATCCCAGTTTTGTTAAAGAAGTCCTTTGGTATTCGGGCAGTTTTGTTGGTTTCATGCGAGCCCCATTCTAGAATCCCATCGATCTGAGACATCGGATCGCCATTCTAGAATGGGGCGAGCATGCATGTCTTGCATGCATGCATGCATGCGGCGCATGCCTTCTCTGGTTGGGAGTTCGCTATTTTAGGCGCGGTTCTGCATCAACGTCTCATCGGGCGCTTTCCTCTCTCTCTCGATTACCTTATTCTCTTTTCTTTGAACCCACCCTCCCCCCTTCTTTGTTTATTGTATTTGTCGCCTGGCACGCGTGACCAGCCCCTCTATTTGAAGAGGTTTTTGTTTTATTGTCGTGTGGCACGCGTGATCAGCCCCTCCATTCTGGGAGGTTTGTTTTGTCACGTTTTTTTGTGTTGGTGATGTGCAGGTACAGGTTGGCGAGCGGTTCGACTTCTCCATTCGTGGGTTTTGGGAGCGATTTCTCTGCCTTACGTTTGTCCAAGCCCCTTGCCGAAGGCTTATCACTAGGGTTTTTCCTCGAAAACCCGAAAGGTACAGCCAAACATCTATTAGCATTGTATTTTAATCCCGGTGATGAGCTTTCGACAGGTACACCAGCCAAACATCTATTAGCATTGTATTTTATGGGGTCCAAATTATATAATTGGATATTCCCTTTATTTTTCATGGGTAGTTGCATGTGTGCGACTACCCACTATCCACCATTGTAGAAAATCTGCTGAGATGAATGAGAAGCCTAGGCGGTTTTGTTGGTTTCATGCGAGCCCCATTCTAGAATAAAGAAAGAGAAAGTTGCGTTCAATCCAACGCATTCCGCTACTATATTAATTTGATAATAAAGATCCACATCGCCAACATATAGTCCATTGTAGCCATTGGTCATAAAATCTTTAAGTTAAAGAAAAAAAAAGCTGGCCTGAACTAGTAAACCTAGATCAGACATCTGCCTCGGTCAATCCCTTGGCAATATTATCATTCTCATTTCTGGCATAGTATCCCTTTACCTATTTTTACTTGTTCATTCTTGTACTTTCAGCCAATATAGCATTTTTTCATCCATAAAGTAATACTAGAATCATAAAATTTCAGCAAAAATACTTTTCTTATCATTAATATCTCGTCAATATTTAAGCATTTCAGCATGTATTGATCATAGATCTTTTGCAATAAGCATTTATCCAATAAGCATCATTTTGTCATAGACTAATGTAGCAAATAGTATTTAATTACAAGTTTGATCTTTCCTAGTCACATAATTTTGCTAAAAAGCAAAGCTAAAATGATAATATCCTACAAGGCCCGTTTATGTAATGCCTTTGTCAATGTGAACTTCTTAGTGACAAGCTTCAGCAAAAAAGTGAGCAAGATCTCCATCATTATTCTAGCCAAATCCAACTACAAAAGCAACGGGAACAATGGGAAGAAAATCCCGTACCTGCAGCCAACCACTACCCTGTTAGCGTGAAAACGGTATCAAGGCAAGGGCCAAAAGTTACCTTGGAATTTTTATCACTGATTACTCATTGTGCCTCTTGCCCTTCTAGCCAAATTCAACTAAGAGAATAAGAGGAGAAATTTTATGCAACTGCTCAAATGAATGTAAATTCTTGTAACAAATAGATTGCTGCTGCTCAATGCATTTATATCAGGGCACTGCATGACGCGATTCTACATAACAATCCCAGCAATAGTACATGCCTGGTTTTTTATTTTTGTCAGCAATACTCATCTAAGAAGAACATGATAGTATTCTGAAGAGCATAAATTGCTCTTGCAACATATGTACTTAAGTGAAAGTATTTGCCTGCTAGAATCCTAACGAACAACTTCTAGAAATAAGAAACTAGAAGTTCTTCTTTAGCAAGTCAAATACATTCTATGTATATTGTAAAAGAATGAATTCAAAAGCATATCATTAGACGTAATATCAGATAATTTTTCATTGTCATCAAAATGTATACGCGTCAGAAGTGTGTAGTGTTCATCCTTGAGGACTTGTGGCTAACTGTTAGCCTAAAACCTGGAATTTTAGCCTAACCTCAAAGGAATCTTAAACAGAATGGTTAGAACCTCCAGATCACTTAGGGTGATCAATCCTTGTCATATGAAACCAGAAAATTCATTTTTGAAGTGCTAGTTTTTTCAAAATCACTAGAGTCCTTGAAACTGAAAAAACTGTCAGAGCAAAAACTGAACTTGCAGACACACCTTGAGAGATTTTGAAGATCTGATTGGTGTTATAAGTGGTCAACAAGCAGAGGAAAATGGTGGAGAAGATTTGACTTGATTTGAATAAGGGAGGGTCAAGAAAAGCGAGGTCAAAGGCAGGTCAAAAAGTTGGCCAGTGCCAAAACAGAGAGCCAAATTTTGCAGATGGAGTTTGATGGGAAATTTTGGGTTGGGATCTGTGCAGACAACTTCAAAATAGCCTCTAGATCACGTGCAAAAGGTTTGAATAGCAAAAGGATGTTTTAGTTTTCCGTAAAAGTAAACAAAACCTCAAGAAAAGAACAAACTCAGAATGATTATGAAAAGAAATCTTTTTATATGTTTTCTCCGAATGTATAGGTTTCTAGGATTCCTATAAGGATGAAATACAACTATCTGAAGAAGATATAATCTCTGAGTAAGTGTTTTTGGTCTTGTTTTTGGTTTTTTGCTTTTTTAAAAGAGCAATGCAGAATTACAAAAAATGGATGTACAATGATGAAAACGATTTTTCAGGCAAAGACTATGCATTATAGCAATGTGGTACAGAAAGTTGATAATGTCAACAGGGTATTACCAAAGTTTCGAAAATAATAATGCTTGAGTAATAATGCTTGAGAGCAATTTCAAGACTGTATGAGTCTTTCGAGGGCTTCAAAAATACCAATGAAGTAATATGGAATGATTATTTAAGTTTGCAATCGAGGTGCTTCGATGCTGAACAGGTCACAACGAACCGGGACTTCAATCTCGAACGAAGTAGAGCTGGAATCTGAGCAGAGCAGAGCAAAATGATATCAAAATATTCAGTGCGCCAAAATCACAGAGGTATATCTCTGAGGGGCGTCCCGATTTGATCTGGAATGCTGGTTTAAGAACTGTTTTTTTCACAAAACTAGCTCGGCCGAGTGATTTAAGGCCCAAATTGAGCAATTTCTATCAAATCAAGTGCCACAGAGGATCACCGAGGTCTCGGAAAAGGTTCAGGAGCTGATTTCGGGAGAAAATTGGCGGGATTCAATCAAATTATGGCACGAATTGGCCGGATTTAGCAGGTTCCCCTATTTCTTAGGGTTCATCGAAAATTCTTAAGGATGATATATCCCACAGGCCGGAGTGGTTCTGGAGGCTCAGGTATATAAGGAAAAGTGCTGACTCAACTATTAACTGTGCGTGCCACGCAGAGGGGACACCCAGCCCGTGTCTGGCCCCCACGCCCTGCTGCCACGTGGAAATGAGATGGAAATGGGGGGGTGAGGTGGAAATACATAGGGTAGATAGGCTAGAATAGGTTTTTTTATTTTTTTGGCACGCATCCCAAGAATCCAATTTTGAAGGCCTTCCCAAGGGTTTTTTTCAAATTTAAAAAGGCCAAGTTATCTCTTTTTTGCCAAGCTTTACATCTAGAAGGTTTTCAAGTCAAACTGAAACATTTGAATTTTTGTCCATTTTGACCCATGGTCAATGAATATTGCAACATAGGGATGGTGAAAAAGTCATGGGAAAAAGATGGGAAAAGGTCTCAAAAGTGGAAAAAAGGGTGAAAGAAAGGTTATAAAAGGTTCATAGGACATAAAAAGGTGGATATGGAATGAAGACAAGATGGGTACCTCTGTAGCACTTGATTTCATCTCAGATTGTCTCTAATGCTCAAATCATACCTCATAGTGAAAATACGTTTGCTCAAAGCCTAAGGGTCTTCCAAACTTCTATAAGGGTCTTCCAAACTTCAAGGCTAGAATAAGAGCACATTTCACTTCCAAGATGGCATCCTCATGTGTGTGACTTCAAACTACTAATGCAACTCAAGCAATCTTCATAAGGTTGAGCTTTGGTAAAAAATCTTGTGCTTCCTTGATAAACTTGCTATAGCCTTTGCCTGATCTTCAAATCAAAGGAAAATGTTAAACAAATGGGAATGTGTCTAGAAGGTGTTTTACCTCAAGGGAAAGATTAGGCTATAAAAGGAGATCCCCAATGTCTTCCAAACTTGGTCAAATGTCTTCCAAACTCTAATGGGATTACAATAGCCTGAAACTTTTCCTTAGAGGAAATATAGATGAAACAAAGGTTTTGATACATAGATGCTGGTCCATGTTGCCAGAAATGGGCAACATCTCCTCAAAGGAAAGAATAGGCTGGTCCCCTCAGCCTAACAGATGTAAATTTAGACTGAGGATCTTCAAATACTGGTGCAGGTGACAGAATGATGTAGAATAATGAAAGTGAGTGGTATGAGTGTGAGATGAACTCTGCTGTGGTGGAAATGTGGTGCAGAGCATTGTAGGGAATGAAAATAAAAGGATAGAAGGCTGAAATGGGATGTAAGGCAACTTATAGGCAGATGAAAATGGAGGAGAAAAGAATGAACTTGCATATGACAGTAAATCAAGGTTAGCATGAGTGCCAAGCAAGATGTGGAAACTTATATATGGATAGCACTCTAAAACTCCAATGGAGAAGCAAGGTCTTATGAAGAATAGGCCAGTTTAGAAGACGGATGAAATGTTTTAACAAATGGTCCTGTCATGACAACATAGAACTCATTAGTAGGTAATAATCAAAGTCTTATCTCCTGTGGACACATCCCTGCAGCCTAAAAGAAACAAACTATTAAACCTCAAAGGAAATATGCTAATCAAAAGAAATATTAAAACCTCAACTTTGAAATTATAAACTAACCTATTCTAAGCTAGATCAAATGCTTATCTGAGAAGTGAAGAGGCTCAAGCGGGCATCTTTGAGGCCAATATCTTTTAAGGTGTTGAATATTAATGGGATTTGGCAGCTCTAATCCTGTACCAAGATCAGCCAACCTATAAGATGAGCAGCCAGCATCTCCTAAAATCTGATAGGGACCTTCCCAGGGATTTTCAAACTTTGAAAGCTTTCCTTCATCTGTAGCATTCCACTTTAAAACTAATTCCATAGGTGCAAACTTGTCTTGTAATTTGTGAGTAGCCTTGAAAGCTGCTGCACTCTTAGCCTTCTTCAGCAAGTTGTAATTCTCTGCAACAAACCTTTCTTCATCTAATTTTAACAGAACTTCATACCTGTGCTTCAAGGCTTCAGAAAATTCCAACTCAAGCTTGAGTGCCATCCTTAAAGAAGGTATCTCTAACTCGACTGGAATGACAGCCTCTACTCCATATACCAAACTGAAAGGTGAAGCATTAGTAGCTGCTTTAGAAGTAATTCTATGAGCCCAAAGAGCATCATATAATTTCAAATGCCAATCCCTTTGGTTTTGGCAAACAGTTTTCTGCAAAATACCCTTAAGCACTTTGTTAGTAGACTCAGCTTGGCCATTACCTTGAGGATAATAGGCTGAGCTTTTCACATGCTTGATCTTGAGGCTTGAAACAAGAAAATTAATCACCTCATTAATAAAAGTAGAGCCTCTATCAGTCAAAATTTTAAAGGGAATGCCAAACCTAGAGCAAATATTCTCATGCAAAAATCTAGCTGTAGTATGGGCATTTGCTTTCCTCAAGGGTCTTTGCTCGACCACTTAGTGAACAGATCTGTAGCCACAACAATGTATTCATCTTTGGGAGGATGGGGGATTGATAGGGCCAACATAGTCCAATCCCCAAACTTGAAATGGACCAGGGGAGACAATTCCTGTAAGAGGAGCAGGATGCAAGATTCTTTTGCCAAAGATCTGGCATTGATGACAAGTCTTTATAATATCATAACAATCTTTAAATAAATGAGGCCGAAATAACTGAGACCTCAATATTTTCTTGGCGGTTGTGTATCACGCTGCAAAATGACCACCACAAACACCTTTGTGATTTTTAGCAAGTACCAGGCAGCTTCATCTTCATCAACACATCTTAAGAGTACACCATCCCTATTTACCTTGCACAAGATGTCACCAACCAAGGAGTAAGTCAAACATTTTAACTTA
Organism: Isoetes taiwanensis; assembly: GCA_021234155.1. Taxonomy (NCBI): domain Eukaryota; kingdom Viridiplantae; phylum Streptophyta; class Lycopodiopsida; order Isoetales; family Isoetaceae; genus Isoetes; species Isoetes taiwanensis. The sequence goes on along the minus strand of JAJEKV010000020.1, from coordinate 1,949,151 downwards.
AACTTGTAAGCTTGGCTTTTGAAAATTCGGAAGGTATCTCCCGACATTGAAGGAACCTCCTAATAGGTTGTTGCCAACCTTGAGCTGGTATAGTTGACAAGTCTGTTCATTTACAACAAGGTTAGTCATTTCTTCTTCTTGTATCAACTCCTCATGTTCAAAGTAGGCGTGAGGCAAGTATAAACTCGGGTTGTTCAATACATGAATAACCTTTACCTTTAAATCATAAGATTGAAGCCTACAAGCCCACCTATGAAGTTTAGGTTTTTCTAATTTCTTACCATACAAAAAGGGCATGGGTTTCTGTTTGCATGTAGATAGTGGCTTGGGATTTTTGTAAAAGATGACCCCTGTCTCTCGATCAAAAAGATGAGAGAGCAAAGCACTCCTTTCTATCTTAGCATACTTCTCTTCAGTTTGAGACCATTGTTTGCTTGCAAAAGCAATAGGGTGTCTATCCCGCAAAATGGCAACTCCAAAGAGCCTTTTTAGTGATAGTTATGTAAACTTTAAATGGTAATGAAAGGTCTGGAGTTTTTAAAAGTGTAGAATGGCAAATAGCCTCTATGATCTACAAAAAGCTTTTTCACACTCATCAGTCCAAACAAACAGGCCTATATTTACTTTCTCTTTTACTAACTTGGCCTACTCTAGTCAACTTAGAGATAGGACTAATAAGGTGAGAGAAATTAGGCACATACACTCTTAAGAAAGAGGTCATTCCCATAAATCCCTTGACTTCTTTAATTGTCCGGGTGTTTGAAGCTTTTTAAAGCTATGATCTTCTCTTCACTACTTGAAGGCCTTTTAGCGTAAAACCTCATGGCCTAAGAGCTGGCCTTTGGATGCCAAAAAGATGCACTTCTTTGGGTTTAGATTAACTCGGTTGTGCGCACAATATAAATATCCTTGTTAGCTCGAAATATGATCACTTGTACCAGTACCTAAGCATAAATCATCAAGATAAAACTCGAATTGCTTTCGGGGAGTCATGTTTGCAAAAGCAAGATCCATAGCTCTCTACGAAATGTAGCAGGAGCATTCATTAAGCCAAAAGGCATCCTTTTCATTGCATAAGTTCCCCATGGAGTAATGAAGGATGTCTTTGGTGATCTTCCATTTTGATGCTAATCTGATTAAAACCAGAGAAACCATCCAAAAATGAGTACATAGACTTGCCGACCAACTTGCATAAAGTATTTCTTCCAAAAAGGCAAAGGGTAACAATCTTTGTGAGTAGCTTTATTTAGATCTCTATAATCCACACATATTCTTAGAGAACCATTCTTTTTTTAGAACTGGAACAATACAAGAAACCCAAGAAGGGTTCACAATGTCAACTATCAAACTGACCCTGCATTTTGAATAATTCCGCTTGATAAGATCTAAAAGTGAGGAATTAATTCTTCTCAACCTCTCGCATGACGGGTTTAGTATCTTCACGAACTTTTATCTCAAACTCACAAATGCTCCTATCAACCCCTTTCAATTCTGAATATTCCCATGCAAAAACATCCACCCAATCTTCAAAGTACTTAATCATTTTACCTTTGCAATCTTCATCATATAGATCTCCCATTTGCAAAGTCCTGGACATACCTCCTTTGTGTACTTCAAGTTCTTTGTGTGATTCCTCTTGTGCTAGGTTGATGGTCAAGATAGGATGAAACCGAGAGAGTTCATCTTCATCTAGGACATCTTCCTTGATAGCTCCCTCGAGAGAGATGCTCTAAGAGTGTTTTCTGCACAAAGAATCAGCCTCAAAGTTTTTAGACCTTGGAATATGATAAATTTCCCAATGATCAAAAAAAAGTTAGCAATTCTCGAGCTTGTGTGTTCAGATCCTCCATATCTTGATGTTTTGTTTGGTATTCTCCCAAAATCTGTTTTGCAAACAAGTTGTGAGTCTCCATAGATAACAATATGGGAGATATTCATGAACCTTGCTTTCTGTAGGCCTGCAATGAGGGCCCTATATTCTGCTGCATTAGAAGAAATATTAGGATGAATTCTCCCTATCTTAGTCATCGACTTAAAGATGCATCCCTTGAGAATAGCGTGAGGAAGAAGCAATCCCTAATTTCTTAGACATACCTCCATCAAACCAAAGGTAGGCCTTGTTTTCTTTTGGATCGGGGAACTCTACATGAGCAAAGTTGATAACTTACGCATTTATATCAACATCTAGACCTAAACCGTAAACTCCTAACTCTTCTTCACGCAAAATATCCACATCTATGAATCTAATGTTAGCGAGTAGGGTCAGTTTGGTTTACGGTTTAATGGAAGTTGCTCCATTTGAAATAGTGCAAATACCTTCGGACCATATAGGCCTAGCATCTCTTTGTTTTCATCCACCTTCTTCCCAATAATAAATCATAAATGTTAGCATGATTAATATTCTCAAAGTCAACAACCACAAATGTAGCTAAGACAATGATTCCCCCCAGATAATGCAGACACATTTCTCACCACTCCCTTTGGTACTACCTTAGCATTGGAAAAGGATTTTAGAACAATAGAAGTGTTGTCTTCTACTTTGAGATTCAGTGTCTTCATAACATGATAAGGCATGACATTTAGGGAGGAACCTCCATCCAACAAAACCTTATCTAAATGGGAGGTACCTATAGTAGCACTACAAATAAAAGCACCCGGATCTTGATTATGTGCTTTCGGGTAAGGCTCTGAGAAATGTTGTTGCAAGTTTACGCAGCAATTTCTTCGACATTTTGGGTATTCTTGATGAGCTTTTCCCCTGTATGATGGTGCAATCCTTAATAAAGTTAGTAAGTCTACAAGTAACCTTGGAGTTTTTCATAAGCAATTCAAATTCATCAAGCTCGGAATCTTTTACATTTTATACCTTTGAGCAGGGGAGGAGCTACATCCCGAGGATTTGGCTGAAATGTTACCTTAGGAGCTACACTTGGTGGGGACGAAACTTGCAGATGTACACGAATGGAGCCTAGCACGTGTTTGCACAACCATAACATCTTGTTCTTCTTGTTCTTACGCACAAGTCTCAATAAAACTAATATTGGACACCTGTTTACCTTTTTCTTGCTTTGCAAGGTAATTCTTGACACTGCAGAACTTCTCTTCATGACCTATCTCTTTGCAAAAAGAACAAACAGGACATTCTCTACCAAAATGGCCCCTTTTGTGGCATTTAGGACAAGATCTTGCAAAGCAATTTTCAGCCCTATGATAGGGTTTACCACAGTTTGTGCATTCAGGTATGGCAGAGCTAGAAGAAGGAGCATTATTACTATTTTTTAACTCCATGAGTTGTTTGGTAACTTCTAAGAGAGCTTCAGATACCTTACTTATCTCAGATTTCATTTCTGAAACCTGAGGGTCTAGCTCTTGACTTTTGGCTTCTTCTTTTCCTTCCGAATCGCATACGGGGCGGCATTAGCATAGTGTGACTCGTGCTCGATTATCATGATGATGAGGAGGGTAGAATGGATCTCGATTTCATCATCGAGGTGAGATAGCTTAGCATTTCTACTAAATCTACAGCCTTTACAAATGTCTTATGGATTGAATCTAGCTCACCAAACTTTTGAAGTTTTAATAACTTTCTATAAATCTTAGGCCCTGGACATCGGACCTCGATAAAGGAAGCAACCGGATGCAAAGTTGGGTGGGAAACATGGTTCCTATTATACACCAAAGCAAATAAGAGTTAAATCTTTCCACATCTTGTTTCACACTTTCACCAGATTTAATAGAAAAGGAATTGAGCTCAAAAACAAGGTCCCGGGGTGAAGTAGTCTTACCAAACCTTGATGAAACCTTTGTTCCAATTCATCCCACTTAGTACCTATCGACCGGTTCGAAATCCAACGGGGATCTGGCCTCATCACCTTTCATGCATTTGATAAACTCAGCAAACCTGGTACCTTTCTTCTTTCCATGCTCCTCATAATATTCTTCAAAATTCTTCAAGAAATGGTTAGCATTCATGGAAGAATCATAACAAGGGGAAGAAACAGGTATAGTGAGCTCAAATTGGTAAGGAGCTTGTGGAGGAAAAGGAAAAGCAGAAACATTTGTAACATTTGCTGTGGAACTGGTAGCCACTTTCATGCTTACCCCTACTAGATCTGGTTGACTGTTACCTCGGGTTGCTTTCGTGAGGCTCGGCCAGTCTTTCTTGGTGCCATGGAGTTCAATTTCCAGGTGAAAATCTCGGTAGAACCTCCAAAATGTTAGCCTAAAACCTGGAATTTTAGCCTAACCTCAAAGGAATCTTAAACAGAATGGTTAGAACCTCCAGATCACTTAGGGTGATCAATCCTTGTCATATGAAACCAGAAAATTCATTTTTGAAGTGCTAGTTTTTTCAAAATCACTAGAGTCCCTGAAACTGAAAAAACTGTCAGAGCAAAAACTGAACTTGTAGACACACCTTGAGAGATTTTGAAGATCTGATTGGTGTTATAAGTGGTCAACAAGCAGAGGAAAATGGTGGAGAAGATTTGACTTGATTTGAATAAGGGAGGGTCAAGAAAATCGAGGTCAAAGGCAGGTCAAAAAGTTGGCCAGTGCCAAAACAGAGAGCCAAATTTTGCAGATGGAGTTTGATGGGAAATTTTGGGTTGGGATCTGTGCAGACAACTTCAAAATAGCCTCTAGATCACGTGCAAAAGGTTTGAATAGCAAAAGGATGTTTTAGTTTTCCTGTAAGTAAACAAAACCTCAAGAAAAGAACAAACTCTGTAACAGTTATGAAAAGAAATCTTTTTATATGTTTTCTCCGAATGTATAGGTTTCTAGGATTCCTATAAGGATGAAATACAACTATCTGAAGAAGATATAATCTCTGAGTAAGTGTTTTTGGTCTTGTTTAATGTGGTACAGAAAGTTGATAATGTCAACAGGGTATTACCAAAGTTTCGAAAATAATAATGCTTGAGTAATAATGCTTGAGAGCAATTTCAAGACTGTATGAGTCTTTCGAGGGCTTCAAAAATACCAATGAAGTAATATGGAATGATTATTTAAGTTTGCAATCGAGGTGCTTCGATGCTGAACAGGTCACAACGAACCGGGACTTCAATCTCGAACGAAGTAGAGCTGGAATCTGAGCAGAGCAGAGCAAAATGATATCAAAATATTCAGTGCGCCAAAATCACAGAGGTATATCTCTGAGGGGCGTCCCGATTTGATCTGGAATGCTGGTTTAAGAACTGTTTTTTTCACAAAACTAGCTCGGCCGAGTGATTTAAGGCCCAAATTGAGCAATTTCTATCAAATCAAGTGCCACAGAGGATCACTGAGATCTCGGAAAAGGTTCAGGAGCTGATTTCGGGAGAAAATTGGCGGGATTCAATCAAATTATGGCACGAATTGGCCGGATTTAGCAGGTTCCTCTATTTCTTAGGGTTCATCGAAAATTCTTAAGGATGATATATCCCACAGGGAGTGGTTCCGGAGGCTCGGTATATAAGGAAAAGTGCTCGACTCAACTATTAATCAGTGCGTGCCACGCAGAGGGGGGGACCCAGCCGGTGTAACCGCCCCCCCTGGCCGCCACGTGGAAATGAGATGGAAATGGGGGGGTGAGGTGGAAATACATAGGGTAGATAGGCTAGAATAGGTTTTTTTATTTTTTTGGCACGCATCCCAAGAATCCAATTTTGAAGGCCTTCCCAAGGGTTTTTTTCAAATTTAAAAAGGCCAAGTTATCTCTTTTTTGCCAAGCTTTACATCTAGAAGGTTTTCAAGTCAAACTGAAACATTTGAATTTTTGTCCATTTTGACCCATGGTCAATGAATATTGCAACATAGGGATGGTGAAAAAGTCATGGGAAAAAGATGGGAAAAAGTCTCAAAAGTGGAAAAAAGGGTGAAAGAAAGGTTATAAAAGGTTCATAGGGCATAAAAAGGTGGATATGGAATGAAGACAAGATGGGTACCTCTGTAGCACTTGATTTCATCTCAGATTGTCTCTAATGCTCAAATCATACCTCATAGTGAAAATACGTTTGCTCAAAGCCTAAGGGTCTTCCAAACTTCTATAAGGGTCTTCCAAACTTCAAGGCTAGAATAAGAGCACATTTCACTTCCAAGATGGCATCCTCATGTGTGTGACTTCAAACTACTAATGCAACTCAAGCAAAAGGTTGAGCTTTGGTAAAAAATCTTGTGCTTCCTTGATAAACTTGCTATAGCCTTTGCCTGATCTTCAAATCAAAGGAAAATGTTAAACAAATGGGAATGTGTCTAGAAGGTGTTTTATCTCAAGGGAAAGATTAGGCTATAAAAGGAGATCCCCAATGTCTTCCAAACTTGGTCAAATGTCTTCCAAACTCTAATGGGATTACAATAGCCTGAAACTTTTCCTTAGAGGAAATATAGATGAAACAAAGGTTTTGATACATAGATGCTGGTCCATGTTGCCAGAAATGGGCAACACTAACCACACAGACATGGTCATGCCACTCCTGACAATGTTAAATGGTCAAACAAAATTTATCAAAGTCAATCACCCTGGACTATCTCAGTTGTTGGATTTGTCCATCATATATGCCCCAGATCATATGTTGGGCCTTTGGGCACCTTTCGTTTCGATTATAGTATCTCAGTTGTTGGATTTGTCCATCATATGCCCCAGATTGTATGTTGGGGCCTTGGGATCCTTGGGATCGTTGGGATCCGCTATTGCGATCCTTGGGATCGTTGCTTCAGAGAAGGGGTCACAAACTCCAGATGTTCTTGCATTGCAAAGTTGTGACGACTCCATCGTAGGGTTTCTAAGATATGAGGCCTGCAAGTTTTGATCTTGGTTTCAATTTCTATCAGTTGGATGCGTGAAACAAATTGTTGATTATATCCTAAGCCTCATATTTTGCACATGATTTTATTGTGCCGAACTGATGAGAGGATTTTCTATAGGCTTTTATCTCGTGTGACATCTGTGTGGAGGCTTTTGTCCGATCATCCAGAGCATGGCTTTGCAAGCAACACATTTTGAGAAAACGTGCAAGGGAAGGGAATCTAAAACCTAAACACAACTATAACAGCTTTTAATCCGCATCGACTGTGACGCTCCCTGAATATATACGACCCCTGGCCGTATACATACGGGGACTTTCCCCTCCCATGGCAACCATCTCGCCATGAGCAGGGCCCTCCGTCTGACCTGGGCCATCTACGTAGAGATGCTCGAGTGAAGGGCACAGAGGTGTCATTCGGCCCACGCCTTCGATGGGCTCCTACGTCGCAGAAGCATGAATACAAGGGTTAGGACACAACATAAATTATATATATAAATAACCACCACGAGGGGTGGCGCATCCATCCAAATACCAACGGCAAAGAATATGCATCTAAAACTAAGAAAACACCCCAAACCACAGGGTCTACCCCGGCTCAGACTCCAGTGAGGATCGCCTGACGGCTGGGCCTCAAGAGATCAGCAGACCGAGTCTTGGCATGGCGTTGGCTGGCATAGAACATCGACTAGGGTTGTCCACTCCATCCGCCCCTCCTGTGCACACTTTGCAGATGGATCGATCCACGCTATGGCTTCGCTATAGCCTTCCGGAGACGCAAACTCAAGGTATCACCCTTTTGAGTCTACTCCAGGGTTCATGACGCCCCGGTCCGATGAGGCAGGTCGGGGAAGCGTCCCCTTCCAGGATCACAGTGGTTCCATGGGTGAGCTAGAGAATACGTGCCGCATCAGCGACCCCCGCATCCGTACCCAACTTACTCACCCTAAATCTACTCAAAGTGCAAGATGCTCCATACGGATCACACCTCTACACCCAGGGAGTGTCAAACCCATACCTGGCCCTCTACGTGACCGGCTATCAGGCCTAGCCCACTGTAGGAGTCTCAGGAGCCTTTTATGTTCGTGCAAGACCCCACCCCCACTTCACCACTGTGTCCCTTCTCTGGTGCTAAGCCAGACCATAGCAACTACGACCCGGTGGTCTCTTGTACACAGGCCGCATCTAATGGGAATATTACAGGGTTCTATCTAGGAGCATACTAGCGTACATGAGCTCATAGGTCTCTACCCCCCTTAGTTCCCCCATTTCCAGAGTAAGACTATGCAAAGAACTATCAGACTATGCAAAGAACTATCAATCTATCCTTTGAGAGCAAAACCAGAATCAGAATATAAAGAGAACTTACCTTTACAATCAAGGGTTAGTTCCTACGAGTAAAACACAGAGAGAACAGACAAAACAACACAACAAGTGCCCAACGGGGGCGCTACCCTAGAATTCCCAAGCTACACTAACCACCCACCTGTATTCCTGCTGGACCCGTTATCGTTTGGTGCCTCCATCCTTCTGGGACTCGATGCTCAGCTCTGGTTACACAGGTACAAATACTAGGCAAGGGTGGCGCTCAGCTGGGTAAAGGTGGCGCTCAGCTTGGCAAAGGTAAGTAGGCGCTCAGCTCCTCTTGGTCAATTATGGTTGATATGGGGGTGGTGATCCACCTTAATGGATCAAAGTAGCATTCACCATGCTGGCCAATCGAGTTTGGCCAGGTGGCGCCTTCCCAAACTATAATTAGCTTAATTATCCTTTTTAATTATTAATTCCTTAATTATAGGTTATTATCCTTAATGGTTAAATTAGCATAGCTAATTTAATCCCTTTTAGGTCAACCCCCTAGGTTACCATACCCCATGGTGGCGTATCTATACTGGGTGACGTGTCAATATATTTATACGTATACCGTATAAATACTTGGAACGTCACAGTCTCCCCTCCTTAGAATTAATGCTGTCCTCAGCATTGGGTTAGATACAAATATAGGAAATCACATTATGAAGGAAGATAATTCCTTATTTCCGAAGGTAATATATTAAAAACTTTAAAGTTTAAAACAGTTTAAGCACCGAGGTGCATTTCACATGATTATCATAATCAAGAAATTCAAGGACCGAGGTCCAATATCAACATTAGAGTAATAACAAAACAAGACGTGTAGATAAAATAAAACTGAAAAGTTCGGGCCATCAGCAACCCTCTAACATGGGCAGGTCACGTACTACTCACTGGCCTGCACATGTCAGCATATCAGTATATATAATTAGATTGTGGTTGAAGGGACCACCCCCTTATAATAAATAAAAGAAAACGCTATCTACCTGGGAACCTATCATGTCTATGGTTTGCAATTCACTGCAGCATAGGGAATGGTGAAGTTCCCATTATAGCCGAAATGAGCGCGGCCTATCAACTATGTCGTGGTGATGTCAACATTGACAGTATACCACTTCCTAGAGAACACCAAGGTGATCTCATCATCGGTGACTATTATGATTTACGATGCATCTACCCCTGTGGAGCGCTACTCTTGGCAATCAAGCTTTCAAGCTTACCGCCGGCTGCGGGGTTGATAGCATCGTTGATGGTGCGGCCTTGAGATTCCCGCATGAAGTCCGGATAGTGCTTGTCAAGGTCTATCTTCATCACCCAAGTAGCATCCTCAACTGGTAAGTGCTTCCACTTAACCAAGTATTGCAACATTTGAGTCCTTCTGGTTTGTTTATAAGCACGATCAAGAAGAGCTTCAGGCACTATTTCCAGCTGCTCCTCTGTCATTTCTAGGAGGGTTGGGGTATCCAAAACCTCCTCTGGATCAGGGGTGTGTTGTTTCAGAAGACTCACGTGAAAGACCTTGTGGATCTTCAAGCGGGGCGGCAAATCCAAGCGATATGCCTGTTCTCCAACACGCTCAATAATTTTGAACGGTCCCGCCCATTTGGGTGCCAACTTCTTGCAGTTGCCAATCTTAAGCTTGGCTTGTTTGACCTTAATCTTAAGCCAAACTGATTCACCCACCTGGAAAACGCGTGGGGTTCTGTGCTTATCGGCTACACTCTTTTGACGACTGCGTGCAGCTAACAAGTAACCACGAACTTCTTCGACCAGAGCTTGCATCTCCAGGAGGAGTTGTTGAGAAACCTCCACTTTCGAAACGGGGTTGTGCCATGTATCTGGAGTTAGACATTGGTAGCCATAATTTATCATAAAGGGAGACATTCTGGAAGACTCCTGCTTCATGCTGTTGTAGGCGAACTCGACCAGATAAATATAGTCAGCCCATTGTGATTGCTTACTCCACACATAACTTCGCAGCATATCCTCTATAATGCGATTGGTACGTTCTGTCTGACCATCTGTTTGAGGATGATACGCTGTACTCATAGCAAGCTTGGTCTGGATGACCTGGCAAAGAAATCTTTCCAGAATGCACTTACAAATTTGGGATCCCTGTCGGATATAATAACTCGTGGCATTCCGTGTAACCTGAAGATCTCCTTGGCAAAAAGCAGAGCAGTATCAAAGGCTGTATCTGTGGTACGACATGGCAAGAAATGCGCCATTTTGGACAATTTGTCGACCACTACCATTAAGGCATCATATCCACGGAGAGTACGTGGAAGGGCCACAATGAAATCCATGGTTATCACTTCCCATTTGGCGTTGGGCACATCCAGAGGTTGCAACTCGCCTGGAATCCTTAACTGCTCAGCTTTGGTTTGCTGACACACCTGACACTGCTTAATGTATCTGGCAATGTCCTTTTTCATCGAAGGCCAGAAATAGCTGGAGCGAATCTTAAAGTAGGTCTTCATAAACCCTGCATGGCCAGCTATAGGGCTGTTGTGCGTGTCGTGGAGGATTAGCTTACGCACTCCCGAAGTCTCAGTTACACACAACTTGTCTTTGTAATATAACAAGTTGCCCTCTTTCTTATACGAACAGAAAGCTTCACGCTCCTTATCTGTGCGAGCTTCCTTAGCCAAACTATCCCAAACTTCACAGAACTCGGGATCCGTGGCCAAGGTCCATTCTATCTGCTTCCCAAACTCACTGGTGAGTGTAGAAATTGCATTACAATGGGTTCGCGTTACCAAGGGATGGCGTGACAATGCATCCGCAACCACATTGTGCTTGCCAGGCTTATACATAATCTCAAAATCATATTCCTCCAGAAATTCCATTCATCTCCTCTGACGGAGGTTGAGATTCGGCTGGGTGGATAAATAACGGAGACTTTGATGATCTGTATCTAACTGGAATCTTCTACCAAGAAGGTAGTGTCTCCATATCCGCAGGGCACGGATAATGGCTAACAATTCCTGGTCATGGGTAGGGTATCGTTGCTCCGTTTTCATTCATTTTCTTTGAATCATAGGCAATAACTCTCCCCTCCTGCATTAGGACTCCACCGGTGGCAATCTTACTGGCATCTGTCGCCACTAGTTTATCCTTCTCAGGGTCAGGCAATGTGAGAACTGGTACTGACGTTAAGGCATCTTTAAGCTGCTGGAAACTTCCCTGAACCTTTGCATTCCAGTGCTCCATCCAATCCTTCACCTTCTCATGCTTTGTAAGATTTGTAAGGGGTGCTGCAATCCTTGCAAAATCCTTTACAAATTTCCGGTAATATCCCGCTAAGCCCAGGAAACTTCGGACCTCGAAAACATTTCCTGGAATAGGCCATTCCCTTACGGCCTCTATCTTTGCTGGGTCTGTAGCAATTCCCTCTGCCGAGATGACATGGCCCAAATAATCAACCTTCGGAGTGGCAAACTTGCACTTAGAGAACTTGGCAAAGAGCTGATGACGTCTTAGCTTTTGTAGGGCCATTCTAAGATTTTTCTCATGCTCCTCTAGGGTCTTACTATAGATAAGAATGTCGTAAAAAAAAATGACAACAAAATCATCCAGGTATTGTCGGAAGACATCATTCATTAGTCGCATGAAAGTTGCTGGGGCATTAGTTAATCCAAAAGGCATAACTGTAAACTCATAATGCCCATACCTAGTGCGAAAAGCAGATTTATGGATGTCCTCCTCTTTAATCCTTATCGGATGGTATCCGGAGCGTAGATCAATCTTTGAGAAATACTTGGCCCCTTGCAACTGATCCATTAGATCATCTGCTCTAGGCAAAGCATAGCGATTCTTGATGGTATGCTTGTTGAGTTGCCGATAATCAATACACATCCTCAAGGAGCCATATTTTTTCTTAACAAAAAGAATAGGAGCGCCAAAAGGCGAAACACTAGGTCGAATGAAACCTAGGTTTAATAACTCCTGAAGCTGCTTCTTAAGCTCTGCCAACTCTGGGGGACTCATACGGTTCTGCTTATTATCTGACTCAATGGAGGCAAGTCTGAGGACGCAGAGGAGCTTTTCCTTGCGTATAACTTTATCTAACTGTCTGATGGACATAGACTGCATGATAGGTTTGAATGGTTCACCTTTTATAGTTACACGGGCTCCATTAGCTGCGTTGAAGGTAACTTCCCGTTTCTCGCAGTCTATGTTGGCCTTTGCAGATGCCAAGAATTCCATACCAACAATGAGGTCGTATTTGCCAACATCCATCAACTCGGCACCCATAACAACTGGTGCACCTGACAACTGCATCTTAAGATTGATGCGACGGCCATGAGTATGTCTGACCCTACCACTGGCTAGAGTGACAGGCCTCGGTCGGGACCTCAAGGTTTCCAGCTGTAAGACCTGGGCCATTCTAGGAGAAGCAAAATTATGGGTACTTCCCGTATCCATAAGAATTACAAAAGGCTTACTGTCTACTTGACCTATGGTGGAAATGACAGCAGGCTAACTTTCAGCATTGCCGGTTTCTATAGCTGCAAGGATATGAGACGCACCGTGAATATACTCGGGAGCGTCCTCCTCGACAGGTAGTGTTGACTCAAGATCGTCCCAATCGAGGTCGGCCATGGCCAGCTGGGCAGTCTGCGTGACATAAGGACAATTCTGCATGAAGTGCCCGGGCCGCATACACCTGTAGCATGCCTTATCTCGGCGGAGCTGTTCTCGGGCCTCTTTAGGAATAGACTGTAAGAGGTTCCGAACTTCCTTATCGACATTGTTCTGTTTATCGAGCGTGCTGAAGGTGACTTTCCTTTCCTGGCGGCCATAAGAGTTCTGCTGAGAGGGCCCCGGACTTGGCGAGCGGGGTTTGTAAGGTGTGGACGGCCGTGGCTGCGAATAAGGAGCAGGACGCTGATACTGGTTCCTTGGTGTGTCCTCCTCGAGGCTCAATGCTTTAGCCTCCGCCTCTGCCACTGATTTCGGGTCTATGGCCTTAACCATTCGTTTGATTGATGGGGCCAATCCTTCAATATAGCCTTCCACTGCCCTCTTTTCATTCATACCTGGTACATACAGTCTCAAGCGCATAAACTCATCCGTGTAAGCCTGAACCGACATACCCTTCTTCTCTAACCTGTAAAAGGTCTGAATTTGCTGGCATTTATGCGCACGAGGCACATAATGCGACTTAAAAGCTTTAGCAAACTTCTTAAACTTGCACCTGCTTCTATCCAGATGCTTGGCTCTAGCATAGCCCTTCCACCAAATACGGGCAGCTCCTGTAAGGTTGGTGGTGGCAACCTTCCCTGTATCCTTTTCTGTCATGCCATAGGACTTCCTAAATTCCTTCATTTCGTCCAACCAGGACTCGGCATTCAATCCGCCTCTAGATTTCCCATCAAACTGGGCCAGTTTCCTATTCTTCCATATACTAGTTATGGCTGTATCAACCGTCTTGCGGTACTCCTTGTCCCGGCGCTTTGCATGGTCACCGGATGATACCGACGATTCAGAAGACACAGAAGTGGCTGATTGTGAGGAGGTGACACTGTCCCTAGAGGAACTCCGACGACGTTTAGAATGGGGCCTCCTCTGTGTAGGTATAGGGCTAGTTTCAGGTGGGGACGGCTGCTGTGTAGGTGGACTAGGCGGTAGCGGAGGTAACTCCGGTCCGTCTTCTTGTACATGCTGTGGTGGGTTGGCATGCAACACATAAGCCTGTAACCCGCCTAACTGTCTTTTTATTAACATCAGTTCCTGTTCTGGTGTTAATCTACTGGCATTTGAGGGTGTCTGCCAGGCGGCGTTGCGTGCACCGTCTATATTGAGCAACAGCAACATCAAGTTTTACAAACAAGATCGTTTTGGGTAGTACCAAAGAAAGAGTAAATAAAAAAACGAAAGGAAAGATTTTAATTATGAGTCAAATAACTGTTACATTGAAGAACTTCACACAAAAGGTAGTTATCAACTTAAGGTTATATAATACACAGGTGGATCTTATACATGGGCACTTCCTTAGTCATACTGAAACATAGCAAAACAGAACTGAGGGGTCTGGACCTAGGGGTTCGCGAAAGGGTACAGGATTGAGTAGCGAACACTTTCACGTACAGCTCTGACGAGCTTGTAACATGCCCAGGCCTGGACGATAACAGGTTGGTAGTCCCATGTGGGGCTAATAATAAGGAGATTGAAAAGCCTCCTTAACGCATAGAAGATTTGCCACAAGTGGTCGTTGGCATCCTCGAAAGCTTCGTGCCTGGACATATCTCAATAGTCCCATGTGCGGCGAAGGGTCTATTTCAGGTCGTCGAAGGCCCGTTCTCTGAGGATGTTAACTACCTCCATCCCCTTGGCTGGATCATAGGGCTCCCCTGGTGGCGCGGGTTCCATCTCGTAACCTTCGTCCCATTCCGGGTACTCGCCATATCTTTGGCCATAATCCTGGTCGGGCGGCCCGGGATCATCCCTCCTTATTTGATCGGTAATCCTCTCTTCGTACTCCTCGAGTGTCTCTTCTGCAAGACGATAGAAGTGAATATAGAACCTCGAACAATTTTGTTATACCCTCAATTCCAATAGATAGAAGAACCCATCATGGAAGAAAACAATTTTGATTATATTCATTAATACAATAGTCCCAATTAATAAGAGGATGACCATCATAACTTACAAAATGGCTAAAGAAATTGCCAACCAAAACTTCCCAACTACTCTCAATGCAAAATGTATAATACAATTATCTAGGAACTAGGTCCCTCCTCTTCGTCCATAGGTTGAGGAGGTGGACGATAACGCATCAAAGTGGTACTGGGGCTAGCGGAGAGGGCGGCTCGAGATGCTGCCTCCGGTGGCAAGCAAGTGGCCAAAGGTGCCGCCACAAGGAGGCGCATATTAGTGCAGCCCGCCACATCCCCCAATGCTGCTATAGCCAAATCCCTACGGACCAAAGTAATAGTGGTGGCGTGATAATCAATCTTCTTATGGCCCGCTGAAGTGGATATGACTCGGAGCACCCACCAAGAAGTTGCAGAAGAAGGCCCTAGGTTCTTGGAGAAGAACAACACCTCTCCTTGCCGAAAGGCTGAGAGAAAGAACCGGGGCACATGGTTGCCCATTGCCCTAATCTGAGGATCTCTGGAGGTCTCCGCTTCCTTTTCCAAGTTCACGGGGATCTTCTCCTCCTCTTCGTCTTCCTTGTCATCCCTAAGGCTGACCTTGGTGTCCCAAAGATCTTCCTCGTCCTGATCCACCTCTCCCATGGTGATTTGCAAGGGCGGGTCTGCGAGATGGGGCCGCGTCTGAGCTGCAAAGTGCTCCTCTGGAGGCTGTGGTGTGTCACTCAATAAGAACTGCCGAAGTGACAAAAGAGTCTCAACGGGCTCTTGTTCTTCGGGCTGATATACCAATAAGTGCTCGACTGGTGAGGGATTCACAACCGGTGTGGTAAAGTCAATGAAGTCATCTTGGCAATACTCTCAGCAAGGTCATAGAGGACCTCTATCTTTTTGCGGCGGATCCCAGTAATGACGCGGTAGACCCACATAATGTTCTCAAAAATCAGGTACTCTTGGTTATTCAAGAGTACTGTAGGAAGAAGGTTTAGCCCTTCGAGCTTGAGGGCTTTCTGTCGGCTGGCAGGGGCTTCAGTGGCAAGTTCCTTCCACCTTACAAAATCCTGCTCGTCGACGACTTCGTCGTCTTCCGGGTCAGAAGGTACAGGCGTCGAGGAATGCTCAGCAGCTATCTCCTCGTCCTCAATGTACTCGTCCATGATGATGGCCAGTGCAAATCGGGCCTCAAAACAAGTTTCCCAATCTATTGTAACAATAGGGAGGTCTGTCCCCCGCCTCCTTATGCCCTTGACGACATTCCGGGCATGCTCATCACCCCCTAACATCTGGTGCAGGGTGTGGAAGTCAAGATAGAGCTGCGCATCATCATCATTGTAAACACATGCAGGTACAATCTCTTCACAGTAAAACTGAAGAAAGGCGGCGTAATCCGGATGTGCCTGCATGTTAGAAATAAGATCTACCTGTTGGAGCAGGTAGGGGTGAAGAAGATCAAAGGGAACCGCAGGATCCCAATGCTCTCCGTCCATATACCACTGCTGCAAGGTTGGGCGAGCCATGAGGGGTGAAGGCGCAAAGGAGGAGAAAGGAGGCGCTGAAAGCAAGAAAGGAAAATGAAACCCTAATGGCCAAAAAGGGGTTTTATACTTTTTGGCACGTTTCCCAAAATTATTATTAAAATTTATTATTTAATTAATGATTTACATTTAAAAAGATATTTTTATATTCACAACCCAAAAAATGGGAATAGTACATAGATAAGTTACAAAAATTTTACAACGGAAAAAAAAACGATCGCCTAGTCACCGGAACTCCCCTCGGATCCATCGTGCTAGCTGGAGGTCCTTGGGCATGATGGTGACCCTCTTTGCGTGTATGGTGCAAAGGTTGGCGTCGCTCAAAATCTCGATGAGGTAAGCCTCGGCAGCCTCCTGGAGTGCGAGGATTGCAAAGGCTTGGAACCTCAAATCGGTTTTAAATTCCTGGGCAATTTCCCGTACAAGCCGTTGGAAGGAAAGCCGACGAATCAATGGCTCAGTAGACTTCTGATACTTACGTATCTCCCGAAGTGCTACTGTGCCCGGTCGAAATCTGTGGGGCTTCCGTGGCTTGAGGGTTGCCTTGAGCGACGGAATGGATTTTCCGCCGGTTGTTGGATGTTGTGCCCGCTGAACGATCTGCTCCCGTCTCTGAGCCGATGTCTTCTTGGCTATAGTGGCATCCTTCTGCAGTTGGGTCTTATAGTTCACCCCACTCTTCACGGGTTTGGTACTCTTTCTCTTCAACGTCCGGTTACCCCACTCCGTTGCCTTCCTATTCTTAGGGCCGCTCGAAGCTCCCGGTTGGTCCACATTATCCCCCATGTTTTGGTCTCCCTGGGGGTCAGCGTTCTAACCCACAGCTTGATCCTGCTGTTGTCCAACATCCGGGTTCTGCTGCTGATCAACATCTGGATTCTGCTGGTCGTCCTGCTGATCCACCTGTTGGTTCCCGCTCTGCTGACTTTGGCCATCCTCCTCTTCCTTGCGAAGCCTCTCTCTCTCAGCAGCCCGGGCTTCTTTGTCTCCGTGTGGTACATGTCCGGCCGTGCTCGCATATCATCTTGCACGAGGTCCATGCGGGCTTGGTCAAAACTAGGCGGGACGTTCTCAAAAATGAAGCTGTTGAGGTCTTCATTCCAAGAGAAGGTAGGGAGATTATAACAATCTTGGTACATAAGTACCCAGCCCTTACCCAGGTAGTAGAAGCGGTTCTTCCGTGCTTCTGGTGGGGCACTAGCTATTTGCTGCAAGTCTTCCACCCTGGCAAGGTGCATGATCCTTTGAGCCTCATTCCGGATAAGCTCGGCGGGGTCCTCATCTGGTCCTGCTGAGGGATAGAACTTAACCACGGCCCATGCACGGTCAGGCTGCTCCACAAGGGTGTAGGCCTCACCTGCCTCGTTCAACTTCATAAGGAAGCGCTCATTGAAGTGGAAGATAGGGTAAGGAATTCTTCGACCCTCAATGAAGTGCTTCACGAAGAGATCAAGAACGGTATCAACTGTAGGGCTGTCGTCTGCAAGATGGTCGACTAGCGCGCTAAACAGTTGGAACTCGTTCATCTTCTTCAGGTCCACAGTAAGTTTGAAACGCGGCATGGTCGCACTGGCAAGGAACAGCAAGAGAGAAAAGGTAGGGCGCTCAAACTGGGATGGGCGGCGTTGTAACGGACCTAGCAACCTAGCACCAACATTGAGATGTAAGTAACGTTGCCATTATATAAGAGTGCATTTTCAAGGTAAAATAAATGATTATGTGCTAGGAATACATGCATGCAATGTGTCCATGCATGCAGTGTATGCATGCATGCATGCAAGGGCATTGCTAGGTTATATAAGTGCAACAATATTATTCTTGATTTCTTGGGGGGAAGGAGTTTTCCATGGGGAAAGAAGTCTTTTATGTGATGGTGAAGCATTCGGAAGGAGATAGATTGCAGATGGATTGTTGAAGGAGCGAGTTGTGTGCAGAGATCTGGGAGCGTTGCTGGGAGCACAGAGGAAGCAAGCGGGATTCCAGGTGGGGATCAAGCCTTACACCTGGGGTTTTCTAGTGTTTGTATAGCTGTGTTGATTTAATAATGATTGCTTTGAACGTAGTATAAACTTGGAGTTAAATCATATGAGCATGGTCATGAATAGAATAGAATAGGCATGCATGGTTAATGGATAGCGAGCATATTAACCAATTCAATAAACTAGTTAGCAGGGTTATGGAAGCCACCGTCATTAAGGTTATAAGTAGTAATTTGAAGGAAGTTGATCTAGTTAAAAGTAATAAGATATTAGTGAAGGTTGTATTTTGCTTAAGCACCGGGCATTGCATGTTGCATGGTAGAGATAGTAATGTTTATATGAGGATTTCCTTTGTTGCATGAGGTGTAAATTATGGAATTTCTAAGGTAAATTTGATATGGAAATGTGCCTAATTGATATTGGGTGGAATTCATAGTATTGTGATCTATGTGTAGTATAATTCTTTGATATAGACCTCTGGGGCCGGAGTCTAGGTGCGATGGTCTAGACTCGCGGTTATTGCACAGTGCTATGGTATTATTTGAACATCGGGCGTTGGTACCATATGGTACAACGTCATGCACAGTTAAGTGGTCCTCCAATGCTGGACGCAGCGTGGATGGGTGTGTACACACGTGGTTACCCCGCCTCTATGTCACTGGCCTGATCAGCCGAGTTGACCTTGCTCAGACCCAGAGGAATATTGGTTGCAATGTTGATGCTATGATTGCTTGGTTATTGTATATGTGTTTTTAATGTTGGAATTAAGTTGCAATGGTCATGCTTGGTGTAATTATGCATTGTGATTATGCTTGTTGGACTAAGTAACCTAGGTTGCAGGGGCGAGGCTACGGTAAGGCTAAGTTATTGTTCTAAGTTAAGGCTTTGTGGTGATTGTTTTAAGATATATCCTAGATCCCGATCCCCACTTAGTCCATGTGACTAACCCAGGTGGTTGATGGTGTAAGCAGAGGTGTGAGATGCTCCGGAAAGTAGCCAAGCTTCGGAAAGGCGAGAGTGGAAGTGTGTGGATTGCTATTCAATAAACTTGATTATTATTACTATTATTATTATTATATATGGGCTTGAAGTTACAATTATTAAGATCATTCATAGTGTGCGGGGATATTGCTGAGTAATGGGCAAGTACATGTTTGGAACCTTAGAATATGTACAAAGATTAAATTCTTTACCTAAGTGTTATTGTTGCAGATGCATGAGTTAATTTCTTAAGTTTTTAAGCTTAAGTAGATCCAATGGTCGAGATTGATGGGATCTCCAGTTACCATAAAGGTTAACTGGCCAGGCCCGTCACAGTTGGTATCAGAGCATAGTTGGATCCTTGGATGTATGATAACGAAGTCTAGATTCAAGTTGAGGTTGTTGGATTATGCTAATAGTATTCAATTGAATATATGTGGAGATGATGGCCTTAGAGGAGGCGTGACAAATTGTTTTATGAAGGTATGTGAAATTGATTACATGGAATTTCTATAATCTTGGTTGATTTTCTATCCTGCAAAGCAGATAAGCTAGAAAAATGTACTTCATCAAGGGGCTAACTTTGATTTAGGGTTGCCAATGTGCGCATAGCATGGAAGTGATGCTTGAGGGAGATTAAGTTACGGTATTTGCGTTTCACTTTGGTAACCACTTCTTATAATGTAGATGTGATCTCGTAGTAGCATACTCACGGTGGCAAGAAAATTTAGAATAAGCAAATTGCATGATATATAATGCCTATGATATTCAGGGGAAGGTTCATCTCACCATCGGGTGAATAAGATTCTTGATGTGATGTTAGGTGCATCCTTTTGAAGCTAAAAATTGAGAAAACCAAAGCATCTATATATTGCTATCCAAGTGGTGAAATAACAATAAGTTGCTAAGTTGATAGCATTCTGGGCTATGGTGGGATAAGGTTACAAACACGGTGGTTGTAAGACAAGTTTTGAGAATGCTTAGATATGCTTATAAAATAAGATTGGCGTGATAGTCGATTGAAGCTCATGTGTAAATAGCGGATGTGTGACGTAGAAGGAAATGTCATGATTACATCATGGTCCTACTTGAGGTCTATAAAGTTGTTGGCCTTAGGGTTATGGCTAGAATAGTCGGTGATAGCCTTGAAAAAGTTCTTGGCCTTGAAAAAAACTTCTTGAAGTATAAGAAAGCTTTTAATGGAACAAAGTGGTCGGGTTACGATTTATATTTAGAGAATGATATACACTTAAATTATGGCAGATTGAAGAATTGATTGGCCAAGATTGAACAATGTTATCTATCTTATGGATAAGGAAGAAGAAGACGATGAATAGAGGAATAACATATTTAATCGTGGTAGTAGGTGAACCATGAAATTGAGCGAAAGAGTTGTCGATAAGGCCCGGACATGAGATAAAGGCAGAGGGGAATGTATAGACATGGGGAAGTGCCATTTTTTGAAAATCTTAGAACGTAATAGAAGAGTTGTAAGTACATCTAGTAATGGTGCTTCCATGTATTGTAATTATTTGGCATGCTAGAAGTGATTGTAAATTAATGGAGGGATGGTGATTGCATTACTTGATTAAGGATACTGATCAAAGGATTGAAGTTGTGAACGAAATACATGAAGTAAGAGCTTCATCGAAATTAACTGACAATTGATGCCTATAAAATCTTGTTGAAAGACTAACCAAAGTGTGATGGGGTAATATGTATGGAAGTAGGCTAAATATAGAGGCCAAGTGTATAGCCTAGGATACTTCAATGTCATTGGATGAACTCAGAGGAATTCTACGTACCATGGGTTATAATTCTTATGGGATCCCTTGTATCAACTTAAGCATACCTAGTTATAAGATACCCGCATGGGGACTTGATTATGTATTTTGCTTGTTACTTTTTGGATTTGGCCACCCAAGAAGTCTCAAGAGATTACATATCTAGTTCGACCTGAGTATCTCTTTGGAATGGTGGGTTTTTTTTTCTATGGGCATTACCTTCTTTATGAAAAGTTCGTTAAAGCGCATTATGTTTATTATATTGAATTGGATATGTAGTATACTCATAATATTTGAGTTAGTTCTAGACTTGGCGGTATGTTAAATTGAAAGTTAGAAGGGTCGTGCATTGGAGCTATCTAATATGTATCTTTCCTTTAGCTTAAATTACTTGTATGAAGCTAGCTTTGAATTTTCAAGTTTGGAGATGCATCATCTTGGATTGGAAGGCTAAGCAATTGTGTTTGACAAGGATGGGTCAGTTCTAAGGGACAAAATTGTATTCATTTGGGAGTATGTTGAATTGAGGATTAAGATGTGAAAGCATAAAGGGAAGAGACCCGAGTAATTAAGGAGGCAGACTATAAAAAAAAAATTTAGATCAATGGTTGAGTTTGTTCCAATGAAGATGTCACAAAGGGAGATACAAACTAGATTTTTCATGAGTGCTCTAAGATGCACCCATGAGGACATGGGTTGAATTTTTGGAGGAGAGATCAGAACGGACCTAGCAACCTAGCACCAACATTGAGATGTAAGTAACGTTGCCATTATATAAGAGTGCATTTTCAAGGTAAAATAAATGATTATGTGCTAGGAATACATGCATGCAATGTGTCCATGCATGCAGTGTATGCATGCATGCATGCAAGGGCATTGCTAGGTTATATAAGTGCAACAATATTATTCTTGATTTCTTAGGGGGAAGGAGTTTTCCATGGGGAAAGAAGTCTTTTATGTGATGGTGAAGCATTCGGAAGGAGATAGATTGCAGATGGATTGTTGAAGGAGCGAGTTGTGTCTGCAGAGAGATCCGGGAGGCGTTCTTTGGGAGCCTGAGAGGAAGCAAAGCGGGATTCCAGTGGGGATCAAGCCTTACACCGGGGTTTTCTAGTGTTTGTATAGCTGTGTTGATTTAATAATGATTGCTTTGAACGTAGTATAAACTTGGAGTTAAATCATATGAGCATGGTCATGAATAGAATAGAATAGGCATGCATGGTTAATGGATAGCGAGCATATTAACCAATTCAATAAACTAGTTAAGGGGTTATGGAAGCCACCGTCATTAAGGTTATAAGTAGTAATTTGAAGGAAGTTGATCTAGTTAAAAGTAATAAGATATTAGTGAAGGTTGTATTTTGCTTAAGCAGGGCATTGCATGTTGCATGGTAGAGATAGTAATGTTTATATGAGGATTTCCTTTGTTGCATGAGGTGTAAATTATGGAATTTCTAAGGTAAATTTGATATGGAAATGTGCCTAATTGATATTGGGTGGAATTCATAGTATTGTGATCTATGTGTAGTATAATTCTTTGATATAGACCTCGGGGCGAGTCTAGGTGCGATGGTCTAGACTCATGGTTATTGCAGTGCTATGGTATTATTTGAACATCGGGCGTTGGTACCATATGGTACAACGTCATGCACGGATAAGTGGTCCTCCAATCTTTGGGCGCTTGGCGTGGATGGGTGTGTGTACACGTGGTTACCCCGCCTCTATGTCCGCGGCCCGATCGGTAGGAGTTGACCTTGCTCGGACCAGAGGAATATTGGTTGCAATGTTGATGCTATGAGCTTGGTTATTGTATATGTGTTTTTAATGTTGGAATTAAGTTGCAATGGTCATGCTTGGTGTAATTATGCATTGTGATTATGCTTGTTGGACTAAGTAACCTGGGTTGCGGTGGGCGAGGGCTACGGTAAGGCTAAGTTATTGTTCTAAGTTAAGGCTTTGTGGTGATTGTTTTAAGATATATCCTAGATCCCCGATCCCCACTTAGTCCATGTGACTAACCCCGTGGTTGATGGTGTAAGCAGAGGTGTGAGATGCTCCGGAAAGTAGCCAAGCTTCGGAAAGGCGAGAGTGGAAGTGTGTGGATTGCTATTCAATAAACTTGATTATTATTACTATTATTATTATTATATATGGGCTTGAAGTTACAATTATTAAGATCATTCATAGTGTGCGGGGATATTGCTGAGTAATGGGCAAGTACATGTTTGGAACCTTAGAATATGTACAAAGATTAAATTCTTTACCTAA
This sequence comes from Isoetes taiwanensis, assembly GCA_021234155.1. Lineage (NCBI taxonomy): Eukaryota > Viridiplantae > Streptophyta > Lycopodiopsida > Isoetales > Isoetaceae > Isoetes > Isoetes taiwanensis. The sequence continues at coordinate 1,925,867 of JAJEKV010000020.1, read as the reverse complement.
GTGTTATTGTTGCAGATGCATGAGTTAATTTCTTAAGTTTTTAAGCTTAAGTAGATCCAATGGTCGAGATTGATGGGATCTCCAGTTACCATAAAGGTTAACTGGCCAGGCCCGTCACAGGCGTTGAAGGGTAGGCAAGGGCGCTAGGGCTTAGAGGGCGCTAGGGCGCTAGGGCGCTAGAGGCTTATTTTTTTTTAAAAAAAAAAAAATTTAAAACGGGCGCGTATAAAAATACGCGCGACCGTATGGGGCGCTGCGTTACTTATACGGCCTTAACTTTTCAAAATAAACACCTCCGAGGACAGCAGCGCCCCTTTCGATTTTTCGGCAGCCTGTTGTCTTTTTGACCTCGGGAGACATGCCCCCTGGGGTATTTGGGAGGTGCCCGATCCATTGAAGCCATTTTTGCCTTCATCCGAGCTTCCTACAAAAAGTTATAGCTCTTCCAAACTTGGGTCTTCCAGTCGCCCTAAACTTCCTAAGAACTTACATTCTATTACCTTAACCTAGCACAAAACCAAACATCAGAGAGCCAAACAATCACTCTAGCTTAAACTTTCTCTCCTGACTACCGAACTAGCGAGTTAGGGTTTGGTCAGTGCTATGATTTCGAGTAACCGAAATCACGGCTCTGATACCACTGTGACGCTCCCTGAATATATACGACCCCCAGCCGTATACATACGGGGACTTTCCCCTCCCATGGCGACCATCTCGCCATGAGCAGGGCCCTCCGTCTGACCCGGGCCATCTACGTAGAGATGCTCGAGTGAAGGGCACGGAGGTGTCATTCGGCCCACGCCTTCGATGGGCTCCTACGTCGCGGAAGCATGAATACAAGGGTTAGCACACAGCATAAATTATATATATAAATAACCACCACGAAGAGTGGCGCATCCATCCAAATACCAATGGCAAAGAATATGCATCTAAAACTAAGAAAACACCCCAAACCACAGGGTCTACCCCGGCTCAGACTCCAGTGAGGATCGACTGACGGCTGGGCCTCAAGAGATCAGCAGACCGAGTCTTGGCATGGCGTTGGCTGGCATAGAACATCGGCTAGGGTTGTCCACTCCATCCGCCCCTCCTATGCACACTTTGCAGATGGGTCGATCCACGCTATGGCTTCGCTATAGCCTTTCGGAGACACAAACTCAAGGTATCACCCTTTTGAGTCTACTCCAGGGTTCATGACGCCCCGGTCCGATGAGGCAGGTCGGGGAAGCGTCCCCTTCCAGGATCACAGTGCTTCCATGGGTGAGCTAGAGAATACATGCCGCATCAGCGACCCCCGCATCTGTACCCAACTTACTCACCCTAAATCTACTCAAAGTGCAAGATGCTCCATACGGATCACACCTCTACACCCAGGGAGTGTCAAACCCATACCCGGCCCTCTACGTGACCGGCTATCAGGCCTAGCCCACTGTAGGAGTCTCAGGAGCCTTTTATGTTCGTGCAAGACCCCACCCCCACTTCACCACTGTGTCCCTTCTCTGGTGCTAAGCCAGACCATAGCATCTACGACCCGGTGGTCTCTTGTACACAGGCCGCATCTAATGGGAATATTACAGGGCTCTATCTAGGAGCATACTAGCGTACATGAGCTCAGAGGTCTCTACCCCCCTTAGTTCCCCCATTTCCAGAGTAAGACTATGCAAAGAACTATCAATCCATCCTTTGAGAGCAAAACAAGAATCAGAATATAAAGAGAACTTACCTTTACAATCAAGGGTTAGTTCCTACGAGTAAAACACAGAGAGAACAGACAAAACAACACAACAAGTGCCCAACAGGGCGCTACCATAGAATTCCCAAGCTACACAACCACCCACCTGTATTCCTGCTGGACCCGTTATCGTTTGGTCGTTTGGTGCCTCCATCCTTCTGGGACTCGATGCTCAGCTCTGGTTACACAGGTACAAGTACTAGGCAAGGGTGGCGCTCAGCTGGGTAAAGGTGGCGCTCAGCTTGGCAAAGGTAAGTAGGCGCTCAACTCCTCTTGGTCAATTATGGTTGATATGGGGGTGGTGATCCACCTTAATGGATCAAAGTAGCATTCACTATGCTGGCCAATCGAGTTTGGCCAGGTGGCGCCTTCCCAAACCATAATTAGCTTAATTATCCTTTTTAATTATTAATTCCTTAATTATAGGTTATTATCCTTAATGATCATAGCTAATTTAATCCCTTTTAGGTCAACCCCCTAGGTTACCATACCCCATGGTGGCGTATCTATACTGGGTGACGTGTCAATATATTTATACGTATACCGTATAAATACTTGAAACGTCACATCGACCATGCTTTTCTAGGAGCCTTTTTTTAACGTTCATCTCTGCCAAGAACATAGGGGTTTTATGGCACCTTTGGGTGAGTTTAAGTTTTGTTATGGGGTTTTTCATGCATACCCTATCATTTTGGGCAATGCCATTGTGAAAATCGACATACCATGGATTTATAGTTTCACAATTATTGCTGTATCTGGAACACGTCAGTCACATTTGGAACATCTGGACATCATGATTCTCACAAAATCTCTTAGAGGAGCTGCATATATATGTTTTCTTGCTACTTCAGAAGGTGTCTGTAAGTAGCAATATCTGCAACAATAGAAGCTGAAAATTTATGTGCCAAAATGGAGGGGTATTTCGAACATCTTTTCATATATTGGCATCAAAGTCTGAGTCACTACCAAGCTATGGTCACCATGCTGTGCTGAAATAATGTATATTGAGATTTCATTTGGCATGGTATGGGTGCAGTTACATTGGCAGCATTTGTATCTCCAGTTAACTAGCCTCAATCTGTGGATCACTTGATCATAGAAAGAAGCAAGCTACATTAACTAAGAATGAAGAGGCAAAAAAATGATAATGCTTTCATGATATGAGAGTGGAGTTCAAAGCAGAGGTAGAAGCTGCTACATCAGCAATTGCAGTAGTTGCAATGAGCATGTCATTAAGTAATACTTATAATAAAAAACATATTTCTTTGTGTGGCATCATGGGTACATCTGACCCGAGAGGCTCATTATCAAGTTTATTGACAAATTTTAGTTGTAAGATAATCTAAAAAATAAGGTATAATAGATATTTATATATTTATTCTGACTATTTAAATCTTGCTGCTTTAGATATAATATTAGAAACTCCAGTGACAGATCTTCCACATTTCTACCTTTAGTTTCAGAAGATTCTATGGTTGTGACACTTCCAGCAGCTGATTTATCAGTGCACATGCCAATCTCGCATAGAGGATCCCGTCTCCACAAGAACATTTAGATTCTAACTTGGAATATACAATCATGATTCGTCAAAGAGGATCAGATTCATAGAACATTACAGCAAAGACAACGTAACTTGGTTAATTTTGACCCAAAAAAGGAAAAATTTGAACGGGCTTTCACCACATCCATTGTAGACCTGATATTCGCATGTTTGAGGTAAACTCTCAAGCCTTAATTTGCAATCTACATGATAGTTTCTTTTCTGGTTGTGCCCAATTTTTTTACGAAGCTTCTTAGAGATAGATGAACATGGCAGATGGCAATAACAACCTTTCCATGATTAAGTTTATGGTTGATTGCATTGTTCTGATGTAGGTTTGCAGAATGCAAGGATTGTTTCATGTCTTCGCAACTGAGTTTGTTTTTCAAGGACTATGAAGTTTGTGAGATGTGTTTATAACTCTGCAGTTTTATAGTGTGTGCAAGCGATCGTTCATGGTTTTGAAGTGGTGCTATGAGATAGGTTGAAGAAATTCAAGGTAGCAAACAGCCTCCACGGAGACACAACAACTCCGTCGCTGAACAAAAAAGAGCAATAGAGGCCTTTGATCAGGTTCTGGCTTCTATTTTGTCATTATTATCTTTATGGTATTTCCCCATATTGGTTCCTTCATATCTTACCGCTGATGCAACCATATTGTATATAAAGAATCTAGGCATTTTGCATTGAGTGAGAAATCAACGACAGTATTTTCTAGATTATAATTATGGTCTCGATAATAGTATGAAGGTATATTTTAAAGGCCTTGAAGTTATCAGAACCATCAGTTAAATGTAATACTATTGGAACTAATATATCCAATATTACTATAATGTTAACGTGGGAATATTACCTTAAGATAGTTAACTTAACTGTATGCATTAAAGGAGTCAAGAATTATGCAAGATTCCAGGGTAATGCTTATTTAAGATCTTAACTAAACCGTGGTAAGGATGTAATTCCTTCCAAGGATAGGTGTACGACCTTCAGGGTCCTTGTAAAAAAAAATAAATTAATTAATTTCATGTATACGTAAGTGCATCGTAGGTATATACTTCTAAGGGTAATGCAAACCCCGAGGAAGAGAATAGGACAATTAGACTTTCTGTTTCAATAATGGTGCTTCACAGATTCTAGTGTCAGAATCTCTGGTGAAAGTATAAGGAAACCCGAAATTTTAACTACCTTAAAATTTCGCCCGATTTCGACAAGATTTTATCAAACGAAATTTTCTGTTGAAGTGGCGGCGTTTTTGGGCGGCGCCTCCTTCTAGTGTTTCTGCACAATTCCTGCTTCGCCGCCTTTTACTCTGTTTCTGCATAGTCCCTGCTTCTTCATCTCCGTTTCATGCAAGCCAGGGATAGAAGCCAGGATGCAAACGCCGGAAACAATCTTCACTCTGTAAGCAATACCTGCTTCGGTTTTGAGGATGCAACTCAATCTTTGCTTCGATTTTAAGGTATGCAACTTCAGCTGTTCTACACAGACTTCGATTTGGCCATACTCCATAGGCATTGCTTACAGTGCAGTTGTGATCTATACCAGAACCAGGGCTTCCACTAGCTGCCATAGACAGAACCAGGGCTTCTTCTGGCAGCCATAGACAGAGATTGTATCAGAAATTTGGCTGCTCGAACTCTAAATTTGGCTACATCAGCTCAAGAACGGGCTAAATTTTAAGATAGATAAAATTTCGTCGGAGAATTTCACTCACCGTTGAAATTTCAGAAGGAAATTTCGAGCTGACGTGGTGGCGCCGCCAGGTCAGCTGGAAATTTCCTTCTGAAATTTCAAGGTGAGTGAAATTTCTCCTTCACAAACACTTGTCGACCGGTTTTGTCACCGTCCGAAAACGGGATATGCGTCTTACCTGGTCACCCTCCCCTAACCCAACTTTTTATCCGTTACTTGAATTTTAGGGGCTGAGCTGAATCGTTGGAGAAGCTGCCTGTCATAAATGCAAATATAATTCACATTGATGATTCGCATCCGGCTTTGGGCATAGGGAGATAAAGTGAAGCTCTCAGAAAATCCTAAGGCGGGAGAATTAATTAGGAATTTGAGGTTAAAAGGTGCAGGCAGAGAAGCTTAGCGAGCAGAGAAGTTTTAGTTATTAGATGGGAAATTATATCGCACTGGCAGTGGGCGCTGGCGGAGCCGTTCTTATTGAAAATATATTTCAATTCTTCAGTCGTCAGCCTGAAACGGAAGCCTCCGACGATCTGAAAGCCCGGCAACAGAAGACGGAGGCTGAGATTTTGAAGTTAAGGGATGAACTGGACAACTTAAAATCAGAAGCTGCAATGGATGCACTGAAAAAGGAGAAACAGAGATTACAGGAACTAGCAAAAGAGCGCGAAGCCAACATAAAAAAATTAGGCATAGATAATGTTAACCAATTCAACTATGCTGTAGCAGGGCAGGCTGGGGTAGGCAAATCTTCTCTGGTCAATGCGTTTCTGGGGTTAGAAGGTGATGCTCTGATAAATCGTAATGCCTTTAAAACTAAGTTATAATCCTGTCATACGTAACCCTTTGTTTTTTTTTTTCTGGATTATTATGAGCAGGAGCAGCAAAAGTAGATCTGGTGGAATGCACTTCTGTTTCAAAGCCGTTTCCACATCCAAATATTCCTAAGTTGATAATCTGGGATCTGCCTGGCGCAGGCACCATAGACCATCCAGTATCAACATACTACGAAGATAAGGCGCTTTATGCTTTCGATGCTGTTTTTATCGTTACTGGAGATCGCATACTGGAGATCGACCTTCAAATTGCAAAACAAACCCAGGAAGCTAATAAACCAGTTGTATTCATCCGATCGAAAGCAGATTTGCACCTCCAAATTTTAGCTCTTGAGAAGGATATAACCATCACGGAGGCTGCAGCTGAATTTCGTAATAAAGTGAAGAAAAACTTCCTTCATGAAATGCTCAAGGCTGGTTTGAAAGATATTGACATTCTAATCGTTAGCAGCCGGTTTTTCTCCTCTAAAAAACCAGCATATTATACAAGCATCGAATGCATGGATGAAAAGTTGGCTATGGAATTTCTGTTAAAAACAGGAGCAGCTCGATTCCCTCATTTAACTGGTCAGTGTCCTCTCTCATATTTTAGATGTACTTTAATCACAAGCATACATTGATATTATTACGTAACTTGGCGTTCAGGTATGCAGGAAGCTATGAAGGACATGAGACTTCAAAAACAGAAACAGAGAGCGTTCTCCAGTTCTGCAAATCCAAAGCGGCTTATGTAACGAATGCTTGAATAGATCACTTTGGCTTGTCTTTGTCAATTTAGAATAGAAAAATGCGATAGTTTTTAATGTTTATGGACACTCGAACACGTTTGAATCGAGCATTGTTTGCGCCATGTAAAGCTAGCAAACATATGTTGTGTATTTTGAGGTATAATTATATAATATATGCAATGTTAAAGCAACTGCAACCGCTCTCTTAAAGGAATGATGTGTTAAGCATTGCAGTGTTCTTGGCAATCTAGAATCCTGTTTCGAAAACACATCCTATAGTTTTATAGTTTAAAGACAATTCGCTGCTGCTGTAAGTTTACCTGTCACACAGTTATAATAGCTCAAAAGGTCATGGTTTGGGGCCAATATTTCAGCATCACATGCAACCAGTCACAAATGCATTAGCATGATATCGATAGAAAAATATATATACACACATGGTAAATGATAGATATACGGATGGATAGATAGATGCATATATACACATGGTTCACAAAACATTATCATATTTTAATAAATATATTGACTACTAGTAAACGTGTGCCAGCGTTGTTGTGCATGAGTTGGGGCCTAATGTACATGCTTGTGTTTATAAATGTACATTGTGTGAAACCCTTATAGAATAGAATAAAGTTTCAATGTCCATGAAGCAAAGCTGATACAAAGGCAAAAAGCCCAAAACAGCAGTAGAGAATGGACAACCTCAAAAGAATTTCTGTGTGAAACCCTTATAGAATAGAATAAAGTTTCAATGTCCATGAAGCAAAGATGATACAAAGGCAAAAAGCCCAAAACAGGAGTAGAGAATGGACAACTTCAAAAGAATTTCTATGATAGACTGATGTGCTTCATAGGAAAGATGGGAAATTCAAACAATTTCGACACAAATGCCCATATCTTTCAAAACATGAAATAAACTAGTTTTAGCCAATAGATTAATAACCTTTAAACCTCAGTCCTCATAGTCAGGAAGTTCTCCACAGTCGGGATTTCAGTAGGTTATTTGCCATAAAGTCCCAAATATTTGCCTTTTGGGTATATTCCAACGATTTAACCTACCAAATATTCCTTGGTAAGAGAGCCGCTGTAGCTTCTTTGCCACCATAGCCTAATGAATCTTCGCTTCCTTCCCTCACATAAGCTTGAAACCATAGAAAACTTCGCTTTCTTCCTTCACATGAGCTCGAATCTAGCATTTGTGTTGGGGGGTTTTCCAGATCTATAGAGGCAAAAGCAAAAAGCAAATTAAGGCGCTTATAAATTTGAAGAATCTTTACTATAAGAGCTGTGAGATCCTCTGAATGATTGGAGTAGGGCAGAACCTCCTTGGACCTAGCATTTCTTGCTCGAGTTGGAGCATTTGTTGTTTGCATTGGGGGGCTTTGCAAAAGTAGAGGACCTACAGAGGCAAAAATAATTCATGTGTTTTGAGGTTTGATTTCTTTTTTTTTGCTAAAACAACTAGAGATTCTCTTAGAGATTGAAGTAGTGGCAGAGCATTTGTTGTTTCTAGCATTTGCCTTTGAGGCTTTTGCAGAAATAGAGGATCTATAGGCAAATTTTCCAAAAGACTAGGGGTAGAATCTACTTGGACTTAGATTTAAGGGAGGTCAACACTCCTCTCTCGTGGATCATGGCAATAACCCTCTCGGCCTGTTGGCCTTAAGGGTTATTTGCCATCATTCACTCGAGAGAAGGGTTATCCTCCTCTTCAACAATATTTCTTGTTTAAATGAGATAGAATCATGCAAGATATAGAATCATCATTCAACTGCCAGTCACTGAAACTGGACTGATAGAAAGAATGAGAGAGAATTAAACAAAATCCTATAGACTTGTATCACGCGGCCAAATGAATACTGCAATTTCAGTGGATACGAAAAAAAGCATGTTGGACTAACAAAGTTCTCTTAGTTATTTATATGATATTTATATAGATTCTACCTTATATAAATGTTAAATTCCTATCGGTAATAACAACATACATATTTTTCTTATATAACAATGGCAAGTATCCTTTATTATAAAGTTTTAGTGTATGTCGTGCATAAAACCCTAAAACTTTTGACGGCCCAGATTTGATGAAATCAATGGAAGAGATGATGCCACGTAAGATTCTAGGTTTTTTTGGCTAGGGTTAGCGAGGGCACCTTCGAGCTAGGGCGGCAGTAGCACCTTCGAGCTGCAGTACTGGAGATGCAGTTTGATCTAGATTATATAGATGCAGATGCTGCTGGAAATGTGGCTTGCTTTTTACTGATCATTTTGGGATGTTGGGAGATGATCTTGGGCTTCCAGTTCAGAAATGATGGCCAACTTAGCTTGCCCTGGAGTTCGTCACTCATACACTGATCCGGTTTGGTTAAAGGGTAGATGAGGTTGGTGGCAAATAGAAGGTTGGCTTCGAAATAAAGTAAAAAATCTGGAGAGGATTTGGGGAGCTTAACCTCACAAATGCACCTGTGTTTTACTCAACTGCAGAGGCATTTAAGGACCCACCAGAATCATGGAAACCTCGATTTGCTTTCGACCCACAATCCTTGCATGGTCAGGTTATGCAGTCAAACATTTCCCGACAAACATTTGCGATTTGTGCCTATAATCCGAATAAGAGAGAAACGAATTGGGGAAACAACAGCAGAATGCATTTCGACAGCAGAGGTTTGTCCAAGAGGTTACCATCCAATACAATCTATGCAATGAGCCTTGGTAAGTTTTGATGAAAAAAGGATGCCATTGTGTTGCCAGCAAAAGGATGTTGATGGTTGAAACTCTGGTTATGGTTGCCCTGGCAATTGATGTTGGCCAATAATAATCTGACTACAGATGCATTCCGCTCCAGTGCCATGCAAGTTCTGTTACAGGTATAAATCTTTCCTCTTTGGGCTTGAAACGGACTGTAATAGCGGATCTTTGCAAGCTTTCCAGATCACTTTGAGTTATGGCAAAGTCGATTAAGTTGACCCTTATTTTGATTTTGATTGCAGGCAGAGTCGATGGTACTTTGCGCCATCAACATGGACAATGTGTCAGATGGGCAAGTTTTCGAGATATGCTAGAGGTATGGCACTTGGCTCTTAATAGCATAGTTAATATCCCAGTTGAAGGAAGCATATCTACCATAAATCTTTGCATTTCCTTTTAGCTTAAATTTCTTTATCTGAGCCTATCATTTCTTTATTTTGTAGGAGTAGTGCTGAAAAACCAGCCTTTGAACATATGACATTCTAATACGAGGTAATTAATGAATAACAATGCCACCACCTTTTGGGGCTGAGTATGTATCTCTTCATGTGAGAAAAAGCAACCGTGCTGCATTTCATTTGTACACTAAGACCTTGGGGTACAGAATTAATGATATGGAGGCTAAATATTATGCAGATAGTGAGGATGCTTATGATATGAGGAAAATGTTTAAGACTAAAGCAGATAAAAGTGCTCTTGCTGTTGGGTCTGAGGTTAAGGCAGAGTTGAAGGCAGATGTTAAAGCAGAGAGGCCTGACGGAAAAGGCAAGAAGGATGCAGATAAAAAAGAGCATTTGAGCAAGGAAGCTAAGGAATCTGATGGTGGAGGTGGGGGGAGAAGGCAGAGACATGAAAGCAGATCTAGCACAACAGAGAGGGGGGAAAACATGAAGCAGCTGGAGCTGGATAAAGCATGGTATTTAAATGCAGCATTGTTCCAGTCAATAGTTTCAGCCATTTTGCAATGCCCAATGTTCAGGGTGACTTTTAAACTGATATGCTTAAATTACCAGTATTCTTAATTTTGAAATTCCATTCATGCTGTTTTGACCATATACAGGCTTAACTGATATTAGGTTCCAGTTTCAAGTAAGCCCCCAAAAATCTGAACTACCAGTCATTTTGGGGCCTTGGCATATCTGCAAATCTTGACTAAGAGAACATGGCCAGCCATCCTGCCATTGATTTCTTAAGGGTATCCCTTATCTAGATTGTCAAAGCCATTTGGCTATGGCAACCATTCCCAAAATAGTCTCTCCACAGGTACGATATGGTAGCTTCTTTTCTTTCAAACTATAAGTTTCTTATTTTTCTATATCTCAGATCAGAAAGCTGCTCACAATGATGAATCGGCTCAGAAAGTTTCTTCTAAATTGAGAACTCGAAGAATGGTAGAGTTTTAGACCTAATTTGCTGCTGACTGTTATATATCATACATTGAGCATATATTCTTAGGTTAAGTTTTCTGGATTTGACGTCGGACTGGGTTATGGCAGTTCCAGCTTTATGGGCAAGGTTGCATCAGATAAATGTCTTTTGCTTTTTGTGCATTGCATGCGCCAGAATGGATGAAATAATTTCCTGCAGGTATTCAAGTAAGAATATGCAACTTTCTTTTGATGGTTAATCTGTTTGTTGCTCTTTTCCATAAAGTGAAAAAATATGAGCATTGTGGTTTATAAATCCTAGAAAATAAAATTCTGCGCATCTTTGCAACAGATTCTTATGGTCCTTCCTATTGTATTAACTTATCAGAAATGTATTTCCTTGAACTTTAATGATTCTCAACATTTTGTTAACTTCTTTATAAAGATGAACAATAGGTGCAAACACCTTCCAAAGCGACTATGGGCCGATTCGATACGTGTTTTTTTCAATAATTTCTTTTTTGTGTGAACATCCTGAGGAAACTTGAACCTAATTTTTGAAGGAATGTGATAAAAGTAACGCCATCTTCATTATGTACTTAGCAATTCATATGAGCAAAATCAACATATGTAGACAATGATCAACCTACAAAAGTTCCTACATGCATATTGGGCTTTCGTCAAACGAAAGTGTGAGAAGATGAAGAAATTGCAAAAATTATTAGTTTAGAAATTACACAGCCAAGATTTCAGCCTTAATAAGTTAAGCATGATAACTAATGCTCTCTCTCCCTTTTTCCATTGCATACAACCATTTTTTCAGGAGCAGCATGGCATAGCACCAAATGTGGACTTATAATTTTATGAATGGTCTAGGGCACGCAGACTTTTCACTACATGTAGCCAATATGGCATAGAATCTACATGTGGACTTGATAATTCCACGAATCTTCTATGGCATGTCGACTTTATCAGAGAGTGCACATGCTTTAGACAAGTAACCGAGATTGAGAGATTTTATCTCAATGAGATCATGGTGTCGGATACCATTGCTTTTCATTGTCTCAAATATGTATAAACTTGGATGTCACATCCACAGTCAGGAAAATTTGTTTAGCAATATAATAGGAAATTATATGGTACCTTGAATTTGAAGCAAGAAACCATTACTATTATTTTGAGTTTATAAATGCCCCCAAAGCCAGTGAATGCAAAAGAATTAACATCGTACGAAGTGGAAATCTCAAGCCAACAGTTCAAACCAACAGTTTCCCAACTTAAGCCAACAGTTCAAACCAACAGTTTCCCAACTTATGCCCAGCAACGCTGGGCACCATTACTAGTCTCTATTAATCATGAGGAACAAATGAGATATATACATGGAGTGTTTTGCAGCAGCACAATAACATTTTCATCTTGTTGCATGTGAGATCCTTAGCATTTGCCTCACCGCATATGATAATTGATTCATTTTTTATTAGTACATCTTTGTCCAAGTGGTTGTTCCTTAATGCATTTTATACCAACATTATATAGTTCCATCCCTGAATAAGAGTGTATTTTAAACCAATGCTATATAGTTTTCACTCTTGGATGTCAAAGTTCAATACCACATACGTTATGTCATCTCGTCTTCAAGACAAAATACGAATTATCACCTGCCTGAACTATGCATTTCAGCCTGATCTTAGGCCCTGACTCACCCTCTTTGGACGTGCAGAGTTGGATTTTTGGCCTCGCTTCATCCATACCTCCTGCTAAAAGTTAAAAACATTTGGCTGAATGATGATTTGACACCAACAACAATAATCTAAGCTTCGTGTTCTCCTTGAAAAAGTGAAAGAACTCAAAGAAAAAGGCAAACATGCTTATATACAAGCAGGATGTGTTTGGCTTAAAGACAAAAATAGGAAAAGCAACTCCATGCCAAGGATTTGCACTTAGGTTTGGATTATGGAATGCACATGGTTTAAACTGTAGAAAAATGTTGACAATTTAAAATCTGCTAACTAGCATGAAGTTTTTGCTTGCATGAAGAGGGAACATGAACTGCTCGTTTGGATGATTTCACAAGTTTTAGAAAAGTGAAAACTCTTTGGAATGAGAGGGAAACAAGCAGAAAAGCTTTTGAAGGCGTTGCTTGCTTCTCCTGAATTTTTTTTTAAGCATAATCAATACATGTAGCTTAAAATAAAAGAAGAATTTATTTAATACTAGTAACGGTGCCCAGCGTTACTGGGCATGATTAGAATACTAGTAACGATGCCTAATGTTGCTGGGCTTGATTTGGGAACCTATAAATGCTGGGACTTTGTGCATTTGCGTAAACTCCCGGGCCCTTGCATCATTTTGGGAACTTGTAGAATGCAAGTGGCCATTTCTATGAATTGTTGAGGTTGTTTCCTAAATCTTGAGAAGGCTTCCCCTCGCACTGGACTACCAGTAGAGTTGTGCCCATATACAAAGCAGGGGACCCCCACAGCCTAGCCAACTATCGTACCATTATGGTCAGTTCTGTCTTTGCCAAGTTGCTTCTTTGGGATTCTTGAGCGGCGGCCCGACACTTTGGGCGAGAGGATGGAGAAGTGCGGGCTCTTACGCAGGCAGGCTTCTACTCCCGGCATTCTACTATTGACCATATCTTCACTCTGCGAACACTCATAGAGGATAGCCGGAATCAACGCCAGAACCTATACTGTTGCTTTGTGGATTTCGCAAAGGCTTTTGACACAGTGCCTCGGGATAAGTTGTGGGATAGATTGAGACAGCTGGGGACCCCCGTCGACTTGCAGAATGCTATATACAGATCAGCATTGGGACCCCCGTCGTTGGAAACGTTGTTATTGGAGATCAGCATGCAAATTTTACCAATGGCACCATCACCTACTGTAATGCAGTTAACCAAACCTTAGTAAAACCATAGGAATCCGGGCCATAGCACGCTGGCACAGTATATATTAATCCCTTAAAAAATGAAATAACGGCAGATCATGGTTACCTGGTTATCTACTTGCACAGAATGGGTACCCGTGTTTGCCACCAGCAAAACGTCATGGCAACTACTCCCTTCCTCGAGCTTTTCTGGGCCAGACATATTCGATGCTTATCATCATCAGAGAATCCAAGCATGCATGCCAAAAGATCAAGAACCCGTTAACATTAACACCAAAGTTCAGGATAGAATCGCTACCACAAGCAACTGGCCAGCAAAATCCGAAATGCATAAAGGCAGAACCCCTTCCGACATTTTTTCAGAAGTGATTTAGCTACCAAAATCATCTCTCTAAATCTAAGATGGCACATGCCGCTGTGGCTCTGAAGATGTCAAAGGGAAGCTCCATCGCAAATCTGTATACAAAAACCAGAAGACTCAGCGGCTGAAGCAAAAATAAATGCGAAGAGGAATGAAGACCAAATGATCTACTACCTTAAGGTTCAGCCAGGGCTTTCCGGAAGTTCGCCAAGATCGCCAAGGTTCTGGCGCCATAGCCTCAGTAGTTCGCCCTAGCCAAGAGATCAGATGAAAGAATGCCGAAAAATAGCACGTTATAGAATTTCCCTCATTTTCTTTCCCCTTAAAATTTAAAGTCGTTAAAATGTTTGCCCCCCTTTTTCCTTTTATTGTCACGAAGAAGGAAAAAAAAAGCGACTTTGATATATGCCAATACATTAGCGTATATATTTACTTTCATATACACCTCAAAAAATATTTGTCAAAAATTACACCTATGTAAAGATAATTTTGTTAAAATTATGTCTTCTTTACACTAAATTTAAATCCTATAATTTGAGGGCCACCAATCCATATTACAGCACAAATTGGTATCAATATACAGTGGATGTTCTCAACAGTTTCGATTCAGTCCGAAAATTCATATTGCACTACAAAATTAGTATCACACATAGTGGGTTTCCACAACAGTTCTCATTCAGTTAAAAAGCAATATTACACCACAAAACACGTCTTATATAATACTTAAAACTAGTAGCAGACATATCTACCTTGTACCTTCTTGCGACACCACTCAAGATCCATGGAACATTCCTTGCATTGAAGTGCTTCTATGATAATCTGAGCCTGACAGGAAATATCATCATCTATAAGAACCTAGAGACCATAAGTAAAAAAGAGACCAATCGAATACATGCTCCATCTCAAGCGCTGCCTATTATAACTCAATGACTTGCTCTGCTTTGCACGGCCTCTCCTCCATCTCGGTGCCTTCAACAAATCCGATCGCTTTTTGCTGTCGATTGAAAAATAAGATAACTTAGGGTTAGGTCTATATTATACATTGCAATAATATTTCTCCATTATTAAGAATATTCTTGTTCCATCCTTATACTCGTTTCGTCTGGACCAGGGAATATACTAGAGAATATACCATATCCTTCAATCTTGGGCGTAGGGTCAAATTGAAGATGGGGTCAAAACCCAATATCCACATCAGCCTAAGGTTTCAAGGCCATGGTCCCAAGTGAATGATACAGTCAATCATAGATTCAATAATACACGAATTGCCTAGAGTGTTTTCATAACAGAAGCTCGTCCTCCATAACATACATTGAATAAAAACAAGAACGTAATTGAATTACAAGAACAAAAATGTGGAACAAAGAGTCGAATACAACTCTGGACTTTTTTACAAGCTGCCATTGAACTTAACAAGAGCACATCTTCCATAGAGATCGATACACTTGAATTACAATAACATACTTGAATTACAAAAATGTTTCACCTAGTAGAAATCATAATGCTTCACCTGGCAGAAATGTCCCCGAGCCTGCCATCCATGCAAATGAAAAATATAAAACACAACTATATAAGAACAATATGCAGCATGTAATGAACAGAAAGAAAGCAACTTCAGCTGCTATTTACTCTCACCACAGCACAGACAAGGCTTCTGAAAATGGCCACAGTGCTATAAGCAGATCTTTTCGAACTGGGCGACACTCAAGCCTCTTGCTGTTTCTTTTGCCCATTCACTTTATATTGCAACAATTGACCTGGAGATCAACATGTCTAGAGACGCACACACCACTACACTAAGATTTATTTATGGTCTGGCCCCCAATCACTTTATATTGCATGTCTACACGAGGACTTGAACTTGAGACCTATAAGGCATCGATCAAGTGAACTAAGCAATTAACCTCAATCATCGACGAACAATAATACATCTTAATATAGACCATAATGATATATAATACGACTTCTCGCGCAAGTTCATAAAACATGTGATTACCATACGCACAACACCTATAGCTTCACCACACCCCCCCCCAACCAACCTTCCCCAAAACAAAAAAAAAAAAAAAAGGGGAAGAAAAGGGACCACGTCATATATAAAGCTTGAGCACCCATAAAACATATGCCCAATGAGCTTAAATGTCTTAAATCCATGTCACATACATTGAACATTGATGAATATTGGGTATAATAAACTTGTCAAAATATTAATAAACATTGTCAAAATATTACTAGTTTTAATAAACTAGTGTTACATGCATGAAACTGTCTCATAAACCAATCTATCTTTAAGAATCCATTCTAGTTTCAATAACCAACATCGATAACCATGTCATAAATCAATATAGTGGCAACAAACCACTATGGCATGTGGTTTTCTTCTATCAAATAATTTCATGCATAAAAAACCACATATATCATGGTTTTTAGGTAGTTTGATACTAGTTTAATATAATAGTTCATTTTTGGGCTCCTTGTGAATGGTGGGCAACGAGTTTCTGTTAAGTGCACCAACGAAGGGGACCCTACCTTAACCGCCCGCTTTATTGGCTCCCGAAATTGGGTCAAACCGCCAAGCGGGTTCGCCCAAGCGAACCCCACGGATTCGCCCAGGCGAACCCCTTATGTTGACGTGGCGCCGAGGTGGCGCTACCACCGGGTTCGCCAACCGAACCCGAACGAGGGTTAAGCCGAGGGCGTCTGGCGGGCAACCGTGGTCCGCCCCACGCCTCTAGCGTAGGGAGATCCTCCGTTTTCTCGAGCAAAGGATCTGCAGCACTGAGAGCACGCATTGCTGATCGAATCAAGGGCACGGCGGATGATTCATGCATGGTTAAAATAATATGAGATTTGTGAAGGCTTTGTACGGATCATGCCATCGAGGCTTCCGTAGGCGCTCCAACGCCCGGCCTCGCCATAGCCAGAAAAAATGCCACGACCCACCATGCTTTTTCTCACAAGGTTGAATCTAGGGCACAAACCAACTGGGTCTTCTTAGGCAAGACCATAGACGAGCTTGGTTTTGGGATTGGCCATAGGAGGCGGAGCCCGCCGTTATTCTCGCTTGTTTTGTGCTTCTTTTTCTTCACGGAAGGCTTAGAGCTCATAAAACGAGCCCCTCGTGATGTGGTTCCTTCTCTAAAGCTTCATAAATTTTCTTACGCATGCCTAAAAAGGCCACCGCAGTTTTAGTGATGCCGTAAAGCTTGGACAAGGTGGATTTGGTTCTGTTTTCAAAGGATTCTCGAAAAATGGTCAAGAAATTCTTTGTTAAAAGACTTGATACAGCCCATTTAGGTGAAAGAGAGTTCCAAAACGAGGGCAAGATCAACTCTCCTCATATTGTAGGATTGCTTGGTTTCTATGTAGATAATAAAAGAAAACTCCTTGTGTATGAATTTATGGAGAATCGAAGCCTCTGGCTTAACCCTGGTTTGGGTTCGCTTGGGCGAACCCGGTGGGTAGTGCCACCTCAGCGCCACGTCAACATCCGTGGGTTCGCTTAAGCGAACGAATTTTCTGGGTTCGCTTAAGCGAACGAATTTTCTGGGAGCCGATCGAAGCAACGGTTAGACCTCTCCGAGGGGTCTAACTCCGTTACTTGAATTTCAGGGGCTGAATCGTTGGAGAAGCTGCCTGTCATAAATGCAAATAATTCACATTGATGATTCGCATCCGGCTTTGAGCATAGGGAGATAAAGTGAAGCTCGCTGGAAATCCTAAGGGCGGGAGAATTAATTAGCAAGTTGAGGTTAAAAGGTGCAGGCAGAGAAGCTTAGCGAGCAGAGAGGTTTTAGTTAGATCAGGCCTCCAGATTAGATTTTGCTTAAACCGGAAAAATGCCGTGATTTGTTGGTACTTACCGGATTTTTCAGAAAATATCCTCTAATTTGCCGGATTTAACAAGGATTTTACTAAATTTTGACCGGAAATTTTCCGGCATCTATTAAAGAAACCGGATTTTAACAACTTCAACCGGAAATTCTGGGGAGGAACCCCCCTAATCTGGAGCCCTGAGTTAGATGGGAAATTCTGTCACACTGGCAATGGGCGCTGCCGGAGCCGTTCTTGGAGCTCTTATTGAAAAGATATTTCAATTCTTCAGTCGTCATCAGCCTGAAACGGAAGCCTCCGATGATATAAAAGCCAGGCAACAGGAGACGGAGGCTGAGATTATGAAGTTGAGGGATGAACTGGACAACATAAAAACAGAAGCTGCAATGGATGCACTGAAAAAGGAGAAACAGAGGTTACATGAACTAGTAAAACAGCGTGAAGCCAACATAAAAAAATTGGGTATAGATAACGTTAACAAATTCAACTATGCTGTAACAGGGCAGGCTGGGGTAGGCAAATCTTCTCTGGTTAATGCGTTTCTGGGGTTAGAACGAGGCGCCGAAGGTGATGCTCTGATAAATCGTAATGCCTTTAAAATTATAACCTGTCATACTTAACCATTTGTTTTTTTTGTTTCTGGATTATATGAGCAGGAGCAGCAGAAGTAGATCTGGTGGAATGTACTTCTGTTTCAAAGCCGTTTCCACATCCAAATATTCCTAGGTTGATAATCTGGGATCTGCCTGGCGCAGGCACCATAGACCATCCAGTATCAACATACTACGAAGATAAGGCGCTTTATGCTTTCGATGCTGTTTTTATCGTTACTGGAGATCGCATACTGGAGATCGACCTTCAAATTGCAAAACAAACCCAGGAAGCTAATAAACCAGTTGTATTCATCCGATCGAAAGCAGATTTGCACCTCCAAATTTTAGCTCTTGAGAAGGATATAACCATGACGGAGGCTGCAGCTGAATTTCGTAATAAAGTGAAGAAAAACTTCCTTCATGAAATGCTCAAGGCTGGTTTGAAAGATATTGACATTCTAATCGTTAGCAGCCGGTTTTTCTCCTCTAAAAAACCAGCATATTATACAAGCATCGAATGCATGGATGAAAAGTTGGCTATGGAATTTCTGTTAAAAACAGGAGCAGCTCGATTCCCTCATTTAACTGGTCAGTGCCCTCTCCCATATTTTAGATGTACTTTAATCACTGGCATACATTGATATTATTACATAACTTGGCGTTCAGGTATGCAGGAGGCTATGAAGAACATAAGACTTCAAAAACAGAAACAGAGAGCGTTCTGCAGTTCTGCAAATCCAAAGCGGCTTATGTAACAAATGCTTGACTAGATCACTTTGGCTTGTCTTTGTCAATTTAGAACAGAAAAATGTGTTACTTTTTAATGCTCATGCACACTCGAGCATGTTTGAATGGAGCATTGCGCCATGTAAGGCTAGCAAACATATGTTGTGTATTTTGAGGTATAATTATAATATATGCAAAGTTAAAGCAACTGCAAGCGCTCTCTTAAAGGAATGATGTGTTAAGCATTGCAGTGTTCTTGGCAATCTAGAATCCTGTTTCGAAAACACATCTTATACTTAGTTTAAAGACAATTCGCTGCTGCTGTAAGTTTACCTGTCACATAGTTATAATAGCTCAAAGGTCATGGTTTGGGGCCAATATTTCAGCATCACAATGCAACCAGTCACAAATGCATTAGCATGATATCTATAGAAAGATATATATACACACATGGTACATGATAGATATATAGATAGACAAGTCTTTTATTATTTAAGGACTGTATAATCCCAATTGCAATATTCTGCAAGGAGTATTGATTATAAAGAAACAACAATAAAGAAGTAATAATATGATGGCAAGCAATTGTAATATTGTTCAAACACGTTGTATACATGAAACTCCATGGATGAAACCTTGGTAAGTCGGAATGAGTGCAAAAGCAAGGAAGTGGTTGAATTCTAGTAAGAGCTCTTATCATAAAGAAGTAATAATATGATGGCAAGCAATTGTAATATAGTTCAAACAGGTTGTATACATGAAACTGCATGGCTGAAACCTTGGTAAGTAAAAAATGAGTGCAAACGCAAGGAAGTGGTTGAACTCCAAGAGCTGTTATCGAACTTTTGTATGAATTAATAAGCATGAAAGATGGTTATTTTTATTAATAATTAATTTCTAGTATAATCCAAGAAGTCGAAATTCTAAATTCTAAATGTGCATTGCAAGTCAACGCCACCTTAGCTGGGGAGATCAAAGCCAAACTCAATTAATGAATTCGACAAACATTCCTAGATTCTCTTAAAATCTAAGGGATTCCATGTAAGAGAGCTCCTTGAAAAGCTCAAAGGGAATCTGAAGGACGACACAATGTTCGTTAACATTAGGTCTAAATTTTTATGAAACTTCATGAAGGTTCCCTTGATTCCTAGACTCCTACGGAGATTCTGCTAGATTATGCACTATTCCTTTGAGATTCTCATAGATTTCCTGATGTTTTATGTAGATTCTGCTAGACCATCCAAGATTCCTTAACGTTTGCGAAGATTCTTTAATGATTTATATAAATTTTTATGCCATACAGTTTTCTATCCCAGACAATTGTGGTGCCACATGTTTTGTGAAAATTCTTGGGTAAACCTTTTGGAAATTTAAGAAATTTTAAGATCATCCAGCAAGCACAAACATATAGAAAGCATCTTAAAAGAAGATAATGACTCAAGACAGATACATAAAGATGGTAAGCAAAAATATATGGGATAACAAAACTGGACAAATGCACGATAGCATGCGGTTACAACAGTTGACTACAAAGGGGACGAATTTGCTGGGCATGTAGGATAACACAATGATAAGGAAATTGAATCTACCAGTTGCATATGATAGTAAAATGAAAAAGAAGAAAAATTGGTTCGGGAACACATTGTCTCAAACCCAAAGAAATAGCCGGATAAGTGGGAAGAAATTGCGGGGGGTATTCAGTCAAGATAAGAAAAAATTCGCGCAATTGGATGGGGCGTAAGTATGAAAAACACCATTGCAGAATGACGTTCCCCAAAAACCGAGCACGGGAAGGATCGAGGAGCTGATATGAGCGGAACACCCGATGGATGGCAGGAGAAAAAGATACGTAAAGATAAAATGCCCGGAAGAACTCAGCAGGCCAATCGATATCATGACGGTCTAGTTACAATGCATTGCGAGCAGATGTGCAGGGTGTCCAAATGGTGTGTGTAGAGATGGTGAGTTGACATCACAATCTCCGGAGGTGCCAAGGGCGGAGGAAAAAAACCGACAAAAAAGATATCAGAAGAGCACAGGGGGCAACTGAATGGCATAGTGACAAGCAAAAAGATAAACAAAGAAGAAGGGGGCAAAGGTGGATGAGACGGTAGCACAAAAAGCTTTTATAAAGGAGAACTATGGTATGAGGACCGGTAAAAAGGGAGGAGGACACAAGGAGAGGATGGGCTAAAAATAAGGGCATGCAAAGATTGATGGGAGGGCCGATGGTGGATAAACATAGGGGCCGCCAAATAAAGAAGTAGGCTAGAAAAAAAAGGGAACGGTGGAAAACCGAACCAGCAGAAAAGACAACTGAAACTGCAGAACTTACTAGAGAGAGAGAGAGAGAGAGAGAGAGAGAGAGAGAGAGAGAGAGAGAGAGAGAGAGAGAGAGAGAGAGAGAGAGAGAGAGAGAGAGAGAGAGAGAGAGAGAGAGAGAGAGAGAGAGAGAAGTGAAGAAGAAGGAATTGTATTACGCTTTTTGGGAGGCCTCCCCAGCCTATTCCTCACTCTCATTCCGTGTTTCATCTTCATTCAACAAGGTGTGTTCACATCTTTTGTACATCTCTCTCTTAGTTGTAGTGTCTCAATTAGAAAAGATCCAATTTTGTTTCCATCCAATTCAAAGAAAGTACCTAGGTCGTGCATGTGTGCCATGTCTATCTCGGATCATGCTATATGCCGGGGCACCTAAGTATGACATGTTCTTCATCTTCAATGTCATCTTTTCCGTGATACCTTGCAGCACCTCAAATGCCTTGGGATAGTTCCCCCAACGGGCCAACTTCCACCCCAAGATGGTGTGAACTAAGTCAGATTCTACGCTAATGGTGTGTCTTTTCCTCACGGATATGTTCTCCCCCTAAGTATGCACAGCCTCTAGTGAGGGATTCATATGCATTCTCAGATAGTAACATCTTCGCTTTTGGATTTAGCCAAAGTCTCCTCTTAACCTTTTCATGAACCCATGCCCTCAAGTGATCATTTTGGGGTATATCTTCCCATACAATATCCCACCCGGCAAACCATTTAAGAACATCAAACAAACCATCCCTTATTTTCAATTGCCCAAAGATGGCATGATGGGGAATGCGGGTGTTATTCATTTTCTTGACCTTAGTCAAGTATTTAATGCACTTGAGCAGAGCTTCTCCTTCAAGTGTCATAAGGCCACACTCAACTAGCATCATCGGGTAGGGTGTTTGTGCCTTTACTCCTAGCTCCATCTTAAAATTTTTTGTGCACCGCTCTATGTCTTCCCATAAGCACCGTGGCAGCCCCCGCCCCCAAATTTCAGCCCCATAGAGTATTGTGCTTTGGACCCGATTGCCTCATAGAGTTTGCTCTTAAGAGCCCATGCCCAAATGTGAGACTTCCCGCATGTGCTTTTTGCATAGAGTATAGCTTTTTGCCCACTTTCCACCCTTTGTGCTATGCATGCATGCCATTTGTGATTTCTTCTTATGACAAGCCCAAAGGTATTTGTATGCTTCAGATGTCTCCACTAGATCCTCCTTATATTTAAAACCGGATTCTTGCCCGAGAGCTCCAACCGGCCATCATCTTAGTTTTTTTCCAAATTGACTTGCATCCCCGTCCTCACACAAAAGTGGCCAAATGGTCCAAGAGGCCGCTAGACATGTGCCCATGTGAACGTGTAAAAAGCACTACATCATCATACGTATAAATTGGATGACATAACCATACATCTCATTGCCTCCATCACAATTATCTTTCAGCCACTCCTCAAGGCTATCTATAAAAGACCAAAGATCGAGGGAGACGGGGGCATCCCCTGCTTTCACGCCAATGTTACTTTTTCCGTTACATCCGATATGACCGCTTTGAATGGCATCGATAGTCGCACCAACACTTTTTCATATAATATCCGTGATCGATCCGCCAACCGCTTGGGTTTTGTAAATATTCCATTCTTTCCCATAGCTTGTTCCGTGGAACTTTATCAAATGCTTTACGAAGTCAATAAAAGCAACATACACCGTTTTTTGGTGCCCTTCATCGTATCAAAAATGCATTTTAGTGTGAGCAGTGGTCTAATGTAGACATATTTGCACGAAATCCACGCCTCGAAGTCTTGGCTCTCTTATCATTATGTTCAGCCCATACACTAATTTTCTTCTCTATTATGCTAGCAAAAAGCTTGGAGAATAGATTGCTTACCATGAGAGTACGATAATTATTGCCATCCAGCATAGATCCACTCTTGTGTATGGGAACAATTCTGTTAAGTTGCCAATCCAGGGGAATCCCCTCGTTGCATCGCTATATTGAACATGCGCTTATTTATCGCATACATGCTCTTCCGGCCCATTTGAGATGTTCAAGGGCCAAAGATGTTTCTGATCCTTTGCTTTTCCATTTGCAAGTTTGTTTATGCCCTCGGCTATTTCTTCCTCAGTGAAGACCAAATCAGATTTTGCTTTTGGCGTTACTTGGCTGTTAACATCATAGTATAGCTTTTTGACTTGGCTCCAAAGCTCGGCTGTAGAGATGGGAAGATCTTTGTGCTTGTGCTTCTTCAGATTTTTCCAATATGTTTTTGGATCTGCATGACATTGTTGGACCGTAAACTCCTCGCTTTGACAAGATAAAATGTCTTTTCTTTTGCCGAACAATCAGTTGATATTTCTTCCTCATAGTTTTTCTTGCTTTCTCCCGCTTTCTTTCCATTGTTTCTTAGCTGCACGACACTCATCGTCATACCATGATTTACAGGAAAGTCCTTTTTTTACCCGATTTGGTTTACATTGATGTATGGCATCCGCAATTATCTTTATCAACCGATTTGTGCATATTCGGCATTGTCATCCCAAATGCTTTGTTCTATTTGCTCTTCCACATATGCTCTATATGCCTGCCGCCATAGCAGGTCCGATCATACAAATAGGTTATGGGGCAGCATTTTCCACAGGGATGGCATTCTACTCTTACCTATGGAGAATATCAATGATGCATGGTCTGATTCGTGTTTTCTCCCCAACCCGAAAATTTATTAACTCCGAGCATTTTGTGATATGATAAAATAGTCAACCACACTCTTGGATCTGCATGTACAAGCTTTGGAGTTAGGAAATCGATCCATTCCATTACATACCAGGAGTTCAAAGATTTGTGCAAAGATTTAACAGTGTTGGCTTAACCGGATTTTGTGGTTGTCGGATCAGCGGACAATAACTCCGCCCTAGCCTAGCAATTCTCGAAGTCCTCCATCGATTTAAACCATAAAGGCTCATCTTCCCATGTATGGATTGTTGCTTGTGTGCTTCCTGTTCTCCCATTGAAATCGCTACTACCAATATGACAAGATTCTCGCATCCGATATTCCATGACATCTTGTTCCAATTCAAAGAATATATCTTCACCAGAGCCCCATCCGAATAGGCATGTTTATGTCTTGCTAAGTAACATCTTTGCCATATATATCATATTGTTTTGTTGCTTGATCTCGCATCCATATATATTGATTATTTATATCTTTCTTGGATACCATCACTACATCCGGATACTGCGTCTCGACATAGCATGCCACACCGCCATTTCCAATATCCATATCGCGGAATCTCCCGTTCTTAACCGATGTTATCCGTGTGAATCCTTCTATGTCCTCCCAGAATGCATATAAGTCATGTTCCTTGGTTTCTAAAAACACAGCAGATCAATGTCTCTTAGTTCCTCCCGCATACTCGGGATCTTAGTCTCGGCCGGGTTTGTTGATATTCCGGACCATTATCCCCGAAAGTGCCTCCCATCTGTCCTATTCCTCAATGATCACCTTGCCTTTGACCCATTTTGCTTTTTGATTGTTTTGTCCGCTTCCTTGTACTTAGCAATTTCTACTTTCTTTTACGCTAGTCTCTTTGGTTAGATCCTCATTGATCCAAATAAATTTCCCCTTCAATGTATATGTATTTTTCAGCACCAAGAATCGATCATCCCTGTTTGCAAACTTGACAATCATGTGTCTAGTTCCCGTGTCTCTTTCCCTACCTAAAATGCATCGAGAGATGTCTACCTTTTTGATGCCCATGGTCTCTTGGAAGAACTGCTCTGCTGCAATTTTAGGCTTCTCCCTCTGGCTTTTCCGCAGCCCTACAATCCCGAGGTTCAAAGCTCGGCTCTTCCTGTCTGTATCTCCATAAACCGCTCAAGGGGTATTGGCGCAAATCAGAAATTTCAGTTACCTCATCATTCCGGTAGGGTTCCGCTTCAATTCTTCAATGTCACTCTTTTTGCTTCAAGTTCCTTCCTTATTTGCTGATAATCAGATCTGATTGCTTCATTCTCCTCTCTTAATTTTCGTATTTCTTCTAAAGGTGGTCTCTTCCCCGTGATGCAGCCTTCTTGCCGAAAAGAGATAGTTCCTTCCATATGGTGGTGAGGGAGATCTCCACCCCCAATCAGGGACTAGAGGGCCCTCCATCAATTGGTTTGTCCTTTGGTTTGTCTTTGGCGGTCGCCATATCTAACAATGGCTGAAAATCTATACCCGACCGGAAAATTGCAATTGCCGGAGAGAGAGAGAGAGAGAGAGAGTGTTTATTATGTCTGTGGGAGGCCTCTAAGGCCTATTAGACAACAAGTATTCATATATCATCATAGAATAGTAGATGAGTTTCTGCATCCTCAACAGTATCTCTTATCTCTTGGAATTATATCACCCCATCTCCCTACCTCGACCCCCAAATGATGGGAGCTCAATCTTATTCTACAGATTGCGTGTCTCTTTTGATAGAGAGATTATCCCTGTAGGTATCTCACGGCTCCAGACTTTGGATTAATATTCAGCCGATAAAGAATCATCTTTGTCTTCGGTTGGGACCATAGTTTTTTAAATATCTGTTCTGATAACCACGCTCTTATATCATTCGGGTCTATTGCCATCATCTCATCCCACAGAATTCCCCATTTATATAGCCATCTCTTGACATCATGCCATATACCTTTTTCTTCTGAAGCTATCAATGCCTGATAAGTCATCCTGGAATTATCCATCATCAATACTTTTCTCATGTATATGACACATCTAATAAGGGCTTCACCCTCCAATGGTAATCCGCTTTCTGTTAGCATCATGGTATATGGAGTCTGTGCCTTTATTCCTAATTCCAAGCGTAAAAATTTTTTCAACACTTGCTCAATATCTTTCCACAAACATTGAGGAAGGCTAGGTCCCCAGATCTCACATCCATAAAGAATTACACTTTGCACTAAAGCTTTAAATAATTTTACCTTTAGGTCCCAGGACCATAGGCGAATCCTCCTGCACATGCTTTGCAAAGCGTACAATGCCTTCTGACCTCCGGTTATCCTCTGTGCGATACAAGTGTTCCATCGGTGGTTCCTATGAAAAATAAGTCCCAAATATTTATATGTGTCACATACTGTTACCTTGGTCTCTTTATATTCAAAGCTCTGCTCTTGTTTCAGCACCCCTACTGTCATCACATGCGTCTTTTCCAAATTCACTTGCATTCCCGTGCGGTCACAAAAAGTAGCCAAACTGTTTAGGTGTTGCTGCATTTGAGTTTTAGAACGTGAAATGAGGACTACATCGTCTGCATACATCAACAACTGGAGAGAGAGAGAGAGAGAAGTGAAGTGAAGTGAAATGTATTAATCCGTCTTTTGAGACCATCAGGTCTATGAGACGTCTAGAAAAACATTTTCAAAATCAAAAATATCTTCTTGTGATAAGGCCTCACAAAGAGGCTCATCATCAAGCTCGCTCTCCTCTCCATCACTAATAATATCCCTAGATACTTTGATAACCGTCTCCCTCATTTGTAACAAATCCAATAAAAAACTCGCAACTCGGGTTGCTGGCAATCTGAAAAAAGCAACAAGAGTAGAAACCCCAATCTCAAACCTACTCCTCAAAGTTTGGTATGCTGGACACTTGAGAATCACATGTTCTTCATCCTCAACTTCATTTGTTCAAGCAGTTCGACAAAGTCTATGCTCACGTGCTATACCCCGCCATCGCCCCCACCTCAACGTTTAGGTGATGTGCACTCAACCTCATCCTGCAAATAACATGTCTTTTTTTGGTAGAGATATTGCCATTAAGATAATCCATCTCCCGCAACATTGGGTTCATTTGCTCTCTGTAATGCAACATCTTTGTGCCTGGTCTAGACCAACTCCGACAGGATCGTCTCCCCAACCCATTCCCTAATCCGCCCTTTATTACGCTTCAAGGTCCTCAATACTGAGCCCCCATTTTCTTAACCACACCATACCTTCTGCATACCAGCCTCGGTCGAAAGACTCCTTCAAAGCCAAACGAGGGAGACTAGTTTCATCAAGACCGCCTACTTTGCTCAAGTAGGTTAAAAATTGGCATAAAGCTTCACATTCTAAGGGCAACATACCGCGATTTCTCGCTAACATCATTTCATATGGAGTTTGCATTTTAACTCCAAGCTCGATGCGTGAATTTCTTTTGCACCTTTTCAATTTTTTTGCCACACTCTAAAGATAAGCCTGGTCCCCATACTTCACACCCATAAAGCACAACCGCCGCACTAGAGTCTTGAATAGCATTCTTTTAAATCAATCTCCATATATCCGCCTTTAACACATTTCCTCTCAAGATAGCAAAAAGGCCTTGAGCCCTCCATTTATTCTTTTGCTCTATTGTTTGATTCCATCTGAAATTTTTATCTACTATGATCCCCAAATATTTGTAAGATGTAGAAATCTCCACTGAATTGCCCTTATAAAAGAACTCATAGTTTTTATCCAACGTTGTCCCAAAAATCACCACCTTAGTTTTGCTCTATATTCACCGCAATCCCTTAGCATCACGTAAAGAAGCCAAAGCGCCCAAGTGTCTTTTGCATCCCTCCTTGCTTCAGGCGACAAGATAAATATCATCTGCATATAAAAGCAAGAGAACAACATAGCCTTGCCCAAGGGAGTCCCTCCCTCCATGTTCTTGTATCCACTCTTCTAATTCATCAATAAATATACCAAAGAGCGCTATGGCGACATAGGACATCCCCTTTTAACGCCCATGTTGTTCGATCCCAACGCCTCATCACACTCTTTCAATAAATGGAGTAAATAGTGTAACCAACACTTTCTCATATAGCAATCTCACAAAGATCTCTATATTCTATAGGCACATTTATGCGTTCCAAGCTAGTCCGTAGATTGCCCCTACAAACCGCGGTCAAAAGCCTTAGTGCAATCCACAAACGTGGCAAACAAAGGTTTTGCGATCCCTTTGACAAAGATCTATCATGGCCCTAAAAGTAACAAGGTGATCTATTGTGATTTCTCGAGGTAAAACCCCGCCGACCCTTAGCCCCCGACACACCATGCATCTCTCGCCCACATGCTAATCTTATGTTCAACAATTGTGGCATACAACTTAGCAAACAAATTACTAACCATAATCATTCTCAGAAGTTGTTGGGATCGCTTTTATCACCGCTTTATGAATGGGCACTACTGATTATTTTGCCACGATGAAGGAAATCCCTCTTTGACCGCTGCATTAAACATTAGTGTAAGCCCCTCTACCATTTTTTGTCCTGCCCACTTCAAGAGTTCTGCCACTTATCCCGTGGAATCTGCTGCCTTCCTGTTTGCCAACTTGTTAAGCCCCCATTGAACATCCTCATATGAGAAAACCAAATCACATTCCCTGCCCTGCCATTCATCTTGCAGACCTTCCACATGATATAATTTCTTTACTTGATCTAGCAAGGCACTTGCACTGAACAGGGGTGTTTCATGTTTACCTTGCTTAAGCTTCTTCCAAAACTTAAAGGGATCTACCAACAAACTCCCAACCAACTCCTCTTGTTTGCGTTGCAAGAAAACCCTCTTCTTTGCTTTAGTAAGAGTCTTAAACTCTTTGATCAATTGCCCCCGAATTTCCCCCTTTGCATCCTTATACTGCTTTCTTTTTATCTTGCACTCCATATCAAACCAGCCATTGCAAGGCAAACCTTTCCGCCTACGACCAGAAGAAAAACATGTCTGTGCAGTGTCAGTGATCAAAGAGGTCAAGAGAGTGCTTATCTCATCCGCCCCCTTAGGCCATACTACCTGCTCACAACGCTCCTCAAATATGCTAAGGTAAGAATCTTTCTTTCTTTCCACTACATAAATACGCCCCGGGCTATTAGGATTAGCCTGTACCTCATCCTGTATCACACAAGAGGTTCTGATAGAAGCAATAATTGGTACATGGTCCGATTCACTTCTCTCATCTAGGATTTGCAAGTAGGTGACATCATTTACAAAATGTGCTGCTGCAATAAAATAATCCACTACACTTTTACCTCGGCATGTGCATTTGGCAGTGTCTGGAAAACTTTTAGTACCATATACAGTAGTAAATTCAAACCACTATACATGTTCAACAGGGCGGTACCCATAGGCGAAGGCCACTGGTCCATATCCATTGAAGTGCGGCTCCACCCAATGTCTCCCAATTCCCTTTCATCCAGCTGCTCCATCCACATTGGATCTCCACATGCACTTGCTATTGCTGCCTGCTTTCTCGCCGTTCTACCATTAAAATCTCCCATAAGCACCACTTCGCCCCTGGACAAAAAAGAAGATATATCTTGCTCAAGTGTCATAAATGGGTCCTCCATATCCAAGTTATACATATTATAAGTTTGTTGCTTTAAAGGCGGAAATAACACCACTGCAATAAACATCTTTCGGTCCTTTCCAAGCAACTCCACCCATATATACTGCTTTGAGTCTTTTACTACGGCAACAACATGTTTTAATTCATCTCTGATATAGCAAGCAACCCCTCCATATCCTCTTCGCCTCCAACCTTTCTTTGTTCCATACCGGGAATGTAACAAACAAAACCCCGGAATGTCTGGCAATCCATATTCCTCGTGCTCCCATGTTTCTAAAAAGAAGGCTAAGTCTACTGATGCTAGAACATCCCCCATCGAGTGAACCTTTCCAGTACTCAATTGGTTTATGTTCCATGCCATAATCCTGATGGCCTCTTTTTCCTAGTCCGAGACTAGCACCTTCCCATTCTTCCAAAATGCCTTCTTATTGCTCTGCTTAGCAGCCTTAAATTTCTGAATTTCTATCTTGTGATTCTCATATTGCTCCTTAGTGAGATCTTCATTAATCCAGATATTCTCTCCTTTCAATTCCATCTTTTTCTGCAACACCTTAATTTTGCTATGACGATTAGAGAATTTGACCACTACATTCCGTGGTTTAGCTCCTTTTGGGCCTGCCCTGAAAGCATCCTCTATTTCTATCCCTTCAAGTTTCATCTGTGCGGTAAAGAAATTAGCAACTTCATTCTTTGTATCTTCATTCTCCATCTCTGGTAAACCTGCAATCCTCAAATTAAGTGCTCGTTTCTGCCTTTCCTGCATCTCCAAGATATCATTCATCCTTAAATTTAGTTTGTCCACCACTTCTTTAATAGTTTCCCCTGTGTCTTCTTCATCATCATCACTTAAAAATTCTGTTTCCCTTTTCTTTAGAGCGGTGATCTCCTCCTTAAGATTAGCATTTTCATGTTTCAGTTCTGCTCTCA
The DNA here is from genome assembly GCA_021234155.1 of Isoetes taiwanensis. Classification (NCBI taxonomy): domain Eukaryota; kingdom Viridiplantae; phylum Streptophyta; class Lycopodiopsida; order Isoetales; family Isoetaceae; genus Isoetes; species Isoetes taiwanensis. Next base: position 1,895,261 of record JAJEKV010000020.1, on the reverse strand, counting down.
AAGCTACAATCTCTTCTTTCAAAGACCCATTTTCCTGTTTTAAATCAACCAATGAATTGGAAATTTGCTGAAGAGCACTTACTGTTTCAGAGTCTTTTCTTGCTGCCTCCTTCTGCATTTGATCCAATGTCTCCATCAATTTGAGAATTACCAGGTTCAAATTTACCATAAGACTCCCAAGATCGTGCTGCTGCAACCCATTTTGCTGAAGCAAACTTAGCCCTGTTCCTGCATTCCAAGGGACAGAACCCCCTGTTTCTCCTGCTGCAGCCGAAGGGGTAGAAGCCCCTGTTTTAGCAGCCAAGGACTAAAACCCCCGCTGCGTTGCACAATTCGATTCCAGCCCAAATTTGCTGGTTGGCTTGCATCGTGTAGTCCCGGGGGCTTTTTTCCCATTCACGGCAAAGACAAGTCGCCCCCTCGCGATCGATTTCATCTCCCCGTTCTTTGGACGTTTTACATCAGGTGGCCCCAACGGGCCCTTTGGGTCAACCTCCCCTGCCGCAACCTGCAAATCTCCTTCAACAACAGAGTTTTTATCTTTTCCTCCACTCCCAACTTTCGACAGACCAGAAGGGGACCCTGCCCCCTCTGTTTTCTTGCCCACGATTTTCTTTGCCCTAGTCGCCATCGCCAGAGAGAGAGAGAGAGAGGGAGGGAGGGAGGGAGGGAGGGAGGGAGAGAGAAATGAAATGAAATGTTTTATAAATCACGTCTATGAGACCATCAGGTCTAGAAGACGATATACAAGTCAATTTCTGCATATAACTAGAACTCTAATGTACCCTCAATCAGGGCATCATTAGTCTCACTCTCTTTCTCATATAATTCCAGTAGGTGTTTATAGTTTCTTATTGACACGCCTCTCACTTTCATCACCTCTATCAAGTAGTCTTTGGTGGTTGCACTGGCAACAAGAAAGAAATCATATAAAGAGATCCGGTAGGGAATACCCATCCATCTCCTTAAATTTTCATATGCAGGATGGTGAAGAATAAGGTGTGCCTCATCCTCAAGTACATCAGCTCCACATATTTTGCAGTGTATCGTAGGTGTCGGGGAGATTCCCCATCTACCAACCTCCACTCCCAAGTGATGTGAACTTAATCTTTAGTCTCCATGACACAAATGTCTTTTAAAATAAGACAACTTACCCAAGAGATGCGGTGCTTCTCCAAGTGCTGGATTAATTTCTTTTTTGTAAAATGCCATCTTCGTGCCTGCATTATGCCAAGCTTTTTCTCTGACATGCGCGTAGACCCATTCCCTTAGCTCATCCTCCTCTGATGGCATATCTTCTAGCACCATTCCCCACTTGCCCATCCATTTGCCCACCTCATTATACCATCCCTTAAGACTGCTCTGTATCATTGCCAGCCTCGGTAGCCTATCAGCATCCATGTCGTGAACTTTTTGCACATATTTGAGCGTCAGAAATAATGCTTCAGCTTCTAACATCTCCATCCCTGCTTCAGCCAATATCATATGATACGGGGTTTGCATTTTAACCCCTAGTTCCGTCAGGAGAAATTTCTTTTGAATTTTCTCAACTCTTTTCCACATTTCTTGAGAGAGCCCAGCCCCCCAAACCTCACATCCATACAACACAACTGTCCTAACCAAGGTTTGATACAACATCTTCTTCAGTTTCCAGTCTACAATCCCTGCTTTTCTGCATTTCTGCTGCATTGCATATAGTGCCTTAATCCCAGCATCAGTGCGTTGCCCAACTGCCTTGTTCCACCCATAATTGTGGTCCACTATAAGCCCCAAATATTTATACGTGTCTGCTATTTCCACCTCTTCTCCCTTATATTGGAAGTGGAAATTATGAACTCTTTTTCCAAAAATGAGAATTTTAGTCTTATTCAGGTTCACCTGCATTTTAGTAGCGTCACAGAAATTGGCTAATGCCTCCAAGTGTCTCTGCATATCGTGGTGACTCCGAGCAAAGATAACAATATCATCTGCATACAGGAGTAGAATAAGCAAGTATCCTGCAATTGTGGTCCCCCCTCCACTATGTCTCTGCATCCACATCTCTAATTGGTCTATATATATCCCAAATAATGTAGGGGATAGAGGGCATCCTTGCTTCACCCCAATATTACTGATTATCTCTGCTTTACATGATTTGTTTAGCGGAAACAATAGACTTACCAACACCTTCTCATATAGTACTGATACTGCATTTCTGAGCTCCTGTGGCACCCCTATGTGGTCCATATATTCCCAGATGTTCCCTCTTCTGAGCATATCGAAAGCTTTAGTAAGATCCACAAAGCAAGCAAAGAGCGGCTTTTTAGTTTTCTTCACAGCATTTGCCACTGCTCTCATAGTAATTAAGTGGTCTATTGTAGACATGTTAGGCCTAAAACCTGCTTGTCCCGATGCTCTGACATTGTGCATCTCTACCCAATGCCAATCACTTAACTTTATCTCTATAAGCTTGGCAAATAATTTTGAAAAGAGACTGCTTACCATGATCATTCTATAGTTGCTTGGGTCTTTAACGTCTCCTGCTTTATGGATTGGTACCACTCTATTGACTTGCCATGTGTGAGGAAAACCTTCAACCAACGCCCTATTCATCATTTTCGTGATGGCACTGGTTACAGCTGGACCAGCCCATTTTATCATTTCTGCCATTAACCCAAGTGCATCAGCTGCCTTGCCACCCGAAAGTGATTTCAGCCCTTCATATATATATCTGCTTCTGAAAAAGTGAGATTATCACCTTGTCTGCCCATTTCCTCATGCAATCCCGCTACGTGATATAGTTTATGCAGTTGTTGTAGTAAACTATCCACATCTAAAGGACTAGTCTGCTGTCTTTTTTGCCTTCAGCCCTGACTAGTCCGAGAGAGAGAGAGAGAGAGAGAGAGAGAGAGAGAGAGAGAGAGAGAGAGAGAGAGAGAGAGAGAGAGAGAGAGAGAGAGAGAGAGAGAGAGAGAGAGAGAGAGAGAGAGAGAGAGAGAGAGAGATGAAATAAAATGCTTTTTATTCACGTATGCAGAGACCACCAGGTCTATGAGACGTTCAACAAGTACATTCAACATTATAAAAAATATCATCTAATGCATCTTCAGACAATAATGCATTAGCCTCTTCTTCCAAATCTTCTTTCATCAATGAATTATGGCTAATTGTTCTCTCATATTTAGGACATCTCTTATAAATTTTCCAATAAGTTTACCTTCCAAATTAAAAAACTCCAGTAGAGTTGACACCGAGATATTGTACCTGTTTCAGATCTCCACATAAGTTGGGAATCTTAAGAGCACATGTTGCTCATCCTCCACTTCCTGCATATTACAATTCTTACAAAGCCTCATTTCATGCGGGATATCTCCCCATCTACCAACTTCCACCCCAAGCCTGTGCGAACTAAGTCTCATTCTGCCAATGGAGTGTCTAAGTTTCAAAGAAATACCTTCTCCCAGATACCTGGCCTCTTGGAGTTCTGGGTTAATATACTGTCGGTAGAACTCTTTCTTTATTTCTGGAACTCTCCAATTCTTCATAGTAACATGTTCTGTAATCCACGCCCTGATATCTTTATGACATATATAATATATAATATACAAATCCTGCATATTTAATCCCCACTTCCACATCCATTCCTCCACATCAGCATACCAACCCTTCTCCCTTGTCTCCTCTATTGCCAAACGTGGCAAACTATCATCAGCCCTTTCAAATCGTATCGTATAAAGATACGTGAGCAACTTACACAAAGCTTCTGCCTCAACAGCAACATACCACATTCGGCCAGCAGCATATCATACGGAGTTTGCACTTTTGTACCCAATTCCGTTCTCAAAAACTTTTTTGCACTTTCTCCACCTTTTTCCATGTGTCAGCCGCCAAGCCTGGCCCCCAAACCTCACATCCATATAGCAATACCGTCTGGACAAGCGTCTTATATAACATCTTTTTCATGTTAAAATTCCAAATTTTCGCTTTACCACTTCGACGTTGCATGCTGTATAAGGCTTTCAGGCCCGCATTCACTCTGTGTTCTACAACCATATTCCAGCTAGGGCTCTTGTCAATTTCCACTCCCAGATATTTATACGAGTTTACCAACTCCACTGACATGCCCTTATAATAAAACGCCAGATGTTCTGTCTTATTAGCTCCAAAGACTATCAATTTTGTTTTTGCTAAATTCACTTGCATCCCTTTGCTATCACAAAAATGCGTGAGAGCATACCAAATGTTCGAGATAGGATGACTACGTCGTCTGCATAAAGCAAAAGCAATATCATATAGCCATTCACCAATGTCCCATCCCCTCCATGTTCCATCATCCAGTTTTCCAGCTCATTGATAAACAGCTTGAATAATCCACAAAAAGAGCATATAAAGGCCTTTTTTTGCCAATAACTGAATCTATCATGGCAGGCAGAGTTATCAAATGATCTATGGTAGACCGCTCAGGTCTAAATCCTGCTTGCCCCATGGCCCTAACTCCGTTCCCTTCCGCCCACATACTAATCTTAGAGTTTGACATTGTAGCTACTAGTTTTGCAAAAAAATGGCAAATCATAATCATTCTATAATTACCTGGATCCTTATCGTCTCCTGCCTTGTATAATGGGATAACTCTGTTGACTTGCCATCAGCGGGGAAAGCCCTCTTTTAACACTGCATTTACTAGCTTCAACAACATTGCATGGGTTAAACCTCCAGCCCATTTGAACATCTCTCCCATTTGGGTGTGCGTGTGTGTGTGTGTGTGTGTGTAAGGCAAGCATAGGGCGCAAGGCAAGGCGCGTATGAGAGAGTCGTAAGAGAGAGAGAGAGAGAGAGAGAGAGAGAGAGAGAGAGAGAGAGAGAGAGAGAGAGAGAGAGAGAGAGAGAGAGAGAGAGAGAGAGAGAGAGAGAGAGAGAGAGAGAGATGGGGGTCTGACTGGTGGTGGAGGTCGCCAAAGCGTAAGGGAGGAGAGCAAGCCAAGTCGGAAGCCAAGCGATCTGAAGGAGCGACTAGAACATCGGCAAGAAGAGAAACAGAAAAGAACATATTGGGAAAGCGTGAAAGAAGCCATGGGTGCCAGGCAGAGGTACCAACAAGAAAAACAGAATTCGAATGAAGAGATTGATGAAGTAGGTAAAAACTTCCAAAAAAGTATTTGAACTCGCCATGAAGGTGCCCGTAGCAACAATGCGGAGAAGAAATCCGGCAGAGCTGCTGGAGAAGAAATCCGTTGGATTAAGGGCCATTGAAGCAATGGGAATGAGAGAAGTGATGATGTGAGAAGATGACGGTAACCGGCCTCGAATCGGATCGATGCTATCATTGGTGTGTGGTACATAGGAAATGCCTCCAGATCAGGTTATTGAGCATCTTCAGTTGAACTTTTTATCATGAATTTATGAAATCGTATCAAATTTAACAACAAAGAATGTGTTTGCAAGTCATTGATATTGTCTGAGCCTTGTTGAAGATTTATGATTGTTATCTTTGAACTTGCCTCTGATTAGATCTAACTAGTTGCATCTCTTTAAGCCTTGCTTCATGACGAAAATTTCTAAAGCACAATATTGACGACATGAACAGTATTCACAGCTAACCAAGAGTATTGTTTACTAAACATTCTTCTCCCTTCTGCATCTATCTGAAATCAATTATATACATTATAAAATTATGGCATGTTAGGGAGCATTTGATAGATGAGCACTCAGGCTACCCCAACATGATTGAATGCACAAGCCCTATTACATTAGATATAAATGGAATTTTACACGTCACCAAGCAGTATTCGGCTTTATATGATGCATTTTCTGGATTGTTCACTCAGTAACCAATGTTGTTTTCTTCTGTTGGATCAAGAAGTCAAATTTATATCTGAATGCCACAATGCAAGCTTGGTTCTATTGACAAGCTAAGATAAACAATATGTGTGATGTGAAATATGATGTGTAGTGAAGTGAAAGGCTTTAGATTACTCTGAGATGGAATCAAATATTGATATTCCTTTGTGTCATGTAATGTTCAAATGATAAAATAATTGAAAAACACTCACTTATGTTAGAAATGCTGGCCATTTTCATTAACTTTTTCCTTTCATTTTTTGTAGAATCAGATGAGATAATGTATTGTTGAGTCCTTGAAGTTATACTCCATGGGATGCATTTGCATGCTCCTTAAGCATTTGGCAGTAGGTTTTCTTCATCGATTCATAGTCATGGGTGTTTTTAGGTACTTTGTAAACTTAGGCATGATGCGAAGTCAATGACTTGAATCACATTATAATGTGGGGGATTGCAGAAGGAGGAATATTTGAAAGCATAAGAACAAGTCCTAGCTGAGATGGAGAACTGTGGGCCAGTTATTTTGAAGCTTGAGAATCAAAAGGTGTTGCTAGACATAGATGGCTTTTGGAATTTAGATTGTACATGACCAGATTTATTTGTGTTTCTTGAATCTAAATTTTACAGCAATGATTTACTCTTTAGATGAGACCAGCCAGTATTACAATAGGATGTAGTAAGGGAGATCCGCAACGCTTAAAGCAAAGCGGAAATTGGTATGCTTTACAACTTTTGAACACTTCAACGTGCATTCATTAATTGTGTATTGCTTGCATAAAGAAGAGAGATTGAGAGGTACAACAACGAAGCAGATGAGTTGAAGAAACCCAAGGGAAAATAAATCTTCTTGATTTTAATTACCAGCTTCTTGTTGACATGGTAAACATCTTCAAGGATTGACATCCTTTAAAACTAAGTGATGTTATATAATTACGCCATTGTTTGTATTCACAGTGTTCATCTAAACTGGATTACAAAGATAAAAGATATATTGATGAAGAAGGGAGCAGAGACAGAATTCCGAGAAGAGATGGAAGTGAAGGCATAGAAGATAAGATAAGATAAGATAAGATAAGATGAATTTTTACATAGAGTGCATTACATAAAGTAACCAAGTCCATTGTAATAACTACAGAGATCAGAAGAAAATAATATAAGATAAGATAAGATAAAATTATTATAAAGGCATAAGCCCGAACTAGAGCGAGGGACAAAGCCCCATGTATTGTTTATACTTCACAAGTTTGATACATCTTTTAGATAGTCTTCTTCCATGGCACGATATAGATTGAAAAAGGTTTGGAAAATCCTTAGCATATTTTGCTTCGGCCTCGTTTAATTCCATCCAAGTTGCATCTTCTATAGGATAGTCCGCCCATTGTATAAGGATTTCTTTGATTGTTCTACTACGCAGCTTTCGTTCCCGATACTGCAATATTTGGGATGGCATTACTTCAAAGGTATTGTTCTCCTGGATTAATTGCAAATCCGGAAGCAATTGATCTCTGTCATGTAAAGAGGGTTTTAACAAACTGACATGAAAAACATCATGAATCTTTACATGTGGTGGCAGCTCTAATTGATAGGCTAGGTTCCCCATCCTTTTAATGATTTTGAAGGGACCACCATATCCTGGAGCAAGTTTACTACATTTTCCAATTCTGAGCTGGCTTTTCTTTGGTTTCACATGCAGATATACAAAGTCTCCCGCCTTGAACTCTCAGTGTATTCTATGCTTGTCTGCAAAGTGCTCCTGTCTATGTTGTGCTTCTGCTAGCCTGCTTCTTATAAGTTGCACCTTATCTGCATATTCTTCCAACATCTGTCTAGAAATTTCAGATTTAACCATGGGATTATACTAATTTATTGGGGCATAACAATCTTGTCCGTAAAGTGCTTTAAAAGGTGTCATTTCTATAGATTCATGTTTAAAATTATTGTAAGCAAACTCTGCTAAAGGTAACAAACCTTCCCATCTCTTTGGATTGTCTTGAAAATACATCCGCAACATATCCTCAAAAACCCTGTTTACTCTTTCTGTTTGCCCATCGGTTTCTCGGTGATAAGCTATGCTCATCTGCAATTGAGTTCCAACTCCCTTGAAAAATGAACATGTAGATTCTAACTTGGAATATACAGTCATGATTTGTCAAAGAGGATCAGATTCATAGAACATTACAGCAAAGACAATGTAACTTGGTTAATTTTGACCCAAAAAAGGAAAAATTTGAACGGGCTTTAACCACATCCATCGTCGACCTGATATTCACATGTTTGAGGTAAAATCTCAAGCATTAATTTGCAATCTACAGGATAGTTTATTTTCTGGTTGTGCCCAATTTTTCCAAGGCTTCTTAGAGATAGATGAACATGGCAGATGGCCTTTCCATGATTAAGTTTCTCGGTTAAGTTTGATTGCATTGTTCTGATGCAGGTTTGCAGAATGCAAGGATTATTTCATGTCTTCGCAACAGAGTTTGTTTTCCAAGGACTGTGAAGTTTGTGAGATGTGTTTATAACTCTGCAGCTTTATAGTGCGTGCAAGGATTGTTTCATGGTTTTGAAGTGGTGCTATGAGATAGGTTGAAGAAATTCAAGGTAGCAAACAGCCTCCTACACAACAACTCCTTTACTGAACAAAAAAGAGCAATAGAGGCCTTTGATCAGGTTCTGGCTTCTATTTTGTCATTATTAGCTTTATGGTATTTCCCCATGTTGGTTCATTCATAGCTTATCGCGGATGCAACCCCATTATATATAAAGAATCTAGGCATTTTGCACGGAGTAAGAAATCAACGATAGTGGCACGATATTTATTTCTCTCCACAATTTGGTGCATATAAGGATGTTGTATTGAATGCGTTATCCCAGTTGTTGAAAAACCAGAGTGTGAAACCACTCAGCAAGGCACTTCTACTAATATACTTTTCTTGCACGACATGAAATCTTCACACTTAAAATTATCATCAGGGTTATCAAAGAGAGGACTCATATTCATGCTGGATATTGAATAAGTGCATATTGTAAATCAATTTAAATGAAACTTCTTTTTAACTATGCATTCTAATACTCAACACATCAATCAAGCTGGCTATATTGTTTGTGCAGCTTAAAAAGCTCTCTTTCTCCTTTCCATTTTAAAGACCAAATTCAATTAGCGCAAGTGTTTGTGTGATAGCCATGAAATAAGTTCAACATATTCAAGAAATCAACCTATGAACTTACATCTATACAGACCAACTTTAACAAATATTTCCAGCACATGTAAGAAAGAGAACTATAAAATTACATCTACAGAAATTATTGTTAACAGAAATTGAATTACTTTACCCAAAACAACTATATGGTCCACCAATGACTTTGCTAACCACATGATCCCAAAGGCATATATAAATATGCACCTTTATTTATGGTGATATTTGGATATTCTCGATTATGACTATTGGCTTAACATTTACGGGGACTTAACTTATGCCCAACAACAAAATGATCCCATTGGCTATGGAAAATAAATATTAATGAACATGTAAAGCGTATTCAAATCCCTTGGCTATGAACAAAAAAATAACGAACATAGAAAATGACAAATGCACACATATCACATATTGACAGGTTTGTAGCTTTAGCCTAGCAACGCTGAGCTTGGTTGCTTATTATAATGACATGTCTCCAACTTTACCCATCAATTTCCATATTATAACGAAGAAGCTTTGAAGTCTATAATATATTTCAAGTGCAGTTATCTCAAGATTACAAGTTTTTTTTTTTTTTTATGAACATGGACCTTTATTACTCAAAAGAATACAAAGAGTACATGGGGACTCAAGACCCAGTGGAGAAGATGTCCACTAGAGCAACACTACCCACCACATATATAACATAGAAAAGCAAAGAATACATATCACCACGAGCACAACTGTTTGCTATGAGTAAGTCTGAATCTGCAGATATCGCTCCCAAATGACACTCTTGATGTCCTCCTTTAAGGCAGAACACTTGCATGCCTTTCAGGAATAGGTTCAATACGCTGTACGTTTTATACGGAATATGTATGAATTGTATGATACGACACATATTTGCCGTGATAAACGAAAAAAAATCTGAAAAAAAATTCGGCGTCGGAAGATTTTTCGCGTCGCGAAAACAATGTGAAAGCGTGTGTGAAATTTTTTTCGATGCTGCGAAAACAAGAAAAAAAAAAAAAAAAAAAAAAAAAAAAAGGAAGCATAGAGTGCATTATATAAAGTAACCAAGTCCATTGTAATAACTACAGAGATCAGAAGAAAATAAGATAAGATAAGATAAGATAAAATTATTATAAAGGCATAAGCCCGAACTAGAGCGCGGGACAAAGCCCCATGTATTGTTTATACTTCACAAGTTTGATACATCTTTTAGATAGTCTTATTCCATGGCATGATATAGATTGAAAAAGGTTTGGAAAATCCTTAGCATATTTTGCTTCGGCCTCGTTTAATTCCATCCAAGTTGCATCTTCTATAGGATAGTCCGCCCATTGTATAAGGATTTCTTTGATTGTTCTACTACGCAGCTTTTGTTCCCGATACTGCAATATTTGGGATGGCATTACTTCAAAGGCATTGTTCTCCTGGATTAATTGCAAATCCGGAAGCAATTGATCTCTGTCATGTAAAGAGGGTTTTAACAAACTGACATGAAAAACATCATGAATCTTTACATGTGGTGGCAGCTCTAATTGATAGGCTAGGTTCCCCATCCTTTTAATGATTTTGAAGGGACCACCATATCCTGGAGCAAGTTTACTACATTTTCCAATTCTGAGCTGGCTTTTCTTTGGTTTCACATGCAGATATACAAAGTCTCCCGCCTTGAACTCTCAGTGTATTCTATGCTTGTCTGCAAAGTGCTCTTGTCTATGTTGTGCTTTACGCTAGCTTTTTGCTTCTTATAAGCTGCACCTTATCTGCATATTCTTCCAACATCTGTCTAGAAATTTCAGATTTAACCATGGGATCATACTAATTCATTGGAGCATAACAATCCTGTACGTAAAGTGCTTTAAAAGGTGTCATTCCTATAGATTCATGTTTAAAATTATTGTAAGCAAACTCTGCTAAAGGTAACAAACCTTCCCATCTCTTTGGATTGTCTTGAAAATACATCCGCAACATATCCTCAAAAACCCTTTATTACTCAAAAGAATACAAAAGAGTACATGGGGACTCAAGACCCAGTGGAGAAGATGTCCACTAGAGCAACACTACCCACCACATATATAACATAGAAAAGCAAAGAATACATATCACCACGAGCACAACTGTTTGCTATGAGTAAATCTGAATCTGCAGATATCGCTCCCAAATGACACTCTTGATGTCCTCCTTTAAGGCAGAACACTTGCATGCCTTTCAGGGATAGGTTCAATACGCTGTACGTTTTATACGGAATACGTATGAATTGTATGATACGACACATATTTGCCATATAAAACGTAAAAAATACGGCAAAAAAAAATTCCGGCGTCGGAAGATTTTCACAGACGTGAAAACAACGTGGAAAGTTGCAGAATTTAAATTTTTCAGCGTCAAAAAAAAAAAAAAAAAAAAGGAAGCATAGAGTGCATTACATAAAGTAACCAAGTCCATTGTAATAACTACAGAGATCAGAAGAAAATAAGATAAGATAAAATTATTATAAAGGCATAAGCCCGAACTAGAGCAATGGCACTAAATACACACAATTTTCAACAGGTTGTTTGCATCTGGTCGTAATAGTTAGACCCTATATAAGAGAGCTTTCTAAAGTTTGCATCTAAAGTGCAAGTCTGCACCATCCAAGAAGTTTTCAAGTGCCACTCCATACAATACTTTGCAACATTTTAATTGCCTCTTGTCCCAATAATATTAGAAACAATATGCAACCATCTCAATTCCATGTCTGCACCAACTAGGCAAATGTTCAACACCATGCCACTCCATAGAAATTTGCAACATTTTAGATGTCGTTGGTCCCAATAGTAATAGAAACAATATGCTACCATCTCATTTAAGGTTGAGTATAAAATGCCATTTAATAAAAAAACCCTTCCCCCTACCGTAGGGTAAGGCTGACCTTTGTTCTAGACATGTAGATGTAAGGGAGGGCTGACCCTTACTTCTACAGTAAAGGTCAACCCTACCCCATGCATACTGCGCAACCCAGTTAACAGATAGAAAAGAAGTCAATAGTTGATATGCCTAGTGGCAAAATTGGTGCACCACCATTGTTTTGCAGTTTTAGCTTTTTTAGAAATGTCACAATAGTCTAAATAGACAAAAGGTGATAGGTCGAGTGGCATAATTGGTGCATGCACCATTGAATTACTTCCTTATTTTTTTTCAAAAATATCCGAGATTATTCAAATATAATTTCAAACAAGTTATTATCGAAAGAAAATCAGATATTTGAATAACTTACCAAGGAACCCATGTTGTTACCATCATAGCCAAGTGCCATAAATTCTCCCTTCCCAGCAGGGGTATTGCCTCAAATTCACATATTCCCCAAATTGTTTCTGTCCATCCTATGACATATAACAATGGTCAGCATCTCAAATGAAATAATGTAATTTGCCAGGAAAAAACTAATGTTAACCAAAGACACAAGCAACACCAGTTGAACTAGTGAATTGAAGTGTCTAAAAAAAACCCAGCCAAAACTAATTGATCTTAGAATTGCATCTGCTTCGGTCAATCCCTTAGCAGTCTGATCAATCCAGACCAAGTAACTGGCTTTACAAGGCTGGTACTTCATGTCTTTGGTCGTTACAACTTAATTTCAAATAGTCATAAGCTACATAACCAGATCCCATGATACAACAAAACCAAGTCAATTTCCTCGAATTAATAGTGTCCACTTACAGTAAAACCTTTATTTGAGCTCTAGCCCCAAAAGCCGATTACAATTAACTAAAGCATTTTAAGTCAAACATGGACCTAAGTAGATGCATTCAGCTTATTCTATGTGCAATATTCTATTCTTTTGTTATTTGTTCATACGCATAATGATACTATACCAGCATACATACACTGGCCATTGCATACCTTAGTACACAGCTTAAAAACAACTATTATGGCCTCTTTGGGTCTGTCAACTCTTATCTTTTAAATATACCCTATCTCATTCAGTACCACGACTTGACTTTGAGATTAGAGCCCCCTTTCAACCACATGCAAAAGCATGTACATGCTTTCAACCAAATGCATGAGGCAATTCCCTTAGTGATATTATAATTCCAGAAAACATAAATCTAAGCAGATCTGGGATAAAAATCCAACACCATCTTGTGACCATTATTTCTATAATTTCCTGTCTCTAATGAAAACGGTGTACACCTTCCTTAAGTTTCACAAGGTTGGAATCCAAGCACAAGAATTTACTCGATTTAAATACATGCATAAGGCATCAGTATACTCTATTACAAGAAAGGATTATCTGCTCAATTTAAACCAGTTTTTCAACTCTCAAAACATGTATGATTACTTTCACAATGTGTTACATCTTTTGAAGAAGCAAATGCATATTTTTTCAAAACACTTCCAGTCATAATTTAACTTCACTAGTTATCCATTCACAATAAAGCACAGAAAATTTACCTTGAAAGACTTGCATATAATATAAATTACTACAACCCAATGCTATCCATATTATCAGCTGATAACCTGTACTATTTCAATAGACTGTTGTCTTCATAATTGATCACGTATTTCCACATCCAATTCATCCCTAACACCAATGGAACCCCAAGGAAAAGCAAGAAGAAGAGAGATGTTCGTACCTGCAGCTAACCAAGAATTTGTTAGCATGATAATGGTAACAAATCCAGGGCCAGAAGGTACATAGAGTCTCTCGGTTTATCACCGGTCACTCCTTGCACCTCCCTTGTAGCCCATTAGTACAAGAATGAAAGAATCAAATCAATTTAATAAAGAAAGTAGTAATACTCATAGCCTAAAGGCCTAACAAACTATAATAACATATTTAAACCTTCTGTTCCAGTAGCTTATACCAGCTATCAGCAGCCATAAATAAAAACAGAGCGCATCTAGCACGTTTGTTTCAAATTTTCTCTTCTCATTTACAGCTTATACCAAGGTAGGCCTAGTATTTAAAAGCAGCAATTATCTACTGTAACAAGCACTAGCTTGCTTATAATCATAGGTTAATCCTTTCCGTTTAAACAAACTAATAAGCCAGAATGTGTTATACAATTTAAGCAAACATAATATGCAGTGCTATTTGCAGAATTCATTTAATCGAACCTGTTACGATTTTGTTTCATCCTTATAATCTCAAAAATCAATGTTATTGATGTAAACTGCTTTTGATCAACACAAAGCAAGCTAAATCAAGGGATATCTATCTAAGGATACCTGTATCCCGTCATGATTAGAGCTACGCTCCTCATGCATTTGGGTTTCAGGAACAAAAGACCTTTCTTATGCATTCCTTCCAGCCACATTCAAATTCAAATCACTGCTATTTTTCTTGCTTTCAGAATCATCCATAAGCACCCTTTTGTTGCCGCCAGCATTACCAGGGAAATTTGCCATGTTAATCTCAGCCAAACAGCATTGAAATGCCAACTCAAGGAGTTCATCAAATTCATCCTCACTTGCACTGATAGAATAACCGTCTGAATCGAATTCTTTGTCCATTTCAGAGCGAGGACCCAGAAAAAAGGGGGAAAAAACCATTCCATGCTACTGATATGCGAATCCGGGAGGTCTGCAGCAAAAGTACTGGACTTGATTCAATGGCTCTAATTAGGTCAAGGTTACAGTACCATTTGCGTGAGAAGCTAGTCTGAATCCTTTGTAAATCCATGCAACAGGCTGTTCCCCTTGTGTGATCACTCCATTTGTCCTTGTATTAAGTCAGGTCGGCACTCAACCGGCAGCTAAAGGCATGTGCGAAATGCTCTTAGGTCTCCAGCCTTGTATTGCTGGTCGTGTACAGACTGTAGCAGCATGCAAAATTTTTACATAAGGTCTGCTAGAAGTCGCCAACCCTAATTTCCTTAAAATGTCAAAGAGAATATATTTTCTGTTCAAGGTGTCCCTTACATTTTATCCCTAAACAATGCAACTGTACCTAGTAAGGCTGGCGTTCAGCTAGCATCAAAAGGCTTGTGAAGATCCATATTAGGTCTGCGACAATTCTACATCTAGAAAAAGAAAAAATCCTTTTATATGTTCACGTCTCTGCAAATTTCGTCAAGGATTGAAGACCAATGGTCTAATAATCTTAAATTGCCATTAAAAAAGAACCTTCATGGCTATAAATGTCTACTGCCCACTGTGATAACATATCAACAAACGATTTCTGTTATTTGCATCTAGTGCACTACAATCTTGTGCATGTCTGCACCTTCCAAACAAGTGTTCTAGTTAACCTTTTCTAATATTCGTATTCAAATTTACCATATACGCAATGGCACTAAATACACACAATTTTCAACAGGTTGTTTGCATCTGGTCGTAATAGTTAGACCCTATATAAGAGAGCTTTCTAAAGTTTGCATCTAAAGTGCAAGTCTGCACCATCCAAGAAGTTTTCAAGTGCCACTCCATACAATTTTAATTGCCTCTTGTCCCAATAATGCGACTCTAGATGAGAGGTATATACCAATCGGGATGCCTAAAAGCCTAGTTGCCTTCCCATGAGGAAGAACCTTCTATGGAAATGCAACAACAGAAGACGGCACTGGAGAGTTTAGGGCCCACAAGGCAGTACACTTTTGCCATCCCACAAAGATACCAGAAGCCAAGGAGAAACTGTCCAACAAGGAAATGGCATTCTGCAAATTCTGCTCATCAGCCATTAAGAACAAGAAAGTGTCATCTGCGTACTGATTACAAATCTCTTGTGAACCATTATTCATGGGAAGACCATGCAAGATGCCTTCCTGCACTGCAAGAGAGAATACCCGAGAAAGAATCTCTGCCACAATTGTAAAAAGCCGCGGTGCCAAAGGACAGCCTTGGCGAATGCCACGCCCACCTGAAAAAACGTCGATGGTTCTCCTTGAAAAAGAACTGAAGAACGAGCAGAATAATGAAGTTTTATAACGTCTGTTGTGAACTGGGCATCAAAACCAAGGCGTAAAAGGCACTGCTCCTGGAAACTCCAGTCAACATTGTCATATGCTTTTGCAAAATCCAGCTTCAAATATACAATGGGGTAGCCATGCATTCTATCCCAATAGAGACCCTCATATGCTGCTGCCACATTTATTTAAGATACACCGGCAAGGCAAGAAACCTGACTATGTGGAAGAGTTGGACTCAGTAAGCACGCCACAAAGCTTCTGAGCAAAAGCTTTAGCAAAGATCTTGTACACTGAGGACAACAAGGTAATGGGGCGGCAATCTGAAATGGAAGAGGGATCCTTATATTTTGGAATAAGGGAGATGCAACCAGAGTTGAGGATTTTGTCCAGGTGCCTCTGTCTTTTAAAATCCCGGAACGCATCATACACATATACACCAAGCCAATCCCAATACTCCTGGAAAAATTCCACCGGAATACCATCAAGACCTGGACACTTGCCCCTCTTGAGAGAAAATGTGGCCTCGGCTAAATCATTCTGGCTGATCTCAGCCTCTAACATGGCCCTTTGCTCATTAGTGACTATAGGATGTACCTTAGCAAGCAAAGCCGCTTGAAAATCTGAGTGAAAGGGAAGACACCGAGCAGTGAAGAAAGTAGAAAAGTGATTGTGCAAAAAGCCTCTAAGCTCAGTTGGATCTGAAACAACAAGCCCATCCTGAATCTGCAGAGACTGAAGAGATGTAGCTAGCTTTCTTGTTTTGGCAGCTCTGAAGAAAAAACCTATGCACCGGTCTTCTTCCTTGAACCATTGCAACCCAGCTTTAATGCGAGCAAATTGCACTTGTTCAGATTCCATCTGCCGAATGCTATACAAAATTTGCTTCTCCACATGACCATCTGATAGGGCAATAGACCTACATGCCTCAAGCTGTTAGATAAAGAGCCAGCAGAAGGCTCCGGTTCGCAGAAGCCCGCTCACGACCCCAACCTTTAGCAAAAGACTTCACAGCAGCGAGAGCATCAACAATACCTGCCATGCCCCTGTGCCGAGAGAAAGAAGTGAACCACGCCTGTCTACACCCTGCCGAAGAATCCTCATCCTTCAAGAAAAATGTATTCAGCTTGAAATATATCTTAGATGCAGCGCGCACCACAGTATGAGAGAAAGAGAAATACCTATCCCTGTCTGACAGCAAAGTTCATTTGAAGAGCCATGTTTACTGATAATCCTTCTCCTCTCCTTAAGCTCACTCAATATTACCTAAAGAAAACTTCAGTATTGGGAGCTCCTTCATTCCCTCATCATCTTCCTGACTCTACCTTCTATCAACTCAAATTGGTATTTCCAAAATTATGAAGAGGATAATTCAAGCTTGGAATCATGTGTCCCCATGCTTTAAGGCATGCCCCATATCTGAGGTCTCTGAAATTTCAGTTTCTTTTGGCATCATGATCTAGCTTCAGAAGAGGAAGATTGCTTGGCTTTGAAGCACCCTCAAAAGTACAAGGATTTGATGCAATTAAATCTGTCTACAGTTGGTGCTATAAAACAAGGTCAGGTCTGGAAAACTTGGAATGATTTAGCTCTTCAGCTGCACTATGCAACAAGTAGGGAACACGCCCTATCTGAACATGGAGTTCTAGAAGCCCAGGAAGAACCTAATTGATACTTGCCAAATTTAAGGGTATAGAGCTTCCACCATATACCTCTCACTTCTTACCAGTCAGACTTTGAAAGTGGCAGTCTTCTGATCCTGCTCTCGGAGTCAGGCAATCAACATAATAAGGAAAGGATGGAAGTTGCATTGTGCTAACCGTGTTATCCTTTTCAGATGGCTGGTACTAAAGACAAATTCCTATGTCTCAAAGATCTATCCCCCGGTCTCTGGATAGATGTCCTTTAGAATGTGGAGGGACTGAAACTACTATGCATGTTTTTACTTGTCCATGGCTGCATGCCTTCTGGTCCTGGGTCAAGAGTCTTGCATGAATGATTCCCAATAGAGAGGACATGCTTGCTTCAACTCTTAGACCATCCATCCCCCATTTATTGGGACAATTAGAATTTCTGTTTCAAGAATGGTTCTTTACCAGCGATGGAGATTGGAGCATCATATATATCGAACGCCGACGTTATAGCCACGGGCATATCCATAGTATATCCGTGTCTTTGACATATTATAGCCACGCCCAAAAAAAAAAAAATTACACGGCGTTCTTGTGGACTTATTAGCAGATTGGCTGGCTATAACATGCCCACGTCCGACATTTACCGCGATGGAGATTCTGGTGTCAAGAATCTCTGGTGAAGGTATACAAAAATCCTAAACAGTTGTCGACGGGTTTTGTCACTGTCCGAAAAAGGAACGTGCATCTTACCTGGCCAAGGCTCGAATTTGACGGTTTTCATGCCCGTTTTTGGGATTTTTGCCCGTCAAAACAGGTGAAAAAACAATTTGTATGGCAAATGAAGGGTAGCACTTGGGAAATTGCCCGTCATAGAGAAGGGCAACTATAAGACATACTCGTCATTTGAAAGGCTAGGAACAGAGAAATGTCTGTCATTTTTTCTTGCTATATATCTTCATAAATTTTGAACATTTATATTATTATTGATTATAATATCTTCATCCATCGCATTTTTTAACCGAACTTAAAATAAATATACATTATAGACACCAAAAACCATTGACATTAGAAATCTCTTATTTCTTATTGTTCCATTCCATGCATTGCATTTGCATTATCAAGTACCAACCAACCAATCAAATACCATGAGAGAGAGGTTTCTCTCGTCAAAATGCTATTAAGAGTGCTATAAGATCGAGCATGAACTTGACGCCACAATGTGTGTATCCTTGTGGAATGAACCATTTGAAAGCATAGATTGGCAAGACTGGTATGAAGCGAAGCAAAAGAGAAGAATGCCACTTGAATAAGTTTTTGTGATCTATTTCAAACTGTAAACTACTACTTTTGTTTTAGTAGTATCTATGTAAGAACATTATGTATTTCATGAACATATAATGAAAATAAGCCTTGTTCTATGTATCTATTTATTCTATCTAGGTTTTTGAGGAAAACAAGGTGCTGCGCACGGAGGGTTGCCCTCCATGGCCGGAGAATGAAGTGGCTTAAGTTATAGTTGTAGACAATAGAGTATTTGAATCGAAATTGCTATTTTAAAACATTGACATTTTGTGAGGGTGATGGTACCCATTTGCATTACTAAGTTCTCCTTAGGTGTTGAGGTCTTGTTGGACTAGGATCCAGGTGGACACATGGACTTTGGGCACATGGACTTTGAGCGCAACATATTGGTGTTTGGTGCTCGGTATGGAACTAGGATGGCAGAAACATAAGGAGAAGTGTAATAGAGGAGACAACGAAAGTACATGTTTTGTGAAGTGGGATAAATCGTAGTTGAAAGTTATGTTTTGACAATCAATTCAAATTGCTACTTCTAGACAATAGAGTACTTGATACCATGAGTTTATTAATAGCATGATATACCATATGGGAGTACTTGATACTTGATAATATACAAAACAATTTATGAAGAATCGAAATAGAGGAATAAGATAGATAGATAGATAGATAGATAGATAGATAGATAGATAGATAGATAGATAGATAGATAGATAGATAGATAGATAGATAGATAGATAGATAGATAGATAGATAGATAGTATTTTTACGTCATGCCACATTGGCAGCATCCATGAGGACATATGAACTTAAGAATTATGAATTGTTTTGCATGTCAATTTTGTTCAGAGGATGACGGAAGAATTCGATGCTTTAAATTGAAGAAGGTTGCTACGAATTTAATAGCATGGAATACATGGAAGTTGCAAGCAAAGTAAAGCTGTTTAAAAATGTGAATGTTTTGAGGCTAGATCCTGTCAAAGGCAATGCAGCAAATTGAGAGTTTAACAACCTCTGAAACAAAAAACATGTCATAGTAGTGCATGGATTTGAGAACGGAACACAAAATGATAAAGGAAAAAAAATTTCTTGTATCTACACCTTGCATAGTTATGTTACCGTGAAGCATTAATAACACTAAGCAAATGCAAATGTGAAGCATTGACAGGAACAAAAGTATTAATAAATGACTAGTAATGGTGCCCAGCGTTGCTGGGCACAAGTTGGGAATCTGTGTGGACGAAAACCTATTCAGCTCAGATTCTTTTTCAAAATCTAATATAATAGAAACTAAGCCCAGCATTGCTGAGCTTTAAGAGATTTTTGTGCATTTGACACCCTTCCTCTTCCCTTTGCCTTTTGCTCTATCCAGCATTTCCCCTTTTTCTCATTTCCTTATACACTTTCCTTTTTTCTTTTGCCTTTTTTCTCTTTTCCATACATGTCTTCCTTTCTGACAGACTTTTTCCCTGCTCTTTTTATGCTTTCCCTGTCCTTCCCATTTATCCCTTTCCTTTTCTCTTTCCCTTTTCCCATGTCCTTTTCCCCACCTTTTCATGTATCCCTTTTCTTCCTTTCCCCATCCTCTTTTGCTTTATCCCTTACCTTTTTCCACTTCTCTTTTTCCATTTCCCTCTCCTCTTTTCCTCTTGCCCATTTTCCCTTCCCTTCCCCCCCTTTCGCCTTCCTTTTCCTTTTCCTTTCCCTTCCCTTTTCATTCGTTCACCACCCTTTCGCTTTTTCCCGTGCCCTTTTTCCCTTTTCTTTTTCCCTTATTTTTTGTTTTCTCTTTCCATATGCCTCTTAAAAATTTCTTCCTTCCTTCCTTCCTTTCCATTCCTTTTTCTCTACCTTTTTTATGTGCCCCTTTTCCTCCTTTCTCCACCCTCTCCATGTCTTTTTGTTGCTTCCTTTTTCCCTTTCTTCACCCTTTTCGTCTTTCCTTTTTTTCTCCTGCCCTTATCCCCTTCCCTTTTCTCAATTCCCACTTCCATTTTTCTAATGCCTTTTTTTCAAGTTCTATTTCCTTCTTTGCCCCTCCCTTTTTCGTTTTCCTTTCATTTTCCCTTTTTTCCTTCCCTTTTCCCTGCCTTTTTCCTCATTTTCCCAACCTTAGGGATTTTTTGAGATCATAAAAGGGCCTTCTAAGAACTGCTGACTAAACCAATCAGAAAACAGAATTGGTAATCCAGTCAGCAAAACAGTTATAACTAACTTTCTAGCATAAGTGTTGATAGAAAAGTCCAAATGAGCTCTTGTTTGGTGCAATAGATAGATCGCATTGAGATCTTTCCAACCTTGGGTGGTTTGCACATCTTTTAGCCCCATAGGATAGTAAAAAATGGTAAAAACCATATTTTTTTGGAGTTTTGACAATCATAAGTGGTTAAAATATGTGCAAATCACCTAAGGTTGGAAAGATCTCAACGAGATCTATCTATTGCACTAAACGAAAGCTCATTTGGACTTTTCTATCAATAGTTATGCTAGAAAATGTGATCCAGTGAGTTAGTTATAACAGTTTTGCTGACTGGACCCGTCAGGCTTTGATTTCTGATTGATAGTTCATTTATCTTCATTTGGCTTAGTTGGCACGTTTTGAAGGCCCTTTTTTAATCTCAAACAAACCCTAATGTCACTCTTTTCCTTTTCTTGGTGCCCTTTTGCATTTCGCTTTCTCTTTCTCTTTTCCTTTTCCATTTTATTTTTCCTTCCCTTTTCTTCTTTCCTCATCCTTTCCCTTTTTCTCCTTTTTCCCATGCCTTTTTTCCTTTCCTTTTCCCATGCTCGTTTAATTCCTTTTCCCATTCACCCTTTTCCCCACTTTTTTCCTTTTTCCTATGTCGTTTCCCCTTCCCCTTCCCTTTTTTTTTTTTTTTTTTGAAGGAACGGAACTGCTTTATTATTCATATGATAGGAAGAATTACATCAACGATCCCACATGGATCTTATAGGAAGTACAAAATATAATGTACAAAATATATGAACATATATGAAAAGTACAAAATATAATGTTTCAACTTTCATAGAGGACTACTACAGGAGAAGCCTCAACATCTTCACCCTCCATGAACTGAAACTTATTGAATTGAGCAGCAATAAAACCAAAGAGATATCAGATAGAGGTCATAGAATCTTTCAGTATCCTCTGAATCAAGACGAAAGGGTCACCCTGTAGAGGGCGTCTTCCACTTCCATTATCCATCAAGGAGCCCATACATCCTCAACTGTATGTAGATCAAGGAGCCCATACATCCTCGACCATATGCAGAAGACAACATTAAACATCACTTCTACCTGTATATAACTTTGGAAGTGGGATAGGTGGACAAGCCCTATCACCAAGCTGCATTACTCTTACCATGACACTAAAAATATGATAAAGAAAAGTATAGATCAGTGTTAGGAGAGCAGCCTGCCACTCTGCTCATAGAAGCTGCCACTGCTTCTTGAATTCTAGTTTCTCGTATCATAAGCAAGCAAATTATCCTCATTAAACTGGATCTGATGCTGCATTGTCGGGGTAAGCTTTCAATCTGAAGCTGGCTAGACAAAGCATATGCCCAGCCGCCAGACTCCTCCCTTTAAAGCCCGGTGCAAGATGTATAGATATCAGCAAACCCCTAGCTCGACAATCCAATCCAGTCTAATCCATTCAACCTACTTGCATTGCATACTAAAGAAGACCAAAACTATATAAGTACCTGATCTTTGTCTGAACCATAAATTTAGTCTTTCCGCCAGCAGAAAAGGGTAAGAATAAACCAGAACATTCTAAATCACTTCAAGATTGTATTTCTTTAGATAAGCTTATCCAGAAAGAACTCAAGAATTTAACCTGCTTCAATTTGCATCAATTCAGCCTATATTTTTCAATCAATCCCAGGTCGACCCAGCCGTAGAAAAATCTTTTACTTCCATCAACAGCTGCAAGGAAGAAATGAACTAATACGGCAAAAAAGAAACAAAGTTGAAGATCGCCTACAGGTTACATCTCAAGAAAACCTGGAACAAACTTGTGAAGGACCAATCTCAAAGCAAAAGAATGTCCTGGCTTGGCCACCATCCCCCAGAATCTCCTCTCCATGCTTCGCTGTTGATCCGAAGGCAAGGAGAAGCGGCGGTAGCTTCTCCCGCAAACGACTTAGCCGCTGCCGCTACTGCTTTGCCGCTTCATCCTTCACCACAATCTCCCTTCCTTTTTTTTCCTTTACCTCTTTCCCTTTTCCTCGTGCCCTTTTCTCAGGTTCCCTTCCCCCCTCCCTTTTGATTTTTTCTATCCCTTTTCCCATGCATTCTTCTCTTCTCTTATCCCCACCCTTTTCCCTTTCTCCTTTTCACTTTTCCCCGTGCCCCTTTGCCCCCTCACGTTCTCTCTTTCCTCCTCCCTTTTCTTTTACCCTTTCCCTATAAGAGATCAAAACATGACCAATCACGGCGGTAGGAAGTTGTGCCAGAAATTTCGGCCCTTGGATGCACCTAGATGATCTCAGCCATTCAAATTAGGGCTTGATCCAATCCAAGAATTATGGCATAACATTATAATATAAGATTGGCCATTTTTTAGCTTAACTAAGCATGTGCAAATCCATAACCCTGAACATTTGGAAACAAAATTCTCTGTAGCCAATAGTACCCATTTCGTATGATCAAGGATTGGACCTCAATAATCTTACGTTACTTTGAATAATCGCATAGAAGATGCTTCCATATGGAGAGGATCTGTATGGTGTAGATAACGCCCTGGCCCGAGGGGTCACTGGTAAACACCATATGGCGTGATAATGCTCTGGCCCGAGGTGTGATATGGCTCCTTAACGCCCTGGTTCTCGTGTTTACTAAGTAAGATTTAATCTTGGCCGTCGAATGGACAGCTGTTACCAGCTAGTGACGTAGTTGTGGCTCGAATTTTACAATGGCATTTGTAACATCCTAGGATAATATGATGAAAACCGCAGAACACTCTACAACAGCATCTGTAACATCCTAGGATTTCCTCTATCAGTCTATTCCGTTGCCATCTTCGCATAAAGGCTCTGCAAAGTGAAGCCAAACAGGGCAGAATAGTGATGGAGCTCAAAAGCAGATCCCTGCAAAGCCATGGCAAGCATGATGATCTAGAGTCGAATTTCTTTTATGGCCTCTGCTCTGAAGATTGGGCAAAAGTATGCTAGTGGGTATAAAAAAAACGCGGCCCCAGCACTTAGATCAGCACCCTAGATATACTATTCTATCATAGTATTCCACTTGTTATTAATTGGAGTTGTTATATATTTCTATTGATTATCTAATTATCGTGTGCTAGTACCAGTAACACCTTAAACAAGCTGCCATATGGGGTGCTATATGAGTGCTGTCAGCATGTGTTCGGACGCCTGCTTTTGCACCCCACCAGCATACTTTTGCCCGATTACCTCCGAGAGTGAGATTTCGGATTTCTAGAGCTTTGCCGGAACAGGGCAGAGCTTCCATTGCAAGTATCTTTTTCTGCCGACAAAAACAGGCTTTTAAACAGAGATCAAACAGGCTATAGAAACTTGACGATGTGGCTCCGGGCAGTCATGCACCGCAAACACGGACCCTGCGCGGACAAATGCGGGGATATGACATGGAAACCATATCGGAATGTCTCCAAGATCCGTAGTGATGTGGCAAGCCGCTCGTTTATCAGCCGTAGCATGAGAAGACGTTGTAAAGGAGAGTAATCAATGAAAACCTCGTACCAGGGCGTTACGGGCGATAACAATGCACGCCAGAGCCATTTTGGTCATGGCCTGAGAATTTTTGTTTGCCAGTAACCCCTCGGGCCAGGGCGTTATCTACACCATATCACACCATGATTGCAACTTATAAAGGCCAAACACTACAGTAGGAATATACACGAGTCAGGTTGATTGCAATCTTCGTCCAAAATTTTCAATTTGGAGTGGCACAAACCAGGATTTTTAACTATCATCATAAAAAATAAATTAAGGGATGAGGAAATTTTTTTTAAGCACTTAACTCTTGGTCTCTTTGGTCACTTTCACTTTGGGAGTACTAAGTAGATACCTGTCTCCTGCCGTTTATGCACAGAGTGCCGTTTATGCCAAATCTTAGGCGCTATGTAGATTCAGATAGAAAGTTGCCAATCGAGGTCTGTGTAAATGCCAGGCCACCAGCTCCAGTTCAATTGTGTCTTTAAAACTACTGTTACAGGTCCCTATAATTTGCCAAAAGGCAACATATGGACACAAGCTTTAGTGAATGAGAATGATTTTTTTATCGTCCACTGAGGCCAATCGGCCTATGGGACCCATAAGGAGCGCAGCAAACTTATTACTATCCGGGTTAAAAAAACCCCCGCCCCGAAGGGTTTTCGAGGGAAAAACCGTGGCAGTAATAAGAATGATGTCAAACTGTACAAGTATACATCAATGTTTATATACGTGTCAAGTGTGTGCCCGAGGACATAGCTGATCTCGCATGTCCATAACCTCCTGAAGATATGATCCCAGCACCCGTACGGATGCTGTGCTCAATGTCACATGTAACGGCCGCCAGGGCCGACCAACTCAAAGATATCGCGGTCCTAATTTGATCATATGTCGGGCAACTTTGAAGGGTATGAGATTCATCCTCAATGACTCCCATTTGGCAAAGATTGACAGAGCCGGCCCGGCGTGGCTCACCAATCCATCCGCCGCTCTCAATTCGAAGATGATGTGCCCTCAGGCGAATGGAGGCAATGAGTCCGCGCTTTTCATGGGCAAGTGGGTACGCAGGTAGCATTGCGGGCCTCGCTCCAATATGGGATTTATGTGCACCGGTAGTGTGTCGCCTTGACCTGTTCAAGGGCATTGGCATCCCAAAGCTTGCTGAGGAAGCAATCGTCAAGATATTGCCTCAAGCTATGGCGATCTGCC
Organism: Isoetes taiwanensis; assembly: GCA_021234155.1. Lineage (NCBI taxonomy): Eukaryota > Viridiplantae > Streptophyta > Lycopodiopsida > Isoetales > Isoetaceae > Isoetes > Isoetes taiwanensis. The sequence goes on along the minus strand of JAJEKV010000020.1, from coordinate 1,869,537 downwards.
TCTGTTTGCACATGTATGCACCTGTGCTCCTGCACATTTAGTGAAAACAACCCTGAAAAAATTATCAAATTTCTCTTGCATATGTAGCATTATAACAGGGGGTTTCTTTTGTGTTTTTGTACGCTTTTTTACATGGTTTTCCTATGATTTAGCCGTTGTATTCATCTGCATGTATTAAACAGTATTTATAGAGTGCACCTTCTTTTAAGCCATTGATTTCCAAGAAGAAGGCAAATCCTGTGGTTGTAGGTATTTCCCCTTGCATGTTTGTTTTTTTATTAAATTTGTGATATTAAAATATTTTCCTTGGATAACCTAACAGCGGCAGAAGATTCCGGATTTCGATTCTTGGAAGGCCGATCGATTGAAGCAGCTTTGGGGCTTATGCCTTTGTTCAGTGTGACGAACCTGGCCGGGGAAGCATTGCTAGTTCTTTTCCCAGCGGTGTTCGGATTCCACTTCATTCAAATGTAATTTGCAGATCCTTCTTCAACGGTTAGCCTTAGGTCTAGCAGGTTGTCATCTGGGATTTATGCTATGTATGCCCGCTTAATCCATGCGGGAAAGTTGATCTATTTTTTTTTCCTTATAAACCTATTAATGTCTATATTCAGAAGAGCATCTTGAATTCTAGTGATCTTGGAGCATAACGAATCTTCATTTTCTCTCCGCAATGTTAATTTTGAAGTGTTGAGGTATTTACTCCGTGTGTATGCTCATGCCTATTTAAGCCTCCTCTATCTATCTGGGCTTGTGTTGTCATTCTATGGCACCGATGTAGAATGGGCAATGTCCGAATCTTCGGGCTTCGCCATTAAATTTTTCTAAGCATGCATGTGATTAAGCCATCCACATCGTTCAAGGTACAACTACATATATCAGCTTTGGTGCAAGAAAATGCTTACATCGGGTTGCAACTTATTTCTATTTGAACTCTCTAGTTCACTTCACAACAATGTACTGTGTTGCCATTCTCGCAACATAGACGGTCGAGGAAGGAGCTTGTGTATATGTTCCATTCTTCATTTGCCTTCTACTCTTTGTTAAGCCAGGTTGCAATTGAATGAACTCGCCTTACAACTTTGAAACTTTGTTATTACAGGTCCTAGCTTGGCTTTATGTAGCATTTTAATGCTCAAGAGTCCGTAAAAGGCGGTTATCGGAATTAACAATTTAGAACTTTCACGCATTGCACATTGGTAAAGTTGCACTCTAAATGACTAAACAGGATGTAGAAATAAGAGCTTTCGGACATTATACATTTTACACATTCATACAGTTTTGGAATTGCTTGGATGATGTGCAACATTGCAATTTATGAGAATATAATATATTACTTCTTTGTTGTTATTTTACTATTTGTTGAGAGATGTAATGTAAAACTTGTCAACTTTGGATGATATGATTGCAAAAGGTAGTAAACGCTTTACGAGTTCTACACAACATATGATGCTATACATCTTTTTGTTTTCCATTTTTCTTACCTATTTGCATCTACATGTGTTGCGTGAATTCTCGTGAGGAACATGCTAAGTTTTATGGGTTGCAAACATTGTGCCTTTACATACATGGCCTTTGTAGAAATGCAAGCATAATCACAAGCAAGAGAGCAAAAGCAAAATGGGAGCTTAGTCGGAGTTCAAACTCTTGCGGGTTAATATCATTCATGTTTCAATAGTTAATTGCCTCCTCTAACAAATGCAATTGCTAGCGGACATAAAGCATGGCAAAGCTTTTTGACTATGAATGATCACCTTCCCACCTTGCAATCCGTGTTTGCAACTAGTGATAAATAATTCTCCTCTACAACAACTACAATCAGCCCATATCCATGCAAACAAGATGCAACTAGTGGTAAATAATTCTAATATCATCATAATAGCATAATAGCATCATTTTCTAATATCCCGCAAAAATTTGCCCAGGTCCAAACCATCCCTGTACTTCAATTTCAAGGTGTTACGATTTTGCATTGCACATGGCTTTTTTGCTTAGTACTATCTAAAAGTAGAGAGCACGCTTGTCTTTATGCATGTTTATTTAATCTCATGCACTCATATATTGCCAACATATTTTGCATTATTCAGCAATAGGACCGACCTTAGGCTATATGTCCGAGAAGCACAATGCATATAAACGTGGATTGTATGGATGCTTCAAAATTTTTTGTATTTTGGCTTCGTATTTTTCAGATAATTTTCTCGATTGAATAGCTTATCAAACTAGTTAACTTCTCAAAACTGGTGGGAAGCATTGCTAGTCCTCCCGAAGGATGGAGCGATATTTCAATCTATGGGCTGCTGATAAAAATGTTGCTTTACATGGAGCGGATAAAAGCCGGAGACCTTTTGTTGCCATTACATTACACAGTGAGGTCCATATATACAATTAAGTTGTTTCTCGATTGTAAAGTAAACCTACTATTAAATATAAACTTGCTAACTAAATATGAGGACGTGTTATATTTGTCATTTGAGATTTGAAATTAGTTTGTCTTTGGTTTGTAACTTGAAGACGTAAGAAGGAGAGATCTTAGACATTGCATATCCATATTCCTACAAGCTATATCATTAAACTTTGAAGGGTGTAGTAGTTATTGCTAATCTTTGACCCATTTTCATGATTTGTGCAAACATGGAGCATTTTGGATCAAAAGGTATACTCCAAGTTTCAATAGTTTTGTGGATATAATCTATGAAAATACAGTACTTTGTTTTGATGTCGGAGATCCTGGACCTATGCTAGATATTTCTAAGGAACTCAAGAAGGCAGCTCCAGTCGTGCTATATATCCGCTGGATGGCCATTTGTGCATTTCAAATGTTACAACTATTTCCAGCTAAAAATGCATTGTATTAAATGAAAATGTAATGTAATGTAATGTCCTTGATGTTTTATACAATCTCTTGAATTAATAATTAATATTTACCCTTAAAGTTTATCTATTTTTCCTTTTTTGTTAGGGCCCAGAAGGGCCAAATTTTGATATAACAACAAACACATAATTACCAACCATTGCATTCAATGCATTTAAATTAAAATCCCCCTGAAACCCCCTTTGGTTTGGGTGCATATTCACACGGGGGGTTACGTAGGGCAGCGAGAGCCCCTAAAAATTTACAATACATGTACAAAATTAACACCATTAAGTACATTCCTTCAAACCTTATAGTATTTTGCAAACCTCAATATACAGTATACAAAAACTTGTACAGGCATACCCCACAAACGAGGATCGCTATGTACGGTCCTGATCGAGGAATAAAGGGTAAATATGCCCATCCGACAGCTCTCGATGCCCGGAGTAACCCCCCGTGTGAATATGCACCCAAACCAAAGGGGGTTTCAGGGGGATTTTAATTTAAATGCATTGAATGCAATGGTTGGTAATTATGTGTTTGTTGTTATGTGTTTGTGTTTGTGTTTGTTGCATATCTATTTTACAAGTAGTATGAAACCTTGCAAAGTGAATGCACTGCAGTAAAAGGCATGTATGCCTGTACACTCTGAGTGCCAAAGGACTACTCCATATCATATTGTATGCAATCCTTGGGATAGTATAGTCTGCAATGATTAGCAATGATTTCCATGATGCATCATCCGGTTGTAGTGGCATATTATTGACCAACGCTTCTGAACTATCCAGCAATCCCACACGAGCAATGAGGTCAATCATGCAATTATAATGTTCTAACACTGGCACAACAGAATGAACTTCAGCCATGCAGAGAAAACAATTGCAACCCTCATCAAGGAGCCCATCACGACTACATGCAGAAAGGACACTAGAGTACGTAAGCTCATTAGGCATCACATTTGTGCATTGCATTTGCTCGAAAAAATATATTGCATCTTTTCCAAAGCCATGCTGGGCATATCCACAAATTATAATCGACCATGATACCAGATCTCTTTGGGGCATGTGTGTAAAAAGTTGAAGGGCTTCCTTAAGCCTCCCCTCCTTGGCATATACTGCAATCATTGCATTCCATGAGACAACATTGCGGACGGGCATTTGCTGAAAAAAGGCAAGAGCATTCTCAAGCTGCCCTTGTTCAGCATACAATGCAGTCGTTGTTGTCCAGGAAAACACATCATGAACTAGCATTTGCTCATAAAGCTGAAGAGCTTGCTTAATCTGCCCATCCTTGGCATATGTTGTATTCCATGAGATCAGATCCTTCTCTGGCATTTGATTGAATAAGTTCAGGGCCTCAGTTAGTCTTCTAGACTTGGCAAATGCTGAGATCATGACATTCCATGATCTTAAATCACGACAAGGCATTTCCTCAAACATTAGAGTAGCTTCCCTAAGTTTACCATGTTTAACACATCCTACAATGATGGTATTCCATGACACCACTGTCCGTGTGGCATGTAATGAAAGAGACAAAGAGCCTCGTTGAGTAATCCATGTTTGACATAAGATGAAATCATTACATTCCAAGAGATGTCATTGCGTTCAGGCATTTCTTTGAAGAGCTTAAAAGCTCTTCTCAACTTGCCATGTTCAGCATATGCTACAACCATGGAAGTAGCAGAAACCACATCCTTCTCAGGCATGCATTCAAAAAGTTGGCGTGCACTGCACAATTGCCCTTGTTCTAAATAAGCTGCAAGCATGATGTTCCATGTAAAAGAATTGCGGAAATTCATATCGTCAAACACTGAACGAGCAACTCTAAGAGCTTTGCACTTGCCATACATCTGAATAAGAAGATTTCCCAAATATATGTTTTGAGCCAACCCATTGTGAATTATGCGCTGATGGATTCGTTGCCCCTCAAATAAATCCCCTGTAGTGCCACATTTGCGAAGTAAGGATGCAATGCATTACGGATAACACACACAAGTAACACATAATTAACAAGGTGCTGCCACAGAACGATGTATCAATACTGTGTGAAGCATCTGTAAGCGTGCTCAGAAATATGAAGAAGAAACACCAGACAAGCAGGGAATGAAAGAACTTTATGGCGCTCCATAAGCATCGACAAGAAGAAATCAGTTCTGGATGAGCAAGCAGCGTGTGGCCTCTACAAAAAGAAATTCTACAGCTTTTTAAATGTACAGAACTTAAAGTGTGCAAGATGTCCAAATTCAGAAAACACCATTCTGGATAACACTTATATGGGGATTTAAAACCCCTGCCAGAATAAGCAACACAAATCCTACCTGTCAATTAGAAACAAAAGCAAGGGATAAAGAAATACAGAAACAAGTGCAAGCGGCATTAACTCCACCTCCGACCTCTTCCCCTTTCTCTACCGTAATGTAGATTTCTCCACAGAGCGACCTCGAGCACAGCAAAAGAAACAAATCGGCTTCAAGAAAGGAGACATTGAGTTCTTTACCAGGTGACTGCGAGTTTACAGGAAGTAGGAGGTTTGGAGAAGTCACCGGCATATCTTAGGGATATTCTAGCATATACCTAGATATGCCAAAAGCCCACATAAACAAGGGTTTGCCCCCCTAGGGGCAACCCAGAAATTGGTTTCTGTCATCTTAAATTTTTTTATTGTATTCGGAAGGCTTGAATTCGAGCACTCCTGGCCACCCTCCCCTAGCCTAACTTTTTATCCGTTACTTGAATTTCAGGGGCTGAATCGTTGGAGAAGCTGCCTGTCATAAATGCAAATAATTCACATTGATGATTAGTATCCGGCTTTGAGCATAGGGAGATAAAGTGAAGCTCGCAGGAAATCCTAAGGCGGGAGAATTAATTAGCAATTTTTGAGGTTAAAGGTGCAGGCAGAGAAGTTTAGCGAGCAGAGAAGCTTTAGTTAGATGGAAAATTTTGTCGCATTGGCAATGGGCACTGCCGGAGCCGTTCTTGGAGCTCTTATTGAAAAGATATTTCAATTCTTCAATCGTCAGCCTGAAACGGAAGCCTCTGACGATCTGAAAGCCAGGCAACAGAAGACGGAGGCTGAGATTATAAAGTTGAGGGATGAACTGGACAACTTAAAAAGAGAAGCTGCAATGGATGCACTGAAAAAGGAGAAACAGAGGTTACAGGAACTAGTAAAAGAGCGTGAAGCCAAAATACAAAAATTGGGCATAGATAACGTTAACAAATTCAACTATGCTGTAGCAGGGCAGGCTGGGGTAGGCAAATCTTCTCTGGTCAATGCGTTTCTGGGGTTAGAACGAGGCGCCGAAGGTGATGCTCTGATAAATCATTTAACGCCTTTAAAACTATATCCTGTCATACTTAACCCTTTTTTTTTTTTTTTTTTTTTTTGTGGATTATTATGAGCAGGAGCAGCAGAAGTAGGTGTGGTGGAATGTACTTCTGTTTTAAAGCCGTTTCCACATCCAATTATTCCTAGGTTGATAATCTGGGATCTGCCTGGCGCTGGCACCATAGACCATCCAGTATCAACATACTACGAAGATAAGGCGCTTTATGCTTTCGATGTTGTTTTTATCGTTACTGGTGACCGGATACTGGAGATCGACCTTCAAATTGCAAAACAAACCCAGGAAGCTAATAAACCAGTTGTGTTCGTCCGATCAAAAGCAGATTTGCACGTTGAAAATTTAGCTCGTGACAAGGATATAACCATGACGGAGGCTGCAGCTGAATTTCGTATTAAAGTGAAGAACGACTTCCTTCATCAAATGCTCAAGGCTGGTTTGAAAGACATTGACATTCTAATCGTTAATAGCCGGCTTTTCTTCTCTATAAAACCAGCATATACAGGCATATTTGCCCTTTATTCCAAGATCTGGACCGTACATAGCGATCCTCGTTTGTGGGGTATGCATGTACAAGTTTTTATATACTGTATATTAAGGTTTGTAAAATACTATAAGGTTTGAGAGAATGTACTTAATGGTGTTAATTTTGTACATGTATTGTAAATTTTTTGGGGCTCTCGCTGCCCTACGTAACCCCCCGTGTGAATATGTAGCATTATAACAGGGGGTTTCTTTTGTGTTTTTGTACGCTTTTTTACATGGTTTTCCTATGATTTAGCCGTTGTATTCATCTGCATGTACTAAACAGTATTTATAGAGTGCACCTTCTTTTAAGCCATTGATTTCCAAGAAGAAGGCAAATCCTGTGGTTGTAGGTATTTCCCCTTGCATGTTTGTTTTTTTATTAAATTTGTGATATTAAAATATTATTGTTTTAGGTTTCCTTGGATAACCTAACAGCGGCAGAAGATTCCGGATTACGATTCTTGGAAGGCCGATCGATTGAAGCAGCTTTGGGGCTTATGCCTTTGTTCAGTGTGACGAACCTGGCCGGGGAAGCATTGCTAGTTCTTTTCCCAGCGGTGTTCGGATTCCACTTCATTCAAATGTAATTTGCAGATCCTTCTTCAACGGTTAGCCTTAGGTCTAGCAGGTTGTCATCTGGGATTTATGCTATGTATGCCCGCTTAATCCATGCAGGAAAGCTGATCTATTTTTTTCCTTATAAACCTATTAATGTCTATATTCTGTAGCATACTGAATTCTAGTGATGCTGGAGCATAACGAATCTTCATTTTCTCTCCTGCAATGTTAATTTCTGAAGTGTTGAGGTATTTACTCCGGTGTGTATGCTCATGGCTATTTAAGCCTCCTCTATCTATCTCAGTTGTGTTGTCATTCTATGGCACCGCATGTAGAATGGGCAATGTCGAATCTGCGGGCTTCTGCCAATAAATTTTTCTAAGCATGCATGTGATTAAGCCATCCACATCGTTCAAGGTACAGCTACATATATCAGCTTTGGTCTGCAAGAAAATGCTTACACTGGTTGCAACTTGCCTCCAAGCATTTCTATTTGAACTCTCTAGTTCACTTCACAATGTACAGGTTGCCATTCTGCAACATAGACGGTCAGAAGGAGCTTGTGTATGTGTTCCATTCTTCATTTGCCTTCTACTCTTTGTTAAGCCAGGTTGCAATTGAATGAACTCGCTTACAACTTTGAAACTTTGTTATTACTGTGTCCTAGCTTGGCTTTATGTAGCATTTTAATGTTCAAGAGTCCGTAAAAGGCGGTTATCGGAATTAACAATTTAGAACTTTCACGCATTGCACATTGGTAAAGTTGCACTCTAAATGACTAAAACAGGATGTAGAAATAAGAGCTTTCAGACATTATACATTTTACACATTCATACAGTTGGAATTGCTTGGATGACAGGCAACATTGCAATTTATGAGAATATAATATATTACTTCTTTGTTGTTATTTTACTATTTGTTGGAGAGATGTAATGTAAAACTTGTCAACTTTGGATATCGCATTGCAAAAGGTAGTAAACGTTTTACAGTTCTACACAACATATGATGCTATACATCTTTTTGTTTTCCATTTTTCTTACCTATTTGCATCTACATGTGTTGGTGAATTCTCGAGAGGAACATGCTAAGTTTTATGGGTTGCAAACATTGTGCCTTTACATACATGGCCTTTTTAGAAATGCAAGCATAATCACAAGCAAGAGAGCAAAAGCAAAATGGGAGCTTAGCTGGAGTTCAAACTCTTGCAGGTTAATATCATTCATGTTTCATGGTTTGTAACTTGAAGACAGAAGAAGGCAGAGATCTTAGACATTGCATATCCATATTCCTACAAGCTATATCATTAAACTTTGAAGGGTGTAGTAGTTATTGCTAATCTTTGACCCATTTTCATTAAACTTTGAAGGGTGTAGTAGTTATTGCTAATCTTTGACCCATTTTCATGATTTGTGCAAACATGGAGCATTTTGGATAATAAGGTATACTCCAAGTTTCAATAGTTTTGTGGATATAATCTATGAAAATACAGTACTTTGTTTTGATGTCGGAGATCCTGGACCTATGCTAGATATTTCTAAGGAACTCAAGAAGGCAGCTCCAGTCGTGCTATATATCCGTTGGATGGCCATTTGTGCATTTCAAATGTTACAACTATTTCCAGCTAAAAATGCATTGTATTAAATGAAAATGTAATGTAATGTAATGTCCTTGATGTTTTATACAACCTCTTGAATTAATAATTAATATTTACGCCCTTAAAGTTTATCTATTTTTCCTTTTGTTAGGGCCCGAAGGGCCCAAATTTTTTTTTGATATAACAACCAACACATAATTACCAACCATTGCATTCAATGCATTTAAATTAAAATCCCCCTGAAACCCCCTTTGGTTTGGGTGCATATTCATACGGGGGTTACGAGGGCAAAATGAGAGCCCCTAAAAATTTACAATACATGTACAAAATTAACACCATTAAGTACATTCCTTCAAACCTTATAGTATTTTGCAAACCTCAATATACAGTATACAAAAACTTGTACAGGCATACCCCACAAACGAGGATCGCTATGTACGGTCCTGATCGAGGAATAAAGGGTAAATATGCCCATCCGACAGCTCTCGATGCCCGGAGTAACCCCCCGTGTGAATATGCACCCAAACCAAAGGGGGTTTAAGGGGGATTTTAATTTAAATGTGTCAAATGCAATGGTTTATGTTAATAATGTTAATGGTAGTTGTGTGTTAATGGTTTGTGTTAACTTAAAAAAAAATTTTGGCCCCTTCGGGGCCTTAAGGATGGTGTAGGGGTGCATGTAACATTGTGCATGGAGTTTCCTTAGTGCACGTAATATTGTGCATATAATATTTGTGCATGGAGATTCCTTAGTGCATATGAATCATAATAGAAAATGGTAGTAGAGCTAAAAACAAGCCATTACATTCGAAGTCCTAATGTTAAGTGTGACATAATACCATGATAGATAAGAGACAAATGGTAACACATTTAAAAAACAGAAAACATTAGTTCAAGACCAAGTCTGAAAAGAACAAGTGCAGCAACAAAACTAAGAATTTAGAAACATGCTAACAATGACGACGACCATCATGGAAATTTCTGTTTCTGTAAATTTTTTGCCTATAAAATGAACCACCCGGGAAGTCAAATCACAATAACTGATACCTACCTTCTTCAAGCTACATATGCTAAGGCTTCAATATTGTAGCGATGTAACATGTAATAATGCTGATTGATGCAATAGTGGGACCGCTAATAAGCATGCTGCCATATTCATCGAACATGGATCCAACCGTGAAGGTACAGCTAGAGCAAGATAGAGCATCATCCTTGTCATTGGAACTGTGAGATGTTCCGCCATACAGGTTTCAGTACTGAAATTTTCATTCTGATCCAGTCCTGCATAAATGATTATATTTAACTTTTGAGTCGCTCCATTTGCCACCCCTTTTGAGAAAAATTGGGTTAATATTGTCATCCAGAGATGTTTCATAGCTCATCTTTGACAGCTGAATCTGCATCACCAAAGCTTGCAATGTCCTCTTGCGGCTCCACATTTTCCTCATTCTGATACTCCATCGCATCAACTTGCTTATAACCAAATTTGAGCATCAACAATTAGCATACATATTTAAATCCAACCCACTTGTCACTACCTTAACTTGTGGTTATTCTTGTCCAAACTCGATTCTCGAAGCTTATTTCCTCATCAAGATCATCCTCTTCACCCACTAAAGATCCGGACTTATATTCAAGCTTGACTTAATGATAGAATAAATGCGAAGCAAATTCCTTGGAATCATCAACTAAGAAACCGCTTCCATCAAGGAGGTCCGATAAATTAGCTTGGCGGTTTTCGATGGCGGTGGCGCCCTACAAATCATTGTAGGTGTCGGGATTAGGGCGTAGGGTGCAATCGGGGACCGGGCAAACAAAACAAATTACCTCTAATTTTCAGCTACTTTGTCTCTGAGCTCCTTGATAATTGGATGACGAGGATTAATTTCCAATACATGCTTGCCCCAAGATATAATTTTGTTTGCTAGCATCGGTCAAAGTTTGAGCCCTCATTATTCTCTCCATATTTGCACTCCACCCATACTTGGAAGTCACCACAACTCCCCGGTGTGTTAGATAACCTATTCTTGATCTTAACACTATCTACATTGTCTTTGCTAAGGAGATTTTTCCACCACTTTGTCAAGTCTTTAAAAGATTCCTTAGTCTCTTTAACCTTCTCCTTCTCCTTCTTTGAGCCAATCGTCAAACCTTCCCTTTGAAACATTTAAGAACTTTCTATCTTCATACTCGGTCAAATATTGTGTTAAATATTCATCAACTGGATCCGTGAAGTAAATGACTGAAACATAATATATGTGCATTAAGACATGAGGGAATGCTTCTAATATAATGGCATAAAACCGCCTAATGTCAAGGCATAAAAGCAATGACATAACTCATATCTTAAGCTTTTCTAGGAAAGGTGATTTTTCAAGTTGTTCCGGTCTTGGCCCTGTGATGTAATATATTTCCTTCCGCCTGTGCTTCATACGGGAAATGTATTGGTCCAATGAAGAGAGTTTGTCACTAGATTTTGAACTGCAACAAAAGCATAAAATAAGAACTCCCATCTTACCCTCGTTTAGATAATGCTGTCAAACTGTTACCTGTGGAATCTGAGTAATTTTGCAAGACGTTCCCGATTGGTCGCATCCTCAATAATTCCAAGCTTAATGGATTTCCCAAACTCATTCCAGAACTTTGTGTACTTGCCTTTCTTCTCCGAATCGGTGTTTTCGATTTCATTTTCTAAAACATCAACTTATTTGGAATCACTCTGAACATTCGTTCGCAACCATATCCATACGGACAACCACACTGTGCCCAAGCTTTTATTAGGTCGACACAAGCTTGCAGTTCCTTTTCATTCTGCCCAGTGCGATCATAAGCATCACAGAGAGTGCGAATGGCATGCAGCCGAATCGTGCTTGTTGTTGGAGGAACTAAGCTTTGCCTTAACAAATGAATACCATCTAGTGTGTAATCATTTTTTACAAACGTCACCAAAACATATCCAGTGTAAAATGAAGCCCATGTTTTTAGGTTATCCTTCATGCCGGCATCATTCAGCATGTTCTGCAGATCAATGGTCATCTGTGTTGGATCCAAACACCCGCTAAGAACTCTGCAGAATTGATGCTTGAGAAAGAAAACGACTCTCAGATGCAACTGCAACTACTGTAGGCTCTGAAAAAGCTGCATGTTCAGCCCCTAAAATAAAAAGAGGGCTTTTGTTGTGAGCCCTTGGATCTTGGACCATTGAAAAAAAAAAGCTAAATCAACGACTAAGAAATGGTGCACTCTAGATGTACGCATTAGTACATCCATTCGAATACGCCATAAAATCTTAGGAAAACCTTTGTGAAAAGCGTACAAAAACACAAAGAAAACCCCCTGTCATTATGCTACATATACAGGCATCGAATGCATGGATGAAAATTTGGCTATGGAATTTCTGTTAAAAACAGGAGCAGCTCGATTCCCTCATTTAACTGGTCAGTGTCCTCTCTCATATGTTAGATGTACTTTAATCACTAGCATACATTGATATTATTACATAACTTGACGTTCAGGTATGCAGGAGGCTATGAAGAACATGAGGAGACTTCAAAAACAGAAACAGAGAAGACTTCAAAAACAGAAACAGAGAGCGTTCTGCAGTTCTGCAAATCCAGAGCGGCTTATGTAACAAATGCTTGAATAAATCACTTTGGCTTGTCTTTGTCAACTTAGAATAGAAAAATGCGATAGTTTTTAATGCTTATGGACACTCGAGCATGTTTGAATCGAGCATTGCGCCATGTCTAGCAAACATATGTTGTGTATTTTGAGGTATAATTATAATATATGCAAAGTTAAAGCAACTGCAAGCGCTCTCTTAAAGGAATGATGTGTTAAGCATTGCAGTGTTCTTGGCAATCTAGAATCCTGTTTCGAAAACACATCTTATACTTAGTTTAAAGACAATTCGCTGCTGCTGTAAGTTTATCTGTCACACAGTTATAATAGCTCAAAGGTCATGGTTTTGGGGCCAATATTTCAGCATCACAATGCAACAGTCACAAATGCATTAGCATGATATTGATAGAAAGATATATATACACACTTGGTACATGTCACATGATAGATATCCTAATATTAATATAGTTACTAGCAATGGTGCCCACCATTGGTGAGCATAATTACGGAAATTGTAAATGCTGCGAACTTGCGTATTTGCATAGTGTAACTACTAACTTCTAGATCCTTGGATCATTTTTGGAACTTGTAGAGTAACTTTTGGGCCCTTGGATCATTTTTGAAACTTGTAAAGTAATTTCAGGGCCTTTGGGTCATTTTGGGAACTTGTAGAATGCAAGTAATTGGAACCTTTGATTAGAGCTACAATTTATAATACTTGGATTTCATTAATTGTGTGCGCAAATAAAACATTAAACTTGTGGGCATGGCTCTCCCCAATTAAATAAGAAACATTGCAAATTTGAAAGATGGGCATAATAGATGTTCTCTAGGTCCCAAGTGTGTGCCTAATACTAACTTTAGGAAACAAATCTTTGTTTTGAACCATTGACAAAAATTGTGTTGCAAAATAATGGGATCTATACTTATGTTATAATAAGACAAAATATGAAAGAACTTATATAACACATGTTAGTAATGCATGCAAGCTTCCTAAGAAGGTGCAACCTCTATCGACTGTCGCTTCTCAACAGCTTAACAAATTGCTTTAGTGACTATGAATCATCTTCTTTATATGCCCTCGTGTTGCTATTAGGCCTTGGTTTTCTAGTTGGTTACGATTAAACAGTTGGTTACAGACGATGAAGTGATGATTTAATGGTAAGTCAATTAAGCGAATAAAATAAATTTCCTCTACTATACACCGAGGTTAAATATGGAAGTCAGGACCCTTGTAAAGTAGTGTTATTTTATTTTTATCTTGTGATTGTATAACCTCAGCATTCAGTAGCAATGACTTTAAAGGTAGACATAAAATTAACTTCTCTGAATATTACATAGGAACTTCCAATAGGCTGATATTCATAGAAACTTTCAATAGGCTGTCAATAACCATAATTCTGCACATTGTATGTGAAGAAAATATCTTGGGACCTAGCTTGCTAGTATAGGGTTTATTGGTGGTTTATTGTTGTGTATCTGCAAAAAGTAGCAGCGGATATGCATAAAATCAAGAACCAATGGATGTGATAATGCTGTAGATGTTGCCCGTTTTTTGAACTAAGAAATTTATGTCCATGGTTTAACTTGCTTGTATAAGAGTCTGTCACTGTAGATTTTGGAGAAGCAGATTATATCTCAATTTAGCTCCCACATGCCAGGCATTCTTCGCTATTCTCTAAGGAGCACACCCTTTGAGCCATCTTCTCTTTAATACTCTTTATCACTGTAGAATCTTTGCCGGTTGGATTCGTAAAAATGGCTTATGGAGTTAGCACCTGAGCAAGTAGCATTGGTTCATAATAGTTTCCAGTTTCCTGCCTTTGCACTTGCAGCACACAGCGAACTTGATTGCATCTGCAGCTGCTCTTGACTGCATATACTACATTCCAGTTTACAGACCTTGCAATTGTATAATTGGAAAGTTTAATGAGGGAAAATAAAGAGAACACACAGTGACACTCATGCAATAAAACAAATCTCACCTTTGACCATGTGTAATAGTGGAGGGATATTAATTTGCCAGAATTTTGTTAGTCCAAGTAATATTTCGGCTTACTTTGATCAATGAAAACTATATCCAATATAGTTTGTTGTTTTATTTCCCATGTCGTCCTGCACAAAAGAATTTCACATACTTATTGCTGGACAAAGCATGCACGATGTTTTTCTAACAAAATTTGTTGATTCACCTAATGCATATCTATCCCCTGCACTAATGCTACTATATCTCTACGAATTAACTGTTGCATTACAATTTTACAAATGTAAATAAGCATGATCTATGTCCAATTTAGCAAAAACGTATATAATGTGCAATTAGTATAAGAGGCCAAGTATCTGCTAAAACAATTTACACTATAGCTTTTGTAAAGAAATTAAAATGGAATGCAAAATGTTTAGAAGAATTGTACATATTAGATGTGGCATTTACTCCAGTTGCTTCAATGGTATTTACTTTGGTTGCTTAGGCAATGATTAAACCTCCAAAAGAGGCACGGTGTGGTTGTCCAATGACATGCATCTTGACAGAGGCGCCATAACTACCCTGCAGCAAAGGTTTTATAAGCTAGATTGAGCTTATAGTAGAATTTAAGAGATGTTGAACTGGAAATAAAAATTGTGCATAACTGAAACTGGTCCGTACTTAAAGAAAGCAAAAAAAAAAAAGATAGAATTTTATCAGACCTGTGGGCCAAACTGGTAAAGACTGAGCAAGCCATTGTCCCACGAATAAGGCCTTCTTTCTCCTGTTTGATATCCAAAAAAAGCTGTTGTAGAAAAAAGCTGGCTGCGGCGCCTGTTTGACATTCAAAAGGTGAGAAGAACAAAGAGGAATAGAAAGAAGTGTTGTATATAGATATCTGAAATAAAAATCATACCTAATTCATTCACATGTTGATGTATACATGGGTATCCTGGCATGTATTTTCTGCACTCTGCACATCTCTGACATTGTTTCCAGCGTGGTTCTCAAATCATACGCTGCAGTAAAGAAAAGCCATGCACATGAGTCTAACAGTAGAAGAATAAGTAGAATACTAATCCAATGTAGATTAGCTACCTTGAGGTACATTCTTGCCATGGTTCAGCATCCAAATTATGTGAAGACACATAAAACCTTATTTAAGATCTGCTGTCTATGTCATCATGGAAAAATAAGAACCTAAAGTTATGAGCTTAGAAAGCAAAGTGATGCATATACAGAACCTTGTTCCTTATGGCAGCTTCTAATAGAGTACATCGCCGTTGCTATTGAAATGGGCCTGCTGCATGTATGATAAGGTCGACACCTGCAGTGATAATAGCTAGTGAGGTATTATGGTGCTGCAGGCATGCATTTAAAATTGGGCCACCATGTTTCAAGCTTATCTGTTCTAGCACGCTTAATAATTATAGAAAGGGTTTCACATGAACCATGTAGTGCTGCTTCAACTGACGACATACCTTAAGCAACCTCGCGAAATTCAATGCCTCCTCCAACCTCTCCAGACAATGTTTCTCTCCTATGCTTGTAAGTAAAAGAAGAGAAAAATAGGCCGACTTCTCTGTAGTGGACTCTTTTTGAAAGTCAAATACGAAACTTGTGTTTCTCGACAATACAAATAGTGCAGGAAGAGAGAAGAATGGGCACTATTCGCATGAGCGCACTCCTGCTGGCATCAAGCACCAGAGTCGGAATGAAATACCCTGATTTCATCTGCAGAAACTCCCCTGGTTTGATTTGTGCTCTGCTTGAAGAAAAATCACATGCAAACTCTGAAGCAAACTCTAAGGAACGCAAACTCTGAAGCAAAGTAGGCTGCATGCTAGCCGCCATAGCTACTTCTCCATAACAGACTCTGAGATTCTGGATTTGTGTTGGATAAACAGAATGCAAACTCCGAAGCACAGTAGGCTACATGCTTCAAGAGTCCCCGTTTGTTCCAGGGCCGCCAAAAAAAACATGACATTTTTGTTTATTTTTGGCTTCCTAGATGTCCAAATCTCAACCCTAAATCTCAGCCTTTGAATTTAGGGTTGGGTCCAACACTTACACTAATAATATAGATAAGGATGAGGGGGGTTTCTCATGCCCCCTCATCCACACCCCATACATGTATGCCCATGGGTCCCCCCTTAATCCCCACCGTCTGCTTAAAAGGCAAGGGTCCAGATGATGACAGGTCATGGGGGACTGATGTATATAGCATTTGTTGCAGATGTGTAGCCATGGATGGGGACATAAGACATGGTTCTAAACCGTTGGATGAAAATGGAGGAGCAAATCTTGGCGGTTGATTGTGAGCAGGGGATGCAAGGAATGTGTGAGAAAGAGGGGTTTAATTATTGGCCGTTGAAAGTGGATGGGGATTTGGGGCTTTTCATCTCGATCGTCCAAGTCGAAGTTGGAGATTTGGGAAACAAGGAACGAGGAATCAGAGCTTCGTGGTATTTGCTATGCATTCTTTCTGAGCATTCTGAGCGGACCTGTATTTCTGGATTGCGATCTCGAGCTTTTAGTTATGGTGGTCGGAGTAGGCAGTGTTAAATGCGGCTGGGCACGTGGAAGGACATGGCCGTGGAAGGGGAATCAGGTAAGGAAGATTGTGCCTTTTTAAGTGGGTGTGGGTTTTAGTGTTCCCGAGTTCTGTTCGGCCTTTTTGTCATAGCTCTGTTGTGGCGATTGAAGGCTTGGGCATTTTGGCGATTGAAGGTTTGTGGCAGCTGGTTGATTTCTGAATAAGTGGTAGATTTGTGTTAAAGCTAGAGAATTGAGTGTGTTGGCAAATTGAATGCTAAAGAGAAAGAAAGTTGTTGGTAAGATTGAATTGGAAAGATGTAAGGGATGTATGTTATGTAATAAAATTGAAGACTTTTGGAGTTCAGGATCAATTTAGCAATAGCATGGCAGAGAAATATAGACCAGTGGGATGCTTGAAATAGTATCAAAGAAATAGTATCCTTGGTCAAGTTATGGTTGGCAAACATAAAGGCATTAGAAAGTAGTTGAGGCTTGAGGTCCGCTGGATATTTGTGAGGCAGCTACTTGCTTTCTGAATGGGTGCTAGATTTGTGCTAAAGCTAGAGAATTGAGTGTCTTTGAAAATTTGAAAGTTCTTGCTAACGTTGAATTGGAAAGATGAAATTGTAAGTGATGTATGTTATAATTAAATTGAAGACTGTTGGAGTTGAGGATCAATTTACTAATAGCATAGCAGAGAATTCCCATACTGGTCATGGATTTCTTTATATGGTTGTCAAGTTGTAAGATTGAATTGGAAAGATGTAAGGGATGTATGTTATGTAATTATATTGAAGACAGTTGGAGTTCAGGATCAATTTAGCAATAGCATGGCACAGAAATATAGACCAGTGGGATGCTTGAAATAGTATCAAAGAAATAGTATCCTTGGTCAAGTTATGGTTGGCAAACATAAAGTAGTTGAGGCTTGAGGTCTACTGGATATTTGTGAGGCAGCTACTTGCTTTCTGAGCGGGTGCTAGATTTGTGCTAAAGCTAAAGAATTGAGTGTCTTTGGAAATTTGAAAGTTCTTGCTAACGTTGAATTGGAAAGATGAAATTGTAAGTGATATATGTTATAATTAAATTGAAGACTGTTGGAGTTGAGTAGCAATTTAGTAACAGGATAGCAGAGAATTCCTATACTGGTCATGGATTTCTTTCATATGGTTGTCAAGTTATCCTGTTCATTGTGTTGATATATTTGGAAGTAGTCAAAACTTGAAACTTACTTAAATTTGTAAGGGCTTAAATTTAAGGGGACCATTTGTATATTGAATAGTTTGTTTGATGTTGATGTTGCCTTCTATGTGCAGGGGACGGGTTGGAGAATAAGGTTTCGCGAGTAGAATTGGGAGCGTGACGTGCAGTGGAGGGTGGCTCGGTGGCTGTCATCTACGTTGTTTGGTAAGGTCATGATTGTCATGAGTAAGGTTGTGTTGGTGAGTCTGCTGGTGTGTTAAACATTTTAGGATTTGGGTAGCAGGTAGTAGGTTGCATATTTGTGTGTGTGTGCGTGTTGGAAGGGACTGGAGTGTGAGGTTGTAATGCTAAGGCCTAGAGTAGAGATTGATCCAAGTCAGACATACTCTGCTGATGAGCTCAGAAGATTGAGGCGAAATGAGTACATGCGGAGATGGTATGCAGAGTTGTCTCAAGAGAGGAGAGATGAGTTGAGGCAGCAGAGAAAGGGTTCAGGTGATCATCGGGTGGGGGGATTGGGTGGCAGACATACTGAGGAAGAGGGTGTGAGTGGGCAACAGATGCCAAGAGATGTGGAGAGTGTTCCAGAAGTGGTGGTTGTGCCAAGCATGGCAGTTATACATTGGCAACGACATATACAAAGGCGACTCTAGAGGCTATTAATCCTTATTGTCGCATGATAAGGCGAGTAAAGCAAATGCGCTTGGAGTCTGTGTTCATGACATTGAATGGGGCAGTTGCGAGTGATGAAATTGCTGCCATAGTGCATGCAAACAACTCAGTCACAATTAATCCAAGGACAGTGGTTTTTTGGCTTCACCAGGATCAATGACCAGTTTTCATGAGCATACTGGATCCGCAGTATGAACCCTTGCAGTATCCACTTATATTTCCAGCTGGCACGGCAGGGTGGTTCCCTGGTAATGACCAGCACATGTCGCAGGTTGATTGGTATAGGTCACGTTTGCTCCATGAGGTGCGGTTCCTTCAGTTAGGGTGTCTGACTTGTGAATACCTCGTGGACATGTATTCTAGGGTCGAAGAAGAAAGGCTGAATTTCTTGGCAACTAATGGGTATCAGAGGTCTGTGGTTGATAATTCAAATCTTGACGAGGATGATGATTTTGTTGAGAACCAGGGTGGTCAATATCTCCGATGGTCACTCCCTTCGTCTTTCATTGGCTCTAGACAATGGTGCTCTGTCCAGATTGCGGATGCGCTTGCTCTTGCAAGAGTGAAGGGGCCTCCTAGCCTGTTTATTATAATGATTACAAATCTGGATTGGCCAGAGATCAAGGCAATGTTGCGCGTTGGGCAAACTGCTGTAGATGTCCCAATTATTGTTGTCAGGTCATTCCATATTCGTTTCCAATCTTTGAAGGATTTCCAAAAGACATTAACAAAGCTAAAATCAATCACATTAATCTACTATTCAAGTGCAAAATTTGGACATATGGGTTTTGCTCATTGTAAAGTTTTATAGGTTATCAACCATATATACATTAACGTTATAAATGATTCAAGCACATGTGCGCACCATCAAACAATATAATACATAGACAAGCATATGGAATGCCCACCAAATGTGGGCAAATTTCTATGCTAAAAATGTCTAAAACCATCATCACATAGAGCGTCATTAGGCTTAATCTAAATCATCACAAAAGAGCAAAACCAAACAGTCCACAAAAGAAGCAAAACTGACCTCTTATAATTTAATGTTAAAAAGAACAATCTAGACGAGAAGCAAAACCTATATCCATGATGCACACTAAATTTTGCATTCCTATATTTCTAGCACTTATTATTCTTATAGTTAATGAAACCCAAAGGTTTTAACAGCCCTTAGGCATAGCTCAACCTTGAACTACGGAGTACATGACAACCAATGAGATGTTCTCTATGGATTCGCCTAATTATATCATTTTTATGGCAAGGAATTTGAGCTGAACAAGTTTTCCTTCATACATATTCCTAACTTATGCCCAACAACGTTGGGCATTGTTACTAGTAATTCACATTGATGATTCGCATCCGGCTTTGAGCATAGGGAGATAAAGTGAAGCTCGCATGAAATCCTAAGGGCGGGAGAATTAATTAGCAAGTTGAGGTTAAAAGGTGCAGGCAGAGAAGTTTAGCGAGCAGAGAAGCTTTAGTCAGGCCTAGATGGAAAATTTTGTCGCACTGGCAATGGGCGCTGGCGGAGCCGTTCTTGCAGCTCTTATTGAAAAGATATTTCAATTCTTCAATCGTCAGGCTGAAACGGAAGCCTCCGACGATCTAAAAGCCAGGCAACAGAAGACGGAGGCTGAGATTATAAAGTTGAGGGATGAACTGGACAACTTAAAAAGAGAAGCTGCAATGGATGCACTGAAAAAGGAGAAACAGAGGTTACATGAACTAGTAAAAGAGCGTGAAGCCAACATAAAAAAATTGGGCATAGATAACGTTAACAAATTCAACTATGCTGTAGCAGGGCAGGTTGGGGTAGGTAAATCTTCTTTGTTGAATGTGTTTCTGGGGTTAGAACGAGGCGCCGAAGGTGATGCTCTGATAAATCGTAATGCCTTTAAAATTATATCCTGTCATACTTAACCATGTGTATTTTTTACGGATTATTATGGCGGAGGGGCGGCCAGTAGTAGATGTGGTGGAATGTATACATTTTTAAAAGTCGTTCCACATCCAAATATTCCTAGGTTGATAATGGGATCTGCGGCGCAGCACCATAGACCATCAAGATATTAACATACTACGAGGAGATAAGGCGCTTTTATGCTTTCGATGGGAACTCGTGTATATCATCAGGGATGTGGTTTATCGGGACAAATCAGTAGTGGTTTTCCGGACATCAGGAATCGACCACCCCATCCCATCCGGATCCCATCCGATCCCCATGGCGGGGATCCTCAACCCATCTTTGATTCAACATCGTTTGCATGGCATACCCGCATGGATCATCACCCATCCATGCCAACCTTTCATTAAAAGCCTTCCCCGCCACAATGGTACGGTACATGCCTCACACCACTCGAACCAGATCCGGCCACAAAGGTACATCAGGGACCTGCCACAAAGGTGCAAATCGTACTAGGGTATGATTAGGTTGGCCAACTAACCTGAAAATTTAGTACAATATCAACTCTTTTAATTTGGGATTATCCGGTTTGACCAAAAAGTTTTTTGGATTTTTTTTTAGCTCGATTTTCTAAGGTTTTGGGGGTTTTGGAAGACGGGAAAAGTTTTCGATTGTTCAAAAATCGAGAAATTTTTTTCTATGATCCTTGGTTATCTCGATAAGGGGACATGATTCTTGCAGATGGCCGTGCATGCTGGCGGGATTTAGGGGGAACCCTCCATAGCCTCCTTGCTGCATACAATTGTACAAAATCCTCTATTTAGAAAAAAAATGGTGGAACATTGTGCGGCATGGAGGACGACCTCAGATCAATCGATTTGCCATATTACCTTGACATTTGTGGGGTATACTGTGTGTTTTTGCATGATTAAGATCTTATTTCTGCCAGTAATTCTCTCTTTCAAGAAGGCTTTGTTATTGAATAGGTTTGTGCCTTAATTTTGATTCTCTTTGAAAAAGGATTTGTGCCTTGAATGTGGTTGCAGGAGGTTGAAGGAGCTGACGAATGGACATGAGCAAAGGATCGGTCTTTAAACACTAGGAGTAAAAAGGATATGGTTTGCAAATTCAGAAGGTACTCTTATTTCTGATTGAATTTCATTCTGTATTACATGAAAAAAAAAACCTGAGAGAAAACATTTGAGATGTTTTGCATTTCAGGTTTAGCTTGAGGCGGACCCATTTTGTAAACGATAGCTCAAGACCATTTTCCTTTCCATGTTGGGTTAAAACATCAAGGCCACAAAACGGAGCTCAACAACGTAAGCCTTCACATCCTCTATATAGGGTTCCCTCTTTTACAATTACTTCTGTTAAAGTATTGATTGAATTATTTTCCATGCTATGATTCATATCTCTAAATTTCTTGAGAGGAATCCTGAGTTAGCATCCTTCATTTGTTACGTATTTCTTCAAGTTTTTTCTATTTTGAATGTTAGAAATTAGTGTTTTAATTCATGCAATGAGAATGGAACACTCCAAAATTGCAACAAAACAGGGATATTGAAGCCAATTCTTCCTTCAATTTGATTTTCTCTCTTCGATAAAGAGGCGAGCTTAAGCTTTTGCTTTTGCTTTATTTGGCATGAGCACTCATGCTACCCATAGCTCCTTCCAGGTAATGTGGCTTCAGTTGTTTAGTTATATTTCGTTTGGCTGTTCTATTTTATGGCTTTGCTTTTATAAATATGTGCATCTATCTGTTATGTTATAGATATAAGCTCATAGAGGTTGACTATAAAGAAGCAGGTGTAAAGCTAAAACTTCACGCAGCCAAAGCTTCTGTCAATTCTTAGAGACCCACACTACTCATAGCTCATTCCAGGCTTATGTTGTGTAGCTCTATCGTAGCTTTGCTTTTATCTATATGTTTACCTAAATTTGATGGTATAGACATAAGGTCATAGAGATTTGATGGTTCAGCCTGAGCCATCTTGGCCATGCAGATTCTTGCCTAATATTTGTTCTATAGTATGCTCTAAGCTTCAAAGGATCTAGAAGAACAAGCGAGATATATTCGAATTTCTATTTGCTTCTTTTAAATTTTTTGACTTGAGGCATATATTTAGTGGCCTAGCTAAGTTACCTGCATGGAACATTTTGATACAGTACCTGCTCATTGGTAACTGGTAGAGGAGATTTTTTACTGAGTTAGGGCTTGCCTTGATGAAGGCAGAATTATGAGTAAAGATCTGTGAAGAATAGAAAGAAAATATGGAAACCCGTAAGGAAGCTTCAGGACTCACGGCAAATTCATCTTTAGCTCATTCTCCTTGGCAGGTTTGTTTGTATATGGATCTTGGATTTTTTCGTCTGCTCCTCATCTCCAAATTTTATTGGATGCATCAATTCAAAATTTTGTGTCATATGTGCATATAATTAAACAGGTTACCATGGGTTTTTATTCAGCTCTTTAGCATATCCTACGATTCAGGGGGTTCTGTAAAACAATATCCTTCTGGAGCCACATGGTAAGATCTTGAAGACAGTTCATTTCAAGAGAGATCTTTTCTCGATCATAATGTTGCAGTAAAAATGCAGCTCCTACTCTATATACCTTGCAGGATTATGATCAGGATAAGAACTATATGGACTAGGTTGAGTGGCATGGCAGTTATATAGACTATGGACGCTCTTCTGGTGAACTTATTTCTCTCTGCATGTTTTATTTCTTTTAAGATTTCCATTGTGTTGTCTAGGTGGTATTCTGCATTGAGTTTATATGTTCCTAATGTTTCAATCATATGCCTATCGCGGACAAATCATTTTATCATCATGAAAATTTCATACCCCATTTTACTTTACTCATGTTTGATCATTTGATTAAGATTTCAGCAAGTAGCTTGAGATATGATCTGCAGGATTTTGTATTAGCTCTGTTCTGAAGAATTGCTAGATGTGAAATCATGGAAGGCTTCAGTGCAATTTTTTTAGCATTTATTTTATGCACAAGCTGGAAGAGTTTACTACACATGATTGTAGAAGTAGCAGTGGCATAGCTAGAGGTGCAAAGCTCCTAAGGCCTCAGATTTTCTTCTTGCAGTTAAGGGATCTTGGCATGCAATCATTTAGGCCTTCAGTGTTATTTATGATACTAAGCTACTTGGTCATTTGCAATTGCTCTATCTAAATGAGGACCTTTGGTTTGATTAATGCAGAACTATGCCTAAGAGCATGTGGCTGTGGTCGTTGCTTATGTTGCTGAGCAGCATGTTTGTCCATAAATGGGCTGAAAATTTTTCCAGAAAATTCTCTTTGAGGTAAATCTTAGAGCATATGCATACTACAGACGTATTCATGTTAAGTTAATGTTTCTCATAGTCATTACATGATACAGTCATCTTATGTCAAAAATTTCAAGCCTTAACTATTTACCTCTGCAGGCCTAAACCTTTGGCTTAGTATGGGTTGCACACAGATGACCAATGCAGGTTACTTATGAAAATGTCTACTATGCTTAAGTTCA
This sequence comes from Isoetes taiwanensis, assembly GCA_021234155.1. Classification (NCBI taxonomy): domain Eukaryota; kingdom Viridiplantae; phylum Streptophyta; class Lycopodiopsida; order Isoetales; family Isoetaceae; genus Isoetes; species Isoetes taiwanensis. The sequence goes on along the minus strand of JAJEKV010000020.1, from coordinate 1,845,225 downwards.
TGGTAAAGATTGTGTACCTGTTTTGTGAAATTTTTGATGTGCTCAGTGCAGTTGATCATGATGCAAACATATGACGCTCCCATGACTGTTATAAATCTAGGTTGAATTTGGAGATTTTAGCAGCAGCTTCAGATTTGCAGGATGCCAAATAAGATGTTCTGGGTACTATTGTCTGCTGCATCACAACTCATTAAAGCCCTTGAAGCTGACTACCCCTGTCATCTTGCTAATATGTAGCATAATAACAGGGGGTTTTCTTTGTGTTTTTGTACGCTTTTCACTAAGGTTTTCCTATGATTTCGTGATGTATTCAAATGGATGTACTAATGCGTACATCTAGAGTGCACCATTTCTGAGCCATTGATTTTAGCCCTTTTTTTTTCCAATGGTCAACAACCAATGGCTCACAACAAAAGCCCTTTTTTTTGTGCGTGTGGTGCATAATGGTCAACAACCAATGGCTCACAACAAAAGCTCTTTTTTTGTGTGTGTGGTGCATAATGGTCAACAACCAATGGCTCACAACAAAAGTCCTCTTTTTGTGTGTGGGGTGCATAATGGGCACATGAAGGGCGCATGTAGTGCGGTTTCCGTAGGCAACACATTTCTTATCATAACTTTTGATCGAGCTCTGTTTGAGATGATTTTTATGCGTTGGAAAGCTCTCTCGAGATCTTTTGATAGTGTATGATATGGATATGTTTGGTTAAGTTATCTATGCTAAAACAGCAATTTTCCGGCCGGGTTTGGTAGGCTTTTACATCCTACCGGTGATTAATCTGAGGATTAGCTATTGGATATTGTTTTATGGCTCATTCGAATGAAGCACGCAAAAATTACCATGCATTTTTTTAGATTTTGAGGCTTCTAGATCCTTGTGCTAACAAGCGGAGAAAAGTTTCCCACTTTGGTTTCTCACCACAAGAATCCGTGGAGGCCAAAGGTTCGTTAACTTCCGGTTGCAAAATGTTTGTGTATGGGTGTTGCAAACTTTATGACTTTTCGAATAATGGGATCAATCTGCTCTATCTTTATGGTAACTTTTACTTATGTTCTATTTGTTTTATTGTGATGAAATTCAAAAGCTACTGGTGATGAAAGCCTCAAATGAATTCTAGTTTTTTTTTCGGGTTTGAATTCTAAAATTTTTTCTAGTTTGAATTCTAAAATTTTTGTCTCACGGGGAGGGGGCATGGCGATCTTAAGGCCCGAAGGGCCAAAAAATTTTTTGCAACACAAACCATTAACATCCAACATATAAAAATTAAACCCCCAACACATAACAACCAACACATAACAACCATTGACATTAACAACCAACACATAACTACCATTGACATTAATTAACACAACCATTGGGTCCAACACATTTAAATTAAAATCCCCTTAAACCCCTTTGGTTTGGGTGCATATTCACACGGGGTGACGAGGGGCGGCGAGAGCCCTCATAATTGTATTTTGCATTATGAAATCAACACCATATAGTATTCGCTTGAAATCTTATAGTATTTTGCTAATCTTGTTATACAAAGATAGCAAATTTTGTACTTGCATACCCCACAAAGCGAGGAACTTTACGTGCGGTGTAGATTAAGGAATAAGGGGTGAATATGCCTATCCAGCGGCTCTGGTTGCGAGTCACCCCTCGCGGTGAATATGCACCCAAACCAAAGGGGTTTAAGGGGATTTTAATTTAAAATGTGTTGGACCCAATGGTTGTGTTAATTAATGTCAATGGTAGTTATGTGTTGGTTGTTAATGTCAATGGTTGTTATGTGTTGGTTGTTATGTGTTGGGGGGTTTAATTTTTATATGTTGGATCTTATAGCATTGAACAATTTTGCAGGCTTGGGCAATGAACATGCAGATCAATATTCTACATTTGAAAGGCTTTTGAGGTTCAAGCTCGCTTCCTCATTCCGCTTCTTCACTTGAACTCTTCCAGTTGCATTGCAGGTAATCTTTATATTGTGCGCCAATAATTTGAGTACAAATCATATGTCTTTTGCTCCATTTAGACAATGAGACAATATTGCGCCATCTATTGGGATGTATATCTCCAAGGGGGGAGAGCCAAAGAATGGATAATCGGGAATATGAACAATCTTTGTTTCTATTAGCTTTGTGTACGTCAGGAATAGTCTTCTTAGTTGTTCCAAGAAGGGTTGTAGCACAGCTTGCATACCTTTCATGGTAATTGTCCAAGTACTTTCGCAACCAATTACTGATAGCTGTATGCTGCTATTCTAGAATATCATTTCATACCAGATGTGCAAACTTGGAACTAAATGAAGGATCATTTCCTTTTAAAATCGGATTAATCTGATTCATCTTCTGCCTTTGATATATTGCTCTAATGTTCTTCTCTCTTTGAACCCGTTTAATACAGAATGTGCTGCAAACTAGAGAGAACAGGCGGTGTTGAAGTCAGAGAGAGAACTTAAGGTTCTTCAAGATCTCCAAACTTCAATGGTTGTTTCAACAAACAAGCTTGAAACCATAACTGTATTATGTCTGTGTAAACTGAAGCTATAATATCCCACCAAATGCTGCCTCTCCTTGGATAAACCAAACAAATTGGTAAATGCATTAACGTGGCACCTAGGAACTCCAGTATTAATCTCATACATAACATGCATGCATCCATCCCCATGCACCTTCTAGCCATCGGGTCTTCTTAGCAATGTAGATTCTAGAGGCAAAGGAGGGTCTTCTTAGCAATGTAGATTCTAGAGGCAAAGGAGGAACTAATGGGACCAAGCTAATCAAGAAACACCTAGGAACTCCAGTATTAATCTCATACATAACATGCATGCATTCACCCCCATGCATCTTCTAGCCATCAGGTCTTCTTAGCAATGTAGATTCTAGAGGCAAAGGAGGAACTAACCAAGAATGCCCTAAATACCACATACACAAAATTGTCTTTATCATCAATTTTATGTAAATATTTATCCATTATAAAATTACACAACATTTTATTAAACACACTTGACATACATAATTTTGTGTTTATCATCAATTTCATGTAAATATTTATCCATTACAAAATTACACAACATTTTATTAAACACACTTCGCATACATAACTTTGTGATGTTGGACTCTACTTTTTCAATACAAACTTTGTGATGTTGGACTCTACTTTTTCAATACAAACTTGGCATGCACAACTTCTTATGCTTGGCATTGTTGGATACCTATGCTCAACAACCTTGCAACTCATAAGCATTGTTGGATACCTATGCTCATCAACCTTGCCACTCAATGAAACATGTTGTTGCTAAGCCCATCACTGACTTATTGTAACCCTTCACTGCAGGCTGGAAAGCCCTGTATGCAATGCAAAACAACAGTCACAAGGCAGAGCTGTATGCATGGGGTCATCAGGCACACTTGTTCAGGGCCTTGGTTGAACCGGTCCTCCTCTATGGGAGTGATATCCCTCACCACTTGGAACGATCTAGAGCAGGTACAGAAGGCCTTCTTGGCCCGGGCACTGGGAGTGAAGTCCACGGTCCCATATCGGATCTTGCTCCGGAGGCGGGCTTCCTTCCATTCTGAGGGCGCTACTGAACGTCCACATTAATTACTTCCGGAAGGTGGTGGCTATGGATGAAGCCCGGCTGCCCAACCTTTCTTTGGCAAGCGATTGGCGATGGGCCCGCGGCGACTCAAAGCCCTTTGGAAAGACAAAGCAAGCCCGGTGGTTCTCGCTATGGAATGTGCAGCACCACGATGTGGACGGTCGCATACACCGGAAGGAACGCTACCGCCTTGAAGCGGTACTTGGATGCTTGCTTCATGGCCAAGCTTTGGGATGCGAGGCCCCATCACATGTCAAGGTGGCAAATTATCGACAGCAGGTTAATCCCATGCTCACGAGGGGCCCACACCACTACCGCGCACCCATCTACCCATGAAAAGCGCGGGGTGATTGCTTCCATTCGCAAGACAGTGCACACCACCTCCCGCATTGAGGCAGGGAGATGGATTCGGGGCGCGTGCGGAGGACAGAGTCCGCCGGTGTTGTCAACGTGCCGCCATTGAAGATGAAAGTCACGCCCTCCGGGCCTGTCCGCTGCATCAAAGATATCCGGGCTCGGTGATGCTTTCGGTTAGTTGTGCCCCATCGGGCCTTGCATGAGCTATCGAGCACGGCCTCCGTAGGCTTGTTGGGATCGTACCTCGAGGAGGTAATGGATACGCGGACTTCGGTTATGCCCCCGTCCGGACATTAACCTCAAACCACTTGTGATTATGTATATAATCGTGGTAAAGATGTCGGCATCCTTATTGCTACTAAGGTTTTTCCCCCGAAAACCCTTCGGGGCGGGGGTTTTTAATCCTGGTAGTAATACGCCTGCTGCTCTTTCTTTGTACTTGGGTCCCATAGGCCAGTGGGAACAGGGGACGATAAAATCATATTCTATTCTATTCTATGTAAAACCTTGACACAAAACCAACAAGCCCATAGAGGCATAAATAAAACGTTTCTATAAAAATCACAACACAAAAATACAAACAATTCCTACACGACATCTTTAATATAAAACATCGACAAAATCACCTTAAACCAACTCCCAAAGACAAACATACACTGGCCAGGGTTGAACCCCTGACCAAGTGCACATTCATTTTGGCATTACTAGGCCTATACCAACTCACCACACATCCGTTGGGCAAAACTTTAGCCATACATGCACACTTTGTAGGTATGGGATAGAATCCCTCCAGAAGTCGGGAAATTTTAGGCAACAACCAGTATACCAGCCCCAGTGTACATGGAAGCCAATTTTTACTGGTGCATACTCACACAATTATTGTGGAGCTTATCCTGCTGCCATTATCTGTTGCTGCATGTATTTCCCATAGTAAAATGATTAGTAACTTGCATAATATTCATTTTGCATACCAATCTCTCACAAGTAGAGCCACGAAGCTTTAAGATGTTAGTTTCATCTCCTCGAGACACTAATCTTTTTGCTACTCCATTGTTTGTTATCTCCTCCATACACAAACCTTTTTGCTACTTATTATCTATCAAGGACTGTTGTGGCAAGTATGCCACTGTGCAGATATTCTGATAATATGCTCAATTTCTATTTAATTCGTAGTATTGTTATACAATCCTAAGTTCTATGTTGGATGTACATTAAAGTGGCTCTATATGGTTCCAAGTAGTATGGTAAATACTTTATGGAGTAATGGGTGAACAAAATCATTTCCAGATTTGTTCAATTTATCCTCAAATTATGCTGACTGTTCATTATGGATCTCATTTTTTCACTTACATTCTCTCTCTCTTTCTCCCTTTATTTTTTGGACCAATGTTGCTCATATTCTTTTCCTTTGTCCAAATAGGTGTCAAAGAAAACCATAACGTTACATCCTATTTTGTATTGGAAGGGAGCAACAAATTACTTGGCATGTTGAAACATGAGTAGTTGGAAGCTTCAAGGCAGATGTTCCAGTGGAAATGCCCAAAGTTTTGTACATGAAATACATCTGCCAGAACACAATCTTCAAATGAAAATTTCTATGCTTCGAATCTTTTTTGAGTATTAAACAACTAACTTGGACAATAACTTAAACGAGAAAAATTGATAACTCTACATATGTTCCTAAACCCTACATCTTATTCATACATTCTACAATAAAATTGTATTTACGCCCGGCAACGCCGGGCACCATAACTAGTTTTAATTAAGTGCACTCCTTTAAATAAATAAGTGGTATAAAAGACAAGGGTCAATCAGGACATAGACATAAATGATTAATCAAGACAATGGTTAATCTACAATGGTCAAAAGATCATCTGTTAGGACATAGACCTTTGTGTTTAATCAGGATAAATATCCTTTATGGTTTATCAGGACAATTCACCTAAGTGGTTAATCAGGATATTGTCCTTTGTGTTTAACCAGGACACATGTCCTTTATGGTTAATCAGGACACATGTCCTTTATAATTAATCAGGACTAATGTCCTCTAAGGTTAATCAGGACATAGGTCCTATATGGTTATTCAGGACACATGTGCTTTATGGTTAATCAAGACCTATAAGGTTAATGAGGACATAGGACCTATATGGTTATTCAGGACACATGTGCTTTATGGTTAATCAGGACCTATGTCCTTTAAGGTTAATGAGGACATAGGACCTAAGTGGTTAATCAAGACAAATGTCCTTTAAGGTTAATCAGGACATAGGTCCTTTATGTTTAATCAGGACAAATGTCCTTTAAGGTTAATCAAGACAAATGTCCTTTATGGTTAATCGGGACACATGTCCCTTAAGGTTATTCAAGACACATGTCCTTTAAGGTTAATCAGAACATATGTCCTTTATGGTTAATCAGGACATAGGTCCTAAGTGGTTAATCAAGACATAGGTCCTCAGTGTTTAATCAGGACACATGTCCTTTTGGTTAATCAGGACACATGTCCTCTATGGTTAATCAGGACTAATGTCCTTTATGGTTAATCAGGACATAGGTCCTTTATGGTTATTCAGGACACATGTCCTTTGTGGTTAATCAAGACAAATGTCCTTTAAGGTTAATCAGAACACATGTCCTTTAAGGTTAATCAGGACACATGTCCCTTAAGGTTAATCAGGACATAGGTCCCTTATGGTTAATCAGGACTTAGGTCCCTTATGGTTAATCAGGACATAGGTCCTAAGTGGTTACTCAGGACATAGTCCTTTGTGTTTATTCAGGACATATGTCCTTTATGGTTAATCAGGACATATGTCTTTTATGGTTAATCAAAACATATGTCCTTTATGTTTAATCAGGACACATGTCCTTCAAGGTTAATCAGGACAAAATCCTTTGTGTTTATTTAGGACACATGTCCTTTATGATTAATTAGGACAATGGTTAATCAAGACATAGTTATGTGATTAATTTGGTCATGGTTTAGGGTTAATGAAGACATTGAAAGCTTGTGGTTAAGTCTGACATGGTCATGGCAGACCTAAGATTCAAATTTCTGAACATTATTGCAAATCTGTACATTGGAGGTGACTCACACCACTCGTGTTTTGCCAAGTGTCATTACTTGGTAGTGGGGTCCTAAGTTGGGCGGGCCATTTCTTTGCTACGAAGTTCTTGGCTATGGCGATGCCTGCGCAGTTCGGCATGAAAGCAATATCCGCACCATGGCCCGAGTCTAATCATTCTTGGACTTCGCATGAGACAGGGATGTGGGTTTCGAATCCCCGGCCCGGATCAGGATTCGAGTGAATCCCTCTGGACAAGAAGAGGAGTCCTATTTGCCATCAGCGGAGGAAGCAGCCGCTGCTCTCAGAGACCTCAAAAATTTCCCAACTCCGAACAAGGGGCCACAGAAAACAATAATGCATCCCCGCCACGACTGAGATTGAAAAGGCAAAGGCGGGGCTGGTCCAGGAACAGGGGATCCGCTCCCACCAGAGGTTGATGCCTTGCACTCCGAGGAGGACTCGGAAATAGATGATGAGGCTTGGAAGCGGAGGTACTATTACTCCAAGAAGAAAAGCAAGCATTGTCTTTGCCTGTGTATGGTTGTGCTTGGTCATCACAAAGGAGAGAGCGACTCAAAAACATCTTGAACAGCCCATGACGGCATGTTCAAAAGTGTGATGCACCAAAGGTAGAAGAATGGTGGCGCAGCCCAAACAGAAGAGAAGACCAGGCCGTGACCTGAGTCAGTACCTCTGGAAGTATAGGATTGATGCTCAATACAGGTGGAGGGTCAATCGAAGAAGATTTCTAAAGAGGTCGAAGGTGGATGCGCTTTTGATAGGAGCTCAATTGGTGGAAAACATGGCTGACGGGTCAGAAAAAGAGGCGGCCTTTCAGAGATATGCACAGGAGTATGTCGAGAGAAGAGCGCTGGAGTGGGACAGGGACAAGAAAAAAAAATGGCCCAGTATAAGAAAAACATTAAAGATACATACAATATTGGTTACCAATCGGACAAGGAATGGAATGAGCAGGAATACGACAAGGAGAAGGAATTGCATGGATGAGTTACAGGCCGACTTGCTGGGCTGCACTCCAGTAGAGCCGACATCTCCTTCGACTCCACTATCCAAATTGACAGAAGATACAGGGAAAATCAGACTGGAAGTATCTATTGATGCTCCTGTGAAGCTAAAGGAAAAGTTCCCAGATTATGATACGGGGAAGCCCAGCTCCCCAATTCGGCAAATCCCAGCCAATCTTGTCAATCTCGAAGATATTGAAGCCCCCTGCCAAGTGCCAAGAACATGGACAAGACTAACTCGATTCAGATTTCTGCCGAGCTTTGATTTTGTGCGAAGGTGGAGGATCCGAACACCATGTTTAAGTCAGCATCGAAGAGGAAGGGCAAATCTACCAAAAGGCTCGAGGGGGATCCAAATCTTTCTTATAATTGCCAATGGCCCCTCCATATACCTAAGCCCTTTGTGGGCCCTGGGGAGCAGAGAAAAGAGGGGAATTTGTCATCAACATGGCAGATGCTTCGAAGTTTTGAGCATCATGAAACGTAATTCACCACAGGAGAGGATGTTTGCCTCCCCGGGTCAACGAGCAATGTGTTGGGTCTTATATGATGTGAGTGTGTCGACCCTTTTTATTTGTTCCCGATTTTTTAAAATCTAATACGCTTAGCAATGTGTTTCTCTCGCACACAATTCCACTTGAAGAAAGAAAGAAGCATCTCGCTCTTTCATCCCGCCTTTTGGTCCCAGACGATGAATGGGGCACGCCAACTATGGAGCAAACTAATCCCTCCAAATCCAGATAATTACCCTGAATTCTACTGGATGCCTTTGTGCATGAAGTAAGATATTTCGGATTTGTAGTTTAGCTTATTTCAGAAAAGTCATTTACATCTTGCTTTTCTTGCAGTTCTCACTGGACCCTCTTCACTTACTGTGCCAATGATTCAGTCTGCCAGGCTTTAGGAATAGATTGTCATGCTGTGCTACACTTCGACTCCATGAAGAACTGGCATGGGAAAGAAACCGGCAGGCAGTTTATGGAGTGAGTGCATTCTACTCACGATGTTCTTCTAAAGTAGCTAAACTTTTGTATTTCTGATTCAATTGTAAGTGTTGCAGATTTCTTGAACAGGTACATGCTGAATGGGGCCTACATGTGCCACAATGATCACGCCAGTGGTCGAGATGCGCTGTCTGGAGCAAGACAATGGTTTGGACTGTGGAATTTACACAATCTTGTATGCAAGGCGATTACTTGAGGATTTCGTCGTGAATGATGCCCTTGACATCCAAGAGGTATGGAATACAGATTTGAGCCTTTGAATATCTGGTTCTTTTTTCAGTGCTGACTGGTTGAATATGCTGTTTCTTTTTATCAGGTTAATTCTACTTGGTTCAGCAAACTTGATGTTAGTAGTTGCAGGAATACCTTCACTGTCCTCCTTGGGAAACTCCATCAAGCTGTAGTGGTTGCCAAGAATTCGGGGAAGAAGAACCTGAAGACAAAATAGCAGAAAATGCTTGTCCTGACTCTCACAGTGTACAGACTGGTTTATATAATCTGAATAGGGTTTATGTGATCTGATCAGGTTTATGTAATCTCACTATTTCTATGTAATCTGAAGTCCTGATTATTTAATCTGATTAGAATATTTGATGGTTGATTAATGCAATATGAGTGTCCTGATCATATGTGCTGCTTAACCATGTCTAGATTAAACATGTCTAGATTAACCTATGTCCTGATTAACCTTAAAGAACCTATGTCCTGATAAACCTTAAAGGACCTATGTCCTGATTAACCACTAAGGACCTATGTCTTGATTAACCCTAAAAGGAAATGTCCTGATTAAACATGTCTGGATTAAACGTGTCCTGATTAACTTTATAGGACCTATGTCCTGATTAACCACTAAGGACCTATGTCCTGATTAACCTTAAAGGACCTATGTCCTGATTAACCTTAAAGGACCTATGTCCTGATTAAATATGTCTAGATTAAACATGTCCTGATTAACCACTTAGGACCTATGTCATGATTAACCTTATAGGACCTATGTCCTGATTAATCTTAAAGGACCTATGTCCCCGATTAACCACCGAGGACCTATGTCCCGATTAACCTTAAAGGACCTATGTCCCCGATTAAACATGTCTAGATTAAACATGTCTAGATTAAACATGTCCTGATTAACTACTTAGGACCTATGTCCTGATTAACCTTATAGGACCTATGTCCTGATTAACTCTAAAAGGAAATGTCCTGATAAACCTTATAGGACCTATGTCCTGAATAACCTTAAAGGACCTATGTCCTGATTAACCACTGAGGACCTATGTCTTGATTAACCCTAAAAGGAAATGTCCTGATTAAACATGTCTGGATTAAACATGTCCTGATTAACCTTATAGGACATATGTCCTCGATAACCACCGAGGACCTATGTCCTGATTAACCTTAAAGGACCTATGTCCTGATTAAACATGTCTAGGTTAAATATGTCCTGATTAATCACTTAGGACCTATGTCCTGATTAACCTTATAGGACCTATGTCCTGATTAAACATGTCTAGATTAAACATGTCTTGATTAAACATGTCCTGATTAACCACTTAGGACCTATGTCCTGATTAACCTTATAGGACCTATGTCCTGATTAACCTTATAGGACCTATGTCCTGATTAACCCTAAAAGGAAATGTCCTGATTAAACATGTCTAGATTAAACATGTCCCGATTAACCTTATAGGATATGTCCTGATTAACCTTATAGGATCTATGTCCTGATTAACCTTAACGGACCTATGTCCTGATTAACCACTAAGGACCTATGTCTTGATTAACCCTAAAAGGAAATGTCCCCGATTAAACATGTCCGGATTAAACATGTCCCGATTAACCTTATAGGACCTATGTCCCGATTAACCATCGAGGACTTATGTCCCCGATTAATCTTAAAGGACCTATGTCCTGATTAAACATGTCTAGATTAAACATGTCCTGATTAACCTTATAGGACCTATGTCTTGATTAACCTTATAGGACCTATGTCCTGATTAGCCTTATAGGACCTATGTTCTAATTAACCACTGAGGACCTATGTCTTGATTAACCCAAAAAGGAAATGTCCTGATTAAACATGTCTGGATTAAACATGTCCTAATTAACCTTATAGGACCTATGCCCTGATTAACCACTGAGGACCTATGTCCTGATTAACCTTAAAGGACCTATGTCCTGATTAAACATGTCTAGATTAAACATGTCCTGATTAACCACTTAGGACCTATGTCCTGATTAACCTTATAGAACCTATGTCCTGATTAAATATGTCTGGATTAAACATGTCTTGATTAACCTTATAGGACCTATGCCCTGATTAACCACTGAGGACCTATGTCCTGATAAACCTTAAAAGACCTATGTCCTGATTAACCACATGTCCTGATTAAACATGTCTATATTAAACATGTCCTGATTAAACATGTCTAGATTAAACATTGACAAATCAATGTCAGATTAAACATTGACAAATCAATGTCCACAAAGGACCCATGTCCTGATTAACCACAAAGGACACATGTCCTAATTAACTCTTGACAAATCAATTTCACTCTTGAATCTGGCTATCACATTCCTGTGAGAACACACTAACACCAACAGTCTTCTTCCTCTTCTTGATACCCTCCACAAAGGGAACTGGTCTAGCCAATGTTTTGCCATTGAAGTCCTCTACCACTTGTAGACATGGGGTAGATCCCATGGTTAGTGTACTACTCATTAACCTCTCCAACTTCAAACTAACTTCACGTAGCAGGAAGTCAGCTTGCAATGCCAATTGAGGGGTAATAGATATGGTAGAGGCAATATGGGAAATAGTGGCATGGATGCTAGCTTGCAAGTTCGGATTTGTTGTCTTGGGAACGCTTTCCTCCTCATAAATGTCATCAACCACCAATGTGTCACCTTCAATGTCATCCTCACCAGTGAAGGCAATAGTATCGATAGGATCATCATCATATGCCTCCCCAAAATACCTCAAGTTCTCAAAACTGCCAGCTTGAGAGCCATGTAGAGTTCCACACACTCTTAAAATGTCCTCCTCCTTGTAATTGGCCATCATTTGGATCACTTTCACTTGGTGCTTGCACATGTTGCCTTTCATCCCCCATGGACAATCACAAGAAGATCAATGCTCGTGGGCAACATCCACTAGGTAAGGCACAACTTCTCTATCCTCGGCCCATGCATCCATATTTTGACTCCATGCTTCTGCTCTACCAGCCTTGAAATCCAACCATCCGACAAAATTGCCTCGAATGACTCTTGCACCTATGATTGTTGTTTCAACAATGTGCTCCTGTTTCCTATTCACTTTGAACCCTTCATCTTTCTTGAACCTATCATATAACAAATGTGTCTCCAATCTACAAGTCAACATGTATATCAACCAATCAATTCTCCTTCCTCTTAAAGCATGCTTTGACAAACCTAGCCTTCTCTTCATCTGGTTATGATATGCCTCTATTGCAGCATTTGTCTCCTGGTTGGCATGAGGATACATCCTTGTGGCAATGATCCAATGGGTGATATTATTGGTCCAAACCCTATTCATGTACTTGATCAACCTCTTCCACCCCTTTGTACTTAACCTTGAATTCATCTAGAAGCCTTAATGCCTCTTCTACATTCTTCCATGTATTCCTTACCAAACCTTCCATCTCCATCAACATGTGTGCCATACATAATATGGCCGTAGATCTTTGAACATCTCACCCCCGATCTTCTTGTTCTTCACTCGCTTAAGAAGGAATTTCATCCGTTTCTTTGAACATGCCAAATGCACAATTGTATTCTAGCCGGGCCAAACCTCTTCCAATGAGTTGATTTCAGCCTTGGCATCATCAACAATGAAACAAGAGGGCTTCCAAGTCGGGTCTACATGATGGATGTGCTCTTTCATAGCAAGAAGCCATGGTTTGATATCCTTCTGAGTGACTAGAAGAGAGAATCCAACAAATGGGGACACCATTGCCATGGCTATCATAAACAAGTAAGGTGTACAAAGCTATAGCAATGGTCATTTGTTTTGAAGGTAGAGTCCATGGCCATAGCATTCTCTACTATGCTCCAACAAAAATTTTCTTTGAAAGGAGTCATGATACCCAAGACAAAAGGAACTCCCTCCTCGATAGATAAAAACACGGTCTCAAGCATGTAGCTCCACCCACATCCTTATACTTAGAGCAACATCTTCGTGGAGCATCCAAGTATCCTTAGCAACCTTTTAGAGAGGTTGTGAAGGTCGCCCATGTCAAGAAATTGATCTCTAGTCTTCTCACAATTGGGATCCATTCTCTTCTTCAAGGCCCATTCCTCTTCATGTCGGTAGACCTCTTTGGGGGTATGATTCTTAAGTAGGAGGTTCCTAGCCCAATCCTCTTCTCCATAGACAACCAAGGGGCAACTTCATGCCCGGGTCTTCACGCATTCAGATCCCGTGGTCCCATGGCGATTTTCCCATGTACATCAACATGCTCCATCACATGGTGCATTGATCTTAGTGCATAGGGGTTCGTATAGTTGCTTCAATATTGAAATGACTGCACCCCGCTTTGATACTCATTCCCTTTGTAACAAAGTTGCGTGATTAAACGGGAGCAATAAAGGAATATTCCTTAAAGATCCCCCTTTTTTTTTACAAAAAGGGGGTAAAACGAGGTAAAAAAAAAAAAAAAAAGATGCATGAAATTCTATTTTGACCCCCCCAAAAGTGACTAATTTTTTTGTGCAACGAAAGAATTGACTGTTTGAAAGTGTCATTTTTCTTAGCAAATAGAATGTTCTTGAAGTATATTTTACGTGAGAAACCCTAATTTCAGAGGATAAAATATTTAACAAAAATTGAAGTTAGTCCCAGAATCAAACTCGTAGTATTCTCAAAATTTGAAGATACAATCTTCATATTCACAACAAAATTTACGCTTTTTTCTAAGACTCGCTTTATGTGCAAAAGTGTGAGGAGTGATGAAGGAGGGATCCAAGACGCCATCATGTTCATTTATACCATCCTCATCACCTTCACTTTTTTCAATCGCCACTAGAGGAAGTGCTTGAGTTATCTTCCTCATCACTATCAACAGATGGTGTAGCATTGCCACCACCTTCTTCATCCTCTTCTTCAGAATTACAAGCTTTTTAAGCAAATTGATAGTCCTCCGGGCGTGACGACGATTGTCGATTTCAATTTAAAATCATAGCACAATATAGTCACGCCATTAAGGATCAGCTCATCCCTACAACCCACCTTCTTTGACTTTCTTCCTTTTCCTTGGCTTCTCATTTCTAACTCATATCTACCTTCAAAAGCATTTTCTCGATCGTGTTGCAAGCCAATGAATCTTGAGTTTAGTGACTAAGCCTTCCTCCTTGATGGTGTCAAGCACTTTTGCTATCCGTAAAGGTCGACCTTTGTCATCCTCCTCGCTTGGAAGAGCAATTAGCATACCCTTGCAAATTTCTCGCGGATATTACCTTGAGGTTCATTCCTCGCGCCTTGGTCCGAGGTACATGACTCGATCCTCATCTTCTTCTAATGCAAAAGCTAATGTAGCACCGCTTGGACCCGCTTGGTGCCGGGTTGATGGAAGGTGTTAGGCCATCGAAATGGTTCTTGCAACCTGCCTTAGAGCTATATTTTTCACAACAATTTTCTGCTCGAGAAAGAAATTACTCCACCACATCCGATCTTCTTCTAAGAAGTACTTAAAGCCTCGAGGAAATTCCATTTTCAATGGCTTTTAAGGATGACTCGGGGTACTTTTTCTTCCGCTTGGACTCCTTAGGATTTTTGAGAGGAAGTTGTTCAAAGACGCTCTATGAAGGAAGTGTCCGAATATATTTAAGGAAGCTGTAATCCCTCTTGTGGACTCCAGTCCTTAGTTGTGGTATACTTTTTCCCCCGAAGAAACTCGCCATCCTTCAAGTAGAACTTGATGTGATGTTGAAAGGTGAGATCATTCAACTTGTTCACGCCTTTGTTCTCTCGTCTCGAACGCTGAGAGAAAAACAAACTCTCTCAAATCAAAGCCTCTTTAAGAAGATCGATCACCGGAGTGGGAGTGTAAGAATCTTCAATAATTCGAACTAATGTAGGAAGGAGAAAGCCTTCTTCCTTCTAAGGCGCATTTAAAATCTGCCGAACATCCGGGTCAATCCGATCATGAGTGTGGCCTACAAGTAAAAACCGAAGCTTCACTTTTCTAAAGATCCCTAGCTCCACTAACATAGCACAAGATGCAAAGAGTGTTTGATTCTTGTTCTCCCTTGTAGTATTGTCAAGTTGCGTAAAGCTAATCGGGTGGTAATTGCTCTTGCTCGCATTGTGACCTGGTTAAGAATTGTAATTGTGAGGTTCGGGTCACCATGCAAGTTTGATATGTCAAAAATACTTTGCACTTTAGACTTCCTTTGAAGACCATAGCTCCTACAAGGTGGACCTTTAACAAAACATTCCTCCGCACATCTTTAGGAATGTTCAAGAAATGTGGTAGAGTAGTTTTTTTGGTCCATTCCATCAATCACAACAGACATATATTGCAGCCGGACGCTCAAGAGCTTTTTTCTCGTGGTTTGGCAAGCTTTTTCTTTCTCTCTCACGCTTGTTGTTCACGATGTCCGGCAAGGTTCTCGCTGGTAACAATATCTGTAGAAGAAATAAGGTCAAAGCATTTTTTTTAAAACAAGTGAGAGTTTGAAGAACATGAGCTTACTTCTTTTCGACTGCCTTTTGCTTTCTTTGACTTTTTAATTTCGCAGACACCTTGAGCAAACAGACATTCTCGCGGTCTCCTTGGAATTTTCACTAAACCGAATTCACTTTTCCACAACTGGGTGAAGTGTGAGTAAGAGATGTGTCAAGTTGAGTGCAAGTCTCTTTGTACTCATTAAAAACATCTTTTTGGTGATGTTATCGCTTAAATGATACATGTTGTCGTTAGGCGCCTTCTCACATGTTTCTCTAAAATATTTCTCCATCCATGACACAAAGAAAAGAAGGGCATGCATGGTTACAACTCTTCTTGGTCCACAATGATCATCAATTGCTGGATTTTTGTCCAGTTTTTGTGTATTCTAGACATTCTCGGGTAGTCCCTAAACGGTGGACAACCATAAAGCATTTTCGCAAACTTCTTTGACGGTTAATGTAGTGCAAGAAGGTGTTGCGGTCCTGGCCTTACATGATAGGCCAAGTAGGCATTCGGGTCAGCCAATGTCATTGAACTCAGAAGTTGTCTCTAATTGCTCGTAATTTAGACATGTTAAATTTGTTGATGCAACCCAATGAGCAAGATTTACTTCTTAAAAGTCTTCTCATTTTATGCTCGTCCATAAGGTTTCTTCTTCTTACAGAGGAGCATGCTCACACCATAATCCACCTTAAATTTTTGGTGGACTGGCTAGAGAACATGTAATCTCGCTTGCACTTCGCTGGTGTCTTCATCTTTCTCAAGAGAGTTCTACTCGGGGTGACCTCCTCTCGCTCTTTAGTGGTGTGCTTGTAGAGGAGAACAAACCACGGAAGTCGCACTTAAAAAGGCGGAGGTGCAAAGGTTGAATGAAGGAGATGGGCCAAAGATATGATGTGCCAAATAAAAGTTGTTGTAGCTGCCTTCATTGTGGAGTTCGATCGAACATCTCTCTTATAGCGATCGAAATTTGCAGAAACCCATGTGTCACCACGCTTGTGTGAAGAGGAGTAGATGCCGCAGGTCGCCTTCATTTGTAGTGAAATCGTGGTGGGAGAAACGATGGAGAATCTCGCAGCCTTCGTAACGCCGAATGTATTCCCCGCATGTGTAAGTGAAGATGGAGAAACAACAAACTACGGAGGTAGTCCGTTCAAAAATTTGGTCGAGGTCGAGCCATTGTAGTGTGTCGGGGATGGAACAAATGGTGGTGGAAGATTGCTACGCGGCAAATGTGAGGGTTGGAAAGGTGGTGGCAGCCGGTTTCCTATTGGACTTGGAGAGGGTTGGAAAGGTGGTGGGCAGTCTACTAGTTATCGGACTCCTGAGTTTCTTCTAGAAGTAACAAAGACCTTGTCGAGGTAGGTGTTGAAGAAGCATCTCCGCCTTGTGTTCCATCCAAGTAGAGGTACTTGGGCAAACAAATGGTGGTGGAAGTTTGTTCACGGCCGTTAACCATTTCAAACAACCGCAAAAAATTGTGGGCTTGTTACTAACTCACAAGTCGATTGACTAATGCTATTCGAGAATACAAATGCTATTTCGAATAGTATTCTCGCGGTGCAAAGATTTGTCGTGGTGTGTGCAAGAATGCTATTCCGTAATACACTTATCCGCAGTGTTTGGACAAGACGATTCCGCGATCACATAGAAAAACACAACCGACAGCTTGCCTACCTTTAAAAAGGAAAATTCGAAATTTCGGGCCATGTATTCCGCCAGAGATTTAGTCGCCAGCCCAAGCGCCTTCCGATTAATATATATTTGTCAGATTCCGATTCACATAGCGAAAAAACAATGGACAGGTAAGCATGTAAAGTACATAGTACGCCTTTCTTTTGTTTTCTCGATTTGTTTTCAGAGGGCCAAAGTGTATTCCGTAATACACTTTGCCCATCAGCGAAGAGCAAAGTGTATTCTCGGAATACACTTTGCTCATCGGCGGCGCAAAGTGTATTCCGAATACACTTTGCTTTCGGGTGAAGAGTAAAGTGTATTCCGAATACATTTTACTCTTACGCCAAGGGCAAAGTGTATTCCGAATACACTTTGCTCGTCTCCCGATAGGCAAAGTGTATTCCGAATACACTTTGCACTGGCAAGGAGCAAAGTGTATTCCGTAATACACTTTGCTCTTTTCGCCGATGGGCAAAGTGTATTTCGAATACATTTTGCTTGTAGTTTTGAGAACGCTTGCTTTTTTTTACTAAAATCACACACTTTTTAGCCGCAATGCAGACAACATTTTATGTTAAAATTACTGCTAAGTCTAATTTAGGTACATTTAAATTGACTTAGACCGACAACATTTTAGCTTGTTTTCTTGTCTTTTTTTCTCGCCTTTAGGGCATAAGATTAGCAAATGTTATTCGAATACAAATTTCTTTTGCATTTTTGCCTTTAACATGGTTGTTTTAAACGCTTTCGCTAAGGTGGAAGAAGGAAGCAAGAGGGCATCAAAGAAATCTCATAAGCCAAGCCGCCCACACCCAATAAAAAGCACACCGCCGACACGGACGAACCTCGCTATTTACTTAAAACTTTCAAACGCAGTGGTTCGTGAACTGTGGGGGCAGATGGAAAATACAAGACACCGACGCTTTTGTACGCCCCAGAAAAGTGCTGGTAACAAAAGGTACCGACTCCATGTTTGTTAACCTTGGGACAATAAAAGATGTCTCCGAGGTTGCCGGACAAGGAGGTCAAACGGGAGGCTATCCTTCAAGACCTCCCAAGGCTTCATTGTTGTGGACCTTGCATTCTTTAAAATTGTAAGTGTGCAACCACCGCAGATCAGATAAATTTTTTTTTCACACTACCGCTAAAACGAAGCCCCGTGGTTCATTAATTAAATGTGTTTTTCCAAAGACAAGCGCAGGACTTTCCCCGCCGCTGAGTCCGAAAGCAATCGATGGAGAAAGATCGCAATCACCACCTTCTCCTAGTTCTCGCTAGTTCTTCGTGGAGGTCATCGATAAAGGTTTTGAGGAAGAAGAGGAGGAAGAACCCCTCGGCCAAAGAAACTTAGCACGCCAAGAGAGACCATATAGCTAAAGAACCAAAGAAGAGGAAAACACAAAGCAAATTTTGAAATCATAGAAGTCCCCGAGGAACCTAAGAAGAAGAAGGGAAAGGGTAAAGCACCGGTGTTGCTATTAAAAAAAAAAAAAGTTGATAAAACATCTGAAAAAATGGAAGAGATTAACCCGCACAAGTTTGTGCAAGGTGTCATTTATTTGCCGGGCCACTTCAATGAAGCTTCCTCCAAAAAATGAAGTCGGTGAAAGGCCACTTCAGGTTCGCAAAATTTATGCCCATCACTTGAGGAACCCGAAAAGACGTAATAAGGAGCAATCCAAATGCTCATGTGGCCCCAATAGTTGTCCTTGTTGATGGGACCAAAGGCACAACCCCCGTGAGTATGACAGAGAAAATGCCGACACCTACACTCACACACGCCTTGGGAGGGAATCATAGCTTCAAGGCAAGAAGGCAACTTTACAAAGAAAAGAAGAACCCGAGGTACCTCTCCGCCCCTCCTCACCGCTTCATCGTGGTCTTACAGATGAAGAAAAAAAAATCGCTGCCAACACCCACAATGCCGCATACAACGAAAGTACAAACTAAAGATGAGCTTTGTCGACAAGATCCGGTTTATGCATTGTGGAGTATGTAATTTTCAAGGAAAAGTACGGTGAGGACCCAAGAAGCCGCTTTTTCCTTTGAGCTTAAGGAGGCGCGGTGCCATTGAATGTCGCCTCGAAATATGACGAGGCCAACAAAAAGGCGCTCTCTTATTCCCCACGCATAACCGGTTCCAGCTTAGCTTTTAGAGATGGCAAGGTAAGCACAAAATGTATTCCGTAATAGCAAACCAACTATTTGACGGAAATCGCTTGAAAGCATTTGGGAACCTGTGACCGATATTCACAATGTTCGAGCGAGGGGAGTTAAAGAGCAAGGGCAAGGAGACAACCAAGAAAAAACCCTGACGCGTGCAAAAAAAAAGAAATGACCATTACCGCCCTGAGGGAAATGCGTGGCTTCTCCGACACGTAGATTTTGGAAAGGCTTCTCCAAAAAGTTGTTGACAAGGAGTTTAGCCTAGAAGAAATGTCAAAGGAATTGCACAAGTAAGATCTCTCGCCACAAACTTTACTCTTTAGACGTTAGAGTCCCAAAAACATCGTGGTAGATAGTGTATTCCGTATCACACATACCTTTTTCACTTGGGCATCGTGGTATTCGAATACACAATGCTTCTCTAGAGACAAGCAATGTGTTTTCCGAATACACATTGCCCATGTAAAGGAAGCCATGTGTATTCGAATACACATGTCCTCTTCTAAAAAGTATTGTGTATTCCGAATCACACATTGCTTTTTTTCAGAGAAGCAATGTGTATCCGAATACACAATGCATTTTGTTTCGAGGTAACATCACCAAGCTAACGGGCTTTGTATTCCGTAATACATTTAGCTTGACTTTTATTTGTTTTTCTTTTTTCTTTGCCTTGTTTCTTACTTTTTTACTCATTGTTTCCTTTAACGCCTTGCAGCCAAAAGAACGCCATAACATGTCAAACATGTTTGATGGAGCAGCTAAACGTAGAGACATGGGAAAGGTGCAAGGAACTCTACCTCAGAGCCACTTCTCGACGAGCTTAATTGTGCAATATGCACCAAATTTTGAGGGCTGGGTAAGTACTCTCAACATTACCGCCTTTGCACACACGATCTCCTTACTTGCTTGTTGTCATGTTTTTTTCTCAGAGCAAAAAGAAAAACAAAGACCTTCCCGAGGGCTTCATGCATTTGGTTAGAACAAAGACGGAAGAGAGGTCGTTAATGAAAGAAGAACTGTTGAGTTAGAACCATCCGACACGAGAGATTCAAAGATGTTTGATCAAAACAATTTATATTCAATCATTCATGGTGATTGCAACTAACCTAGTCGGAACGGTTAAAGCCACGTGGACTTCACTTTGGTTATTGCTGATCTTTCCCTACGGGTTTAAGCTTAAAGACGCCAGATATGACGACTCAGCCCTTCAAATTTTTCAGAGTTTAATGCTTTTATTGATGGAATCAAGCAGATCACAACGGCTAAACATTGGCGCTTAGTTACTTTCCATTCGAGCATGCACCGGGCTTGGTAGAATCAGCTTTCAAAACCACTTTGGTTCTCCAGTTCAGCAGTGATATGAAAACCTTGTTCGGTAAGTCTTATTCCGAATACGTTATTTTTTCTCTTTGATTACGAGTGTATTCCGGAATAGTATTTCCTCGCTTCGGTTTTCGGTGTGTTCTTGTTTTTGCTAAGTAAACATCACTTTATATGTTTTACTAGGTACAAAAACTAACATCAACTACCATGGTGGAGGACCAAGGTTGCTTAGCAAGGTAGAGTACCTTCATGTAGCTTATTGGAGTTTTGATGGGAAGAGGACCATGGAACACTTCAACACCGCCACCGCCAAAACTTCTCAAACGCCCTTGAGTTTCCAAGCAGTTGTTACGTAAATTGCAGGACCCAACCGCACAAGGCGTGATTGTGAATCACTACCGAAACCACAAAAGCTCATCAACCATCTCCTCGGACATGTTCTCGGCCCGTGAGACCGGGTGCTTGATGCTTTCTCTCGGGTTCTCGTACTACTATCGCATGTGCACTTAAGAAGGGCCGCGAATCGTAGCCGTGGATATTGATAAGGATGCCGTTAATTTTGTGAAGATGAGACCGGGTCATTTTACCTACTTTACCGTGATGAACATCAAGAGCTAGGGGCCAAGTCTTCATCCGATTATGCTAAACTAACATCCTCAGAGATACAGCCTCCATTCTCCAGCTCACTAGACGATGAGGCAACCTTTGCAGAGCTTAAAGAAGTAGCTTTAGCTACCATTCCAGAGGACAAGGAGGATACAAAACTCAAGTCTCCAGCAAAGGAGCAGAGATAGAACGTAGGACGAGATGGCAGAGAGCAAAGAAAAAGAATGAGGAGGACTATGATGTAGATCTTTGATCATCGTGATATTAAAATTATCATTATTTATTACAATGAATCTTCAATATTGATGTACAACAATTTATTAAAAACATAGTACTTTTTTTTTTTTTCCTTTCTATTCCGGGTGCTTGTTTTTTGTAATGCTTTTCATCTCTTCAAGTCTATGCCTAAATTTCGCTATTTTTATGATTTCTGTTTCATAAGTACAAAGTTTTCGTCTAATAATGGGCCAAAATGGCATGAAAAAAAATGCAAACCTCTAGAAATTCTTAACAACTATCAAAAAAGGCTTATTTTAGAAACTTGGTGTTTTTTAAAGGAATCTTTGAACGGGAGTGATGCAACACTCCGTTTAATTTGGTAATCGTGTTTTGTCTTTTCTTGTAGTGGGATCATCTTTCAAATGACTAGGGCCTTCGTTGTCTTGCTTTTTTACTTCCCCGAGCTTGGTTTGGCGCAAATCTTTTGGCCCATAACTACACCAATATCTACAACAACAAGCCAATGTTAATCGATAATTGAGAAATTCAAACCAAAAAAATAGCATACAATAACAGATTAATCGAAAAGTCCGGACAAACAGACTAATGACTATGTCCCGATTAACCACCTATGTCACCCTAAGGACCCATGGGATTAACCACCGCACCAACGAAAATCACTCACTTGATAATCTTCAAATGGGCGGTTGCTCGTTGACCTTCTTCTTTGCATGATCTCTTCCCCGAAAGTGGCACACTTGTAGAAAGTTGTATTACAACGGGAACATTCTCGCCCCCTTGATAAAATCGAACTCGTCGTGGGGATATGGCAAAGATTGAACAAGAAATGCACGCGGATCTCTTGGATTGCTTACCACATTGTGGTGATCTTCAATATCCCCGTGTCGTGTCTTTCCTTGAAAAGGAGCCTAGGTGGGAGGTTCTTGGATGCGGATTAGGTGCGACCCTCTGAAGGCAAACAAGGCCGGAATCGAGATGCTAGTTAATTGCTTGTAATCTTTCAAAACTATAAAAAACTTGAGTTATAACCACACCTCACGAAGTCCGCCTCCATCGCCGGACTTAGAGGATGAATGGTGGTGTCCCTGCGCCTTTGAACAGAGTATCACCCGTAACACCCATAAGGGAAATTCAATTTCCTCTTCAAAGTTGACCGAATCCAGCGTGAAAGGCATATCTAACTTGAAATCTATTTTTGTATTTAATGATCTGGTTCGAGTGGTGTGAGCCAATGTACCTGATGTACCTTTGTGGCAGGATTGTACCATTGTGGCAGGAATGAGGGAATGTGGATTTAATGAAAGATTGGCATGAATGGGTGATGATCCATGCGGGTATGCGATGCAGCGATGTTGAATGCGGCATGGGTTGAGGATCCCCCAGCATGCCATGGGATCGGATGGGATCGGATGGGATGGGGGTGGCTGATTCCGGATGTCCGGAAAAACCACTGCAGATTTGTCTGGATAAACCACATCCCGGATGATATATATGGAGTTCCCTTTCGATGCTGTTTTTATCGTTATTGGAGATCGGATACTGGAGATCAACCTTCAAATTGCAAAACAAACCCAGGAAGCTAATAAGCCAGTTGTGTTCGTCCGATCTAAAGTAGATTGGCACGTCAAATATTTAGTTGGTGAGAAGGATATAACCATGACGGAGGCTGCAGCTGAATTTCGTAGTAAAGTGAAGAACGACTTCCTTCATCAAATGCTCAAGGCTGGTTTGAAAGACATTGACATTCTAATCGTTAGTAGCCGGCTTTTCTTCTCTAAAAAACCAGCATATACAGGCATCGAATACATGGATGAAAAGTTGGCTATGGAATTTCTGTTAAAAACAGGAGCAGCTCGATTCCCTCATTTAACTGGTCCGTGTCCTCTCTCATATTTTAGATGTACTTTATGTAAAGCTAAGGCAGAATCATAAGAGAAATAATGAGACAAAGCAGGAACTCTTCAATTCATTGAAAGAACTTGAATACAAAGCTAGGATCGAGTGATCCTTTTAAATGAGAAAAACAGAAATCAATACATGAATTTCTCCAGGAATTTCTCCTAGAATTCTCGCACCGAAATGGGTGGTCGCTAGTTCTGGCCACGCGTCGCTAATCGCAGAGAAGATCACCATCGAGGTGGTAGCAAAGTGATGATGGTTCCGGTCGTCGCAACTACATCCTCAACACTCCTCGCTTGAGTTGTTCCGAGAGGTGGAGCTCACATGAACTACTCGCTTGAGCTAAGCCCCTGGCCAATGACATGAAGCCGAGCACGGTGATGGAGGAACTTGGCGGCAAAGAAGTGGTTTTGTGAAAATGTCGAACCAACCATGGGCAAGTATGACAAGAAGGCATGATAATGCGTTGTTCCCTGAACCTTTCTCAAGAAAGTAAAATCGAACCTTCATGTGCTTGGATTTTGGATGAAACTTGAGTCCTTGGCAAGTGCAATGGCACTTTGATTGTCACAATTGATAGTAATGGGCAGCTCCCCGCTGAAGCTCAAGATCAGCAGCAACTTTGTGGAGCCATTCCCGCTTCCTTGGCGGCAAGCGCCGATATATTCGGCTTCCATGGTGGATCAACAAGAACCTCCCCGCTTTTTTGGAACTCCGTGATAGTGCCACCATTAAATAGAAAAAACAAGAACCTGAGGTGGATTTCCATGCCTCCATCACCAAAGATAGTCTGCAACAATCAAGCCTTCAAAAATATCAGGAGTGACAAGGCTGAACAAATTGGAGGCAAAAAGAAGTTGTGGCTCGGAGATAGCGCAGACTCGTTTGAGAGCAAGCCGCTGAGCAGATCCGTGGTTGGACATGAAGCTGGCCGAGGAAGCTAACCGCAAAGCCAAGATCCGGGCGTGTAAAGACCATGAGATAATTTAGACAGCCAAGGATGTTGCGGTAAGGCAAGGTGGCCATGGCTGCTTTGGCTAGAGTTTGAGGGCGTGGGCTATGGAAAGATGGAGGCCAACTTCCTGTGGAGTGGAGACCCCGCGGACAATCAAGCATGGAGAATTTATCGAGAATATCCAGAGAGTATTGCCCTGGTCAAGCCAAAGAAGGTGGTTTGCACGGTCCCCGGTGATCCCGAAGTCCAAGACAATCGCGGATTTCATGAAGGTCATGCATGAGAAATTGGGCAGCCAAGGACCGCTTGAGTTCTTGCAGGGCTGAAATGGAGTTGCGCACGATGATCATATCATCGATATATAAAGGCCCAAAAGGGTGAAGACGTGGTCATGCTTATGAAGATACGTGTTAGTATTAGAGTAGCCACCGGCCAAACCTAGAGATGTAAGAAAAGCATGCATTTTGGCATACCAGCGCTGCGTGGGGCTTGCTTGAGGCCATAGAGAGCTTTGTGCCGCTTGCAAACTAAGGATTCTTCACCGTGTTGAATAAAGCCCAAGGGTTGCTCAAAGTACACTTCTTCTCGGCAAGATCCTCAGATAAGAAGGCGGACCGAACATCCATTTGATGGATCTCCTACCATGAACAACAAAGAAGAGCGAAGAACTGGATGGAGGCCATCTTAACAACAGAGAAAGTGTCGTGGAAGTCAAGACCTTCAACTTGAGAGAAACCACGAAATGCACAAAGCCGAGCCTTTAAAACGGTCGAAAGCAGCCATCAAAGCGACCTTTGATTTTGTATACCCATTTGGAGCTTATGGGGTGACGATCCGGTGGCGAGAGCAGAGAGTCCACATGTTATTGCACTCGAGAGCATCAAATTCTTCTTGCATAGCAGCTTGCCATTGGGCGAGTGAGGATCCGCGATGCTTGTTCATAAGTGGCTGGTATGGTGAGGTCACATCGATGATAGAGCAAGAGTTTAGAGGTGGGTTTCCGCGCGGAGGACTTGGCGTGAATGGGGCAACCGAGGGTGGTATGTCGTGGGCATCCGAGCAGAGGCGCCCTGAGCAAAAGAGTCCATAGATGCTGGAACAGGAAGCTCATTTGGATGCCCAATGGGGGCAACAACACGAGGCAAGGAGGATGAACGGGCAGGTGCAGGAGACAAGAGAGAGGACCCAAGCTGATTTTCAAGAAAATGGACGCCTCGCCATGAAAAATTTGCGGGTGTGAGGATCAAACAAAGCTTTGTAGCCTTTTTGGATGTTGGAGTAGCCCACAAAGATGGCATGATGGGCTGCGAGGATCAAGGCCCCTTTGGGACATTGCTTTGACCGAAGGGCTAATGCTAGACAACCAAAAACTTTGATGTGGCTGAAATCTGGCTGAGATCCACTCCATAATTCAAAAGGTGTCTTCTCGAGCATGGCTAGAAACAAGGCGGTTCTTCAAGTAGGCAGCCGCGGTGCAATGCTTCGCCCAAACAAGGAGGCAACGAGCTTTATCTTTCAAGGTTCCGTTTCATCCTCTCACCAAACCATTCTCGCTCAAAGGTCCCCGGTATAATAGTCCGATGTTCAATCCCATGGTGGGCATGTAACGCAGCAAAAGCATGTGATCAATATTCACCATCGCTATCACTCATGAGACATTTGATTGGAATGCCTAGTTGAGTATGGACTGCTTTGCAACAAATTGTTGAAAAGACCCAAGACTTCACTCTTGTTCCCGAAAAAATAATCAAACAAAACGCGGAGAAATCATCAATGAAAGTGAGGAAATACCGATCCTCCAAGAGTGAGATGATGGGGCCTCGAGACATCGTGAGTGGATGCGGGCAAAGAAAAGTGTAAGCACGATTTTCGAGGAGGCAAATGGCAATTTGTGTTGTTTGCCAAGGAAACAGATTTTGCATGGTGGCTCATTGGCAAATCCTATGGAAAGCCTTTGGCTGCTCTTGTTTTTGCAAAGGTGTTGAAGGCTTTTGTTGCCTAGATGGCCAAGGCTACCGGGTGCCACAGGAGCCCATCCGAAAAGTGTAAGTGTGCATAGCAAGACCGAGAATGAACGAAGCTTGTAGAGATTACCAAAACGAAGGCCCGTGGCAACAAGCTGAGAGTGTTATGAAATGGTGGCACGATCTTTGTAAAAGGAAATTCCAAAACCAAGGTCAATCAACTGAGCGATGCAAATCAGATTTTGGTTGAGCCTGGGCACAAAAAAAGAAATTCGAGAGCTCAAGACTTTGTTTATTTGGTAAAGGGATGCACAAAGGTCGATTTGAGAGGTTTGAAGGTGTCCACCATTGCCGGCTTTGATCAAAAATCTCGATGGAAGCCCTCGCCAATTTGTGAAGGTAGAATAAGTTCCTGTCATGTGTTGTGAGGCTGCAGAATCAAGACACCAAACGTGGAGGTTAGAAGATGATTGGGTCCGGGTGATGGTCATGAAGGCACCGGCCCCAACAAATCCTTTGCAACAAAGAAGTGGTGCAATTTTGTTTGAGCAAGGGCTGGAGCTTTACCGGATTGAGGAGGAGCAAATTTGCCTCTTGCTTCATCCGCAATCAATTTCCAACAACCGGTTTTGACATGACCACGCACCCGCAAAGACTCACATTTGGGGCCGCTTGGCTTCATGCCGCTTGGCATCCTATGCCTTGGGGCGAAGTTCCAGAGAACAAAGCTAGTTGAGAATTTGGTGCACCTTCTACTTGCGGGATGCGGGTCTCTTCTTGAAGGAGACGGCGCTTTACTTCCTCCCAACTGAGGGTGCCTTGATGCTGAGACAATACAGATTACGAGATTACCGTGGTCGTTTTCATGCAAGTTATCCCATCGATCCGGAGCCCTCGGATCGAAATTCTAGAGGGGGCGAAAGCATGCATGTCTTATATGCCCGCATGCGGTGCATGCCTTCTCCGGGTTGGGAGATCGCTATATTAGGCGCAGGTTCTTCATCAATGTCTCATCGGCGCTTCCTCTTCTCTCAAAGAATACCTTATTCTCTATTCTTTGAAACCCACCTCCCCCTTAATTGTTTAATGTATTTGTCGCCCGGCATGCGGACCTGCCCCTCTATTTGAAGGGTTTTGTTTTGTTGTCGCTATGGGCACGCTGCGGATCAGCCCTCCACTTTGGGAGGTTTGTTTTGTCACATTTGTTTTAGTGTTGGTGATGTGCGTGCAAAGTTGGTAAGTGGCGGCGCAGCCGACTTCTCCATTCGTGGGTTTTGGGAGTGAATTTTCACCTTTACGCTTGTGTCAAGCCCCTGTCAAGGCTTATCACTAGGTTTTTCCTTGAAAACCCGAACCAAAGTGGGCTTTTTTAATCCCTGATAAGCTCTCCAGTGTACACAAACCAAACATCTATTAGCATTGTATTTCATGGGGTCCAAGTTGTATAATTGGACATTCTTTTTATTTTTCTTTGTGGGTAGTTCGCATGTATGCGGCTACCCACTACCCACCATTGTAGAAAATCTGCTGAGGTGAATGAGAAGCCTATCTATATCGGGAGGTTTTTGTCATTTTCATGCGAGCACCATTCTAGAATAATACTTTATGAGATGTCTGTGGAATGTGTGAGCAAATAAGAAACAACAACCACAAACAAATTAGTCATAACACAACCAAAGACATGGGAAAAAAAGTCGCTAGCTATGGTTGAGGAGGAAATGTTGTTGAGCTATGCACATAGAGCCAACTAGAAGAGAAAAAGGTTGTCATGTTATTGCCTATATTGTCAAGCTCAGCGTGCAAAACCTACAAGGTGGAAAAGAACATAGCCAAGCTTTGTGCACATAACCAATGTTGAGAAAAAAAAGGGATATAGCTAGGGCAAATGTTGCCGACTATGCTAGGATCTTTTCAAGCCATAAATGCAAAAAAAAGATAATTGAAATGTATGTAGGCAAGTTGGAACCAAAATTAAAAGGATGTGGCATCGAATGACTAGGTTAGGAGTTCTAAACTTGGTATCAGTTCTAAACCCAACTATTATGGAGGGCATTTTAAAGTGAAATTTCTCAATTCAGACTCTAACAGAAAAAGATGTAGTCGAAAATACCTAAATGTTTGTTCCATGACTTCATAAAAAAACTGCATTATTTGCACTACGCCCTCAAACTGCATTGGCAAAGGTACTTTGTAAGTGTCATTCTGGACGTTTGATTGGCACGAATATTCCTCTTTAATATGAAATTTTTCAATTCAAACTGTAATAGGAAAGCATAGAAAAACCTAAATGTTCGTTCTATAACTTCATTAAAAAAAAACATTATTTGCACTATGCATTCAAACTGCAAAATATCATTCTGGATGCTTGACCGTTTTCATGGAAATTTGTATACAGGCATTGCTCACAACATTTTGTCTATTGAAGTCTAACAAATAACATACTCTTACGAAGATGGCTAATTCAAATTAAATGGGGCAAGAACATCCCACATAAGTAAGATGATACATGCTATGAGCATATTGTTAATAATTCTAACTCCTAAAATCTTGGATTTCATATTTTGCAGAATCATGCAGACTTATAAGTTAGCATCATGCTTTTATTTCGACCTATTCAAATATTCTTGGCAGATTGGTGAGCTTTTACTCTATCATGCCTTTTACCTCAGCAAGTGAAATTCATGCCCAGAATTTAGCATATTATTAGAAATCATATTTTTTGTAAGCAACATAAAAATAATTGTGGTTGATGCTTGATAGCACGACAATACATCTACTCCATATCTCTCTAAAATATTGTCTATTCTCCTCATTTACACATTTAAATCAAATCTTAGAAAGAATTTTTTCCTCAATTAATTAAACATTCTCAATTCCCTGCCCCATAGCCAAAAGAAAAAAAACACAATCCCCATCATGAGGTTCGCAGGAGATGAATGCCCTTCTAAAATTTTCAATCAGGTTATAATTTTGAGCATGATAGCAGTTTGCACAGATTAGTTAAATGAGACCCATGTCAAATGCCAAAGTGAGTGTATCACACCTATAGAGAGCACACAATATATGGTAAAAAGAAACTTAATCCAGACATAAGAAATGAGTTTTCCACTCAGTTAGGCAACGATGGGGTGAGAACTACCTTTTTTTTTATCATCATAGAAGCATAAAATGTTTGTGCCAAACTGGGGCCAGCTTTGTTGACACTAACAAAATTCATAGCCCTCATTCAAAAATCATGAAGCTTAAAATAAACTCCGCAGCAATCGTAAGTCTGCCAACCAATGTTCCTTACTGCCAACCAATATTCTGCTAAGGTGTAGTAAAAGGAATAAGGACATGCAATGTTTTCAATAATCTGACATCACAACGGACATAGGTCGCACTTCAGTTGCACATACAAAGAACATGAACTCTTGCACCAGAGTTGAAGTCCTCAATAAGCGTATTATTTTTTGAAAAGAATAAAGCAAACATGTAGTATATAAAAAAAAAACATTTCAAAGTAGACACATTGATGATCTTGAAGGAAAATAATAGACAAAACTATCTTCTAGGGAAAGAGGTAACCAAAGCATTGGCTGCAAACAAAAATAAATGCCACTGGACCTCTTGAAGATCTCTCTTAAATCAGAAAATAAGGCACGTAAGAATAGAGTTTACTTGAATACTCAATGAACTCACTATACTCAATGCACGCATCTTTTGAGACATAAGAACTTGCAAATGAATCATCATAGCAAATGTAGATGTGGGCAATAATGATGTTGCAGGCCTTTAATCTTTAAAGAGAAATATACACATCAAAAATACCTAAAACCCCATTGCAACGATGGTTCTAAGTACGCCCGATTTGGGTTGGCCTCCCATGGAAACCCTTCCGGGTTTTAATGGAAACCCTTCCGGCTTTCCATGGAAACCCTTCAGTTTTAGTGGAAACCCTTCCGTTTTCAATAAAACCCGGAGAGGTTCCATGGAAACCCTTCCCGTTTTCCGTAATTTGAAACCGGAAGGGTTTCCACTAAAACCTAAGGGTTTCCACAAAATTATTATTTTTTAAATATTTACACACACGGAGCCTTTATGGCTCACGCTTTCCACACGGACGCCTCGACATTAAGGCGCATCGCCCATCGACGCATCGCCACTAAAAATTCAATTTTGAGGGAAACCCTTCCCGATTTCCTTGCATGATGGAAATTGGGAAGGGTTTCCACAGAGGAGGAAAATAGGAAGGGTTTCCTGTGAGGAGGAAAACAAAGTTAGGTTTCTATATGAGGAGAAAAATAGGTTAGGTTTCCACATGCGCTAGAAACTCGATAAGGCGACGCGGTGAAGTTGCACTCTATTATGTTGCATCATGGCACTATGCTCTACATAATCTCTATTGCATAACCTTTTGTCTTTGTTAAATGTTAGATTCTATGTTAGATTCTATTTTTTTTAGAACTCAAAATATGATAAAGTTGTAACCCCTATCTATATACTAAAAACAGCTTTCTTTTGGAGGAGACGCCAATCGAACAATGCTAGCTCTTAACTCAATACAAAGCTATGTAATGCTCAAGAAAAATTAAGGCACAATATCTTCTTATTAAGAAAAAGGAAAGGCCTAAATCTTAAATCTTAAGAATTCAAGAACAAGAATGTAACAAAGGGCATTTGAAAGACAAATACAAACAATTGCATTTAAAGCCAAATAGATGGAAAACATGATTATAAACCCGTGATTTTGGAAAATTACAACCAGATCCTATTTGCACATTTGTCGACATATTGCTATCATCGAACAGGTTAACTACATGCCCCGACTCTGACAGAACAACCACTGTAAGATTTTCATGACAAAGTAACGAAAATTCAAAAAGACCAAACCTTACAACCAAACTCTATTTTTAAGATATGGTACAAATTGCACCAAAGTATACATTCTTTTAAGAAGAACCATGCATATCCGGGTTCAGTTCAAATTGAACCATCAAAGATCCGATGCAACAACCTTGGAGCGTGCTTCACCGATCTCTACTTATTGAAGAAGAATCAGCAAGCGGACCAATTTCCACCCATCGTGGCTTTCATTCCTCTACAAAGATCATCATCAACCTTCATAGCAAATTCAAGATTGCCAAGGCCAAACTCAAACATTGTTTGTCCCTATATCATTAGCATCTAAATTGCTTGAGCTTTTCTCTAGCTTCTCATTTTCTAGCAACATCACCAGAATCATCCCGCTTTTAATTCATTCAGAGTCAGAGAACCAAAGACATACAAATTATGTGTTCCATTGCCGGTCAAGTATTCTTCGTGTACAACAATATCATGAGTCTTCAACAAGACATTACTAGTATTTTGGTTTTCTTTAGCATACATCTCTCTGTCCTTTCTTCATAGCCAAACCTATTCCGCCTTTTTTCCTATTCACTTCTTTTCCATATATTTCTCTGCCCTTTCTTCATATTAGACCTATTTCGCCTTTTTTCCCATTTCTCGCTTTTTTCCCATACATTTTCTCTGCCTATTCTTCATGGATGCACCTATTCCAGCCTTTTCCCATTCCGCTCTTCATAGACATGTTCCGGACCTTCTTCATAGACACGCCTATCTCTCACATTCTTTGTAGACATGCCCGGTAGGCGAGCTTTATCCGCTTCTTTCCACCATTAACTTGAGGCAGCCATTTAGGCTATGGTGAGTATGCAGGGTCATATTTTTAAATGATTAGGGCATATGGAGATGGAGGTACCGCCATATCAAGCAGAATGATCTATGATCGTAAGAGAAAAATCAAGGCTAGAGAAAAATCAAGACTCGCTAAAAAATTACCTCAGTAGAAGCATCTTCAAAGATCCCGCCATAGCTCATTCTCGAAAAAGAAAATCTCTTCCAAACAAGCCCATGAATTAAAGTCTCAGAATTTAAGGTCAAGATTAATTAACCAATTGGGTTACATCGAACTAAAATTATAATATTTTTTATGGAAACCCATCAATCTAATTTTGAAACCCTTCCTGTTTCGGAAATTTAAGGGTTTCCATATTAGAACCCTAAGGGTTTCCACTAATTTATAAAATAACCCCAATCGGGGAGATAGTGGGAGCCATTGCAATGTTAAGTACCACGCCTGCAAACACCCAAAGAAAAATACCTTAAACCCCATTGCAATGTTGTTCGCATTTGGCCTTTGTCTACACCCCGCAAATACCCAAAGAAAAACTTCAGTAGAATGTGGTGGAAAAAATTATATTTCAAATGAGGATGCAGATAGATAGAGCTCTCCTTGCATCATCCATGCAATACTCAATGAAGTACAATTCAAACCGTGTCTTTGTCACGCCTACAAATTCTCCCATGATTCAGCCCCGTGGAACTGTAAAAGCCCTTGGAGTTCGGGAATGCTAATGGATGCCCAATAGATGAAACCGCCCATGAACGCGATAACTTCCGGCTTCTATTCTCGATCCAACTTGTAAGTGATCCAACTTGTAAGTGAGTTCTAACTTCTAGTAAAAAAAAAAAAAAAACAACTAGAGTAATGCTTTTGCACAAAGATTGAAGGGAATTGGGATTTTGGGCCAAAGAAAACCAATACAAAGAATCTATGAAAAGTTTTCAAATTCTTGCTTTGCTATGGATCAAAGAACCGGAGCGCATAAAGCCATGCCAAACTGTGTCTTCTGATCTCTTTGAAATCTCTTCAAATAGAGACGCTGGAAGAGGAAGGCAAAGGCCCAAAGCTTGGAGCAAGAGCCGTAACATCGCTGTTGGAGCCGAATAGCCGTTAAAGATGATGGAGCCGAAAGGGCTCTTTCAAATCATCCCGCTAAAAATCCAAAGAAGAGAGAAGAGGAAAGTCTCAAGCCAAACCATCGCCATAGCCCGCCAGAAGGAAGTACTATGAGGGAGCACCAGCGAGAGCACCAACGATTCAATGCAAACAAATTGCCATAGCCGGAAGCAACATTTACAGAATAGATAGAGAAGCTCGGCCATGTAGAGCCGGAATAGCATACATTGCATATTTTTCAGAGATCTGGGAGGATATATTTAGCCTTGATCTGTTAGAAAAGAAAACAGCCTTGATCGCCATGGCTATGGAGTCTAGCCAGAAAGGAAGAAAAGCGAACCGATTCGAACAACATGACCGGCCTCGTCGCCTAGCCTCATCCCCACGAATTTGGCCATATCTTTTTTTTTATTTTTGGTTATTTTTTTAGGAAACGTGTCGTGCTCATGTTTTTTTGGGTGATGGAAATATTAGCCTCAAACAAAAAATGAGAGTGCTTTATCACTCATATGTAATGCAGTTACATTTTTTTCATTTCATATTTTGTTTGATCTAATTTCGTTGCAAATGATTTTCATGCCGACACGTGTTGTGTTTCAGCCTTATATTGGAAAAGCGAAGACTCCTTCACACGTGTGTGCATTAAATATTGAAACCTAATAAATTCCGTCCCCTGTTTCTTACGATGCAAGCCTCTGTTCTGGAGCTTCTCAGTATTAGAACTTCCGACGAAACTGATCCGCTTGTGATGGACCCATCCTGATAGCCATAGCCATAGATACACTTGGAAAAAATTGGCTTGGATGAATTTCGCGAAATGGGGCTTGAATTGGGCGTGGATGAAATGGGCAAAATGGGGTTTGAATTTGGCGTATTGAGGTCTGAAACGGAGATTGAATCCGGTGAAGCAGGTACTCAGGAAGAATTAGAAGGCAAAGATCTGTTTTTACACTGGTGGGTCACTTTTTTACAGCTTGGATCATCACAGGCAATCCGCAGATATGTAGCAGATTTGCTTGGATAAAAAATCGGCCCCCTTTGCGCATAGCAGCTCTGGCATGGCTGGCATTGAATCCAAGTAAAATCGTTGCCTGTATCCATGATCAAAGTGAAGAATTGGACCGGCTTGCCAAAGCTCATTTGGACGTAATAAGCCCCCATTTCTCTTTCTATTGCACTGGCTACTGGGCGATTCAGATGATCTTAGATTGCATCATTTCATTTCCATTTTAATACTTGATTAATGCCATCTGGCCTAGAATGCGGTGCCCTGTGCAGCTCCAAATGAATTGATTTTTTACCGTTTACATTTGAGTCTGGTAGAAATCTTCTGCTAATATTCACTGGATCTACATTTGTGAAGAACCCGTCAATAATTAGACCAGCAATCAGGACTATCTTACAGATTATAGCCATGTTCGATTGATTGGCTATGCCGGAAACAGGTTTTGGGGTTGAATTGATGTGCTGAAAATGTGCAGAATTGGCGCTTATTTTGATCGTAATTGCAGGCAAAGTCCTTGGCCGATAGCCATCAATTGATTCCAGCATCTGGTCCTTCCTTCTTTGCGCCGCTTCTCTGCTATACGGGAATAAGCAAACTAATAGACTGAAGGCCACATTGGGTCCGTTTGAAGAATCAGCTCATGGCATATGGCAAACCATGTGGGCAAGGTCATAAGAACATTTGAGGATCGGCATGGGCATTGTTTGAAGTAGGAGGATGAGAAGGGACGAAGGATTTAAAACAGAAAACCGCAGCAGATCTCCGTTGTAGCAAGCCCTTCAGGAATAGAATGGAACAGAGTTGGAGCGGCTCTTTCAGGTGAAAATCCTCTGTTAGGCTTTGCAGGTATGGCGCTTCCATATTTGGCTGTGATGAAGCTTCACGGAATGGCAGCAAATGGCGATAGCAACATCCTGGTAAGCCCAAAATCAGAAAGTTTCAGAAAGTTCCTAAGATTAGACACATTGAATCAACTACTCACTGAAGAAGTTTTGCTCCAATGGTATCACATTTGCTTTATGGTCTTTTAGTGCTTGGTATGGCAGTATGCCCATGATGCCCAAGTAATGACTACTAGATTTGTTCCACTTTCACATTTTTTGCGTGATCGATTAAGATATATTTAAAATAGCAACAGAAGGAGATGCACGTGGATGAACTGCCTCAGGAAGGCAGTCTGATGGGAGCCTTTGACAAAGACTACAGAACTCCAGATGGATGGCCATAGCCCCAACCGACCTTGTTGTAGCTCGAAACAGCAGATTCACAAATAGAAAAAAGAGGCAATTGGCAAATATGCTGCTACCTCAGATAGAAAAAAAGGCAACTGCAAACAAGGTGAAACACATACGAGAAGCGAGAATTTACCGGATTGGGACAAAAACTACTTTTTTTAAAGCCAGGACTGCCAGAAACACCGTCCGGGAATGATTTCTTCTCCATACTTAAGTCTTTGCATTAAATGATTAATGAAACAAGAACTTTCAGTGTTGGGCAAATATTTTTGAGGAAAAATGAAGTGTAGCGCCAGATCTAGACCAAATGACTAGAATCGAGCATAAATTGGAAGAACAGAAGTTGTTTATGCTGCAGATTAAAAAATATTATTTTGCTAAGTTTCCTCCTAAGATTTGAAGTGTATATTTGGCCTCCCCATTTTTCACACTCTTACCTCTATTTCTAATACCCTCCCTCATTGTATTTTTACAACTAAGGCCGACTTAAACTTAAATATCTATACAACAGTACCCAAAACTATGGAATTTAACTTTCATAATGTTCGCAAACATTATTTTTAAAGACGATGAAGAGAAATGTTCGCGGCGGCCTTGGCCGCCGCAATAAATTTCTTGTATATGTTAAGAAAACATATAGGTAGGAAAATATTGGGTGGGATGTGGCGAGTACAAAACTAGTAGGTTGTTAAAAAAAGAGTAGGTGGAATTTTTACCTGGTAGGTAGACACTAATAGGTTGTTAAAAAAAGAGTAGGTGGAATTTTACCTAGTAGGTAGTGCTATGCGTGCATAGACAAAAGCCTTATGCTATGCGCCCATAGCAAAAACTTTTTTTTCCCCTCAGAATTTTCTTCTTATCTTCAAGTTTCACACAATTTTTCGCAGTTTTTCTCTTACAGTGCGTTCCTGGCAACTAAGAAGGAGGAGGAGGTAAAATCTGTGAAAAAAGGGGTTTTTGTGAATTTTTTGTGGCTTTGATTTGTGATGAAAAGCTTGGATTGGGGTCGGATTTTGCAGCTTTGGGTCCCAAATTGGGACAATATTTTGTCAGATTGCCCGATTAAGGCATCCCCGGAGCTGTTAGTTCAAAGGAAGCCTTAAGTTTGAGACTGAAGAAATTATGGGCACTCATTCCGCACTTTGTCAGTTTCTTAAGGCCTTTGTCTGAGCAAGAAGGTTGTTTGCAGCTATCAAAGTGGACGAAATCCTCTTTCTAGATGTCCCCCTATTTTCTGAATACCGTAATACAGAGATGAGCAGAGATGCTGCTAAGAGATGAGCTAAGATGTCGTTAAAGGATGCCGCTAAGAGATGCAGAGATGTTATGGCGCCATGGCTTCAGTTTTCTAGAACGATTATTCAAGAACGAATCCACTATCTCTGTACTGCGCTAGACCACCCATGAATATTCAAGAACGGCTCCACTATTTTGCATATTCAAGAACGGCTTCATGGCGCCATGGCTTCAGTATAAAATATGAATGCATCTTGCATATTCAAGAACGGCTCCACTATCTCTGTACTGCGCTACAGACCCCCCTAAACCTTGCATTGAAAATATGCAACCTGCGTTTGCCATTGGTTGTAGATGCTTTCACCAGTCTTTTAGGAAGACAGATTCGGCTAGTAAAGACCAGAATCGACCAGCAGAATGCAACCATTCTTAAAGATTGAGCAAAATCCTTGTTCTTTTAAATAGGTTGTGCCGATGCGTGCATGGGCTCAACCTTTATTTTTAACCTGTACCAGATCTAAATTCAATAAGCTAGACACATGCCATAAAAGCCAGAGCTGGAATGAACATTCTTATGCTCTATGCATGCCCTTTTTTTTTCATTGAGTTCTCTTACAAAGAGAGCATAAATACATACCTCAAAAAAGGATTCTTATATTATATGTGACCTCAAGAAGAAATTTTATGCCATTCTAGATTTACTTGGAGCTTTAACATAGCGGCTAGAAGACAACCTAACTGGGGATTTCACAAACTGAGCCTTCACGTGGTAGAGAGTACGCTGCTTCCTGATGCATTTGGTCACGAGTTTCACTCTTTGAATGCAGAGGCTTTAGGAGCCAATGCCTGCAAACCTTCCAAATCAATGTCGAAACTAATCTGGCTACCAGATCGCCTCTGTTATAAATAAATATGATGTCGAAACTAATCTAGCCACAGATTGCCTCTGTTATAAATAAATATGATGAGGAATTTTAATGGCAGTGCTCTAAGCGGCGCCACCAACAAGGTACAAATCAAAAAATTACCTAAAATAAAAAAAACACTCAAAAATCCAGAAATTTCAATGCTCTGGCAGTTTACAGGTTATTAATCTATTGCTAAAACTAGTTTATTTCGAGTTTTGAAAGGTATGGGCATTTGTGTCGAAATTGTTTGAAGTTCTCATCTTGTCTATGAAGCACATCAGTCTATCATAGAGAGTCTTTGAGGTTGTCCATTCTCTACTCTTGTTTTGGGCTTTTGGGCTTCTGCTCATGAACATGCTTTGTTTTTGTGGACATTTATTCTATTCTATAAGGTTTCACACAACGTACATTTATAAACACAAGCATGTACATTTGGCCCCAACTCATGCGCAGCAATGCTAGGACACGTTTACTAGTCAATATATTAAAATATGATAATGTTTCATGAACCATGTGTATATATGCATCTATCTATCTATCTATCTATCATGTGACATGTACCACGTGTGTATATATATCTTTCTATCGATATCATATGCTAATGCATTTGTGACTGGTTGCATTGTGATGCTGAAATATTGGCCCCAAAACCATGATTTTTGAGCTATTATAACTGCATGACAGGTAAACTTACAGCAGTAGCAAATTGTCTTTAAACTATAAAATGTGTTTTAACTTAGAAACAGGATTCTAGATTGCCAAGAACACTGCAATGCTTAATACATCATTCCTTAAAGAAAGCGCTTGCAGTTGCTTTAACTTTGCATATATCTATTGTTTAAATTTGGTTTTTCCGGCACCCCAAAAACTTTTTAGATTTTTCCCTTAATTTGATTTCCTATGGTTTGGGGTTTTTTTGGTTGCCGGAAGTTTTTCCAGGTGAACCAAAAATGAGATGAAGGAAAAAAAAAATGAGACTGAACTAAAAATTAGGGGTTCAAATTAGGGTTCACGTGGAGGAGACGGTTCGATCTCCTTCATGTGTCGGGAGATCGATAGGGATGCTGGCAGGGTGGAGTTACATGCAAATTCGGCACATGTCATGTAGATTCTCGGAGCTATAAGAAGCGACTTCGATTTTTCCCCGGTAACGACCTCATCCTTTTCTCGATTGATGGCATGCACCGCAACTCAATAGACATGGAATCATTATGTAAGATGACAAGCTTACATTCATTGATTCCGAAGTTAGATGTAATGATAGCTGCTTCATCAGGTGCCGTAGATGGTTAGGAATACATATACCAGATGTTTATGAGGTCATTTTGGAGGGGCTCACACACATGGATTAATAGTGCGCAAGTTGCTTGCATGTGATCTTTAGAAAGAAAGATGATTTTGTTTTCGTTTTTAAAGGAGTATTATCCATCGTTTATTGATTGTTTCTTCACTATACTCTTTTATGTTGATAGTCTAAGGAAATAGCAAAGAGCTCAAAGAGACTACAAGAAAAAAGGTATTTGCTATTGCATCCATTATCAACTCATTGAGATGCATATACGCACTCGTGTGTTGGTAGATTTGCTTTTACCTATGCTTGCTATGGTGTGTTGTTGGACTTGCTTTCGCTTTTTTTTCTTCTTCTAAGTCGTGTTCTACTTGTCGCTTAGTGTGATTGCAGTTGATCATCTTATACACATCTTGTTTTATGCTAAGGCTTAATGTTAATAGTACCGAGTTTATTGTCAAGTTAGAGCTTGCATTGCAACCGAATGGCTCATCCACGATTAATAGCTCAGTGCACGCCAAATATTACATTTCTGGGTAGTGGATTTATCTAGGAAGGAATAAGATGGGAAATAACAGTAAATGGTGATTGTGACCATGAATATTCTAACGTCCAGATGTTCATTTTCTTTTAAGGTAAGGGCATTCATAGACTCCTTAAGTTTCCCTTCTTAATGTATGCATCTGAATAACCCACGGATCGATCATTGTTGAGGCTTTATTTTGTCTCTTATACCTACACGTGGAATCATCATGATCAGATGTAGAAGGAAAGTTGCTTCATCAAGTGCTTTGTTGCTTCATCAAGTGGTTTGTACCTTCTGTACTGCCATGTGCTGCCCAATTTCCCACATAATAGTACACTGTGTGAACCTGTGCAGTACAAATATAAAAAATGGCCATCAGTACAAAGATTAAAAATAGCCATCGTTGAGTTTGCTAATGGAATAGGTGACACGGAAGTTATTTGCATCTTGGAAGTCGTTTTTAGCATGTTGCGTTAGTTCAACCAATAGCACATGTCTATTGGAGCCAGCAAATTTCGAGTTTGAGGTTGTCATTTGCATTGGCAGTACCATATGGCAGATGTTCACCCTTTTTGTTTAAAAGAGCAAACCAATCATGGTTTTGTATATTCATCTGTTAGAAGCGTAGCCACCAATATGAGTAAGAATGTAATTTTATCACTTCAATTTTCGTGTCTCTAATTGTTTGTTGTTTTATATATTGCAGAATAGACAAATTTGTGATACGTTTTGCTTCTTTAAGCAAAGAATATCCACGATTTATCAATTGGACATATAAGCTCGATCGAAATCCTTGGAGAACCTAGACTATCTTTACTGTTGCAATTCACGTAAGGGATAAAGTTTTAAAATGTTATTCATACTTTGCTGGGGCATTTGTGCTGAGAGGTCCATCCAAATCTGAAGAATGTCAAGGCATGATAATTCACGTAAGGGATAAAGTTTTAAAATGTTTATTCATCTGCAATGTCAATTTAGTATATACAAAACAACCAAGTCTCAGATTCCCTATATTGGCATGACATCTTGCCAATTTTTACAGTTATTTATCCAGTATTTCTGCACTGTCCAAATCATCAATATTTAAAATAGATTTCGTGTCTCATCACAGGGCTATTGAAATTCAATATGGCTCAGGCAGGTACTGCAGCATCATTATGATGCAAGCCCTGCCATTTGCAGGTCAGTGTTATATTTGTAATTATTGATCAGGACTAGAGACCGCAAATTTAGCCAGTTAGATAAAGTACATTTATGCCTGATTCTGCGCAAAGGGCCGAAGAATTGTTTCTGCTTTCATCTTTGTCTACATGTCCCTTCTTCGGGTTAAATTTATCCCACTTAAACCCGGGCTCTTCTCACATGGATCTCTACAAGTTTATGTTGTGTACATGATCACGAAGATATTGCATTTTGGACCTGTTTGTTACTAGGCTTTTATTTCTTTTTAATATTTTGTAAATGTAGGTGTGTCTTTGAGACTGCTGACATTTCTCGATGTTGTGAAGAAGGGTAACACTGGCTTTAACACAGGCAGGAAGATGCTTATGGCCAAAGATGCAGCCTGTTCTACCTCTAAACCCTGAACAACAAAGGCACCCTGTTAAGGTTAGAATGTCCTATTGGCAGTGGGTATTTTGCTATTGGCAGTGGGTATTTTGCTATCGCTATAATGCAAAGATATATTACATGGCAGGGAAGTCCAAAGTTGTGTTGCATTTGGAGCTTTTGGATTACTGTTGATAGCAACAAAATTGTGGTGGGTTACCAGGAAGTGATAAGTGGTGGTAACATTGACACTGAAGTTATTTGCATCTTGGAAGTCGTTTTTAGCATGTTGCTTTAGTTCAACCAATAGCACGTCTATTGGAGCCAACAAATTTCGACTTTGACTTTTGAAATATGCTCAACAATCAGTCGCTTTTAGGATGCGTTGATCTATATGTAGTATACTGGAAGCAAAAGAGTGCACGATGCCCCATAATTAGCAATGAGGGCTTATTTCATGACTATGCCTAATCCATGTTAGCAAGAAAATGAGAATGGTTTGTGATGTTAAATCAAAGGAAGAACAATGGGAATGATTTTGATGTTATGTACTTGATACCCCTATTCAAATTGATCAAACAAGTACGACGACTCTATAAATTTGTATCAGTACAAAAAGCAAAGTCTATTGAGAGCATATTTGTCATTTGATTGCCTTTTGTAGTATGCTACATGTCTCTTCTTGACATTTGTATCCAATCCCTTTCTTCATGACTATGGCAAAGGCATCTTGCTTATGTCTATGTTGAAGATTGATGCAACCAAAGGAGTGTTCACCATTATGCCTCTCCTAAGGTCTATGTTGGAATATTTTTTTACATAGCTACTATAATTCGATGTTGCATAGCCTTAAAAGCAGATAATTTGTAGTATATGTTACCTCAAACAACTTAATGCAAAAACATGTCCTATCCCTTTTTAGCATCATCTTGAATACAAAAATTGCAAACAATTATTTATCCAAATGCAACAGTGGCCAACATTGTCTACAAACATAAGCAAAACCAAACACCTTTGCACTCTCCCTCCAAATAAAAAAAAAAAAGAAATAGAAATTCTAGACTGAAAACTGATACAAAGACTACCACACAACAGAATAACTATGTACATTGTAAGCATCAAACTCACGACCGTGGCTAAGGATACATATGTAATGCATATATGAACACCTTTCTATTCTTACAAAAGAATGGTATTCATGCCCAGCAACTAGATATATATATATAAATACTTCATCTAGCTTTATTCTTTTTTCCATAACACCTTTGGAGATCTCGCAAATAATGACAGATCTTGGCTGAGTTTATGGGGCAACATGATTTCAAAGATATTGTTCCCTAGGGGTTTTCATGAACAAAAAAAACTATAATGGTATAGGCCATATCTAAGCATGGTAACTCAAGATTTCAAAGATATTGTTTGAACAAAAAGAACTATAATGGTATAGGCCATATCTAAGCATGGTAACATTTATTCTGCAATCGACTTATTTGTACCAACTCAAGAATATGGCAAGCCCATAGAGAAATTTCACAAATAATCACATCTCATGCTTGACATAGACATGGCATTATATAACATTTATGCATTAATGTTATTAAAAAGATTTGTCCACATCAAATTTGTTTCTACTTTGTGTCTCCTACTGGACAAATGTAACATATCATTCCCCTTCTCTCATTCACCCCTTTCAAATACTATCCATTCATCCCTTTCAACTTCACAAATTAATATATATATATGTTTTTTTAATTAATGGCTTCACCTTGAATGCCTGACAACAATGATCACCTTCATACCCTAATTGTTTACAAAAATAAAAAAAACATGTCAGCCTCCTCTTACAATCCCATTCGCAAGC
This sequence comes from Isoetes taiwanensis, assembly GCA_021234155.1. Taxonomy (NCBI): domain Eukaryota; kingdom Viridiplantae; phylum Streptophyta; class Lycopodiopsida; order Isoetales; family Isoetaceae; genus Isoetes; species Isoetes taiwanensis. Next base: position 1,802,279 of record JAJEKV010000020.1, on the reverse strand, counting down.
CGGACATCAACAAGCAGCAAGTCATCATTTAGTAATTTAGATTTTATGATATCCTACATATATGTTGTCATAATGATGGATTTACATAGGCCTCAATCAAGGGATGGAGAGTGCTAGGGCATTACTTCAGTCAGACCTTCACTAAATGGATGAGGTATGCTACACGTGTTCCTCGGACATTTGTCATGCATTAATGCCCCTTATGCTCACCCTCCTTTTTTCCTTAGCATATTGAATACAAAAATTGCAAATTCGACTTTATATCCAAATGTAACAAGAGGCAAATTCATCAACAGATGCAAGGAATCAAGTTCAATTCTCATATTGTTTCAAGCTTAAAACGAAATTCCTCTCCCCTCAACCAGGTAAGGAAAAAGTTAATAAAACATATACCACACCATTAAGTGCATTGGGCAACTCCATCCTCAGAATACACAACATGCGAAGCGTTAAACAACTCCTTGCTAGGCATGCATAGATCTAACAACTTTATATCTCTACAATAGAATCGTATCTATGCCCGGCAACGCCGGGCACCCGTTACTAGTTATAATTATACCTCAAAATACACAACATATGTTTGCTTTGCTAGCTTTACATGGCGCAATGCTCCATTCAAACATGCTCGAGTTCCATAAGCATTAAAAGCGATCGCATTTTTCTATTCTAAGTTGACAAAGACAAGCCAAAGTGATCTATTCAAGCATTTGTTACATAAGCCGCTTTGGATTTGCAGAACTGCAGAACGCTCTCTGTTTCTGTTTTTGAGGTCTCATGTTCTTCATAGCCTCCTGCATACCTGAACGCCAAGTTATGTAATAATATCAATGTATGCTTGTGATTAAAGTGTTGAGGATGTAGTTGCCTGACATATGGAACCATCATCACTGCTACCACCTCTGAACGTGATCTTCTCTGTTAGCAGCACGTGGCCAAGAACTAGCGGCCACCAGCTCGGTGCCAGAATTCCAGGAGAAATTCATGTCTTGATTTCTGTTTTTCTCATTTACAAGGATCATTCGATCCTAGCTTTGTATTCAAGTTCTTTCAATGAATTGAAGAGTTCCTGCTTTGTCTCATTATTTCTCTTATGATTCTGCCTTAGCTTTACATAAAGTACATCTAAAATATGAGAGAGGACACGGACCAGTTAAATGAGGGAATCGAGCTGCTCCTGTTTTTAACAGAAATTCCATAGCCAACTTTTCATCCATGCATTCGATGCCTGTATATGCTGGTTTTTTAGAGAAGAAAAGCCGGCTATTAACGATTAGAATGTCAATGTCTTTCAAACCAGCCTTGAGCATTTGATGAAGGAAGTCGTTCTTCACTTTACTACGAAATTCAGCTGCAGCCTCCGTCATGGTTATATCCTTCTCACCAACTAAATATTTGACGTGCCAATCTACTTTAGATCGGTTTTAACACAACCGCTTATTAGCTTCCCTCGGGTTTGTTTTGCAATTTGAAGGTTGATCTCCAAGATCCGGATCTCCAATAACGATAAAAACAAAGATCGAAGGGAACTCCATATATATCATCCGATGTGGTTTATCCGCATAAATCAAGTAGGTGGTTTTTCCGGGACATCCGGAATCAGCCACCCCCATCCCATCCGATCCCATCCGATCCCATGGCATGCCGGGGATCCTCAACCCATGCCGCATTCAACATCGCCAGATGGCATACCCAAGATGGATCATCACCCATCCATGCCAATCTTTCATTAAATCCACATTCCCTCATTCTTGCCACAATGGTACAATCCCCGCCATTAAAGGTACATCGTGTACATTGGCTCACACCACTCGAACCGCATCATTAAATACAAAAATAGATTTCAAGTTAGATATGCCTTTCAATTTAATTTGGTCAACTTTGAAGAGGAAATTGAATTTCCCTTATGGGTGTTACGGGTGATACTGCTCAAAAATGCCAGGACACCACCATTCATCCTCTAAGTCCGGGCGATGGAGGCGGACTTTGTGGATCCCGGATGTATTGCGGTGTGTGGTTATAAGTCCAGTTTTTATAGTTTTGAAAGATTAAAAGCAATTAACTAGCATCTCCACCGATTCCGACCTTGTTTACTTCGTAGAGGTCGCACCTAATCCGCATCCAAGAACCTCCCATCGCTCCTTTTCAAGGAAAGACCTGACTGATATTGAAGATCACCACAATGTGGTAAGCAATCCGTAAGATCCACATTCCGCTGTCGCTCAATGCCGCCATATCCCCACGCATGCAGTTCCCGATTTTATCAAGGGGGGAGCACGTTCCCGGTTGTAATACAACTTTCTACAAGCGTACACTCGTGGAAGAGGTCATGCAAAGAAGAAGGTCGACGAAAGCACGCGCCCATTTGAAGATTATCAAGTGAGTGATTGTCGTTGGTGTGTGGTTAATCCAGGACATGGGTCCTTAGGGTGACATAGGTGGTTAATCCCGACATAGTCATTAGTCGCTTGTCCGACTTTCGATTCGTTCCGTTATTGTATGCTATTTTTCGGTGCAATTTCTCAATTATCACTAACATTGGCTTGTTGTTGTAGATATTGGTGTAGTTATGGGCCAAAAGATTTGCGCAACCAAGCTTGGGAAGTAAAAAGAAAGACAACGAAGGCCCTAGTCGCTAAAGCCAAGAAAGATGATCCCGACTACAAGAAAAGACAAAGGGGAATGAGTATCAAGCGGGGTGCAGTGTCATTTCACCGCGGAAGCAACTATACCTGAACCCCCTATGCACTAAGATCACGTACCATGTGATGGAGCATGTTGATGTACATGGGAAAATCTGCCATGGGACACAGGATCCTGAATGCGTGAAAACTGGCTGTGTGTTTTTGCCAGTGTTTGTTTTTGGCTCGCTAAGCTGCCGAGGATGAATCGCAGACATGGTTTTCTCAAAAAGAAAGATTAGGCAAGTAGGATCGCAACAGACAGAATCACAAGAATTACAGGAATCGTTGGAGCGGGTATGCAGATTTTCAAAGCATAGTATTACCCATTACATTATATTGAAAGATTTTAAAATGCTTGGACTATAGTAGTTGAAACTCCATCTGCCGTCATTGCTTAAGCAGAGCATTTGGATCTCCATCAGGTAAACGATTTGCAAGCCTCTTTCATTTCTCGAACATCAGAATAGGAACATATCTGAAACTTAGATTTCAGTACCATTTGCATCTCTTCTTAGCTATCCATTTCAACTGAAATGGCAGCTTAGCATCACGTTTGCAATCAATGATATCCAGTTCTGATATCCAGTTATTTTAAAGCCTAGACATCTATTATCTGCAATTTTTCTGTAGATAATATCTGACAACTGGCTAAAGTATGTATATTACAGAAGGAAGGTATGCAAAAGGGCATGCTATACTGTATGTTTTTAGTGCATGGGGCAAGTTGTATGATCTAGAAAATCTTTGTTGTTATTTGTGCCATTGATCCATTCTCTTTATTTGTATTTATATAGTATATGTACTATAGATTTGGCTCATTTATTGCAGCAGTTTTCAATAGATGTAGCCTTCTGGACGATAACACTTGGTGCAAATCCAATCCTTGCCATGGAGAGCTTTTACAAGGCAAGCATATCTTTTGAAGCATTGTTATATGTCCTATTGTTATTTGGGGACAGTGGCTATGATAAATGATTCTACACTTAACATGAGCCTATTTTTGGATCCATCGAGTAGCTGGTGGATGACAATGCAACATTTGCATTAGATAGCAGACACTCTGAATGCAATGGAAATTGTTTATCTAATTCAGTGATCTTCATCTCTCTCTGTTCCACTTATCATGATAAAAGATTCTACACTCAACATGAGCCTATTTTTGGATCTATTAGCTAACGGGTGTCGTTCACATTCTAAACATTGTGGATGACAATGCAACATTTGCATTAGATAGCAGACATTTGGAATGCATAATCAAATGGATATTTTTTATTCAATTCAGTGACCTTCGTCTCTCTTTGTTCCTCTAAATTTTTTATTCTAGGAAGACATGGAAGAGGATGGTAAAAGGGTGAATATGCTATTTGAAAAAGCTCCAAATGTTGGCATACAGATCCAGGTAGTCTTTTGTTGCTCTAATTACCTCTACTTGCTAGCTTGAGTTCCATAATATAATCATAATTATGATTGACAATATTCAGGGTATGGGACTATATACCATCTTACCAATGTTTGATGTATTTTTTACATCAAATAATGAATTGATAAAGTTTAAGCTCTCACAATTATACTGCTATTTAGACATTTTATGCATAGCTACGGTTGGCTGTCACCACTATTCTATTAGAGAGATCCTCAACATACTAAGGCATGTCTATGGTTGTTGATAATGCTTCACATCCATCTTCAAAGTTTGTCTTTTTGAAATACAAAGAAGTGGTTGAACCTGTTTTGGGGAGAAAATTTTATCACTGTAAACTAACAAATGGTTTTGGGGAGAAAATTCAATCACTGCAAACTAACAAATGGTCTTGAGTTCTGTAAGACGAATTCTTGCTTCTGGAGACAAAGCCTAAATATTTTTGAAACTAGATGAATATATATTCTCATGCATTGGACTTCATAGTACATTTTCATTTGCTTATTTGACCAATAATTCTATCACATACAAATGAACATGGTATACAACTTTCTATGTTGTTAACATTTGGTCATTGTTGCCAGCTATCATATGGCTGGAATATCCAAAAGTTATAACTGCATAAGAACTACATATAGAAATTTAATTTGTTGTTTGGCTGGTATTAAAGTTCTCTCCCCTCTTCAAGCTACTAAATTGTTGGGTATGCCTCTATCTCTGAATTATAGTATCAAAGGTCTGTGGGATTCTATTCTTTCTACAATCATAAGGAAGCTGAATAATTATAGGACTACTCTATCCCTTGCTGGTAGAACTATAATTGCAAACGCAGTCTTAGCGAGCTCTCATGTATATTTCTGCACTGCTCTAGTTGCTCCTAAACTAATCTATCATGATCTGGAGAAAATTATAAGAGGCTTCATCTGAGAATGGTAAACATCTTGTGAACTGGGGCTCTATTTGTAGATCTAAGGTCTTAGGGGGGTTTGGCTGCAAGAATTTATTTCTTCAAGCTCAATCCTTAGCAGGCAAGTTCATCTAGAAGGCCATTCATGGTAATCAATCTCCTACCTCCAAGTTCATTAGATACTGGATTCATAAAAGTCATCCTTATGGTCATCCTTATATTCAGCATCTGCTTCCTCACTCTGCCTTTGTTAATCTTAAGCCCACCACCAATATCTCTCCTCTGATGTGCAATTTAATTAAAGCTTGGAATTCTATCTCTCCAAACTATGCTTTTATTTCAAGAGACAAACTTCATAGTGAAATGCCTATTTTTTGGAATCCAATTCTTGCAGACCATGATTCCACTATGCTAGATATTCGACACCCAAAGATTTGTAAGAAATGGTCTGATGCAGGTTTCAGTTACATGAAAGATCTTTTCTTAAGGGATAGGATTATATCTTGGACCAAGCTAAAAGAGCTCATTAAGGGCACCTCCTCAGATAAAAAAAGTCTTCTTCCATATTAAGAATCTTCTGTATAATCTCTCTGCCAGTCCAGGGAATGGAGATTGGACTACTGGTGGCAAGGTGGGATATAAGGTGAGGACTATGTATAATGCTCTCTCTGCTAATGATGCAAATTGTAAAGCAATGACAAAGTGGTCAATCAATACTGATCAGCTTAAAGCCTTATTCTCCAATGTTTGGAACTATTGTCCTCCCAAGATTTCTTATTTCAATTGGCTGATTGCCAATGGTAGTTTGAATAATCTTTATTCTTTGTCAAGAAGGAATTCTAATATTTCGGCAGATTGTCCCATGCTCTGTGGTAATGATGAAAATATGAGTCATATCTTTTTCTGCGATAAGCTAAACGGGTTTTGAAATTGGTCAACTAACAAGTTTGGAATATCTCATAATCAATATTCTTTGTCTATTCTTCAATCTGATGACAAATTCACTAACACTATTGTTCATTCTGCCCTTTTAGGAGAAAGCCATGACCATCAAGATTGTCCAAAATCCCTAGGTCATCAGTGTGGATTTTCGACACGGAGGTTGCCACATGGCGATCATAGTCAGTGTGGATTTTCGACACGGAGGTTGCCACATGGCGATCATAGGTGCTTCCAAGTTGCCAATGTGGCTCCTTTCACACTGAATAGAATCCCCATTTCATTCCACATTGCAAGAGGCCATTCAAAACGAGGGTCTAGCATTGATTATTGACCATTACTGCCCCAGTTGGTCTTGAGATTTGACAATAAGTGAGAATGTGAAATAATGAAGTAGTATCCACATTGCATAACATGGGCATTTTGTCAAAAAGTAGTTAAATATTGGCAAATAGATAAATGAAGGGCCAGATTTCGTTAACGGATCACATGATTCAGGAATGGTGTTATACATAATAGCATTCTTGCCATCTTCAACCGCCACCACCAGATCCATATGCTTTGCCGAAAAAGATCAATTGCAGTTGATCATATCCAGCAAGAACACCAGCACCTGCTACAGCACGCAAAACATTTGCTCCAGCGCCTTTAAACAAAGATTTTGGCCCTTCTTTGGCAACAATGTGCTTGAAACAATCATACGAGCCATTGTATTTTACACCTGTGCCAGAAGTCATCATCATTCGACGACGGATAGTATCAATGGGATAGGATGCTAAGCCAGCACCAATTGTAAGACTCCATCCAAGTAGAAAACTTGCAAGAAATGATCCCTGTAGCAAAAATATAAAGTGCAAACTTATGTCAGAATTGGAAACTAAAGTAAGAAGCCCTGGAGATAATAGCAGCTTATAATGCTTATAACCACCTCATACCAAAGTTAGCATTAACTCATTTACTAATCCATGTGCTAAATAAAAGAGAAGGTTATATACCTCAAGTGGTCCAATGATAATAGCTGGCTTCAAGGAATCATACATCCCAAAGTAGAGGCCTCTCGAGGCAGGGGTTTTTGTAATCCTAGTAGTAATGATTGTACTAGCCCATTGTATGGGTCCCATGACCTATTGGTCTCCGTGGACGTTAAAAAAACTATTCTATATTCTATATTCTATTGTATACAATGATACCTAGACATGATATGTTAAATCCACGATACAATCCAGCTATGCCATCTGAACTAAGTGTCTTTTTGTACACATCCACGAGGCCATTAAATTGTCTTTCCCCACCGCCTTTCTTTGCAGACTTGGCATCATTTGCTAGACGAGTTCGAGCATAGTCGAGTGAATATACAAAGAGGAGAGATGTAGCTCCAGCTGCTCCTCCAGATGCCATATTCCCAGCAAACCACCACCAATAACCATCTCTTTCCTTCTTGAAGTTGAAGAGCTTTTTGAAGTAGTCTTTGAAGGCAAAGTTTAATGCCTGCACAATATTTGAGACAATGTTACAACATGTATAACAATTGTAACAATATATATTCATAGTAAAAGTAAAATTTTATTCAATTGTTACTTTTATGAAACTGAATTTCACAATATGGCTAAAGTATTACTTCATACCTGTGTGGGAAAATAGCGAATAACGTTGGCAAGGTTTCCACGCCAGAAAGAAATAGCTCCTTCATCACGCAAAGTCCTTTGGAAGCATTCGTGATATTCCCTTGTATGGTTCCTCGCAAGGCGGCCTTGCTTAATCATTTCATCCCCGATTCTCAGACGCAGCCTTTAACGCTGGCCAATTGGCGCAAGCAGCTTTGGCAACAAAGCAGCAGACTCCTCCCATGAGAAAATCGGCCAAAGTGGGAGGCTCCTTTCTCAAAGTGCTAGCACAAGGAGTGGAATGCCAATGGCCTTAGGTGTAAGGCAAAGATGAAAAAGTTTATCCGCCATCTTTTGTCATAAGAATTCTTTTTGCATGGCACACGGGCAGATCATCATAATAAGTTTTTGGTAGAACATGGGTTTGAGCAGAAGTTTTGATGATAGAACTTGCCCCAAAGCTTTCGGACCACACTTGGAAAATTATAGCCATCTTCCATTTATAAAGCTTGAAAAGACCTCCGCTAAGAAACGTAATAGCAAATGTGTAAGTACAAGAGCCAAATCATCGTCCATTTAAAAAAAAGGATTGCTAGAAGCTCTCACGCTTAACCCCCCTCAAAAATTCTTCCTTCAATAACATTCTTTTGTAGTATATTACAAAGATAATTCTTCTCATATAACTGCAAACAATTTTAAAAGTCTGTTATCCATATAGAAGGAACTCAAAAAGTGATGAATATTAGATGTAAACACAAATGTGTAGCAACAAAGCTTCAAGAAGACGTTTAGAAACCTATATTCTCACATATTCTATTTTTGGGTTGCCCCTAGGGGGCAAACCCTTGTTTTGTGGGTTTTTGGCATATCCTAAGTATATGCTAGAATATCCCTAGGATATGCCGGTGATCCGCTCCAAACCTCCTATTTCCTCAGAACTCTGGCCACCGGTAAATGGATCACCCGATGTTCCAACCGTAACCGGGTAGGCAGATTGGGTGGCGTATCGGAAGCTCCAATCCGATGCAACCGCAAATAAAAACAATATGAGGCCATACTCACTTTGGGAGGCTTAACTTCAAGCTCGTGGTTTTGATAGCCAAAGCAAAGCCCCGACTATGGCAACCCAACACTCGGCCCCTAGCTTGAACCCGTGGTTCGTGACTTGCATCGATCTTAAATGTTGCTACATCTCTTCCATCTCCGTAGTACATTATTTCTTTCGAAAGCGTAATACGATGATGAATGTGGGCGCGATACATTGAAGCCCTGCTTTTGCACCAAATCATCGAACATGAGTGATTTGGATACCTCTATTTTCCTCGTGGTGCAACACCTACATCCCCTAGACCGCCTTCATGTGGGTTTCAAGCTGCTGTTCGGGCAGAAGTGCTCCCTTTTCGTGTTTTGGAACGCCAACTAGTCTTTTCAAGGGTCGGCACACCATATGCATGGACTGCCCTCCATCAAGGAATTAGAATAGCTCCCGACCTAAATCAAGGTATAGCAGCCCATCTTCGAGGTCAGCGGTCTTGTAGCCCCTTCCCCGCCACACAAAATACCTAGCATAAATTTCAGAGACGTGGAATCTCTTATTCACTTAAATTGAAGATTTAAAGAAGAAGGTAAATGAGCAGACCGCTGTCCTTCTGAGCCAAAAAAACTTATGCAAACAGACTTCGTGTTCATAACAAGTTACAATTTGCCTTCCTTACGCTTAGTTAGGGTTGAAAGCAGCAGTAGTTAGTTAAACAATTAGTCCTTACTAAGGTCGTGGGCTATTCTTCCCGGCTGATCTTGCATAGGCACCGCCAAGATTGGGCCCTCGTGGTTTATTTTGTCTCTGCACCTTGATTTTTCGTAGGATAAAGGTATGATTTTCGATATTGCAGAGCCATGGTGGAACATAGAAAACTATTTGGCTAATTATTCCATTGAAGGACTTGCAAATGCTCATTACAAACCTATTGTTTTTTCATCTATACTTGTGCAATTGATCGTCACATTTGGCATGTAATCTCTTTGCGCATTAACTAAGAAATTTCTTTTCTTCCCATCTTTTAGTTTAATACAACTAATGGCTTAATTAGATGCTTAGCCCATTTTCAGTGATTACTACATGTCTACAAGTGTTCACGTGGATATTAAGTCGAAGTTTGTTAACCTTATTATTACCCTTATTTCTCGGGAATTGTCGCTGCGTGTGAAAGCTACTCGCTGGATAAGAATACGATGCAAGTTTTGGCAGCTAAAGCAAAGGTACCAAGACAAGACAAACATTCTCAAGCATCAGATGATTTAATGCCATGTTATATGCATCCAAGTCAAACATGTCAAGTCAAATGATACCAAGTAGATGTTTTCTTCACCTGTGCATTAATAAATGCAAACTAATTCACTTACATTTGATTTTGTTGTGCCATTGGTGCTAAGACAACCACTATGTTTCTTTTTTATTTCAGACCCAAAGGATTAAGCGGTTGGTGAATGCACATGAACAATCCTCTCCACACCTTTAGTTACATGTGTTTTACCGCAGCATTGGGGGCTTGCCTTCCGCGGGAGTCTATATCCTTGTGAGTATTTCATTTTTTAAACAACTAAGCAAATCCACAATGCAAATTTAGGTTGTCTCCTTTAAACAAAGAATTGCTTGATGCATTTGTGGCACATTTGTGTTGCCCCCTTAAAATGGCATTTGCATGATGGTTTTGTGGCATGTTTGTTGCAAGCTATGAGATGTCCGCCGCAGTCGCGGATATGCGATAGCATGGTGATCCGTGTGCCCAAACAAGCCGGGTTCCGTAGGGATGTGTTCTAGATAGCTCTCATGCGGCAAACAACCCCACAAATATCTATTTTGTGGAGTTTTGAAGAGCTAGCAATACCAACAATGTTGATATCTATGGAGCAAACGGCCAAATCATAAAGGATGACAACAGAGCCAAACTCGTTTTTTATCATCATTTGATTAATTTGTGCTCTTTGCCGTGAAGTTATACTTGTTCATATGATCCTATATAATAGCTAAATAATCTAAATAGGATCCTATGTAATTGCTAAATGATCCGATCCGTGATGCTTGTTGGAATATTTAAGGTTTTGTGAAATTTAAGAGATGCTTTAAACTCCATATATATAAACATATATAAAACAGTCCATTACCGTGGCCCCCAAAGTAATTGTTTTTCCTTATGTGGCCCTAGAAACCTGCTATATATTACATGTTTGCCATTGCTTTTGGTCCAAGATACATTTTCTAATTGGTTTCTCGCTAGTCTCATAATAACGTGTTGCTCGTGGTGGCTTATCTATTCCGTAATTTTGTGATCTAGCAATACCAAAAATGGTGATATCATGGAGAAGATGGTCACATCAAAGGATGACAACAAGAGCCAAATTCAAGTTTTTGATCATCATTTGATTAATTTGTGATCTTGCCATGAAGTTATACTTTTGAACATGATCCTATAAATAGCTAAATGAAAGTTAAAGAGATGTTTTTTTTAAAAAAAGGGCTCGTTATAGTGGGCTCCCCAAAGTATTTGCAAAAGCTTTGTTTTGCTTTTTTTTAAATAGAGTAGATGGAATACCAAGTGTTACTTAACAACAAGTTGGATCAAAGTTAAGTCCAATAAAGTTAAGTCTACACAGACCATAAGAGAAGTATGGCCACGCCAAAAAAGGACGCCATAAAAACTGGATTAACTCACACCCAACCTATGAACTCGCAATCAACCGAAGCTCCCCACTAAGCCGAGAGCTAGCATACACAAGACCACCATGTGATCTCGTGATTTCTCCTTCCCGCATCCATGTAACCTGCCATTCTTATATAGCTAATTCTCCCTTCACCTTTCCCCAAGACCTTCCACTAAAGGTGGTTTTGGCATATATATGTACACATTATAAAACCTCTTCCCCCTCTTTAGGCCTTTATGGGTTGCACCCAAGAAGCCCTCACAAAGGGCCTGCTACGTCATCCACAGTTTTAGCCCAGATCGTAACACCAAGTTAACTGCTAGGTGGTCCTGGTAACTTGCTGTATTACATGTTCGCCATTGGTTTTGGTTGGCATACATTTCGTATAAGTTGGAAGTTATATTACATGTTTGCCATAGCTTTTGTAGACAATGTTGTTGCTTTTGTTGGATACATAGTTAATTAGGAAAATGGTTGAGTATATCCTTACGAATCAAAAGCAATTTAAATAAAAGAAGATAATTTGCATGTGGACAATGTCATTGCATGTTGGATAGATTTTTGCTCTCCTCTACTCCTTGCTTATTTCTACCATTGCTTCTCTTTGTACATAACCGCCAACATTTTCTCTCTTCAATACTTCTAATTTATGCTTTATTCTGCGTTATCATTATGTTTTAAACGTGTGAGTTTGCAGGGACTTTGTGCAGCTTTTAAGCCTTTACACTCCTATCTAAACATGGGAACAACGGTTTATTGGAGGTAACGCATTTGAAATAAATAGCAAGGGTACATTATGCATGACTTTGGAAAGGTGTTGTAACCTGAAAATAAATTTTGCTGCTATACATCTAGCGGAAAACTTTGCACCTATTTTCTATAGGTGTATTTTTTGGAAACCTCCACAAGCCACATGTTGAAATATGCATTTTCACGAGCCCTTGGATTGCTGTACTAGAAGCCATCTGTTGCATAATGGATCAGTGTTAGTGATTAAAAATAAAATGCTCTATTGGAGACAAACGTCATCACCTAGTCTTTTATAAAAATTGTGGACCGCCATGAGGCAATGGGTCTTCAGAAAGATAAGGAATGCTGAAAGTTCTAATATTGATTGGAATATCAAAATTCTAAAGTACCAATTTAGTGATCTGCATTTACGGATTCTCAAGTTGCTTTGCTTACCCTTTGTTGGGCATTTTTGCTTGCTAGTTCTTTGCCCATCATTGCTATTATTCATTTCCCATCATAGATGGATCTTTTTAGAAAGTTTAGAGATCCAACACTTCAAATGGCAATATTAGGGTTCAAACCTTGGCAATAGAGCTCATATGGTTTGTTGGAGTTGTATAGTTAATTTATGACCAAATATATGTTTGTCTTTAATGTAAAAAAAATGACGTGGCAACCATTCATTAATATAAAAAAATTAATAGAAAAGACATTGAACGTCAAAAAAATGTCTTAAAGATGTCTCAACATGCAACGTATTAGCTCACGTCGCTAATCAAGTTAAAGGAACATGTATCTACAGATGTGCGAATAATGTTACGACAACGTCCTCGACATTCCAAATATAACGTAATATAACGATCTTGCAACATAAAATCAACAAAATCAACGTGTGCGGGACATTGCATCGACGTTGTGGACGTTGCAAACATGTTGCACATTAAGTCGTAAACGACATCTCATGTTCAACGTGACACAACGAGATAACAACGTAGCACCAATGTATTAAGGACCTTTCACCGACGTCTTAGAAGTTGCAAACACGACACACCTTACGTCGTAAACAACATTTTATAAGTGATGTGAGAGCAACGATATGACAACATTACACCGACGCCGTGGACGTCGCAAATGATGTTTTACTAGCGACGTGACGTCATGTGGCGACGAATCCTAGGCGACGTCATTTGCAACGTCCATGCAACATCTTCAATACATTTATATGCGACGTCCACAACTATGTGTGGAAGCATGTGCCTCATCCTCCAGTTATGCATGCTATAGTTTGTCAATCTCATGTTCATTGTGCTGAAGGTAATACAATACAGGTAACACCAAGGAGGCTATAGAAAGAGGGATAATTTCTGATGGTGCTCTTGAATAAACAATTTCTGAATGAGCTGTTACAACATAATGATTTTATTTTAGAGATGACATGCCTAACACGAGACTAGTTTGTTTGCTGAAATTACTTACACATTTATAGAACATAATGATTTTATTTTAGAGATGACATGCCTATAAGGTTCCCAAATGCTCTTTTCCTATGATTTTGGCAGTGGTTTGGCGGGAAAAGGGGGTGGGTTTTATTTTTTAGTATGATTTCGTTGGTGGTTGCGCCGGAAAATGTTAGGGTGCGAAAAATGTTAGGTTTTTTGGTAGAAATAAAATTGGCATTGTCGTATACCGGCGTCCGAAAGCATGGCGGGCCGAAAGCATGGTTCGAAATGAGGACGCCTCAGGCTCGCGGAGAAGCTTCGTGCCGCCAGAGAAGCTTGTGGTGAGGATTGAAGTGGGAAGAAGCTGTGGGAGAAGCTGAAGAAGCTGGAGAAGCTGTGGAGCCGAAAGATGAACTGTGGGATGAAGCTTCAGGGATGAAACTTCGGGATTTTCGAGGGAAGCTCTCGAGGGAAGTTGGGATGCGCCTAAGGGTATCAGCTACTCGGGCAGGATCCGCCGGATGTTCTTATGTGTTGTTCGGCCGCCGATTGCCTCGCTCGGCCGCTTCGCTTCATGTTTTCTCGTTGTCCTCCGGGCTTTTACTGCATCTTTTCTAAGATGCACGCCTTTTGTGGAGGCTTCTTATTGAAGCTCCTTTCGATTGAGTGTTTTTTTCGCATGAGTCGCTTTTGAATGTAATATATTCCCCGTTATTTTATTGTCTATCATGTTCATTGTCTATTTGTATGCATTAAAGTATTAGGTGGCTTCGGCTTAAAACAGAGGCTACTCCAAGCCTATGGGTACACTATGGAGGTTCCAGATAAAGCTATAGCTAGTGCGCCTATGGCTACGCTAGCTTCGGGTCATGGCTATGCCTTTGACGGATTAGTTCTTATTTGTGAATGCAATGGTGTTCGTGGATTTCTTTTATGTGTATGGATTGAATTATACCATGTATGTATGTAATGATAATAGGCTTATGGGGTGCGCAGCTATAATGCGGGTCTGACGTGGAAATTCCACAACCCTTGATTTGGCACATTCACAGAATAATGCTTCAATCCAATGATCGAAAAAAAACAATAAGGAGTGAGCAATAAGGACAGAAAGAGGACATGCCTAAAAGAAGACTAGTTTATTTCCTGAAATTACACATTTATAGAATATAATGATTTTATTTTAGAGATGACATGCCTAACAAAAGACTAGTTTATTTCTAGAAGTGTTATGCAAAGAATAGGTCAACTTTAAGACTAAGTAGGCCCTACCATGCTTTTTGTGTGTGTACGTGAGAGATCGAGGGAGGGAGGGAGGGAGAGCTTTATTTAGCTATGGAGAGGAGGATTCTTGGTATGTGCATTGCATACATCTTGCATTTTGAGTCTACGATCATTGGGTTTTACTTTTTCTTGCGAGGTTTGGAGTTAGGCTATGCATCAATTTTTCATTCCTCTATTCTCTGCTCTATTAGACTTCTCCTTATGCTATTGCAATACTTCTTCCATGCCGAGCATCAAATATTTCTTCAGGCCAATTCCCATAAAGTCATCATATCAAGTATTCTATTGTCTAGAAGTAGCAATTTGAATTGATTGTCAAAACATGACTTTGAACTATGATATAAGCCACTTCAACCTCCGATCATGGAGGGCAACCCTCCGTGCGCAGCACCTTGTTTCATTTCATTTGATCCCAATGGCGTGCCTACGTAAATGTACATATTCTATAGCTAAGGGTACCTTCGCACTCGCCGTTAAGTTAGGATTCCGTTAAGATCTTAACGGTTTTTAGATTCACACCACAGGTTAGGTTAGTGTTTCGTTAAGTTAAATAATTAGTATTCCGTTAATTTTTTTAACCTAAAATCGCTAACCCTTCAGACCAGTTTGCTTTAGCTTAACGAATTTAACAGAAAATTAACGCAAAAATAAAAATGAACTAAAAATTAAGAGGTCACTTTAACCTCGGTTATTATTCCGGAGCTGGAGCTCGGTGGCGACGGCGACGGCTAGGAAGCAAGAAGCGGCTATGAAATACAGCTACGGATTCATTCTCTTGCCCTTGCCCATTCATTCTCTCATCAGGTGATTCTTATTTTTTCTTCTTTTCCTTTCTTCTTAATTATCTAGACACCAAGCATAAACTCGACCTCAACCTGACAATCTGCACTGGGGTTGGAGCTGCCTGGATCGTCGAGCTATTGAAAACGCGCGGGTTTGAAAGAGATGCCACGTTTTTGTTCTAGTTCAAATTCCTGTATCGGTGCATATCTTGATTGTATCTGCTTCTAATCCCTTGTGGGGTTTTTTGTTGGTCTGTTTGTTTTTCGCTTGCACTGTAACAGTCTATGTTATCCTAGTCTGTCAATTCTGTGCTACCATTATGTGTCTTCCCTTAGGGCAGAAACTTTACTAGATAATGTCTTTGCAGATAGAGAAGTGCTCGACCTAAGATTCTTTGCCCAATTGTATCTTTCAGAGCAATCTTGGGCAGGGCTTAACATTCCTCTTCCGTTCACAGACTATGTTGCTTCTAAATTTTGGTCCCTTGTTCATTTTTGGTCCTGTTTCCTCCAAATCTCTGGCCACCATAGGCTTTGACTTCTCACATTTTCTTGTCAATTTCTGCATGGAACTTTCTTTTCTATAAGTCTTTTCTAGAGGCCTCACCTGAGAACAGGACGTTTGCAGAAATTTGGCAGAAACTGCTTTACTTTTAGACCTTTTCTTCTGTGCCTGCAGCTTATTCTCAAGTAAATTGTTCGTTAACCTAAGGGCCACCTGTGAACAGAGAGAGGAGTGGTTTTCTTTTAGTTCTTTCATTTGCTTGCTTGCTTTCTGTACCTGCAAACCTGCAAGCCTCTGACCGAGGACTAAAATCTCTTTTCGAAGTTCCTCCTCAAGTTGATATTCAAGCTCATCTTCCAAGTCAGTCTCAATATCAAAATCTCTCCATATCAAAATCTGGCATGGACCCAATGTTCTCCGGGATGCTTATCCAAGTTACTTCTAGCCAAATATGATTTTGGAGTAGGTACTTCAATTGTAACAGTACCAGCTTTGGGCATAGATGTAACTACATTTACACTCAAACCAGCCTCGTTATCCAATCTTGAATGCAAGACGATGCAGCGCAGTGAAAAGAAATCTCCTTTAAGAAAGTTCTGAAATCTATTTAATCTTCCAATTTCTGAACACTACCAAGCTCTCAGGTGATCTGCAATCTTGTTCATGGAAATCCTAAAATCTGTTTCATCTCCTAGTCTTTGAGTAGAAGATGGCATTAAATGACTATCAGGACTTTGATGAGGTGTTATGGAAGTAATGAACTTTGTTTCATCTTCCAATTTCTAAGAAGACATTATAACTCTCATATATTTCACGCCTTACGTCTTGCTAGAATTTATTCCCCCTTCCAAATTTTGAGCAGCAGATAACAATTTAAACCCACTTGGCTCCGGATGCTGCATCACATGGTGCTGAGGTGATCTGAAGAGTGACTTCTTTGTGGTTTGAAATGAAGCGTTCAGTTCAGTATTCATGGGGGTGAACCACTTTCTTCCCCTGAGTCGAGTATGCAAGTTGTGGACTGGAATGCAAATTTTTCCTCATAAGGACTAAAAAAAAGACTGGACATAGGTGTACCCAGATCACTGCAGCTACTGCCATTTTGGCAGTTTAATTTCCAATGCTCATTACTGGTTAAAAGCTTTCCCTTCCTTGAGCTACAATCCTCAAACCTTTCAGTGGATGAAATTGATTGACTTGAACTGTGTACTGAGTATCCAGGAGTATCAAGTTTAAGATGGAAAAGACCTTCGGGATATGAAGAAGAATCAGCAAGAGGAGACCTGTAATATGAAAATCCAATAACTAAGTGTCTTCATATATGTAACAAATTGTCTTACAGTGTCTGTAGGCACATTTTCATGGACATACTTGCACCGCTTTTTGGAACTGAGAATGCGCGACCAGCATGGCAATTTGCGACTGACTTGCCACTGCTTATCAAACACAGTCTTAGTGAACACGCTTGCATTTAAAGATGTTAAGGTCCATAGGTTATGGAAATAAATTTCAGCACGCGATGCTAATTCTGAACAGTTGGCAATGTATATGCCAAGCTCCTTTACCTGTAATTTAGAACATCAACCAGAGAAACCACATTTTTGGCTTATGATCTTATTAAAAGGGCATGAAAAAGAACATTTCTAGTAGCTTCACAACTTACTTGAGTAAGAGACTTCCAGTCATTATTTGCTGATCCAATGTAGACACGACGTTTATCTGCTATCCACAATTTGGTATGTACTATTCCAGCGCCAAACCAGTCATCAAGCAAAAGGGTTCTGTTATGAACATTTGGTCTTCCAGATGCAAGCAAAAGGGTTCTGTTATGAACATTTGGTCTTCCAGATGCAAGCTGAGCAGATTCAGTGTCATAATCTGGTGAGAAACCTGAGTGCTGGACGATCCTGTTAGAGGATGAGCACATGAAAAACTAAGAGGGGGCTAAGCTAAATAATGCAATGCTTGTTTATCACATACCTGGTAGGTATTTTTCGGTCTGCAGCGGCCTTGTTACTGTCTTTGCAGCAGTCTCTCATATCTTTATGTCCACATTTCTCTGTTGTTTTGCTTCGCTATCTAACTATTTGGTTGGATAGAAACGGAAATTAGATTAAAGACCTCTATCTTCTTGTACCTTACATTAGATTAGATGTGCATTTTAGGGTACCTTTGCACCCGCCGTTAAGTTAGGAATAAGTTAATTTTTTTTAACTGCCAGTTAAACTTATAAGAGACTCTTATGTTCGCACCAAGACTAAGTTAACCTTCCGTTAAGACTTTAACCTAACGGAAACTAGTTAAATCCTTTCAGACTAGAATAAGTTAGGTTATTTTTTTTAACTTAACGATAAAATAAAAATGTGTTCGCACTTGCCTTAGTTAAGTTAGCGCTAACTTAATACTAACTACAATTTCTTCGCATAGGTGCCTATTAAGTTAGTCTAATTTAATGCTAACTTAATGGCTTAAGACATTCCTCCATTACGTTTTTTTTTTTTAACTTAATGCTAATAGCAATACCTTCGCACATACCTCCGTTAAGTTTTATTTTTATTTTCTATAGTGCTTCAAACAATTGTCCTCTTCTTGTGCCAACCCACCCTTAAGCAACTATTAAGGGACTAAAAGTGTAGTGTTACAACGACTTAAGCAACTATTAAGGGACTAAAGTGTAGTGTTACAACGATTTGAGATAGTTGATTAGTGGTTGCTTACTAGGATATTTGTTAAACAAGGCTGAACATCAACACACATACATCCCATAAACATTTCCCAAATGAAATGAAATGACGTGTTTGAAACCAGAGATGATTTTTATTTTCTAGTCTAATGGTTGACGATTTGAACTCTTTTTGCAAATCGATCTATTTTAGGAAGGAAGTGCCTCCCCGATGAAGTCCGAGCCAAAATAAATGGCAAAGTTGATAGCTGTAAGGGCCTTAAATTTGCACTTATTTTTGTCTCTCAGGAACCCAAGAAGACGTCGCCATGGCTTCTATGCCCTTGTGCACAACGACTGGATTGGAGATAATGTTCGGTATGCGGCTTTTTTTCTAAATTATCTCTTTTAATGTGTGCTTGATAATATTTCATTTTCCATATAATGTTTACAGATCAATCACTAGATATTACGCCTTGTAATATGCCACAGAAATCAAATTTTCTACCCATATTAAGAATATCAGATGTTTTGGAAACCAAACATTATGAAAGCAAGGAAGATTTGTTACACTTAGATGGTGGGAATGGTAGCTTCAATCTCTTTGTTCGACTTCTTAGAGAGAGTGGCAACAAGAAAACTCTATCTCAAGGTAAACGAATTCATAGCCACATCCTCAAACATGGTCTCAACCAACACAAGTTTCTTGCAGATCATCTGATAGGAATGTACCACAAATGTGGATCATTATTAGCTGCATGTTGTGTTGTTGAACAAATGTCTAACGCAGATGTAGTTTCCTGGACTGCTATGATTGGAATATATGTTCATCATGGGCATTGTAAGGAGGCTTTACAAGTGTTCTGTGCAATGCACGAGCAGGGTATAATGGCCAACCAAATCACTTATGTCACCATTCTCAATATCTGTTCTCAACCCTTATGCATAGCTCTTGGTAAACTTCTTCATGCTCAAATTATTCAGAGAAAATTTCATTTAGCATTAATTATTTGTAATGCTCTTATCAAGATGTATACAAAGTGTGAGAATCTGAGAGATGCATGTGCATTATTTAATAGAATGATTTTGCACAATGCAATATCCTGGACAGCCATTATTGGAGCATGCACAATTATGGGGCATGGCAGCTTGGCTCTATGCCTCTCATTACAAATGCAAGAGGAAGGGATCGTTCCAAATAAAGTCACCTATGTGTGTCTCTTAGATACTTGCGCCAGCTTGCAACTACTTGCAAAGGGCAAACAGATCCATTCCCAGATGCTTTGCTTTGGCATCAGCTCAGATGTTTTTGTTGGTACGTCACTTGTCCATATGTATGGGAAATGTGGGAATCTGAAAGACTCAGTTATGGTGTTTCTTAGAATGTATAATCGAAATCCTGTTTCATGGACTGCCATGATTGGATCACATGGGCAGAATGGGAATGGCATGGGCGCTCTGTACTGTTTTTATCAAATGCTCCAAGAAGGTATGTCAGCAAATAAGATTTCTCTTGTCACCATTATCGAAGCATGTACAAAATTGGCTAATCTTGCTGTAGGTAAGATGATACATGCTATTGTGGTTGTCAATGGCTTGCATTTTAATACCATTATAGTAAATGCTCTTATAAGTATGTATGGAACATGTTGTTGCCTAGAAGGTGCATATGCTTTATTTATGCATATGAGTCAGCAAAATGTGATCTCATATACTGCATTGATAGTGGCATACTCCCAAAATGGGAATGGGAAGATGGCTTTGCAACTCTTCCATGTCATGGCAGATGAGTATGTGAATCCAGATAAAGTTATGATAGTAAGCACTCTTGATGCGTGTACGAGCATATCAGATTGGGCACATGGCAAGTTTCTCCATGCTTACACAGTTAATAGTGAACATGACTCTATTGTTGAAACTGCCCTGGTTAACATGTGTAGCAAGTGTGGCAGCTTGCATGATGCATGTTGGGTTTTTGACAAGATGTATCATCGAAATGTTGTCTCCTGGAATTGCATAATTGCATCGTATGCCCAACATGGACATGGTTATGGAGTTATTAAACTCCTCCTACAAATGCAACAAGAGGGTTTAACTCCTGACGAATGTACTTTTATTGGTATCCTCTCTGCTTGTAGCTATGCAGGTTTGTTGGATGAAGCTTTTCACTACCATGTCTCTTTGGTTAAAGATTATGACATGACTCCAGCAATGGAACATTTTGGGTGCTTAGTTGATCTTCTTGGGCGAGCAGGGCATCTGGAGGAGACACATCACATTATCAAGGACATGCCACTTGAACCTGATGCTGTGGTGTGGATGAGCTTCCTCTCCTCCAGCAGAACCTTTGATGACAAGCAGTGGGGTATGTTTGCTGCAGAACATGCTCTTGAATTGGACCCTTTAAATGCAGGTCCATATGTCACACTGTCCAACATTCATGCTGTGTAAAGCATTTCCACATCTTATTCCTGTTGACTTGATGCCAATCATGGGAGATCGTCATTGCAGAGTGTGGCTGTAAGTTAACAATGTAAAAATGTCATTTAAATTTATTTGACAGGCCTAGTTTCCACAATGTAGCACCAATATTCAATTTCAACAGATATACCAGGAAGGGTAAAATTGGCACCCAACATAAGAATAGCTAGTTACTCTTGTGGGGGAAAAAGTCCTTTGGCTATGTGCAGACTTTTCGACATAAGTGTAACTATCATGTCAACCACAGCAAGCTGATGATATGAGAGAAACCACAAGGCAGAAAGCATGTTATCCTGCCAACTTGCCATGCTGTGGATGTGCACAAGCCATATGCACATTTGTATCTCAATTGACATATCACCATAATTTGTTGACCAAAAAAACATGGTGATGTTGCGCAATTGGTTGCCCTCTAAACATGTAGCGTCCATGAAGAAGCTTCATGGAAAATTGACATTCTTGTACTATTTGAACACTTGGAAAAGATATAGCAAAGTTTACTTCGGCTGCATTTGTAAGCAGAAATATATAGCATCCAATCAACATAATGTAGAAAATGTCCACAAATTCACCTTACAAACAAATCAAACTTCACCCCATCAACTTCAGCAACTCGAATCCCTACAGCATTTCCATAAGAGTTTGCTTCAAGGTGATTGATAGGTATATGCATGAGTTGCACAAAAGCATTCACATTAGGTAGGAAAACAATACTAACTTCCACGCCACCCAAGGTACTGATTTCAAATTGAAAACGAGGATCCTCAATCTTAGGATTCTCAATCTCTTCATCTCGCTTGCGTTAGCAATCAAGATACAATTTTCTTGTCAAATATCTTGAATGGTTTACAGAAAAGTACACACATGATAATTACCTACTTTGTACTTATTTAATGAATAAACAAGGTGTTGTGGCACAAAGGGTTGCCATCATGGAGGGGTTAAGGAGGGGCAACAAGGAAAGATTAATTACAAACAAGCAAGAGCATTTATGTAGACATGAACAAGAATGCATAATAGAATAGGACATGGTGTTAAAATGGAGCATAAAATGGTTGCACCTGTGCATTAAAAAATGTTGTAATTAATACAACATTGGGGTGTATTATCATTTGGGGTGTCTAATAATTTTTTTGGACCATCGGATGCAAGCATATCCCACAACATATGCCACATCATGAAATTCCAGCCTTCAAATTCAGATAAGATAGGGTCAAATCCCTTGTATTTGACTTACCCCTAGCCAAGCAAACCATTGAAAGCCTCCAGCTACAAATACAATCTTTCAAAGTATTGAAAGCCAGCTGGATGCCACATCCTCCTTCACCTCCTCCTCCTCCTTCTTAGTTGCCAAGAACGCACTGTAACAGAAAAACTGCCAAAAATTGTGTGAAACTTGAAGATAAGAAGAAAATTCTGAGGGAAAAAAAAGTTTTTTGCTATGGGCGCATAGCATAAGGCTTTTGTCTATGCGCGCATAGACACTACCTACCAGGTAAAATTCCACCTACTCTTTTTTTAGTTTTGTACTCGCCACATCCCACCCAATATTTTCCTACCTATATGTTTTACTTCTAACCTAGTCATTCGATGCCACATCCTTTTAATTTTGGTTCCAACTTGCCTACATACATTTCAATTATCTTTTTTTTTGCATTTCTGGCTTGGAAAGGTCCTAACATAGTCGGCAACATTTGCCCTAGCTATATCCCCTTTTTTTTTCTCAACATTGGTTATGTGCACAAAGCTTGGCTATGTTCTTTTCCACCTTGTAGGTTTTGCATGCTGAGCTTGGCAATTTTTTTATCCTTATAGGCAATAACATGACAACCTTTTTCTCTTCTAGTTGGCTCTATGTGCATAGCTCAAC
The DNA here is from genome assembly GCA_021234155.1 of Isoetes taiwanensis. Taxonomy (NCBI): domain Eukaryota; kingdom Viridiplantae; phylum Streptophyta; class Lycopodiopsida; order Isoetales; family Isoetaceae; genus Isoetes; species Isoetes taiwanensis. The sequence goes on along the minus strand of JAJEKV010000020.1, from coordinate 1,779,271 downwards.
AACATTTCCTCCTCAAACATAGCTAGCAACTTTTTTTCCCATGTCTTTGGTTGTGTTATGACTAATTTGTTTGTGGTTGTTGTTTCTTATTTGCTCACACATTCCACAGACATCTCATAAAGTATTATTCATGAAAGGACCATTGTTCAACTAGTTAAGCATCATTCAACTGGGTTGCATAATGTTATGAATACACGTTTAAGATGTTCCATACCTAGTGCATGCCCTAAATTTTTGGCACCATATAACTTAAGTTATTACACCTCCAAGTCTGCCTCGGACTCTGAGGAAGTTATTCCTGACGTCTCTACTAAGGTTCCCTCTCTTGCGGATTCAGATGAAGAACTTCTTGAGAAGGACGTCCCCTTGATATTTAATGTGTGTAAAAGAAGTTTATTAGTATGTGTGCCTATATTACTCTGTTCAATTACTGAAATATAACTTCAAAGTCTATGCGCGCATAGACATTCTTCCTTTCCTTTGCATTTCTATGTCTTAAAAAAGTGTATTTTTTAGTGTGGCTTAAAGCAAAATGTATCATCCGCTTTTAGTATTGCCCTATTTGAACTGCGGCACCTTTGTTTAATACTTGTTTTTATAAAAATAGGTCAAAAATGCCGATTTTTTGTGTTTTTTGAAAAAGGAATCTGCAATTGCACCACATGTCATTAGTGCGTGAAACCTTATGAGGATACAACAACTCGCATGCAACTGGCGAACCCAAGGATTGACAATGCGAAGGACAAATAATGAAGAGAACAACTCCTTGGGAATCTAGCCAAAGGAAATTCGCACAACTTCAAGAGACACCTCCAAATATCTTCGCATATCGCTGGTTGGGGACAACTTTGTCCAAGAACAAGATCGAAAAATAGATTGGAACGTTGAAGCATCAACGCTCTTCTCTCTCTCTCTCTCTCTCTCTCTCTCTCTCTCTCTCTCTCTCTCTCTCTCTCTCTCTTTAAGGTCGGCCCACATGCTCGTAAAAAAAATCCATCTCTCGTCACATACTGTTCCTCCCCTAAATGTAATGCATTTTTTGGGAGGAGAGGAGAGACGTCATTGTCCTCGAGGTCTTTTTGTCGTTTGGATTTTCAATCGCATCAATTCCTACCGCAGAGAAAATGTGGGATAATTCGATCGAACGCTCAATTCGGGCCCAAATTGTGGGATATTCAAGCCCTTTTTCTTGGTTCTACGCTATGTGGGATAATTCATTTCTAGTTTTCCTCCCCATTCTTTTTCGATTCCGCCACTAAACCATGGATCCTGGTCATTCTTGGTATGATTGCCATGCTTTTTCTGCTTTGACACTCGGATTTGCATTACATGAGATATCGCTTGCGCCTATTGGAACTCAACGAGCTCAAGATCCAATGACCCCTGCTCGATGATGATGTTTTAGAAGACAACAATCCAGATGTTTTTTTTATGATCCTCGAGCCAAGTAATGGTTATGGGTTCCAAACAGGTTAGAAGACCACCAAGAAGATTTTGGATTGCTTCAAGGCGCGTAGAACACAATGGGATAATATTGATAACCACGCATGGAATTGTATAGCTTCCTTTGAAGATGATATGTGGCACCAATTTTACAGATGAAGAGAGCCACATTTGAGAGATTGGTAGGTTTAATTGTGCCCTATCTTGTCGCCCGAAATAAAGTAAGGCCCTCGTTGATCCAAGGAAGCTTGCTATGGTTCAGATTTTCTTGCACATGGGGATATGCCCTACATGCCTGGCCGAGATTTTATGTTGGGAAAGCAACAAAGACGTAAATATACCAAGAAAATCACGCTTGTATTGGCTTCAAGACAATGCTGCATAAACGCTTTGTTGCAATGCCTACAGTGCAAGATTAATTCATTGCATTAAGGAATTCCATGATGCAACAGGTTGCCCAATATATATGGTGCAGCTTGATCGGATCCCATATTTTTATGGAGGAAACCCAAAAAGAAGGACAATGGGGAAGACTATTACAGCAGACATAAGAGGCATTCATGTCTCATGCAAGGAATTGTGACACATACAGCGACTTTTTATAAATGTTTGTGTAACAAGAACAAAGTTCAAAATCCATGATTCCAACCGCTTTAAGAAGAGCTCCATCTATAACAAAATTGCCTCCAAACAAATTTTGCAAGAACCACCGGTGACTCTTAGTGGCGTAAAAACTCAAGAAGGGGCAGCCTATCGATCAAGATGTTCGTGTAAATATTCCACCTCTTCTATTAGGTGATTCAAAATTTATTCTAGCGTGCCCTTTCTCCTTAAAGTTTTTCCTCAAAATCGTGGTGCTTATGGTAAGTTCAACAAAAGGATTTGTAGGGGAAGAGTGTGTGTGGAGAATGGATTTGGCATTGTGAAGGAAAAATTCGTAACTCAAACACTTGCCCGCATGTTGCCAAAGTTTCCAAGATCATACACGCATGTTGTGTTCTTTTGAACTTCAGATAATGGAACACAAGGGCTGGGACATGCCGCCAATTGAGGATGATCCTCCACTAATTTACTACTATGAAACGTAAGCCATGAATGTGTCATTAAAAAAACAAGGTGATCAAATGAGGCACGGTTATTTGAAAAACTGGATGGACATGTGATCCTATGATTGTTTTTTGTAGACAATAAATATTAAATTCAAAAGTCAATTCTTATCCATCTCGCCTATCTTTACTTTTTATTTGTCGCATTTCTTACATTATGATGAATAAGTGATTGAGTTTAGAGGTAAGTTTCCATTTATAGCCTCAAAACATTTAACTTAGAAATACCGAACAACCTGCTATGTAATTAGTGAGCCCGCGGACTTCACAATTAGAGAACTTAGAAGACTAGGAAAAATCATTTGTACACAAAACAAGTTTGATAAGAGAAGTTTATATTCATAAAAAGATTACATGGGCATATAAAGCCCTCGCTCAAAATATTTGAGCATTTGAGCTGCTGTGAACATTCTAAGTGAGTCAAATGACTTCACTATACTAAAAAAAGTCAAGACACCTTCCAATGATACCGTGAAATCTGCATGAATACACATTGGCATTTGTTTTCAACCCGCCGGGCCTCGAAAGCAATCATATGAGATAAAAAAAATGGCAGCCAAGCCATTTAACAAAAAACAAAGGCATTTCATAAAAAGAAAATGCATAACAAAAAAAAAGAAGTGAAGGAGAGTCGATTCGTGATAGAAAGGGGACACAGATCACAAGGAAAGGTTGGACTACTTAATTTCATGGAGGCACCACATTTCCTCAGAGCTTCACATAGACACACTCCATATGCCATGTACCGGTTGTTTGCAGAACTTGTCGCCCATTCCAAAACCTCCCCGTCCACGCTTAACCATTCAATAAAACCGCAGAATGGTCTCCTTATCAAGCCGCAATGAATAACCTTGTGAGACATGACTTCAACTTCGTGGTTTGTCGGGCCGGACAAAGGGGAGATGAAAAACGGGATTCTTCTTTTGCTCCACTCGCCCCAAGAGTCTTCAAGATTCTCCTCGTAATCATGATTTTCCCCGAAAAAAATATTTTCTAAGCCGACAGCGGGTCACTAAACCAAGCAGAGAATCCCCATCGGCCGCCGCCGGGTAGAACCTCGCCACCGAGGTAGGCCGTATCATGGTCAATAATAGGTTTCTGAGGAAGATGAAGATGTGGTGGGTGGAGTTTGATAGGATGATGATCTCAAGAAGAGCTCAAGAGGAACTCAAGAAGAGGAGCTTCGCTAGAGAGAGTTGGCTTGCTCATTCCGCACTCTCCATATTGTCGGCGGCTTGCATGCAAGAATTGGAGGGAGCTTAAGTAGCCTTTACTTAATTTGGATGACCTGTGGACTAGAAGGCAATATTTAATGCTAAAATAATAGGGTCATACAACTTTAATATTTAAGAATACCGATGATTTTGTGACAGCCCAAAAAAGAAATTCTAAAAAGCAAATAACTGAAAACTTAACCTTTATTCCTTTGTTTTTGGCGTTAAAGTTTGGCAATTTCGAAAGCAAGGTCTCCTTTGTCATTTCACATATGCTTTGAGTCATTGGTACCATTGACTCGCAAGAACTTTCGATCGCTTATGATCTTATTGTTTCCAATTCCCCGACCAACTCAATTTTTCTTGCACTTTCTTCTTTTCTAAAATCTAATTTCTTCACCTCAGTGTCCCCAAATGTGCTTGCCATCCGTGATATTCCCATTGCAATGTCCTCATCTATTTGCAACCCGGACTTCTTTTCTACTTGTAGGTTTTCCACACACTCCGCCGATTACATGTCACTGATCTAGGACTTGAAGAATCGTCCGGGTTTCCGTGGGTGTCCTATTGATTGGAATTTTCGCATCACCGGATCGCCGGATTTCCGTGTTCACATCATTGTTTGAATTGGGTGGATCAGCAAATTGGTCTTCAAATGCGATTGCTCCAACAGCTTTCAAAAAACTGCCATTCATGAAAGATTCTCGAGTAATTAGTATGCAAGTCTGCAGAGCCTCGAAAGCTTCATTGCCAAATTCACCATCATCACCAAAGACTGGGTATTGGATTATCGAGGTAACACCATATTTAACTTCTTCCATTCCGTCATACCACCGCCAACTTGATGGTTAGAACCCGTGATGGCTACAAGCCTCCTTCTCATCCTAAATTTAGCTTGCAGACTTATCCCATTTGTTCTTTAGTTGTCTCAACTCCACTAAAACCCCCAACAAAGGGCTGCAATTTCACCATAATTTCCCTCCACCGTGTTGAGAGGTTGAGGGTGCCTCCTGCTACCAATTTCATCTCGCTCAGAGATTCAGAATGTGGAGACACCGCGGATCCGGCCCATTGCATTGTGGGACTTCCTATTCTTTGTGTCTATCACTTTCGAATTTTCATTCTCATGCACAACAATAGCCAAAGCAGTAACCGGTTTCTAAAGATTCACTCACAATATTAGAGGATGCCCCAATTTCGGAATACACGCTTTGATCTTTTTTTTTGACTGCCTTGAAGAGGGAATTGGCTCGAATTAGTCTCCAATTGCACATCCATGGAGATCTGGCCCGCCATTTTCCTCGGGTCCTTCTTGGTGCCATTTTTTCCACCCGAGGAGGCAATTTAAAGGCTTGTCGGTTGCCGGCAAAGCGCATCGAGAGGCCTTAGACATCCTGAATCCAATTAATTGATTGGGAATAAGGACGGTTACATAAAAAGGAAATTGACGATCGTAAATTAATGAACTAATGCACAAAAACATAATGCAAATGCCGCGGATCCGATGAACACCTGATCGTGAATCGCTAATTGCTTCGAGGAATTGGATACTTGGAGCAAGAATTAGGCGGCCTTGAAGGTCAAGAAACAGGGAAATGGCGCCCGGTATTCTGTGTGGGAAACATTTCGGGCGCAGTTTTTCGTGCAAAATAAAATTAAGGCTAATTGTTTGGTTAGTGGGTATGAAAACGCCTCTAACTACCGTTAGGGGCTTAATCATTTCGAGGTGAGAGTTGGGTTTTCCCACTCTCACCCATCTCTCCCCATCTCTCATCTCGATTCTCTCAGATTCTCTCTCACATTCTAAGTCAAGATGTGGCCAACGAACTCTCTCTCTCTCTCTCTCTCTCTCTCTCTCTCTCTCTCTCTCTCTCTCTCTCGTGAGAGAGAGAGTAAGAGTTGGTTTTGTTATTAATTATAAAAATATAATTACAAAGCAAAATCCATGCTTTGAAATGAAAGCATGATGAAAGAATAGAATGCAGTCATTACAAAGCATGATAGCCTGGATAAGTCCTATATCCCAGTAATATCCAAAATGATATGGAATGATGAGAAAATTTGAAGCATCAAAGGTCTTTAACATTCGAAGCAACATCCCACCAATGTCAAGAGAAATGATGTCCATTAGCAAGCTGTCACCTTAGGTCTCAAATCCTGTTCACAGTATAAACCAACCAAAATAGTGAAGCAAGATAAAAATTTAGATAAGACCACACCACTACAAGAAATTCGGAATGGAAGGAGGGAAGAAAAGTCAGATCAACCATCGAAGGTTCCATGGTCAAATAAAAGGACTATGACTCTGCAACGAAGATAGAATTGAAGTAGGCATTGAAGGGATCAGTTGTTCCAAAGGTATAGGACTTGGCCGGCCAATTGTATTGTAGAATAAGCGAAATTTATCTTTGTCTCCCAAGAGTAATAGCAGTGATCCATAGACATCTGCAAGTTGCTTGTGATTATAGTACATCAATCTATATCTTGATAGTCGCCTTTCACTTAGACTGAAATGATTGTTGACCAGAAATGACCATAAGCAATGTATCTAAATAACCTCTATGCAGAAAATGGCAGCCCATAAGTCCTCACTGTCCTTCTGATAATGTAAGTGGCCAGCCCTCATCATAAATGACTCCATTAATGTAGCCAAATTATTCTCAAACATAGTATCACTTGCAAGTTCACGAAAAGGAAAGTGATCATCAAACTTGCTCTTCCCTGATCCTCGCAGGAACTCAAGATATTCTAGGATCATAAAAAAAGAGGATGTTAGAATCTACTACATTCAAATTTGAAGCAAACAAATCAAAACAACCCATGTACTCTTCATATGAATCCCATTTCCTGTCATACTTAGTACCAAATCTTTTTTTGTGAGCAGTAACAAGAGTTTCAAAGTCAAATTGAAAATGTAGCTTAATTCAAAAAATAGAAAGCTTTTTTATTTCCATATAAAACACGATTTCTTGATTCCTAGGTATTCCAAAGGGCAAAATGAACAATAGTGTTAGTGAATTTGTCATCAGATTGAAGAATGGACAAAAGATCTTGATTATGGGATATTCCAAACTTGTTAGTTAACCAAGATCAAACCCGTTTAGCTTATTGCAGAAAAAGATATGACTCATATTTTCATCATTGCTACAGAGCATGGGACAATCTGCAAAAATATTAGAATTCCTTCTTGACAAAGAATAAAGGTTATTCAAACTGCCATTGGCAATCAGCCAATTGAAATAAGAAATCTTGGGAGGACAATAGTTCCAAGCATTGGAGAATAAGGCTTTAAGCTGATCAGTATTGATTGACCAGTTTGTCATTGCTTTACAATTTGCATCATTAGCAGAGAGAGCATTATACATAGTCCTCACCTTATATCCCACCTTGCCACCAATAGTCCAATCTCCATTCCCTGGACTGGCAGAGAGATTATACAGAAGATTCTTAATATGGAAGAAGACTTTTTTAATCCGAGGAGGTGCTCCCTAATGAGTTCTTTTAGCTTAGTCCAAGACATATAACTGAAACCTGCGTCAGACCATTTCTTGCAAATCTTTGGGTGTCGAATAGCTAGCATAGTGGAATCATGATCTGCAAGAATTGGATTCCAAAAGATAGGCATTTCACTATGAAGTTTGTCTCTTGAAATAAAAGCATAGTTTGGAGAGAGAGAATTCCAAGCTTCAATTAAATTGCGCATCAGAGGAGAGATATTGGTGGTGGGCTTAAGATTAACAAAGGCAGAGTGAGGAAGCAGATGCTGAATAGAAGGATGACCATAAGGATGACTTTTATGAATCCAGTATCTAATGAACCTGGAGGTAGAAAATTGATTACCATGAATGGCCTTCCAGATGAACTTGTCTGCTAAGGATTGAGCTTCAAGAAATAAATTCTTGCAGCCAAGCCCTCCTAAGACCTTAGATCTACAAATAGAGCCCCAGTTCACAAGATGTTTACCATTCTCAGATGAAGCCTCTTATAATTTTCTCCACATCATGATAGATTAGTTTAGGAGCAACCAGAGCAGTGGAGGCATATACATGAGAGCTCGCTAAGACTGCGCAATTATAGTTCCACCAGCAAGGGATAGGATAGTCCTATAATTATTCAGGTTCCTATTGATTGTAGAAAGAATAGGATCCCACAGACCTTTGATACTATAATTCAGAGATAGAAGTATACCCAACAATTTAGTAGCTTGAAGAGGGAGAGAGAACTTTAATACCAGCCAAACATGAGTAGTATCTCCAACTATCAAGCTCTTGTCATATTGAGTTGGATACCAGAAACAGCTGAGAATTGCTTAAGAATTTTCAGAAAAAACTCGATATTTAAAATATTAGCATCACGAAAGGAAAAGGAGTCATCAGCATATTGAAGAATACTAAGAGGTTCATTGGACTCAAGAAGCTGAAGACCTTTAATCGATCAAGACTCTGATAATGAGAAATAGCTTTAGTAAGCAACTCAGCTGCAACTAGAAAAAGATAAGGAGCAAGAGGGCATTCTTGCCTAACATCACATGTAAGGGGGAAGAATCCAGATGGAGAACCATTGATAAGAACAGCTGAATTAGATTTAGAATTTAGACCAAAACTGAGATTTCTTAGCTTGGGAAGGAAACCTAGCTTAGACATTGCAAAGTCAAGAAAATCCCATCTCACTGAATCATAAGCTCGTTTAAAGTCCAGTTTAAGAAGAACACAATTCTGCTTAGAGATTCTATTCCAATGGAGATCCTCCATAGCAGCCACATAATTATCCAGAATAAAGCTCTTGGAAAAAAAAGCAGATTGATTAAGGCTGATATTCTTTTGGAGATAATTCTTAATCCTGGAAGCAATGATTTTAGCACATAGCTTATAAGTAGTATGTGTTAGAGAGATAGGCCTCCAGTCTTGAACTTTGGTAGGATGATCAATCTTGGGAATCAAGGAGATGAAACCACTAGAAATAGAAGGATACAAATGCTCAACACTCCAGAAGGCGTTCACAAGAGAAGTAAGGTCATTTTTAAGAATATCCCAGAATTTAATATAGAATTCAACAAGAAGGCCTTCTGGACCAAGGGATTTCCCATTGCTGAAACTGTTAAGAATGTCAAGGATTTCATCTTTTGAAGGCATAGAGGTCATAGAGGAATCCATAGTATCAGAAGCAAAAGGAAGAATAGTATCAATGAGAGACTTAAAAGCATTAGCATTCTGGAGATCATTGGAAAGAATAGGCTTGCACTGAAAGAGATCCTTGAATTTTTCATGAAAAGTGTTAGCAATATCCCTTTGAGAGTTGTGAGTAATGCCATTCTCATCCATAACCTCAGTAATGGAATTCCTCAACAATCTACTTTTTGCAACCCTAAAGAAGAACTTTGTATTACCAGAATCCATATCATTTGTATACTTGATTTTGCACCTGATAGCAACACTTTTTGCCTCCATTTCTTCAATATTTCTGATTCTCCTCTCTAAAATATCTTCTCCCAATTGCATATTTGAGTTACAGGGATCATTTTGAAGCAGAGACCTGACATATACATTAGAAGCCGATCCTTTTCCCTACAATATTCTTCATGCTTAGACTTAGACCAATTCTTGATCCAATCCTTGATATTCTTTATCTTTAAGTAGAAGTTTTCCATAGATAAGGAATTATTGTGCAATCTATTGTTTTCCTCCAGATTCTTATAGAAATTTTTGAATTGAGAACAGAACTTCTCATTGTCAAGAAGAGAAACATTAAGTTTATAATGAATGTTTCCAATTCTCTGTATTTGAGTGATCTGAGAGGTATGAAGAAATTGAGGCTAATGACCAGATATAGAGGTACCTTCATCACTAGTAACAAAGTTGTTGTCCGACATAGCGGAGGAGGGATTAGAGACATAAAATCTATGAAGAGTACAATAAACTCTAGCATTATCCTTCTGCTTATTAGACCAAGTGAAGGTTGAAGTTGAAGTGGAAATATAAATAAGATTATTATCACTGGTAAGAGTTTCTCAATTCATCTTTTCAGTTCTTGTCAATCTTATTCCCCAATTTGAGATCCCTGTTATTGAAATCTCCAGCCACAATCTAGTTATCAATACTTTGGGAGGTAAGCCAATTGTTTATTTCCATCCAAATAGGCGCTCTATCTTTAGGGTTTGTGGGAGCATAAATACTGATAATCCCAAATGAAGAATTAGAAACAGAAAGAATAACATATTGCCACATCTTGGAAGGACTATTGTATCTTTATTTCAAATTATTGCTAAACCACCACTAGCACCAGATGACTCAATCCATATAGATGATGATCTGGGATAAGTCCAATCTCCTAAGTTACCACACGCAAAGGTAGGCAGCTTCAATTGTTGCAAAAGGATAATATCAGCATTATATAGCCTAATCTGAGCTATAGCACGTCTTCTTTTTAGAGGACCCTTAATTCCTCTACATTCCAAGAGAGAGCCTTCATTGGATCAGCAGAAGGAGGGGAAAGAGGGATGAGAAACTACTTTTTGGTTCTTGTAGATTTCCTTTTACTATTTTTACTTTCTTGTATTTTGAGCAGGAGTTTTATCCAAGCCAGAGAAAATAAGGCCTTTATCAATGGTACTATCATTTTTCCTCGCACTTTTCTTAAATGATTTTGATCAGCCTTAGACTCAACATGAGGGTTCCTTGTAAGATACTCCTCCTTGTCCCAATTTTCTTTATCACTTCCATATCCCTCACTATCACTTGAATCTGAGAATCCCTTGGGGGAAAATTGAAACATATACTATTATTTTTAGAATTAATGAAAGAAGAAACATTAACTTGCCTGATATTATCTTTTTCTTGAAGCTGCTTTATTTCAGATGTAAGCATGTCATTTACTCTATGCTCTGGAGTCTCATCTACAAAGTCAATGTCATTCACTTGAGTCAAAGCAATTTTCCCATCCTGCTGTCTTTGCAAAAGAAGACTGAACCTTCCTGCAGAGAGGCCATCTAATCTGTAAACTTGTTTGAAATCTTGAGAGAACATGTGGAGCAATTCACCATAGGAGAGTCCAAGTCAATCAGAGAAGGCAGAGAGACAGAAGTCAGATGGGGAGGAATATCTGACTGGGTTTTTGGAGTGGGAGGGACTATAGGAGGGACTGAATTGTGAGTTAGATCACATGGTGTGCTCTTACCTCAACCAACATCCATCTCACCATTAAGGTTAGATAATACCTGATAAGAATTAGAGCATTATATAGGTTGCTAGAGATCTGCTGCTACATGTTCCTTAATAGGTTGACAACCTATTCCACCATCAGATAAATCTTTAGAGTTTATAGAATCTGGAACCTTTGGAATTTGTTGAGACTCTGTTGTCGGCAGATTGCCCTTCAAATTTATGGCTTGATACTTAGAAGTCAAAGGTTGCTTTGCTTTGTCTTAAGTTTTCATAATGACCCACTCTTACTAATAATTTTAATAGGGAAGTCCATGAGAGTATAGGAGCATTGACCTTGATTAGTCCTAAGTGCTGACCTTGATTAGACCTTGAAGTCCATGAGTCCTATTGCTTAGCCTCCTTGATTATGTTATTCAAGGTTAGACTTAACTTTTTTGTAGCAGAACCTAGTTTATCTGGAACTCTATCCTTTACTATAAGTTTAGGCTCCCCAATTACTATAGCTCCTTTATTTTTCATAACAATGTAATCACCCTGCTCATCCATCAGTCCCTTGTTCTTTTTTTGCTCTCTAACTGCTTTTTATTTATGGATTCTCTTGAAGCTTCCATTAACTCTTGTCCATTTGAATCTATCACCTTCTGGCAGTTTGGAGAATTGACCTTCACTTCTATCATTAACATCCTCATTAGTACTTTCCTTAACATAAGCCCCATCTGATTGCTTTTTTGAGATCTGTTCAGCAGGAGCTCTATCCAATATCTGACTCTCAAGAGAAATTTTGTCTTCATGGTGTCCTTCTGAATTTGATCTACAATCAGAGTACTAAAAATGCCTATGAAGACATTTTTGACATTGAGAAGGCAATCCAGAACATCTGAGGGTTAAAGAAGATTCTGAACCAAAGGCACCTTTGAATGGAATGGATAGAGGGATATCCTTGAATAGATCTAATTGCACAAAAGATCTTGGAGGTCTTGTGGGAGAATATTTAGTCGAGATATACGTGCCAATAGAGTTGAAGAGAAGCTTGAAGCATTCTTCATACCAATAAATAGGATTCAACCCAAATAATGATGTTGAAGCAATACAGAGATTGTTCATTTGCTCATTGTCAAGTTTGGGATGCCATTTACGGAAAGTGAGCCGAGAAGTCTCAAAAGTTAAAGGACCATAATTCAAAAGAAATTGGCTGATCTCAGATTCCCACATTCGAGCATAATATATGGAAAATTAAGCCAGTAAACAGAGTGGATGATAATTCCTTTGAGCAAATTAAGCAGAAAAGCCCAAAGTTTATCAAGTTTTAGGCCACATTTTTGAACCTTGATAATAACAAAAGCTTGAGATAAAGCCTCAATTTTCAAATGAACAATATGAAGCTTCAAAGAAATATCATTATAGATATTCCGCTTGCGTTCATGAAGATAAAGAGGTTTGTACGCTTCAGTCTTTCATCCAATGCCGGATCAGAACAAATTTCGGGATGATCGCGAGAACGCCGTAAGGAAAAGACCTCTGAGTAGCAGGGCTGATTGGATGCAGAATGCGATGGTAATATGGATCAGCAGAGAGATTGTCCTAGCAAGTTACATTGTGAGAAATAGGATCCATGATGGTCTTTTCCTAAAGTAAATTATCAAAGTTTCCAAAGAAGAGCGTCCTCAGGATTTTCTTGAAAGGATTGCAGCTTCTGAAGCAGGAAAGAGCGGTCGAAGGTCGAAAGTTTAGAAAAAGAGTGAAGAAATGCCAAATGTTTAGGGTTTTTGGGGCAATTACAATCCATAACGTAAAGTTCAGGGGAAAACAACAAACGCACATGCAAATTGAAAAACTCATATGAACCAAGAAAGTGGGAATATGAAAAATAGGGGAGAAAGAAGCCAGTGACTAGACTCTAATTTAATCAACAGAGGTCGGACAGCCATCACAATTATATAAATCAAACCCAGGCAAAATGAACTTGCCAATTCAAAGAAAACTAAGGTGAATTAACTTCAAATTGAGTTGTATCCTGTTGAGAACACACTTCAATGAAAATTTTGAATTCCGCCCACTTACAGTGCACTAAGAAAATGCCTGAAGGAGCAAGGGAGCTTGATCCCACAAATTCTTCTAACCAAGAATTGGTAATTTCAACCTCGAATTTAATCGTACTAAGAACAAAGGTGTATTCAGGAGTAAAGAGGTTTCTGGAAAAACTTGTTGGATGATCAATGAATTCCAAAGTTCAGTAGTGGAGCCTTTTGAAAAGCCACAGGTAATTCTTGTTTTCTCCCTGATGATTGTGAAAATTTTTGTTTCCATAAGAGAATCAATCCTCAAGGGGCAAGGTCGCCTTTTCATCTTTAGTTAGAGTGTGAAGCAAAAGCATATTGCGTTGTAGTCAACACATATCATATCATTTGACCTTCCTAGAGTACGAGATGACGTACAAATAGGAGGAACATTGACAACACTACCATAGAATACGTGTGCACCTCAAGGGGAGGCGGGGGAGGGGGACCTAATAGCCTTGCATATAAATTACCCTTGTTATTCCCTCCCTCCCATAGTGTAGCAGATCAAAAGGAGGAGATGTCGGGCAATTCGAAGGAGTGAAGCAATCAACGTCCTCAACACTCTTTGGGCAATACAATAACGACAGAGAAGGACTCCAAATGAGGGACATTGATGGAGTTGACACAATAATATCAGATCCAGAGTCGTCCTTTAGCTGCCAAGATGAAAGGAGGATGTTTTTCAAAGGCACCACCTTCAGGCTTCGGAACGAGATATAGGAGACTTCAAGTCGTCAACTACGCTGTCAAAACCACCCAGCAATGGGAGGCCTCTAATGAAGAAAGTCGAGCTATATGTTGAGGAGGAGCCCGAAGTCTCGAGCAACTCGAAAGAACGTTATCTTGCTACGTCAGGCAGGCAACGAGTGGATGAACTTCTAGCAAGATTGAGAAGCTACAATCATATAGTCGAGTAGGATAAGCTTATGGATGATAACATCTATGATGGGAATAGAAGGCATTTCCACATATCCTCATTCAAAGGATTGCCCCAAGATTGAGCAAAACATCAAAGATTGGGAAGGAAATTGTATATGTTGAGAAGGAAATTGTATATGAGTAACTAAAATTATACAGTGTTGTTCACAAACATCCAACATATTGAAACCACTGAGTGAGTTTGATATCGCTAAGAAGGAATCATTACTAGGATAATTGTTGACCATGTATAAAGCTAGTACCCCTAAAGAATAATCCAACTGAAAGAAAAGAACTAATCTAACAAGTCTGGCCAACTTGTTATGATGCGTCAATTCAATTGGTAGGAATATTCCAAGAGAGAAAATAACTAAGAAAGAGGGAATCTCTAGAATGCGAAATTGGATATATAAGGTACATTTAAAATAAGAAATATATTAATCACATAGTCTTTGAGACAAAAAAAAAGGGGGAGAGAAGAGTTGTCATGATGACAAAACCTCGCGGATCAAAATTACTCTAAATAATTTGTTAACCCATTGCTTAAGGATAGATAGGTTAAACAATGGCTTCATCCATCATGTGAGGCAGTTAAATATGTTTAGTGAAGGCTCATAACATTTTAAGTAAGAAGTGTGTAACCTCTTAAGGGGAGAGAATAGCTAGAATGTTTGGTCCAACATCAATGAAAGGGATAGGGTGCAATGGATAACGCCATTGAAGGGATGCAGGACCATTTTCTTTTCGAAGAATGTAGGGGCTCAATCTTATGAATGAACGTACCTGCATCTTAGGGACAATCAACACTAAGTTAATCGACATCGATATCATAGGCAAGTTCCACCTTCGGAATTCATAGAAGCAATGCAACGGCCAGGTCACCTTCAAATTAGTTGACGCATGCTCGATAGCTAGGTGCATTCTAGCCGTAGGAGGCCAGTGAGTCAAGGTGGGGAAAGAGAAATCATCTAATAAACTGTCATAGGGCGCATGATAGGAAAAGCACCTGCACCAATGGCCATGAGAGGAATTTCTCCATTCCTCACATCGTCTCGGTAACAGGTGTAGGCACTCTAGAAGGGCATAGTTGAATAGGCATGATAGGACGCATGAAATCATCAGCCATGATGGGAAAAGCACAATTTCCTTACACCTTGATCAAATACATGCATCCATACCTAGGAATGAGCTAGTAGCCTAGCTCTTGGTTAAATAAATCAGGACCTTAAAACCATATAAATTATATAAACTAAAAGTACATCATTGTGGTATGCATTTAGGGGTAGCCCACATGAGAAACTGTGTTGCAAGCTTTAAATATGTCTCATTGAGATAAGTTAAATGTTGATGTAATAATTACACAAAGTTTTGTCTTGTGTAGATATATCATATTGAGATAAGCAAGATAATGTTTACATAAAATGTTAGCTAAACATTCGTAAGGATGTAATTCCTTCCAAAGGAATGTAAATAACCTTCAAGGTTCTTTCACACCAGTACTTGTACACCCATTTGCCCATGAAGAAGCGCAGACTTATAGCTTCCATTCGCACCGGTGCACATCGTCTCTGCATTGAGACAAGACGTTGGGCTCGGGAAGCACGGGAGGAAAGGCTTTGCCAGTGTTGCCACCAGGGCGCCATTGAGGATAAATGTCATGCCCTCCAGATCTGCCCAGTGTTTGCCCATATCCGAGAGCGGTATGTTCGATTACTAGTGCTTGGCCAACCGTTGCATGAGTTATTGAATACGGCATTAGTGGGTTTGTTGGGGTCATACCTTCAGGAGGTTATGGATGCACGGACTCAGTTGTGTCCTCCGGGATAGTATTGAATTGTCCTATACAATTGTACAGCATGCCAGCATACTTATTACTGCTAAGGTTTTTCCCTCGAAAATCCTTCGGGGCGGGGGTTTTTTAAGCCTGACAGTAATACGCTTGTTGCTCTCTTGTTTGGGTCCCATAGGCCAATCGGTCTCCGTGGACGATAAAAAATCTATTCTATTCTAAAAATAATAAAAAATTGTCTTATTTTAGTATAGCAACTATAAAGTATATACCTGTAAGGTTCAAGCATCATCAAGTGGCGAACGATAGTTACACATTTAGCACTTGGATATGATGATAAAGAACCCTAGTTATATGAAAATAATTAAACTATTTTCTAAATTAGAATTATTGCCTTGACATAATTGTGGAAAGGTATATTTTAAAGGCATTAAAGTTATCATACAACCATCAATTAAATATAATACTATTCGAACCAATATATCCAATATTATTATAATGTTAATGTGGGAATATTACCTTGAGGTAATTAATTTAATTGCATGCATTAAAGGAGTCCAACGATCATGTAGGGTTCCAAGGTAATGCTTATTTAAGATGTTAACTAAACCATGGGAAGGATGTAACTCCTTATATCTAATTCTTGTGAATGTATTAAAACCTTCACTATGTAACGTTATTGTCTAAATTATAATTAGTGTTTATATAATCGTGCTAAGACGTATGTAAATGTCATAAATATTGTTAAACCCTAGAGTAAATATAATTTTACCATCGGACTAATCGCTTAAATATTGTGTAAGCTAGTAAGTATGTAAATATATTGTAAAGTTAATGCAGGATTTCAAGGTGAGAAGACTCGTGATGCTGCGGACAACATCAATGTAAGGTGTGGAGAATATGATCTTCCAGCATAATATATAGTATAAATATGTATATTATACTACTACGTCACTAGTACATGTCAACTACGATGACATATATACAGCGACCGTAAAGGATTGTACCATAAGGCACAACCATTAGAACCCATATTATATTGCATATGTTATGAAACATGTGAATATATTCTATATTGCCACATGGCTGGCAAATATATTGATCATTGTGTTTTATCTACAAGGCTCACATCAGTAACATTATCCATGACTTATTTCTGTAACCATTTTTTATAAAGTAATTGATGAATAAAACAGAAAAACCAAACACGTGGCGCAAGTTTGGAAGGTTCATCCGGATGTTGTGTCTTCTTGCTTTGTGCGGTCTTCTTACCGGGTGCTGGCTATTCATGACACACTGGCCCCTTCAGGCAAGTGGTCTCTGCAGCTTCCGGGTTCTCGATGGCGCTCGGTTTGGATGTGGACATGGAGCTCACTTCCCCCACCGAAGGTTAGGGTGCTTCGCGGGCGTGTGGTGCACCACCGCATCGTGGGTGAATGCCCTTGTGAGTCGGTTTAGGCGGGTGTGAGCCCTCTCGCCCTTTGTTGTGGCCTTCATCGTGAGACGTGGAGCATTGTCCGGTTTTATGCCCTCACTTGCGTGCCTGCCCGGGATTGGGTTAGGGCTCGCTTTTCGTGAGATTGACTAGCCGCCAGATTTGCCGCTTCATGTGTATCCCGGTGCTTGGCCGCTCTTTGCGCAAAGAAGCCTTGCATCCGTCAGGCGTGGCTTGGTTGGTGTGGCTGATTTGGAAGCGGGCGGCGGTTGTGGATCTTCTGTGGGATTCAAGAAACTCGCTGCCTCTCTCGATTCTCGACTGTGTACAAGCTATTTCAAAGCTTTCTGGTGTTCCCGAGAGTAGTAGAGCGGAAGTTTGCCATTTGGCGGGACTTCTTGGGTGTTGTAGATGGTGATGGTCGGTTTGTACAGCAGTAGAGTTGCAGTTTTTCTGTGAGTTTGTTGTGGAGTGTCGAGGTATCGCTGTCTCTTTGGGGCAGTTCTCCTTCCTCCTCACTTGCTTTGTAACATTACCATTCTTTTAATATATTGATGACACAGTTCTTCAAAAAAAAAAACCATCAACTTTTCAATACAAAGAAGTCGACATATATCTAGTAAGTATGCACTTGGGATTGAATCAAGAACGACCAGATGAAAGGAATTTGATCAAATATTAAATTCACTATTCAACCATTAGATGTTACACATGTCATACACTTAGATAATATTGAAATCAACCATTAGTCACGAAACTCAATCATATACTCAGAAGACAAAATTTGATTGATCACAGTAAACAACCCGATCATCTGTTATACTTAGAATTCTACTTATACACACTATGGGATCACCGCTTAGCAGTGATCCAAGAATCGGCACCTTTGGATCAGCCTGTCGGTGGCTAGATCCATGGTTTTGCAACCACCTGGCCGGTGACACTGTTCACCGAGCTAGGTTTATGGGATAATTCACAAAGTAAATATTTACAACCTAAGACCATAGTCTTTAGGTATTTGAATATTCAATGATACATATGTTACCTTAGGTTAATAGATGTTCTAACATTTCCATCACTCCCCTTTCATTGAATGCAATGGTTCTCTGCCATCATAGAACTATCATTCTTGGGAAGACGGCATCCTATTTTCGGACTTTTTTCGAGGGCCTTTTTTACAATCATCTATAAATTGTTCCATTTCCTTACTTTCTGTATCCGCGTTCTCTTTGAGTGTTCCATCTTCTTTGCTCCCTTATCTCTACTTTTCTTTGCTTCCTTATCTCTACTTTTCTAGTTATGTGTTTTGTATTCTTTCTGTTGAATAGGTTACCTAATTCTAGAAATCTTTATGCCCTTCTCTGAGTTTTTTAAGTTGATTAGAAATGGTAGATCTTGAATCGGTTCTTCTTGCTTGTGATTTTTGCTTATGTGCAAGGTTCAGCGATTTTGCGGTGTGATTCTCAATGCCCTTCATCTACCATGCTTATTCACGGCAACAAATCTTGTTTTAGCATTAAAAACACACCACTGCAATTCCCTTTCCAAGTCCTTTTGATTAAGTGCTCAATGCATTTTGCTTTGCAAGTTTTTTTTTTTTTGATAAACTGTATGAACTGCATTAAGATGCTGCATGTTTTTTGCAATTTGCAGTATGCTATGTAAGCAAAAAGTCATGACTCCCAAGTCTGTGCCAATGAGCTCTAAAACAGGAAATTTTTACATGCATCATCCGAAGATCATGGCTTACAGTCTCCTCATGTTCACATTGGCCTAGTATTTGGTCTAAACGTTCTCCAGTAAGGATCTGAGAGCACAATACTGATAAACTAAAAACAACCATCTTCATACTATAGTTGCTCAACTCTTCTAACGTTTCTGGAGCCATGTATAGAGATGTGCTTCTCATCTGGGTATTTGAACCTGTGGCAAAATCGGTTTGTCACACCAAAGTCAGCTAGCTTTATAAGATGCTTCATGTCTTTCGCAATTTGCAGTTTTTCTAGAGATTAGGAATGTTTAAGAATCTAAGAACCTGAAACCCAGACGAATCTTGACCCCAACTGCCAAAGCCAGACTTGTGCATCGGGTTATCCGGCAGAGTTAAGGCAAAAATTTCGCTATTATTCTTGTCGCCCGATATTTGCAAAGCAGGATATCCGCCTCTCTATCCATGAAATAGAAATAGAACCCTAGCCACATTCGCCTATTTTCTGTTTTATCTTTTCGCTATAAAGTTTAAAACCCGTGATAGATCGATATCTATGAAGCGTAACCTCCTTAGCCAATTGCCTCTCAGAAAGCGTAAGTCTCGTGAGTCGGATTCGCCTCCCTCGTGACATTCGGGGTGACGAAGATATACGGTCCCGGGACGATAATTGATCTTTGCCGCCACGCCGCGACACGCCCACCGACCGACGCGGTGCGCTAACGTAGCAGTGTGGGTAGCCCTAGGGGCAACTTGCCGTAAAATATGTGCAACTATTAATGTGCACATTTTCCAATGTACACATTAATGTGGGCACACATTTCCATGTGGACACTTCATGCCAAGTGGGCCACACCCATAGGTGCAATTAATGTGCACATTTTCTAATGTACACATTAATGTGGGCACACATTTCCATGTGGGCACATTTTGCCACCTAGCCATTAAAGGCAAGTGGGCCCATTTCCAATTATCCCACATGCCAAAGGGGATAATTGGAAACCCTAGCCAACCCCTTGTCTATTTAGGGTGGGAAACCCTAACTTGCCCATTTTCGTTTCTAGGCTTTTTTAGAACTCGTTTTGGGCTGCCTCAACAATTAAAACCGCCTCCCGCACTGCACGGGAGAATTGCACCATTAGTTTCCCTTGATTCGGCGCCAAATAGGATGGTCGAGCTCAGTCAAGAGGAGCCACTCAAGGATCGTGTATTTAGCCAATTAGATAGTCTAAACCCTATTTGGGTCCATCGAATCAAGAGGGTTTAGCCTGGTAGATTGCCCATAGCAGCTCTCTAGATCTCTAGATAGCAGATTCTAACTAAAGAACCTAACTCTATGTTGTAGATTAGATATAGTTCTTTAGTTCTCTGTGAAGTATATGGATGATGTATCTCTATGAACTCCTTGTATGGGGAAGGGGGGTAGAGACCTAAAGCTCAGAGTTGATGCTCCTAGAGTAGCCTCTCTAGCACACTGTAGATTCGGCCTGTGCACAAGAACCACACCTGGTTGTGGGTGAAGGGGCCAGACTGGCTTAGAAGGAGGTTCATGTCCTGACTCTTGACCGATCCCTCTGGTGTGTAAAGCCTACCAGGGATCATTGTGACTAGGTCTAATGGCTTGCCACTGCGTGAGGGCAAGGCATGGGCTCGACACCGTGAAGTGGTGTTCACTTTCCGGTGGGGTTCGAATACAGGCGGTGGCCCTCTAGTCACCTTTGAGTCAAGATGTAGATCTCCGGAGGGAGTGATCCCTACCTGCCCCATCGAACCGGGAGGATGAAACCCGTGAATAGCCCTTTTGGCTATGCATCCCCGGGCTCTGGCCAGTCCCAACACTTTTCAGCCTTACTCGCAAAGTGTGTGTGCGGAGAGGGGCGGATGGAGTGGACAACCCTATGCCATGTTCATATGCCGCCCAAATCCATTGCCATGAATTGCATGCGCAATGAACTCGAGACCAAGCCGTCGTACCATCCCCTTGAGTCTGAGCCTTGGGTAGGATTCCCCGTATGTATTATGCTCACCATGTTTATGCAGATGTGATGGACCACCCTTCGAGGTGGATATGTGCTTATGTTATATACTGACATGTATGTTTACGCTTCCGCAGCTAGGTAGACCCTGAGGGAGACGGGGTAAATGACCCCTTCACTCTTCCCACTGGAACCCGTCACGGTTGCAGTGTTATGTGGAGGGCCCCAGACGGCGATGGAGCCGGTATGGGGATGAACTCCTGTTTGTATACGGTGGGTGCACCGTGATAGTAGGGGACGCCACAAATGGTATCGAGCTATGTTCTTGGAGACCAAGAGCAAAGCACTGGCCATGTTCCCAGTAGACTAACTTGATAGGATCCTTAAACCTCGAAAAATGGGAAATTTTTTTCTCATTTTTTTAGTTTTGCTAAGCTAGTAACAGTTAAAATAAATGAAAATATGAAAAGATTAAGAATTGGTGAGCCAACATCCAAAAAGTAGGGTGGTCTCACACGTCGCGCCAGGACAGGAAATGGCATTTTCATTTTCGGGCTGGGCGCAACGTGTGAGACATTCAGCTAGATACACCAAAAAGTCGTAAATTACAGTAAATTAACTTGATAATTCTAATTTTAAGCTAAGAATCAGTAGAATTAGCATAATACATGTTCAAAAAGTACAAAATTTAGTAGTGGGCCCCACCATGTCTCACACGTCGCGCCAGGACAGGAAATGACTTTCTCATTTTCGGGCTGGGCGCAACGTGTGAGACCTTGCTTAATTAGATGTTAGTTAAAAGTTGACCTAAAAATTGGCCCCTATAAATAGACCTAGATCCCTCCCATTTTTCGTGTTCTTCCCTAGAACTTTGCTCGTGCTCGCCAAGGCGATCTTCTGGCGCTTAGCTCCGATCGGCAAACCACCAAATGATGGCCCGCACCAAACAAACCGCAAAGGAAGCCTAGTTGAAGCGGATCCTCCGGCGGCAATGGGTCCGGCCCTTCTTTCAGAGTCCTTCGAGAACGCTTTCTCCATGAAGGCTAATCTTCTTCGAAGCGAGGAAGTGTGATCGGATCGAGCGACCGCATGAGCTCGAGAGGACGACCGGCCGGACATCATGCACCAAATCCTCGAGGAGATCGCACAGGAGGAGGGAAGAAGCAGGGAGCAGCAGGAGCAGATAGGGCAGTCAACAGCCCAGGAGCAGCCCTGTGGAGGACACCCGCCACGTGAAGAGCAAATAGGAGCAGATAGGGCGGCCAACAGCCCCAGGAGCAGCCCCTGTGGAGGACACCAACCCACGTGAGGGAGAAGCGAAGCAAAGGACCAATCAACAGCCCAGAGCAACCCCCCAGTCGGAGACCCACCTGCGTAGAAGAGCAAGGAAGAGAAGAGCAAAGAAGAGACAACACTCACCCCGCCAGAAGAAGCCGATCTTGCACGCCCATAGCAAGTATGAAGCTAAAGAGCCACGGAGCAGAGAGGGACTAAGAGTCGGGAAGACGACCCGACCACAGCCAGCGAGCCCAAGAAGAGGAAGGCCAAAGCCATAAAGGCAGGCAAAAGGAAAGTGGTGAAGGTCGGGAAGCGAGCAGTGGGTCCCGTCATCAACGAGCCGTCAGGAGAGGAGACCCCGCCTTCTACCGACGACGGACGAGGATTACGCCCCCAACCTGCAGGGGCGAAGCTCTTCAAAACCCCCGCCTGCGGAGAAGGAGGTACCGTGAGCAGGTGGCACCCGAGGAAGATCACCCCGAAAGCAGATTAACGGGCCCCCACCTTTTCCAACGTGGGATAGAGTTAAAGCCCCCGACCACAATGGGGCGACGGATAGACCCGGCCAAGGTCCATCGAAGAGGATCAAAGAGCACAACGCGTACATGGTGAAGTGGGAGGCATATAATGCCTACTATCAGGAACACAGGGTAAGAACTATCGAGGGCGGACATCCGACAAGAAGTCAGGGATAGGTTCAATATCAGATATCGTTTTATAATGCCAACACGTATTTTTTTCGCTTGATACGGCACAAATTTGACGCTTAATACGCCAAAAATACGGCTAAAAAATTTCCGGCCGAAAACTTTTCGCGTAGTTTAAAACAACCGCTTTCGCTTTATGCGAAGTCTGGTTCGTAAGTTTAAACAAGCGGTTTTTCGCCACGCGAACAGAAATAGTTTCGCGTAAGCGAAATAAACTGTTTCGCTTACGCGAAAACATCTTCGCGTAAGCGAAACAGTCAAGTTCGCTTACGCGAAACTATTTCCGGTTCGCGTAAGCGAAAACAACTGTTTCGCTTACGCGAACCAGACTTCGCGTAAGCGAAACAGTTGTTTTCGCTTACGCGAAACTTTGCAAAGCATCTTGGGCCTTTTTGCTAAGGGAAAAAAACTTTTTGCGCCACTGTTGGGTCTATTTTGTGCAGGTGAAATATTATATATAAGGAAAACTTGTTTAGCTCTAGAATTCGCCTCGAACGTTGACTACCAGGTTGAGTCCACATACTCCTTGGGAAACGGTCAGCCTTTGAGGTGTGGGTTTTTGCGTCCGGGGCCTGACGCCGGAATTGTGAAGTGAGATTCCTCCTTCACAGAGTTTTCCGACCTTGGGTTCCTACCCTGTTCCTTAGAGACCTATAGGTTCCTGTCCTTCACTCCTTACGTTCGAACCGGACGTCGATGTAACATATGCGCAGTGAGCTTGCTCCTTCGCGTATATAGAGGTCGGCCTTTAGTTTGGACGATTAAGGAGTCTTTACCCTTTAGCATACTAAAACAGGGACAATAATTTTAGATAGCAGCAGGGATGCCAGCTGGTCATGCATCGACATCAGGTGCCGCTCGCGGCCATGCATCCACATCCGGCGCCGCCGGCGGTCATGCATCATTGTCTAGGGGTGCGCAGCCATTGCGCTGTCATGGCAGGCCACGGAGTTGGAACAAAGACGTGGAAGAATTATATGTCGAAACTCGTGGTCGAAAGAGAGGTCCCGAGTGGGGATTTGTGAAGGAATTTGGTCAGAATGAGTGGCAATGTGTATTTTGTGGGTACACGTCAATAAATGGATCCGCGACAAGAATAGGAGCTCATCTTTTACGGGATCCTAGAATTGGGGTGCAAACATGTACGGCATCTGCTGACATACGACAAGATGCACTTGAAGTGTTGGGTCGAAAAAAAGAATAGAAGCGTAAGAACACGTACCAAGGGATAGCCAAGAACCTTCACCATGCCAAGAAGAAGAGATCAATTACACCACCCCTCCGCAGCAGCCAACGCACCAACCGGAGGGTGGACTAGGGTCGATAGGTGGGTTAAGCACGGGCTAAAAAAAGAATGGCGAGACAATTCAGATAGTCGAAAAGACGACTAAGCAACAGAGGGTTGACCCGGTGCTTAACATCGAGCATCCAAGAAGACGAATTGAAGGTTGTAGAGGCCTTTCTATATCTGTCGGGTTGTCTCCACATATTTTGGAGCACAAAGCAATCAAAGAAGCCTTCCAGAAGTTGCCAAAGCAGGCCCAGCTTTTAGATTGCCTTCATACAAACATGCTAATAACAAAATGGTGGATGAAATTCATGGAAGAATGGTCGAGAGGGTGGAACTGGGTTAAGTCGTTATCTTGAAGCCAGGCCAGCCTCTCTAGTCACCGATGGTTGGAGCAATGTAAACAAGGACCATCTCATAAATTTCATGATCGTGATATCCAGGGGGTAAGTATTCTTGAAAACCGTGAGAAACCAAAACTGACCAAGTCACGCGAGGAGATTGGATTTTTCAAAAGACAAAGGGTGGATAGAGAGTTTTGGACCAAAGAGAATATTTCAGTCGTAATGGACAATGCATCTAATTGTAAGTTAGCGGGTAAAATGTTGGAGTCTGAATTTCCGTGATTGCACGCGACCACCGCCAATGCCATTGCCGAAACTTATTGTGAAGGACTGGTTTTCACAAAGACGCTTTGGTTCAAAGATCCCATTCAAAAGGCCCGCGCGTCTCGCGGAAATTCATCACAAAGAAGCCAGCAATTTACGCCATATACAAGTCATTAAGCGTCGGAAGGCCCTTGCACTCATGAATCCCGGGCGCAGACCGGTTTGGTTCCAATTACATTTGTCTTGAAAGAGTGCTCGGTGTCGCGACTCGATTATCTCGACCTTCAACCATACAGAGTTCTTTGAATGGGGAGAGGAGGCGAAAAAGGGAAAAATGCTTCAAAAACATCGGCAAAGAAGCCGCCGCTTCGAGAAATGCTTGGGCGGGAGACATTTTGGAGAGGCGTTAAGAATGTTGTCAAGTGCATGCAACCTGTTTGTCATGCCATCAAAACCCTTGATTCTTCGAAGGCAAGCACTGGAAAGGTGTGGAAGTGCTGGCACTCCATTCAATCCTTTCTAGAACGCGATGGCCCTAATGCACCCTTTGACAATGCTAAAGCCAAGCAAAGACCGCTTAGAGACTTCAATGAACGATGGAAGAAGTCCTACAATGATCTTCATGGCGCCGCACATGCCTTAGACCCACACAACCATGATATGGACCAGCATACAGATAAAGAAGTGATGGGTTCATTGAAGAAGGTTGCAAAAATGTTTTACCCCAACAATTTCGGACTACAAAGTTTTCATTGCCGAAGTTAATCAATACCGTAACTTGAGTGGAAGGTGGGCAGATGAAGAGCTTCACGATGCACTAGAGAGTCACAAGAAGGAACCAAATATGGAATCTTATGCATGGTGGCAAGCCCATGGACAGGTTACTGATACGTTACAGGCCCTTGCAATGACTATCCTCTCCTTGGTATCCTCCAATAGTGCAAGTGAGAGAAACTGGAGTGCTTATAAATATATACATAGTGTGACACGAAATCGCCTCCTGCATAAGAAGGCTGACAAACTTGTATATAACTTCTCAAACTGGCGTCTCTTGAATCGCAACAGTGGTGCAGCCGTAGTTGATAAGCTGCAGTTCCCTTTCATGGATGCAGATTCTGAAGTGGAAGAGGACAACTTCGAAGACAGTGAGGACGAGCTGCTTGCTGTAAATGCCGCTAACCATGTTGACGAGGACATTCAACGTACCCATTTTGTCGATGCCGAAGATGATCTAGACAAGAACATGTTCTCGGACGACTCAGACAACAGCGAAGATACAGAAGAGGAGTCAGATACAGAAAGGCCAGGTCCAAGTAATACAAGAGATCAGCCTGAGGACTTAATGGTACGCGAGCCAGCGGACTCTCCAATGCCAATGACCCAGACAAACAGGCAACGAGTAAGAAAGAACACATCTCGAGGACGTTCCAGTAAGGGAAAGGGCCAGAGGAGGTTGATCCTAGGCCAGCTGGCAGAAGAAGACGGAAGTGCAGATGATGAAATTGATGAAGACTGTGATGTCTAGAGAGAGGAGGTGATGACTACCCTCAGTCTGTCTATTGTAATCGTGTATGAGGATGTTCAAAAACTATTGTAACCATTCTGGCACTATGAATTAAAAGTAAAGTTTTTTGTTACAAGTTTTTTGTCTTCCATATATTTCGTTACCTTGTGGAATTTTCCTTTCATGTATGATGTTTCTTTCATGTGTGATGGTTCATGTAACCACTAGATAGGTGAGTGCAAGCATGGGTCACCGGATATCAAAGTCAAAGCATCGAGAATTTCCCAATCTTGCTCACCCCGCCTCTGTGGACAATGGAACTTAGCATTCAAGCTAAGCTACATTGCCCAAAGAGGCGGGGAAAGAAAGAGTGGGAAGTGTCGTTGCTTGAACTCGTCAATCACTGAGCTATCTTATTTTATGTCGAACTTACCCCCAAAGACCTGGGTTCATATATGATAGTTCTTTCTATGTTTCTTTCATGTGTAACCGCAGTGCCCTGAAAACCTTCGTTGGATCAGACCCGTCTCGACCTCCGTTGTTCCTTGCCTCTTCGCATGCGCCAGAATCTTGCTGATGAGAAGTAATCTACGCATGCGCGTCTTTGTGTAATATAACCTAGCAAAGTATCTAAGATACATTGACACAGAGACACGCAGAAGAGAGTCAGAGCAAAGCTCGCTCCTTATAAAGGAGGTAACAAGAATTTCGAGAAGTCTATATTGTTTGCCATGGAGAATATAAGGCCTGGTGACTTGACAACCATTCAAGAGGGTCGCGATCTAATTCAGGCTTACTCCCTTTTTGAGTTTCTTGCTTGATGTATCTAAATCGCCACCTAAAATGAGTGAGCGACCTCATCTTAGGGGGCAATTTAGATACATCAAACAGGACAAACAAAAGCGACTAAGCCTGACATGAGGTCCAGATGTCAAATAGGTTGCGTGTGCAGATGTTTTGACTCACTCACCATCCAACCATCCAAGGCTTACTCCCTTTTCGAGTTTCCTGCTCAACGTATCTAATTCGCCACCTGAGTGAGCGATGTCATCCTAGGGGGCAAATTAGATACGATAAACAGAAAACGAAGGAGACCAAGCCAGGGTGAGCGAGTTGGAAGTCTCGAGTTAGGAAGTCCACTAATCCTTAATTAGGATGTTTTGACTCACTAACATACTTACTTTACTTAACTACAACACAAACAACTCAATGCGGCAACCCAACCCCCTAAATGTTATTTAGACAAAAGAATCCTCGTCAACGTTAGTTCATTCATGTGCATCTGAGAACTCAGGGAAAAATATCAAAAAAAATAATGTAGAGTAGCTCATGGGTTAATGTAATCGTCTGCATCCACATTCGCACTACTATCACCTGCTGGCCCAGGAGCGGGGGGCAGGTACTGATTAATGTCTGGTACCTCTTCACCTTCACGCGGTTCTTCTACCCCCATCCAAAGGTCCATTTCACGTTGTGTTTGGAACTGATGAAGCATTCCATCCCTCCTGCGAGCAACCATAGGCGGCAAGGGAGGCATGCGTGATTGCATGTTGAGCATTGCATACTGGCGCTCTGGTATAATATATCCATCATTTGATGGACAGAACCTACTGCCCATCATCCAATCCAACAAACATCTCAAATGCAGACGATGTCCACACCCTAAGGCATACCAACCAACTTGGGTCAGATTTTCCGCACATACTTGACAATATCTAAAGTCTCCGTTCTTTACATCATCCCACTGACTGTCATATAGGTATTCGGGAGGGAGGTATGAAATACCCTGCTCCTTGGAGACTCTAAGGGGATCAGAATCTAAAACTCTTGATATTGTGCGCATATGGTCATTGTCTATTCTCAACACCGTATTTTCCCTACCCAAAGCCGCAAAGTCGATTCTTTGTGTCTAGTAATTCGCGCAGACCATCTTGTCATGAGCATTTGCACGATCTTTTTAAGCGACGTTTTCCTCTCGACAAAGTGAGGTTTCGACTTCTTTCATTCTCTAACCGAGCCTTCAGATCTACCTCATATCATATGTCACTTTTCTTCTGGCCGCAGAACCGACGCTACCTCTAAAAGTTTTATGGCATCTTGAAGCAAATAAGTTATAGTCACGGGCTCATCACCAAGAGCTTTCGGAATCCTCCATAAGCTTCACTCTCTTGCTGCTACCACCGCCGCTTCCTTGTTTCCACTTTCTCTTGGCATAATTTACGACCTCCCATCTCACAATCTCATAGTACACTTGCTTGGCAAATGTCTTGCTGAATTCGTGGGTTTTTTATCATTGTTCCTTTCACTTGCACCCACCTCTCCAGAGCTCTACCTCGGACTTCAGGGATCTTGCAGTCATATGTCTTATACTTACCTGCTCTCCTGCTTGGCCAGTCGTCGTCAAACTGTTTGGCGTCTAAATTGGCCTCGATATCGTCAAAATCGGCTCCATGCGGGCAAATGTACTGGGCCCATGTCACATGCAACTCCATGCACCCTGTAATTGTGACACCTTGTTTCTTGGCCACTTACGCCATTGCCCTCAACCTCAACAACTCTTTCGCAGACGCAACTCATTCATATCCTAGCATGTTCCTCTGCTTTCAGAATGCTTGCTGTTGTGCCCTAACCTCGATAATCGTAGGTAGGGAAGGGAATACAAACTGATCTCCTTCTCCTGGAGTTCTCAAATTGGACGGCATCTCGAAGTCGCCCTCAAGTGTTGTTTCACCAACACCTTCTCCCGGCCGCTGAGACGAACTCGTTGGTTGTTCAGACATTCTTTTGGCATGGCACTAGACAAGTTGTGCAATAGTATTCCAGCAAATAGGCTTTACGTTAACTGCGTGAAATAAACAACACCTCAATATGACTTATAAATTATAAAAATAAAAAAGTGCAACAAAAAATAAACATAGCAATGCCAAAGATGTTTTATTAAAGTATTTCAAGCAATTGCTCAATCAATATTTTTTTTGGTTGCGTACAAGAGAGCTCATAAATGGCACGCTAAGCGTGACTTGGTCCAGCTTGGTCAGCATCGTTTGTGCCTGACCCAACTTGAGGAATCCAATCTGATTCCATTTGGGGTCTTGTGCAATGTGTTGGAGAGCAATTCCAAGTGCTCCGCATGGTGTTCAGTAGCTGGTTCAGATCAAACTTGCGTGCCTTGTCTCGTATTGGGGATTCTGCACAGTGCTTCAAATAATCGCACATGTTTCGAAACCTCTGGGTTTGTTCATTGGTACCCATGGTCTCCAAGAAAGAATGCTTGCGTGCAAAATCAGCAAGGTAATAAATAAAGTAGGCTGCCCCTAAGAGGTCAAAGTCTACCTTTGCATTCACTGTCTTCGTTCCATCTCTGTTTGGACCCCAATACAAATCATCGTGCATGTAAGGATAGGCAAGCCTTTCATTCTCAATTGCCTTTTTGGCAGCAGCATCCATGCTTTTGTATGCCCACCGCTTCACTTCCACAGGCTCGCCTATTAACCGTTCTTCTCCCCAGTCACATATACCAATATAAATGACACTGGGGTCCGTGGCAACCTCTCTCTTTCCCAAATTCAAAATGAAGCAAGACATTGCCAGGGTGCAAGTCCATGTGTAAATGGTGCTCTTTATGAAGCTTAAGCAAGCCGCTTAAAAACGACATAGTTAGATCACCCACTCTTTGAGCAACATATAACTCTTGCTTTTTTCGTTGCTCAAGCTTATGGACGTCGACCTCGACAGTAGGTTTATACCCTAGTCTCTTAAATGCATGCCTAGCAAACTCATTATCTCCATGATTCACAAAAAGAGATGCACAAGAACCCCCATTCCAAAAGAGGGAAATATCAACCGTTCTTACCAACCGGTTGTAATGCGGCCAATGCAGCCATATGATAGACCCATGTCTAACCTTTGCATTTGTGATTCCCTCATGTTTTTCATCATGGCCTTTACTATCACATCAGGCCTGGCCGTACCTAACCCGACGTCATCATTCTGAAATTTAACACAATAGGGTTCGTCTTTTAAGAAAACTAGAACCCAGGATATTGCATTTGAATACCGTTCCATATGTTCCTGAACCAATTCTGGTCTTGTTGATTATTTGAGAGTAATCCACCATTGCAAACCATATAGTCTTGGCATCTGCCCTTTTTCTTGCTTCCCACTCTTTATCGGGTTTCACCGGGACGCTTGGCTCTAATAGTGCAGGCCAACACTTTCTTAACTAGGTGGGGGTTGATGGGTTTCCTTTTTCGAGCTTTTGATTGGTCCAAGGCGTGTTCCATTCCACGGTACCTTACCTTTCAAAGACTCTCTCAAGCGGACTAGTTAGATTTGCTACTGCATGTATCATGTTTCCAGTTGTACGGGATACATTGCCATCTATCCAAGCATACCTTTCAGAATCAATCTTTTCAGGTTCTAGGTCTATCATTCGAGGCCCAAAAGCTCTTTCAGCATCTCGCATGAGACCTGAGTGGAAGTCTAGCCATCCTTCTTCTGTTGTGGTAATCAACTCTAACTCAGATGGGGTGGCAGCCTGCATTCGGCTCACAAAGCCAATTCATTAAAGCAGGTCTTAGGTTGGACCATGGTTGTTGGGGTCTTGATCTTTTCCTTTGCATCTTAGTAGAGGGCTCGGCCTCTACATTCATGTGGGGCTCTGCTTCTACCCTAGGTCCTTCTCTAGGGCTCATGTGAGGCTCTGCTACTTCTACTCTAAGCCCGTCTAACTCTTGTGGATTCATAGCAACTTTAGAAGAAACTGTGTATAGATAGCGATATGCCAACTGTAGCAAAGCAGCATCAACACCTAAGAGTCTGAGAAAAAAAAAAAACTGACTTTAGTGAATGTTAATAAGCCGTGAAATGGTTCATTAAGATTCTAGTAAACTACTACGTTTCAAGCTTGACAGTTTTAGGCACTCTACTCAGTTCCAAGTTGAGGGTTATAGGCACTCTATAGTTTATCTACTGAGTTTGACAGTTACGGTTATATGCAATGCATTTTTCTCATTCTCTTCCACAAGTTTAACTTATGATCTGATCCAGCTACTGACTCCATTGGGAAACTCCCTTATAGAGGTTGGCAGCACTCAACTCAACATATTGCATAAGACCACCTATCGAAGTCACGAATATTTAATGAAATATACGCCACTCCCTATATTAGTGTTGGACTTTCGTCAACAACACCGTCAGAAAATAGGGTATATCTCATTAAATATTCTTCTGACTGACCTTCCATAAGAGTACAACACCCACCCTTTAGCACCGCGTGACCGAAGCCAACAAGCGGCAGGAGAGGGCTATACATCTAAATGGGAGGTTGACCCTAACAATCCTCAACATCAGCAATGACACCCACCATCGGCATGGCACAATTAAGTGTGGCACGCCAGGCGAGGGTCACTGCCTCAGCCAAGGATCACTCCGAACTTCTAACCTAGCCAAGGATCACTCTCTACCCTAACTACTACTGTTGTCGATGAAAGGGTAGGCAACCAAATTTTTTTTTCTTATTTTCATTTCTATTTCATTATTTTTTTTCCTTTATTTCTATTGCATTTTATTTTCTTTTCTTTTTTTTTTCTTAAAAAAAAATCAATCTGGATTCAACCATAGGTCGAGACGCTCACCATCGTCACGCCCCTCAAAGGAGGGGGGCAACAGGCAAGGGCCTCACTATGGAGGAACCCTAGACCTACAATTAAAAAAACAACAGAAAACTACCTAGGTTTGGCTAAAAACTAAGGGAAAATGAAAAAAAAAGGCAAAGGGGCACAGGTTGTGGAGCAGGGCGCAGGTGGTTTACCTTGTTCTGCGCAGAAATAACGAAAACGCTCCTCGAAATATATATAGAAAACTTCGCAGAAGTTTAAAAACTTCTACTTCGCTTTACGCGAACCGCCCTTCAGCGTAGTTTAAACGCAAAGAATGCTTTACGAAAAAAAAGTTTCGCGTGAAGTTTAACCTTTTTACCGCTTACGCCGAAGAGATTTTTTGTAGTTTAACATTAAGGCTTTCGCTTTACGCAGAAAGCCGGGCGAGGGATTCGCGAAGTTTTAAAACTTAGACTTCGCTTACGCGAAGGAAAGTTCGCGTAAGCGAAACAGAAGGTTTCGCTTACACGGAACTTTTTTTTTCCGGTCGGCGAGTATTAAATACAAAAAATACGTATTTTTCCCAAAAATACGTATTTTTGCACTTTATACGTCTGAAAAAATAGTTTCATACGTACAGAACCTATCCCTGCAAGAAGTCAGACCTTGAAGCCACCGCCACCCAGGCCCAAGCCTCCCCGAGCACCAGGTAAGAAGCGGAGCAAGAAGAAGAAGTTGGAGGACAGAGCCCTCAAGGAGATCCGCCACTTCCAGAAGAGTTACGGACTCTTGATCCCCCGGGCGCCGTTCCAACGCTTGGTTCGTGAAGTCATGCAAGAATACAACACGAATATGCGAGTAACCGACGAAATGTTGCTGTGCCTACAGGAGGCAGCAGAGGCAAAAATAGTGCAGCATTTTGAAGATTCAACGGCCTGCACGGTGCACGCGAAGAGGGTTACCCTCATGAGGCAGGATATGTATCTTGCCAGGCACATCAAGGGAGAACGGCCTTGAAACCTTTTGTTGTAAATAATGAACATTTTTGTTAATATAAAGAATTTTGTGAGTGAATAACATGTTTGATCTAGATTAATAAAGTTAAGTTATAGAATTCTAGCTTTTGTTTTAGGCAAATTGGAGCTTTTGAGCAAAAAGGAGACGATGTCTCACACGTCGCGCCAGGACAGAAAATGAGATTCTCATTTTCGGGCTGGGCGCAACGTGTGAGACCATGCCCAAAAATGCCCAAAACAGCTCCAAATCAACCAAATAAGGGGTCAATTCTGCCTAACTCGATGAGTTTAGTGGAATTACAGCCTTAGATCACTTAAATTGAGTAAGCCTAGCCCAATTAGGACCCATGTCTCACACGTCGCGCCAGGACAGAAAATGAGATTCTCAAAATCGGTCTGGGCGCAACGTGTGAGACCTCGTATCATTTTCTTCACCAACTGATCTCCAAATGGTACAATAGGTTCAGTAGTTGTTCTTAGCATGCTCAAACCCTAGAAATAGTCTTCAAACTTGCAATTGCATCCCTTAATAGATCAGAATTGCCTAATCTCAGTAAATTCTAGGTCATCCAAAAATTAGGGTTTCCCCCAATTCTATAAATAAGTTCCCCATTTCTCATTTAGCACCCTGCAAATTTGCTCTCCACTACTTAGGCGATCTTCCAGCTCCTTGAGGTGCTTCTGCATCCGTCTGTTACTCCCTTCTTTGCTAGATCAATGGCCACTACTGACTTCGGGCGATGGTACAGCGCCAGTGTCCATGCTGCCGAGGCGGATGTCAACGACATCTTCCAAGACTTTGGGAAAGAAATTGATATCCAAGCTACGCTAAATGCAACCCCAGCATATAGGCAAGTGCTAGCAG
Source organism: Isoetes taiwanensis (assembly GCA_021234155.1). Taxonomy (NCBI): domain Eukaryota; kingdom Viridiplantae; phylum Streptophyta; class Lycopodiopsida; order Isoetales; family Isoetaceae; genus Isoetes; species Isoetes taiwanensis. The sequence goes on along the minus strand of JAJEKV010000020.1, from coordinate 1,745,596 downwards.
AGTTTCAGGCTAGGGTAGGACCCTTCCTTGTTCAGGTCCCCCCTTGCATAGGATATTTCGTTCCCCGGCCATCCCTTCAAGCAGCCTTGGGTGATGTCCCTAACATCGCCAAGTACTTAACCAAGAAGGCGCAGAGACTGCCTGACTACATGGTCCTGACAGCCAATAGGACCAAGTATTTCTCTTACACCGCCGCCCTAGCCATCTTCTTATCCCACCGCGCCGAAAACCCGATGGGGGCAACCTCTATCCCTCCGATGGAGGTGGACCCCATAGCAGTGCAAGAAGAACAGCAGATGCTTTTGCAGTATCAGCAGGAACAAGAAGCAAGAGAAGGAGAAGAGGAGTCGAGCGACGAGGAATACACGGAGCTCGACTCAGACGAAGAATGGCGCCAAGCACAGCAGGAGCTGATCAACTTCGAGCGGAGCAGGCAGAACATCAGAGTTGCTCCCCCACTTGGGCTAGGCATCACAAGCCTAGCCCCTATCATCATCAACGGAGAGGAGTATTTACTCCTCAGCGACATCCAGAACCTTCCCGAATGCAGGGAGAGGGAGCTCAGATTGGATGAACTGCTCCACCAACTACGGCAGACCGACATGGACGACTTCATCGTCCGGGGAGCCTCGGACTTTCCGCTTCAAGTGAGGGAAGCCGACACCTACACAGGGGAAGGGACCTCCGACATCCAGGCCTACAGCAGCATCAGGTAAATGATGGACGAGCGGGAGCTGCCAATAGAGGAGGAGTTCCTCGCCCTCCAAGAACAGATGGGGATCCGTGGGAAGACCACGAGCATCCTAATGCCCAGGCCTTCGACACCACCCCCGGCAAGAGGAGGAGGAATCGACCTCAGGAGGGTCGACTGCACAATTGAAGACTACCGGGAGCTGACGGAGATAGAGGTCGACGAGTACGCCGGGCGGCACAGAGCAGGAGGCCAAGCAAGTGGAGAATCATCCGCGACGCACAACGACAGGTCGCTCAGGTACTACTTGCCGCTGCTGCTGGATGGGAGAGTAGCGGTAATACACCGGAAGTTCAGTCCCAGAGGTGAAGAAGGAGTGTTCATGCTAATTGCACTCTCAGGCTTCGGCAGGCATGCTCGAATAGCGACAAACGCCGACTATGCTGTCTTAGTCAAGAGGGCAATGGCACTTGACCTCTTCGACTTCGCCATACCCCATCGACGTCAGGCGAGATTAGCGGTGACTGCGGCCCTTACATCCGACCGCAGAGTGGAAGACCTGGTGAGAGCCTTACAGGGAGGCTCGTCGGCAAGCATCATCAGGAACTTGGGTCACTCGCAGGGAATAAATTACTAGTCGCATATTTCTTATTAGCTAGAATGACTTTAGCTAAACTTGCTCGATATTAATCCCAAAGCTTTCTGTGGTTTAGCTAAACTCTACATATTTTTCCTCTCATACTTTCTAGCGTTTAGCTAAACTAACCCAAACATCATCCTAAAAATTTCTATGACGTGGGCAACGGAAATTATTAAGCCAAATTACTATACTTTTTTTCAATTGTTTCCCCTTATTTCAGTCATTTTCTTTGTGAAAACATTCTAAAATAATGCTAATTAGCAAAATCTATGACTCAGATTAATTTATAATGCTAGAAACTACACTATTAATCATATATTTGTTATAAACTAGAATGATATTAGCTAAACTAGCTCGAAATTCATTTTAAAAGTTTCTATGGTTTAGCTAAACAATACAAAATTTCACTCGTTTACTTTCTAGCGTTTGGCTAAAGAGCTCCAGGTTTGGTGCAGTCCCGGAAAAAGTTAAGCTAAAATTATTATTTTTTTCCCAATTTTTTCCATTTACTTTAGCCAATTTTTTTCAAAAATATGCTAAAAAATCGCCAAATAGCTAAGTTTAGCCCTTAAATTATTCCATGGTCACTCGGTAGGGACGACCCAAGTTAAGAAGTTTCTTGAAGACAACCCGTCTTACCGGCGATTTCAAGACTAGTTAGACTCTTGGTCCCGGAGACTTTTTTTTTTGTACTAAAATATTATATAATATATAAATACAATTCTGTTGCACTTTAAATGTTTTGTTGATGTAATTTTGCCCCACAATTATATCAACAAACATAAACAATGCAAGAGAACAAAGGAAACTAACCATATAGCCATGAATTACTTGTGTATGCAGTTAGAGGCCTAGGCTCAGGGGAACGACAACGCCAAGACTTTAGGGAAGAACAGACCCCGCCCAGACCACCCCCGGCAAGGAACCTATTTGAAGATATGGAACCCATGACCCCAGAGGAGGAGTTATCCCAGATGAGGACGGACCTTGAGCAGATAAAGGCCTTGCTGTCCGCGCAAGCAGGAGCAGGTTCGGTGGGCAATGCTCAATTGCAACAAGCATCAGCTCGGAAAACAGGAAGGGACAAGAAGAGGAGCAAGAGAAGAAGATCCCCCAGCTCGGATTCCTCCGACTCAAGTTCAGACTCAGACTCCGACTCCGAGGAGGAAGAAGAGCAGACCCAGGACCGAACAGATGAAAGGCAAAGGAACACTGAAGAGGGAAGGCAGAGGAACACCTCAGAAGGACGACAAAGAGACACCAGGGCCTCTGACTACCAGAAGAAGGTAGATTCCGCACTGGGCAATGTATGGAAGGCCCGGAAACTGGAACAGTTCTCGGGGGAGAACAGGTCAGGATTAGAAGCAGAGGCATGGCTGGACGAAATGAGTGAGTACGGCAATGCTTATGGCATGAAGGATAAAGACAAAGGAAGAGTGGCAACAGCCAACTTGAAAGGAGCCGCACGGATTTGGTGGAAGGGTTATGCAAAGGCACATGGCTTAAGCAGGATGCTTGTAAGTTCGTGAAGTTTGCAAAGCCTTCGTTTCATTATGTCCCAAGGGAACATAAGTCCAAAGATGATGCGCTAGCTCTATAGGCTCCAACAGTGGAAACAAATCAGTCCAGAAATATACAGAGGAATTCATGAGGCTAAGGTCAGATGTGCCAAAGTTGGGAGAGAAGCATGCAAGAGAAAGCTATATTGAGGGGCTGAATGAGGAGATCCAAGTTTGTCGTGGCAATAAACCCTAAGACAAGATCGCTCTATAGGTAAGGAGTCCAAGGCTATAAGCTTGCAGGGACTCCGACCCCGTAATAGTGGGGCGTATGTGCCAGTGATTTCCGGGGATAAAGGCAAGGCGACATGAAGCTATAGCCCTAGGGCAGCCACACCAGTCCAGTCCTAGAGCCCTCGCGATGGTGGCAACCACGGAAACAAGAGGGAGAAGAAGCAGGTGTCCTTCAAGGACAAGGTGAGGGGTCAAACTACTCCAAAGCAAAGGCGATCCTTTTGCAAAAGGCGCATGCCCAAGGAAAAAGAGACAGGAGTGCATAGAAAAGCGCCTTTGCTTCAAAGTGCTTCCACCAAAGCCACGTAACAAAGAACCGCCCCTATGTCGTGGAGTGCAAAGACTAGCGAGTTGGGAGATTGGGATCGTCGACGACGACGGCCAAGAAGCCCGGCGACTACATTCCGTGGTGAGTGCCATATCTTTGCCGCAATAGATACAGAGCAAGCAAGAGAGCCAAGATAAGGTAATTTCCACAAAGAGGGAAGGCCAAGACCAAGTCCTTCATAGTCTTGATAGACTCGTGAAGTAGCCATAACTTTGCATCCCCCAGAATGGTTCAAATGTTGAAGTTGAAACCATTAAAGTCAAAGCCAAGGCCCGTCGTCTTAGCAAGTGGTGCGGTAAGGCAGACGGCAGGCAAGAGAATTAACTTCGACATCGACTTGCCAGGGATTAATATCCAGATGGGGGCAGAAGTAATGGGCATTGGCAAGTACGACTTGATCATAGGAATGGAGTACCTTGGACCAGCAGGGGCCATTATCGATTGTGGAAAGCGGAAGGTGACCTTCCCAACACCCGACGGCAAGATCATTGAGATAACAGGTAAGGAAGTTGTTCCCATCATGCAGTGTATGTCTTCTAAACGGCTATTCAAGTGCATCAAGAGTGAGCAAGTGGCATACATCTTCAAGCTTGAGATTAGTGAGCCGGAATCGGAAGGAAGCAAAGAAGACAAAGTGCTCAGCAAGTTACCGAAGCAAATAGCTAAGCTGATCACGGAGTTCCATGATCTCTTTCCAGATGAGATCAAGCAGCTCCCTCCGTATAGGGGAGTCGAGTGCGAGATAGCACTCGAACCGGGAACAAAGCCAACAAGCAAGGCTCCATATAGAATGACAACGCAGGAGTTGTCGGAGCTAAAGAAGCAGTTGCAGGAGCTGCTTGACCTAGGTTTCATTAGACCTAGTGTTTCGCCATTTGGAGCGCCCATTCTCTTCGTTAAGAAGAAGGATGGCAGTTTAAGGATGTGCATAGACTACAGGCAGTTGAACAAGCACACCATTAAGAACAAGTATGCGCTCCCCAGATCAGATGACTTGATGGATCAGCTACAAGGAGCAAGAATCTTCTCCAAAATCGACTTAAGGTCAGGTTATCATCAGATCAGGATAAAGGAGGAAGATATCCATAAGACCGCCTTCAGAACGCGGTATGGGCACTATGAGTTCACGGTAATGCCTTTCGGCTTATCAAATGCCCCCGCGACGTTCATGAGGCTCATGAACGATATCTTCAGGGAGTTCCTAGACACCTTTGTGATTGTTTTCTTTGATGACATTTTGGTGTATAGCAGATCCCTTGAAGAGCACGTACAACACTTGAGAAGAGTGCTGGAGAAGTTTAAGAGGCACCAGTTGTACGCCAAGTTGTCGAAGTGCCACTTCGCAACAGAGAAGGTGGAGTATCTAGGTCATGTGATCTCAGCAGAAGGCATCTCGACGGATCCTGCAAAGATTGAAGCCGTCATTCAATGGCCGGCGCCGAAGAATGTGCATGAAGTCAGAAGTTTTCTCGGCCTAGCAGGGTACTACAGGAAGTTCGTGAAGAACTTTGCCAAGATAGCGGCCCCGTTAACAGACTTGACGAGAGCGGAGAAAGTGAAAGATTGGGCAGAGCATTGGCACAAGAAAGCCCAAGCAGGGTTTGAATTGTTGAAGGAAGCTTTAACGACAGCCCCTGTCTTGACCCTGCCGGACCCGGAGAAAGACAAGCTTGTAGCGACAGACGCGAGTAAGATAGCTACAGGTGCAGTGCTTATGCAAGAAGAGCGCGTGGTAGCGTATGATTCCAGGAAGATGAACGACGCCGAAACACGCTACCCCACGCATGATCAGGAATTGCTTGCGGTTGTCAGGGCATTAAGAATTTGGAGGCACTACCTTTTGGGAAGGAAGTTCCAGTTGGATACAGACCACCAGAGCCTCCAATATGTATTCACGCAACCACACCTCAACCTGAGGCAGAGAAGGTGGATGGAGTTCCTTGAAGAGTATGACTTTGATATAGTCTACAAGCCAGGGAAGCTCAATGTGGTAGCAGATGCGCTTTCAAGGCATCCCCTGACAACTAGAGTGCATTGCAACGCAATTTCGACCCTCTCCAGCGACTTTGGTAAGAAGATTGAAGATTCCTTGCCAACGGATGTGGATTTCAAGGAAGTATGGGCAAGCCTCTCTAAGGAGGCTAGAACAGATAAGGAGCGGGAAGCCTTTAAACATTATAAGAAGGAAGGCAACCTGTTGTACCATAAGAACAAGTTGTGCGTACCCGAATCATCAGGTGTAAGGAAATTGATCCTCCACGACACGCACAACAGCCCAATAGCTGGCCATGCGGGATTCATGAAAACATATTTCAAAGTGTGCAGCAGCTATTATTGGCCAGGAATGAAGAAGCAGGTAGCTCGCTACATCAAGGAATGGCAGCTATGTCAGCAGACGAAGGCAGAGCAGCTTCGAATTCCAGGAGCTTTAGAGCCATTAGCGGTGCTAAACGCTAAGTGGGAGGTAATTAGCATGGATTTCATCACAGGACTCCCAAGGACCGTAAGAGGGAAAGATGCTTTGATGGTAGTAGTCGACAAGTTGTCGAAAATGGCACATTTTGTGCCTTGCAGGACAACAGATACGGCTATGGACACAGCGAAGCTCTTCACCAAAGAGATCTTCAGGCTTCATGGCATGCCAAGGGAGATTATCTCCGACAGGGATCCGAAGTTCATGAGCGCCTTTTGGCAAGACCTCTTTGCGACAATCCAGACGAAGCTATCCATGAGCACGGCATATCATCCTCAGACGGATGGCCAAACGGAGCGGACCAACAGGATTTTAGAGGACATGCTACGAAACTATGTCTGGAATAAGCAAGGTATGTGGGAAGAATTTATTCACTTGGTGGAGTTTGCCTATAATAGCACCAAGCAAGAATCATCCCAAATGTCGCCGTTTATGATCAATTACGGCTATCAGTGCCTAGCTCCAGATACTTGGCACAACCCTGTGTCAAAAGTGGAAGTTTCGCAGCAGATGTTGGCCGATATGCAGCAGCTTGTGGAAGAGGTTCGAGGGTATCTGCTAGCAGCAAGAAGTCGACAAAAGAGCATCGCCGACAAGCATCGAACAGTAAGAGAGTTCAAAGTTGGAGATGATGTTTGGCTCAAGATCAAGGTAAAGCAGGCAAAGCTCAGGATCGGGAATTGCAAGAAGCTTGCTCCAAGGTGGGCTGGACCTTTCAAAATAGTCAAGAGAGTAGGTAATCAATCCTACAAGCTAGACTTGCCAGCACACCTAAAGATTCATAAGGTCTTCCACGTGAGTTTGTTGAAGAAGCATACTCCAAATCCAGACGAAGTCTTGGACACTCCAACGATGTTGGAAATGACGGAGGAGCAGCTGGAAATAGTTCCAGAATTGATTCTTGATAAAGCCTTCAAGAAAACGAGGAGATCAGAATTCCTCCAGTATTTGGTCAAGTGGAAACACTTACCAGTGGAAGACGCGACGTGGGTACTTAAGAAAGATCTAGTAAAGCAGTATCCGCAGTTTATGGAGCAATGGGACGGCAAGGTCATCTCCGAAGAAATCGGCTCAGGCATGTCGATTTGTGTAGATTAAGTCTATGTTTAGTTAAGATTAATCACACGATGCGACCTATGCTAGGTATGGGTCGCATGCGTGTTATCGATGATGAGACCACTACGGTGATCTCTAGGGCGTGGTGTAATGTCAAGGTAGGCATGACGCGTTTTTGGCTTTGGGCGCAGTGGAAGGTAGATTAGAAAGTCTACTACGTCCCCACGAAGTAGGCGACCTCGAGAGAAAGGAGGTCATGAAGGAATGCACCGATAGGAAAAGCACCTCTAGCCCCATATATGCTTTGATAGGAGGAATCAGGCCTTCCGCCCCATATCTGGGGAAGGACCTATCCTCCATGCCGGGCAACTAGGGTGTAGGCATGGCGCATATAGGTATATAGGCCTGTCTCCACGCCATAATGGAAGATTCACCCTCTTCCTCCTACAGGAGATTAGCCATGCATCCATGTAGATAGGTGGGGTGGTCACCATATAACCAAAAATTTTATTAATAATTAAATGATACTAACGTAGTGTCGACCTGCAGGCGCAAGGAGGTCGAGCTACGAAGACTTGCAACACAAATTTTGTTGGAATGTGTTGCAAGGAATGAAGAGTACCTCGGACGTTAATTTTAATTTTGATAAACTTAATTGTCATGTTAAGTGAATTATTGAGTAACCTGTTTTAATGACGTTATGAATTGATAAGTTATTTCATAATATAATGGTGTGATAATGTCCTAAAAATATTACCTTAAGGTAATCTTAATAAATGTGTAAGTACTATAGTAGTTATCGTATGCATCAGGTTGATTGCAGGTTACGATGCTGCGGACAACATCATTTCAAGGTGGGGAGAATGTGATGTTCTAGGACAGTATACGGTCCCAGGACATATACAGATCGTTTGCCACGCCGGTACACGCTTAATAAATGTGTAAGGAATAAATTACTAGTCGCATATTTCTTATTAGCTAGAATGACTTTAGCTAAACTTGCTCGATATTAATCCCAAAGCTTTCTGTGGTTTAGCTAAACTCTACATATTTTTCCTCTCATACTTTCTAGCGTTTAGCTAAACTAACCCAAACATCATCCTAAAAATTTCTATGACGTGGGCAACGGAAATTATTAAGCCAAATTACTATACTTTTTTTCAATTGTTTCCCCTTATTTCAGTCATTTTCTTTGTGAAAACATTCTAAAATAATGCTAATTAGCAAAATCTATGACTCAGATTAATTTATAATGCTAGAAACTAAACTATTAATCATATATTTGTTATAAACTAGAATGATATTAGCTAAACTAGCTCGAAATTCATTTTAAAAGTTTCTATGGTTTAGCTAAACAATACAAAATTTCACTCGTTTACTTTCTAGCGTTTGGCTAAAGAGCTCCAGGTTTGGTGCAGTCCCGGAAAAAGTTAAGCTAAAATTATTATTTTTTTCCCAATTTTTTCCATTTACTTTAGCCAATTTTTTTCAAAAATATGCTAAAAAATCGCCAAATAGCTAAGTTTAGCCCTTAAATTATTCCATGGCCCTAGGGGGCAACTTGCCAGAAATATGTGCAACTATTAATGTGCACATTTTCCAATGTACACATTAATGTGGGCACACATTTCCATGTGGACACTTCATGTCAAGTGGGCCACACCCATAGGTGCAATTAATGTGCACATTTTCCAATGTACACATTAATGTGGGCATACATTTCCATGTGGGCACATTTTGCCACCTAGCCATTAAAGGCAAGTGGGCCCATTTCCAATTATCCCACATGCCAAAAGGGGATAATTGGAAACCCTAGCCAACCCCCTTGTCTATTTAGGGTGGGAAACCCTAACTTGCCCATTTTCGTTTCTAGGGCTTTAGAACTCTGTTTTGGCTGCCTCAACAGCCAAAACCGCCTCCCAGACTCTGCCTGGGAGAATTGCACCATTAGTTTCCCTTGATTCGAGCGTTTCAGCAGGATGGTCGAGCTCAGGTCAGGAGGAGCCACTCAAGGATCAGGTATTTAGCCAATTAGATAGTCTAAACCCTATTTCAGTCATCGAATCAGTAGGTTTAGCCTCTTAGATTGCCCATAGCAGCTCTCTAGATCTCTAGATAGCAGATTCTAACTAAAGAACCTAACTCTATGTTGTAGATTAGATCTAGTTCTTTAGTTCTCTGTGAAGTATATGGATGATGTATCTCTATGAACTCCTTGTATGGGGAAGGGGGGTAGAGACCTAAAGCTCTGTAGTTGATGCTCCTAGAGTAGCCTCTCTAGCACACTGTAGATTCGGCCTGTGCACAAGAACCACACCTGGTTGTGGGTGAAGGGGCCAGACTAGCTTAGAAGGAGGTTCATGTCCTGACTCTTGACCGATCCCTCTGGTGTGTAAAGCCTACCAGGGATCATTGTGACTAGGTCTAATGGCTTGCCACTGCGTGAGGGCAAGGCATGGGCTCGACACCCGTGAAGTGGTGTTCACTTTCCAGTGGGTTCAGTCGAATACGGGCAGTGGCCCTCTAGTCACCTTGAGTCAGCATGTAGATCTCTGGAGGGAGTGATCCCTACCTGCCCCATCGGAACTGGGAGGATGAAACCCAGGAATAGCCCTTTTGGCTATGCATCCGGCGGGCTACAGTCAGGTCCCAACACTTTTCAGCTTACTCTGCAAAGTGTGTACAGGAGGGGCGGATGGAGTGGACAACCCTATGCCATGTTCATATGCCAGCCAAATCCATTGCCATGAATTCTGTCTGCAATGAACTCTGGAGACCCAAGCCGTCAGTCATCCCCTTGAGTCTGAGCCTTGGGTAGGATTCCCCGTATGTATTGTGCTCACCATGTTTATGCAGATGTGATGGACCACCCTTCGAGGTGGATATGTGCTTATGTTATATACTGACATGTATGTTTACGCTTCCGCAGCTAGGTAGACCCTGAGGGAGACGGGGTAAATGACCCCTTCACTCTTCCCACTGGAACCCGTCACGGTTGCAGTGTTATGTGGAGGGCCCTGTATCGGCATGGAGCTGGTATGGGGGATGAACTCCTGTTTGTATACAGTGGGTGCACCGTATGCGAGTAGGGGACGTCACATCTCCCTAGCCGAATCTCATGTAGCCGGTTTCGTCTCCCCTTTCTCTATTTTTCAACTACCTTCTCAACTACCTTCTCTATTTGTCGATTACTTACCTATTCTTTGTTGGCAAAGTATTTTTCTCGACCTTCTCTATTTGCTTATTCTTACCTTCTTCTATCTGTCTATTCTTTATTCTTGCCTTCTCTATTTTTTGACCTTCTCTATTTGCCTTTTCTATTCTATTTTTTGACCTTCTCTATTTGCCTATCTGAATTCTTACCTTCTATAGTTGCCTTCTCTTTTTTTCTGACTACCTTGTTGGTTTTTCGTCCACCTATTTTTGTTAAGATCCTTAACAAATATTATTATTCCGACAAGTTTAATCGGCATTATTTAAATGTTACATAATATTATATCTTAAATTATTTATAACCTATTCTTTGTTGGCTTTTCGTCCAACTATTTTTTATTAAGCTTCTTTTTTCGAATTTGCTACAAGGGGCCCCTTTTCGGCCATCTATATCTTTGGGGCATGACTCTTGGACTATTTTCTTTTCTTGATGGCGTCTACTCAAGCAACTTCTCAAAAGCATAAACGTAAAGACGGTCATCCATCCCTCTTAAGAAGCATCCTGTTAAGAAGCATCGTGCATCAGCTATTCCTTCCGTTCCGTCCAATAGGGCTACTTTGAATCCTAACTTTTCAAATCCTTTAGCTTCAGATTTTGGTTTTGCTCCAAGTTCCTCGTCTGATTTGCCTAATTGCACTCCATTTCCTTCCCCTGCTCCTACATCTTCTAATGCTCCTTCCTTAGCGGGCTAAAATTCTACGGTTCCCAGTTCTTCTTCTTTGGATGTTAATAACAAGATTCTACACGCAATAAAACTTCAGTCTGCTCAAATCCAAGACTTACTGTGACGCTCCCTGAACATATACGACCCTCGGACGTATACATACGGGGACTTTCCCCTCCCATGGCGACCAACTCGCCATGAGCAGGGCCCTCCGTCTATTTCGGGCCATCTATAATATGATGCCCGAAAGAAGGACACGAAGGGGTCATTCGGCCCACGCCTTCAATGGGGCTCCTACGTCGCGGAAGCGTGAATACAAGGGTTAGCACACAGCATAAATCACGTATAAATAACCACCACGAAGGGTGGCATATCCATCCAAATACCAACGGCAAAGAATATGCATCTAAACCTAAGAAAACACCCCAAACCCATGGTTCTACCCTGCTCGAGACTCTCGGTGAGGATCGACCGACGGCTAGGCCTCAAGAGATCAGCAGATGTAATCTTGACATGGCGTTGGGCGGCATAGAACATTGGCTAGGGTTGTCCACTCCATCCGCCCCTCCTCGTGCACACTTTGCGGATGGGTCAAATCACGCTATGGCTTCGCTTATAGCCTTCCAGGAGACGCAGGGCTCGAGGCATCACCTGGCCGAGCCTACTCTGGGGTTCATGAAGCCCCGGCCCCGATGAGGCAGGTCGGGAAGCGCCCCTTCCGTAATCACGGTGGTTCCATGGGTGAGCTAGAGAATACGTGCCGCATCGCCAACCCCCCGTGATCCGCACAGAACTTACTCACCCTAAATCTACTCAAAGTGCAAGGTGCCCCATACGGGTCACACCTCTACACCTGGGAGTGTCGGACCCATACCCGCCCTCTACGTGACCCGGCCATCGGGCCTAGCTCACTTTGTAGGAGTCTCGGGAGCCTTTATGTTCGTGTGGCAAGACCCCACCCCCACTTCACCACTGTGTTCCTTGTCTGGTGCTAAGCCAGTACCATAGCATCTATGACCCGGTGGGCTCTTGTGCACAGGCCGCAATTAACGGGATAATACAGGGCTCTATCTAGGAGCATACTACAATAAATAGCCTCTGAGGTCTCTACACCCCTTAATCCCCCATTTCCAGAGTAACACTAGGCTAACAACCACCAATCCATCCATTACAAGCGTAACTTAATCGAAATATATAGAGAACCTACCTTTACAATCAAGGGTTAGTTCCTACGAGTAAACACAGAGAGAATAGACCAACAACCCAAACAGGTGCCCAATAGGGGCGCTTACCCTAGAATTCACAACTACACTAGCCACCCACCTGTGTTTCGGCTCGACCCATTGTCATTGGGGATCTCCATCTTCTTGATCTTGGTGTTCAACTTGTGAGAGAAGGGTGGCGCCCAATTGCTCAAGGTGGCGCCATTTCGGGTCACAAGGGGGCGCCTCACCGCTCAAGGTGAGTTGTGGCTGATATGGGGGTGGTGATCCACCCTATTGACCCCAATTAGCATTATCATGCTAACCAATCGAGGGTGGCCACGTGGCGCCTTCCCAAACCATAATTAGCTTAATTATGGTTTTTAAATATTAGTTCCTTAATTATAGGTTATTATTGTCAATAATTAAATTAGCATAGCTAATTTAATTCCTTTTAAGTGAACCACCTAGGTTCCCATACCCCATGTGGCGTATGTATCCTTGGTGACGTGTCAACATATTTATACTTATACCGTATAAATACTTGGAACGTCACATTCTCCCCTCCTTAAAAAATAATGCTGTCCTCAGCATTGAGGTTAGATACAAATATAATAAATGACAATAAGGAAATTCCTTATTTCAGAAGGTAATATATTAAAGCTTTCAAGTTTACAACAGTTTAAGCACCAAAAGTGCAATTTACATTATTATCATAAGCAACAAGTTCAAGGACCGAAGTCCAATATCAAAAAGCAGCGTAACACTAAAGAACTATGTGTAAACACCATGAAAACGGAGAAAGTCGGGTCATCAGCAACCCCCTATACATGGGCAGGTCACGTACTGCTGCACATGTCAATATATCAGTTTTCATAGATAAAAATAATTAGATTGTGGTTGAAAGGGTCCACCCCCTAGAAGAAATGAAAGAAAATTTATCTACAAGGAACCTATTATGCCTATGGTTCGCAATTCATTGCGGCGTAAGGAAGTTCATGCTTTACAAGCAGTTCGTGGTTGTGTCCACATTGACAAGACACCACGCCCCTAAGGAACACGAAGGTGATCCCATCATCCAGAATCGTTGTTAACTACGATGCATCTACCCCTCTACCGATTTCTACGAATCAAGTCTTCAAGCTTATCACGAGCGGGGTTGATAGCATCGTTGATAGTGCGCCTTGAGATTCGCAAGATGAAATCCGGATAGTGCTTCTCAAGATCTGTTTGCATCACCCACGTAGCATCCTCCACCGGCAAATGTTTCCACTTGACCAAGTATTGTAGCATTTGAGTCCCTCCCGGTCGCTTATAAGCTCGATCAAGAAGAGCTTCGTGTACTATCTCTAGCTGCTCCGCTGTCATTTCCGGGGAGGGTTGGGGTTTCCAAAACCTCCTCCGGATCGTGGGTGTGCTGCTTTAGAAGACTCACATGAAAACCTTGTGGATCTTTAAGCGGGTGGCAAGTCCAGCGATATGCTTGCTCCCCAATACGTTCGATGATTTTGAACGGTCCAGCCCATCCGGTGCCAACTTCTTGCAAGCTACCAATCTTAAGCTTGGCTTGTTTTACCTTAATCTTAAGCCAAACCGATTCACCCACTGAAGACTCGTGGGGTCCTGTGGTTTATCGCTACACTCTTTTTGACGATATCAGCAGCCTAGCAAGTAACCACGTACTTCCTCGACCAAAGCTTGCATCTCCAGGAGGAGTTGTTGAGAAACCTCCACTTTCGACACGGGGTTGTGCCATGTGTCAGGAGTAAGGCATTGATAACCATAATTTATCATGAAAGGAGACATTCTGGAAGACTCCTGTTTCATACTGTTATAGGCAAACTCTACTAGATAAATATAGTCAGCCCATTGGGATTGCTTACTCCACACATAACTTCGTAGCATATCCTCTATGATACGATTGGTACGCTCTGTCTGACCATCTGTCTGAGGATGATATGCGGTACTCATAGCAAGCTTGGTCTGGATGGTGGTGAAGAAATCCTTCCAGAACGCACTTACAAATTTGGGATCTCTGTCAGATACAATAACCCGTGGCATTCCGTGCAATCTGAAGATCTCCTTTGCAAAAAGCAGAGCAGTATCAAAGGCGGTGTCCGTGGTACGACATGGCAAGAAATGAGCCATTTTCGACAATTTGTCGACCACTACCATTAACGCATCATATCCACGAAGAGTACGTGGAAGGCCCACAATGAAATCCATGGTTATCACTTCCCACTTAGCGTTGGGCACATCCAAAGGTTGCAATTCTCCTGGAGTCCTTAATTGTTCTCGCCTTTGGTCTGGACGACATACTTGACACTGCTTAATGTACCTGGCAATGTCCTTCTTCATCGAAGGCCAAAAATAACTGGAGCGGATTTTAAAGTAGGTCTTCATAAAACCGGCATGTCCAGCTATAGGGCTGTTGTGCGTGTCATGGAGGATTAACTTACGCACCCCGGAAGTATGAGGTACACACAACTTGTCCTTGTGATACAACAAATTGCCCTCTTTCTTATATGACCGAAAAGCGCCACGCTTTTTTATCCGTATGCGTGCCTCCTTATTTAGACTACTCCAAATTTCATAGAACTCAGGATCGGTGGCTAAAGTTTGTTCTATCTGTTTACCAAACTCACTTGTGAGTGTCTAAAATTGCATTACAATGGGTTCGGGTTACCAAGGGATGGTGTGATAATGCATCCGCAACCACATTGTGCTTTCCGTGCTTATACATGATCTCAAAATCATATTCTTCAAGAAATTCCATCCATCTCCTCTCACGGAGGTTGAGATTGGGTTGGGTGGTTAAATATCGGAGACTTTGGTGATCCGCGGTCCAATCGAATCTTCTACCAAGGAGGTAGTGTCTCCATATTCGCAAAGCGCGAACTACAGCCAGCAATTCCTGGTCATGGGTAGGATATCGTTGTTCTGTCTCATTCATCTTCTTTGAATCATAAGCAATAACCCTCCCCTCCTGCATTAGAACCCCACCGGTGGCAATTTTATCGGCATCCGTGGGCCACTAGTTTATCCTTATCGGGATCGGGCAACGTGAGAATGGGTCTTTGAGGTTAAGGCATCTTTAAGCTGCTGGAAACTTCCCTGAACCTTAGTCTTCCAGTGCTCCATCCAATCCTTTACCTTCTCATGCTTGGTCAGATTTGTAAGAGGGACTGCAATCTTTGCAAAATCCTTTACAAATTTTCGGTAATATCCCCGCTAGCCCCAAGAAACTTGGGGGACCGGAGACATTTTTCTCGAATAGGCCATTCCCTTACGGCCTCTATTTTTGCTGGATCTGTAGCAATTCCCTCTGCAGAAATGATATGGCCCAAATAGTCAACCTTTGGAGTGGCAAACTTGCACTTAGAGAACTTGGCAAAAAGCTGATGACGTCTTAACTTTTGTAGGGCCAATTTAAGATGTTTCTCATGCTCTTCTAGAGTCTTATCAGATGAGAATGTCGCCAAAGAAAAATGACAACAAAATCATCCAAGTATTGTCGGAAAACATCGCTCATTAACCGCGATAAACGCTATGGGGCATTAGTTAATCCGAAAGGCATAACGGTAAACTCATAATGCCCATATCTAGTGCGAAAAGCAGATTTATGGATGTCCTCCTCTTTAATCCTTATCTGATGATATCCGGAGCGAAGGTCAATCTTTGAAAAATATTTGGCCCCTTGCAACTGATCCATTAGATCATCTGCTCTCGGCAAAGCATAGCGATTTTTGATGGTATGCTTGTTGAGTTGCCGATAATCAATACACATTCTCAAGGAGCCGTCCTTTTTCTTTACAAAAAGAATAGGGGCGCCAAAGGGCGAAACGCTAGGTCGAATAAAACCTAGGTTTAGCAGCTCTTGAAGTTGTTTCTTAAGCTCTGCCAACTCTGGAAGACTCATACGGTACGGGGCCTTGCTGGTGGGTTTAGTACCGGGCTCTAAAGCTATCTCACATTCTACCCCTCTGAAAGGAGGAAGCTTCTGGATTTCGTCTGGGAAAAGATCGCTAAATTGATGGAGAATACTGGCAATCCCCCGTGGCAAGGTGTTGATTACTTGGTTTTGTTTAGCATCTGACTCAATGGAAGCAAGTCTAATAACGCAGAGGAGCTTTTGCTTGCGTATAGCTTTATCTAACTGTCGAATGGACATAGACTGCATGATAGGGTTGAATGGTTCACCTTTTATAGTTACGCGGGCTCCATTAGCTGCGTTGAAGGTAACTTCTCTCTTTTCGCAGTCTATGTTGGCTTTTGCAGATGCCAAAAATTCCATTCCAACAATGAGGTCGTATTTGCCAATATCCATTAACTCGGCGCCCATAGCAACTGGTGCGCCTGGCAACTGCATCTTAAGGTTGATGCGACGACCATGAGTATGTCTAACCTTACCACTGGCTAAAGTGACAGCCCCGGGCCGGACCTTAGGGTTTCCAGCCAGGACCCGGGCCATTCTAGGAGAAGCAAAATTATGTGTACCCCCGTATCCATAAGAATTACAAAAGGCTTACCGCCTACTTGGCCTATGGTGGAAATGACAAAGAGTCTGACTTTCAAAGATTGCCGCTTCTATAGCTGCAAGGATATGAGATGCACCGTGAATGTACTCGGGAGCCGCCCCTCGCCGCCAGGTAATGTTGACTCAATATCGTCCCAGTCAAGGTCGGCCATGGCCAGCTGGGCAGTCTGGGTAACATATGGGCAATTCTGCATGAAGTGTCCAGGCCTCATACACCTGTAACATGCCTTATCTCGGCGCAGCTGTTCTCTCGCCTCTTTAGGAATGGACTGTAAGAGGTTTCGAACTTCCTTACCAGCATTGTTCTGCTTATCCGGCGTGCTAAAAGCGACTTTCTTCTCCTGGCGACCGTAAGAGTTCTGTTGAGAGGGCCCCGGACTTGGAGAGCGGGGTTTGTAAGGTGTGGACGGCGTGGTATCGAAAGTAAGGAGCGGGACGGATATCGACTCTTTGGTATGTCCTCCTCGAGGCTCAATGCTTTAGCCTCGGCTTCTGCAACTGATTTCGGGTCGATGGCCTTAACCATCCGTTTGATCGATGGTGCCAAACCCTCTATATAGCCCTCCACTGCCCTTTTCTCATTCATACCAGGTACATACAGTCTCAGGCGCATAAACTCATCCGTGTAAGCCTGTACGGACATACTCTTCTGCTCCAACCTGTAGAAAGTCTGGATCTGTTGGCATTTATGTGCACGAGGCACATAATGCGATTTGAAGGCCTTGGCAAACTTTCTGAAGTTGCATCTACTCCTGTCCAGATGTTTGGCTCTGGCATAGCCCTTCCACCAAATACGGGCAGCTCCGGTAAGGTTTGTGGTGGCAACCTTTCCTGTATCTTTCTCTGTCATGCCATAGGACCTGCCGAACTCCTTCATTTCGTCCAGCCAGGATTCGGCATTCAAGCCGCCCCTAGATTTCCCATCAAACTGGGCCAATTTCCTATTCTTCCATATACTGGTTATGGTCAGATCAACCGCCTTGCGGTACTCCTTATCTCGGCGCTTTGCATGGCCACCGATAATGCGGATGATTGGATGACACCGGCGGCGACTTTGAGGAGGTGGCACGTTTCTCTAGAGGAGCTCCGCCGGCGTTTAGATGGGGGCCCTCTTCGAAGTGTACCGGGCTGGTTTGTGGTGGGGACGGCTGCTGGGTAGGCGGACTAGGCGGCAACGGAGGCAACTCCGGTCCGTCTTCTTGTACATGCTGTGGTGGGTTAGCATGCAACACATAGGCCTGTAACTCGACGAGCTGTCTTTTCATTAGCATCAATTCTTGTTCGGGTGTTAACCGACCGGGCGTTTGAGGGTGTTCCGCCAGCGGCATTTGCGGCAACCGCCTATATTAAACATAACGATGATATAAGAAAGAGTAATGATAACAAGTAAGTGTTATAACAAAGTCATTTTGGGTAGTATCGAGAAACACAAAGTGAACAACTAAAAAAGGACGGAAGATTCAAATTACAAGTTTAAATAACGGTTACATTAAAGAAGTTCATACGGAACACAGTTATAAACTTATAGTTATATATTACATAAAGGGGCCTGATACAGGCCATTTCCTAGTCATAGAGAAGCATAGGAACACACAAAACTGGAAAATGCGGCTTAAGGGTTTTGCGAGGGATACATGACGGCATAGCGCGACACTTCACGCGACTCCCGACGAGCTTGTAACGCGCCCAAGCCCGGATAATAACGGGTTGATAATCCCAAGTGGGGCTAATAATCGAAGGTTGAAGAGCCTTCGCGAAGGCGTAGAAGATTTGCCGAGATGATCATTAGCATCCTCAAAAGCTTGATGTGGGGTCATATTCCAATAATCCCAAGCGCGGGAAAGGGTCCATTTCAAATCATCGTAGCACGTTCTCGAAGGAGAGTAACTATTTCCATCCCCTTGTCGGGATCATAAGGTTGTTCCGCACCCTAAGCTCCGCTATCTCATCGCCAACTTCCCGCTCAGATACTCGTTGTATCGTTCCCCATAGTCCTGTTGAGGAGGTCCCTCGCTCATCTCTCCTTATCCGAATGTTATCCTATCTTCGTGATTCCGCCGCTTTTCTTACGCAAAAGGGCGGAATGAGTATATAATACTAACATTTCCAGGAGGCTTAATAACTTGTCATGGAAGAGACTTATTCAAAAAAATTGTATTGGCATTATGTATTGGACTAATACAATAAAGAGAAATCACATCACGAGTAATAACCATTTTTTTTTAAACAACAGTGATTTCAAAGGCAAAATACATAAGACAATAATTTAGGAGCTGGATCCCTCATCTTCATCCATTGGCTGAGGAGGTGGACGATAACGCATCAAAGTGGCGCTGGGGCTAGCAGAGAGGGCGGCTTGAGCTGCTGCCTCAGGTGGTAGACAGGTAGCCAAAGGTGCCGCCGCAAGGAGGCGGATGCTAGTGCAGCCCGCCACGTCTCCCAACGCTGCTATAGCCAAATCTCTACGGACCAGAGTAATAGTGGTAACACGATAATCAATCTTCTTATGGCCCGCTGAAGTAGATATGGCTCGGAGCGCCCACCAAGAAGCTTCAGAAAATGGGCCTAAATTCTTGGAGAAGAACAGCACCTCTCCTTGGCGGAAAGCTGAGAGAAAGAATCGGGCCATATGGTTGCCCATTGCCCTAACTTGAGGGTCAGTGGAGGTCTCAGCTTCCTTCTCCAAGTCGATGGGGAGCTTCCCTTCTTCTTCTTCTTCTTCTCTCTCATCCCTAAGGCTGACCTTGGTGTCCCAAAGGTCTTCCTCGTCTTGATCCCCCTCGCCCATAGTGATTTGCAGAGGCGGATCTCGAAGGAGAGACCGTGTCGGGGCCGCAAATTGCTCTTCCGGAGGCTGGGGGGTTTCAGCTAGCAAGTACTGGCGAAGCAACAAAAGAGTCTCAACGGGCTCTTGTTCCTCGGGCCGATATGCCAATAGGCTCTCTACCTGTGTAGGTTGCACCACCGGTGTAGTGAAGTCGATGAAGTCATCTTGGCAATATTCCGCAAGATCATAGAGAACCTCTACTTTCCTGCGGCGGACCCCAGTAAGAACATTGTACGCCCACATGATATCGTCAAGGATTAGGTACTCTTGGTCATTCAAGAGTACTGTAGGGAGAAGGTTTAACTCTTCAGGTTTCAGGGCCTTCTGTCGCCCGGCAGGAGCTTCTGTAGCAAGCTCCTTCCACCTCACAAAATCCTGCTCATCGACGACTTCGTCATCTTCTGGGTCAGGAGGTAGAGGTGTAGAAGAAAGCTCGGCAGGGATCTCCTCATCCTCTATGTACTGGTCCATAATAATGGCCAGTGCGAATCGGGCCTCAAAACAGGTTTCCCGATCTATTGTGGCAATAGGGAGGTCAGTCCCTCGCCGTCTGATGCCCTTGATGACGTTACGGGCATGATCATCACCCCCTAACATCTGGTGTAAGGTGTGGAAGTCGAGGTAAAGCTGCTCATCGTCATCATTACCAACGCATGCAGGCACAATCTCCTCTCCATAGAACTGAAGGAAGGCAGAATAGTCTGGGTGGGCCTGCATGTTGGAGATAAGATCTACCTGCTGAAGCAGGTAGGGATGAAGAAGATCAAAGGGAACCGCAGGGTCCCAATGCTCTCCGTCTACATACCACTGCTGCAGGGTTGGGCAAGCCATGAGGAGTGAAGGCGCAAAGGAGGAGGAAGAAGGCGCTGGAACAAGAAGAAAAAAATGAAACCCTAATGGCCAAAAAGGGGTTTTATACTTTTTGGCACGTTTCCCCAAAATTATTATTAAAATTATTATTTATTTAATAACATATATATATTTTTTTTTCAAAATATATATTTTTTTTGTATTCACAAACCCAAAAATGGGGCTAGTACATCGATAAATTACAAAATTTATACAACTAGAATACGAGCGCCTAATCATCTAAGATCCCCTCGGATCCTTCGTGCCAAGTGAAGGTCCTTGGGCATAATAGTAACCCGCTTCGCATGTATGGCACACAAGTTGGCGTCGCTCAAAAGCTCAATCAGGTATGCCTCGGCAGCCTCTTGTAATGCAAGGACCGCAAAGGCTTGAAACCGCAAGTCGGTCTTGAATTCCTGAGCGATCTCCCGCACGAGTCGCTGGAAGGGAAGCCGACGGATCAATGGCTCGGTAGTCTTCTGATACTTGCGTATCTCCCGAAGAGCTACCGTGCCTGGTCGGAACCTATGGGGCTTCCGCGGCTTAAGGGTCGCCTTGAGCGACGGAATGGATTTACCTCCTGTCGAAGGATGCTTTGTGCGCTCCACGATCAACTCCTTTCTCTGAGCCGAGGTCTTCTTGGCGATCGTAGCATCCTGTTGCAATCGGGTCTTGTAGTTCACCCCACCCCTAACCGGTCTAGATTTGGTTCTTTTCAGTCTCCGGTTACCCGGCCCGGTCGGCTGCTGTGGGTTGGCGGCTTGGTTTACATCAACAGGGTTTGTCTGGGATTCGACGTTCGGAGCCGCACCTAGGTCCTGCTGTCTATCATCAAAATTCTGCTGCTGCTCCTCCTGCTGATGGCCTAGCTGCTCCTCCTGCTCGTGCTCACTTTGCTGGCCATGGGAGTCTTCGCCTTCCTTTAGGAGCCACTCTCGTTCTTCAGCCCTAGCCCTCTCTCCAACGACTTGAGTACGCCGCCAGCAATCTCAAGATGATACCGGGTCCGCCGCGCCCGTGATATCTTCTTGGATGGATTCTAGATGGCACTGTTGAAACCGGGGCGGGACATTTTCAAAAATGAAACTATTGAGGCTTTCATTCCAAGAAAAGGTGGGAAGGTTAAAGTATTCCTGGTAGGTAAGTACACGACCCCTCCCCAAATAGTAAAAGCGATCCATCCTTAGGTCCGGTGGAGCGCTGGCTATTTGGTGCAAGTCTTCTAGTCGGGCCAGATGCATGATCCTCTGAGCTTCGTTCCGACTAAGCTCCACAGGGTCTTCATCTGGTCCTGGCGAGGAATAAAACTTAACCACAGCCCATGCACGGTCCGGCTGCTCCACGAGAGTGTAATCCTGACCGGCTTCATTCAACTTGAGGAGGAAGCGCTCGTTGAAGTGGAAGATAGGGTAGGGGACTCGTCGGCCCTCGACAAAGTGCTTGACAAAAAGGTTAAGAATGGTATCTATCATAGGGTCTTCCTCAGCAAGATGCTCGACTAAGACAGCAAACAACTGATATATATTCAGTTTCTTCAGATCTACGGTCAGCTTGAAGCGCGGCATGTCGTACTTTATAGGGACAACAAGGGAGAAAGGAGAAAGGAGGCGCTCAGCAAGGCGGGACGGCGCGAAGGGGTAATCGAGGGCACCGGGGTGTAGGGCAGGTGCAAGGAAGACGTCGAGGTCGGCTATGGCGGATGTGGAGCTTAGGTCCGGCGGCTATGGCGGAAAAAGGCGCTCAAAAGAAACACACACTAAAAAAGACACTTCAAAAATTCAAATTTTAACTTTTGACTTTTATTAAAAATTTAAAAAAAATATATATATATATTTTTTAAAAAATTTCAAACAAAGGCCAGATAAAATACGCTACGAATCGCATGGGGCTACCGACGTGTTTATATCGCTGTTTTATTTTCGAAGAAACGCCTCGGATACCTCGGGCCCTTTTTTTTGTTTTTCGGGCGTCCGTTATCCGCTTTTGCCTCGAGACGCGTGCCCCTAGGGTATTTGAGAGGTGCCCGATCCATTGGAGCCGTTTTCGCCTTCATCCGAGCTACCTACAAAAAGTTATGGCTCCTCGAAACTTGGGTCCTCCAGGCAGCCTAGACTTCCTTAGAAATTACAGTCTATTACCTTAACCTAGCACCAATTCAAACATGAAAGACTTAAACAATCACTCTTGCTTAATTCTCTCTCCTAACTACCGAACTAGCGAGTTAGGGTTTGGTCAGTGCTATGATTTCGAGTAACCGAAATCACGGCTCTGATACCACTGTGACGCTCCCTGAACATATACGACCCTCGGACGTATACATACGGGGACTTTCCCCTCCCATGGCGACCAACTCGCCATGAGCAGGGCCCTCCGTCTATTTCGGGCCATCTATAATATGATGCCCGAAAGAAGGACACGAAGGGGTCATTCGGCCCACGCCTTCAATGGGGCTCCTACGTCGCGGAAGCGTGAATACAAGGGTTAGCACACAGCATAAATCACGTATAAATAACCACCACGAAGGGTGGCATATCCATCCAAATACCAACGGCAAAGAATATGCATCTAAACCTAAGAAAACACCCCAAACCCATGGTTCTACCCCGGTTCAGACTCCAGTGAGGATCGACTGACGGCTAGGCCTCAAGAGATCAGCAGACAGAATCTTGACATGGCGTTGGCTGGCATAGAACATTGGCTAGGGTTGTCCACTCCATCCGCCCCTCCTGTGCACACTTTGCAGATGGGTCAAATCACGCTATGGCTTCGCTATAGCCTTCCGGAGACGCAGGCTCGAGGCATCACCCTGCTGAGCCTACTCCAGGGTTCATGAAGCCCCAGTCCGATGAGGCAGGTCAGGGAAGCGTCCCCTTCCAGAATCACAGTGGTTCCATGGGTGAGCTAGAGAATACGTGCCGCATCCGTACCCGACTTACTCACCCTAAATCTACTCAAAGTGCAAGGTGCCCCATACGGGTCACACCTCTACACCCAGGGAGTGTCAGACCCATACCCGGCCCTCTACGTGACCGGCTATCAGGCCTAGCTCACTGTAGGAGTCTCAGGAGCCTTTTATGTTCGTGCAAGACCCCACCCCCACTTCACCACTGTGTTCCTTGTCTGGTGCTAAGCCAGTACCATAGCATCTATGACCCGGTGGGCTCTTGTGCACAGGCCGCAATTAACGGGATAATACAGGGCTCTATCTAGGAGCATACTACAATAAATAGCCTCTGAGGTCTCTACCCCCCTTAATCCCCCATTTCCAGAGTAACACTAGGCTAACAACCACCAATCCATCCATTACAAGCAGAACCAGAATCGAAATATATAGAGAACCTACCTTTACAATCAAGGGTTAGTTCCTACGAGTAAACACAGAGAGAATAGACCAACAACCCAAACAGGTGCCCAACAGGGGCGCTTACCCTAGAATTCACAACTACACTAGCCACCCACCTGTGTTTCGGCTCGACCCATTGTCATTGGGGATCTCCATCTTCTTGATCTTGGTGTTCAACTTGTGTGAGAAGGGTGGCGTCCAATTGCTCAAGGTGGCGCTCAGCTCTGGTCACAAGGGTGGCGCTCCACTGCTCAAGGTGAGTTGTGGCTGATATGGGGGTGGTGATCCACCCTATTGACCCCAATTAGCATTATCATGCTAACCAATCGAGGGTGGCCACGTGGCGCCTTCCCAAACCATAATTAGCTTAATTATGGTTTTTAAATATTAGTTCCTTAATTATAGGTTATTATTGTCAATAATTAAATTAGCATACTAATTTAATTCCTTTTAAGTGAACCACCTAGGTTCCCATACCCCATGTGGCGTATGTATCCTTGGTGACGTGTCAACATATTTATACTTATACCGTATAAATACTTGGAACGTCACACTTACAAAGCTCTTTGTCTAGCCAATCTCATCTTAATGAGAAGATTGAGGCAGGAACGCGCTTCTCGTGCTATACCCACTTTTAAGAATGATACAATTAGATTCCAGTACGAGTTCTTGTCCTCTACGCAAGACCGTTTTGACGATTTATATTATCGTTTATCTGCATTGAGCCCTTCGATTCCTAATGATGTTCTTACAATTGTGGAAGGGGGTAAGACGTCTGTTGCTCGACATATGAAGTTCTTGATTGTTGCAGACAGGGAAGGCTATGAGATAGCTCTCGATTTTGATGACCATATTTTTCCTCCTTTCTCCGTTGATGAAGCATGGCGTCTCAAACTCGCCCGCCGGCGTTGACCTAGTTGTCTTCATTAGTTGAGTTGCACCTTTGATGGGCATGGACCTCTTTGTATTGACCCTTGTTCTGCCTCATTGGGGCTGGGGTTCCTTCCACGACTCATTGCTTAATTTGGTTTCTTCATCCATACATTTTGTGCCTTTAGGGGCCAAGTATTGATTTTTTGCATTATTCTTTACTAATTATATTTTTTGACAACCGATGTTTCTAGTTGTTTTTTGCTCTACTTCTTCAAGTTGCTTCAGATTGTCTGTTGTATATAATATATAGTGCTTAGGGTAGCTATTTCAAATTTTTGTCATGGATCCTTTGTATGTAGCCTTTAACTTTCTTATTTATGATTAACTTCTGGTATCTTGTGCGTTGCATTCTTATGTTTCGTTTTGTGTGGAGGTTTTCATAGTTCGCTGGTGTTTGCTTGTTGTGCTTGTCTATCAACTCTGGCTTGTATCGCCTTTCGGGTCTCATTTGAGCATTAATAATGTAGTAGAAGTGGTCATTTTTAGGATCTCTGAGCATTGTGAAATTCTTTATAGTTTTCTTGTTTTCTAGATTATTTTAAAAGGTGGTTCTCTTCTGTTAGCTATGTTATTTGTTGTTGTATAGAGTCTCCCAAGAATGCCATGGTTCTATGCCATCATAGAACCATCATTCTTGGGAAGACGGCATCCTATTTTCGGACCTTTTTTCGAGGGCCTTTTTTACAATCATCTATAAATTGTTCCATTTCCTTACTTTCTGTATCGGCGTTCTCTTTGAGTGTTCCATCTTCTTTGCTCCCTTATCTCTACTTTTCCCACCCTCCCAACCCTGTATTGGTTTGTTATGTTCAATGTGCTTGTGATAATTGATTGGCTATTTGCTTTTTCTTCATTTTTCTTACTTACGGGCGGATGTTCTTCCCCATACTAGTTTGCAGATGCTCTTGCCTGGCTAGGCAGATGTTCTTCCCCGTCCCGTTCTCTGATTTTTTTGTTTGATGGATGGATGTTTCCCCGCTCTAGTTTGCAGAAGTTTTTTCCTGGCTAGGCGGTTGTCCTTCCCCGTTCTATTTCTGTGTTTTTTCGTTTAGTCTATTTAGGTTTAAAATTTTGACTTATTGCTTCTAGTTCAGATCTCAATGTCATCGGTTGTATCGCTCTTAGTCCATTTTTTATCCTCATGGTTTTCCCTGAAAACCCGAAAGGGCGGGGTTTTTAGTCCAGTTGATAAGATTTCGGACTTTGAGTTTTATGTGACTTTATTTTATAAGACCTCCTGTGGTTGTCTAGTTTTGGGGTTTTAAGAGTGTTTTGGCTCTACATATTTTTTGGCCATCCATTGTTACTACTCTATTGTTGTACTTGTTTTTTCGGCTATGTTATTTGTTGTTGTATAGAGTCTCCCAAGAATATTCCTGTGTAGATCTGTTGCAGGCTTCAGCATCTTGTATTTTTTTTCTCTTAATCTGTTAAATCTTGGTTCTCTGAGAGCTTTAGTCAGTATATCTGCCATTTGATCTTCTGTTGACACATCATTCACGGAAATAATTTGCCTTTGTACCATCTCCCTAATAAAATGCTGTTTCATTTCTATGTGTTTTGATCTTTCATGAAGCACAGGATTTTTTGTCATAGCAATTCCACTAGCACTGTCAGACCATAATACTGTTGGTTCACAACTTTTTATTCCAAATTCTTCCATTAACCTTCTTATCCAAATTATCTCCTTAGCTGCCAATGTAATAGCAGAATATTCTGCTTCAGCACTTGACAATGCCATAGTGTTTTGTTTCTTGCATTTCCAGCTTACTGGATTTTCTCCAATCATTACTATATATCTAGATGTTGAATGTCTATTGTCAGGATCTCCACCCCAGTCTGCATCTGCATCAACCTTTATCTCTATATGTTATCCCATAATTCATTGTCCCCTTTAAATATCTTAATATTCGTTTGGCTGCTCCCCAATGCTGTTGTGACATTCCACGTATTTATACGGTCTACGTCACGTATGTATACGGGACACGTACAAATACACGCACGTCACCCCCCCCAAAGGTACGCCAACATGGGATACGTCAACTTAATTGTAACCTAGGGGGTTACTTTAAAAGGGATTAAATTAGCTATGCTAATTTAACCATTAAAGTTAATAACCTATAACTTAGGAAATTAAGGACTAAATAGGATTAGTTAGGCTAATTACTGTTTTGGGAAGGCGCCACCTGCCCCAATCGATTGGGGAGCATGGGGGTTTCCAAGTTAGGCTGTCAACCTGATCCCTATCCCTCTGTTGACTCCCACAATTCGACCAAAGAGGGAGCAGGAGCTGAGCGCCATCATACCTATCAGAGCGCCACCATACCAAGTCTAAACACAGTGAAGCAAAAGCTGAACCCTCAACTCCCAAGAGATGGAAGCACCCCATGGTAACGAGTCCCAAATTAACTCGGTGGGTGGCTAGGATAGCCGTGAATTCTAGATAACGCCCCTATTGGGCCCTGGTTGTGTTTGTCTCTCTGTTCTCTTTGTGTTTCAATCATAGGAACTAACCCTTGATTGTAAAAGTAAGTTCTCTTTATATTTGATTCTGGTTCTTGCTCTGAAAGGATGGATTGTTAGTTCTTTGTCTAGTTTTACTCTAAAATGGGGGGGATTACGGGGGGTAGAGACCTCTGAACCATGTATTGTAGTATGCTCCTAGATAGCGCCCTGTAGAGTCCCATTAAATGTGGCCTGTGCACAAGAGCCCACCGGGTCCTAGATGCTATGGTCGGCTTAGCACCGCACAAGGAACACAAAGTGGGTGAAGTGGGGGTGGGGTCTTGCACGAACATACAAGGCTCCTGAAACTCCTACAGTGAGCTAGGCCTGATAGCCGGTCACGTAGAGGGCCGGGTATGGGTCTGACACTCCCTGGGTGTAGAGGTGTGACCCGTATGGGGCACCTTGCACTTTGAGTAGATTTAGGGTGAGTAAGTCTGCACGGATGCGGGGTCGCCGATGCGGCACGTATTCTCTAGCTCACCCATGGAACCACTGTGGATTCCGAAGGGGACGCTTCCCCAGGCCTGCCCTCATCGGACAAGGAGTCATGAACACGAGTAGGCTCAAAGGGTGATACCTTGAACCGCATCTTCGGAAGGCTATAGCGAAGCCATAGCATGAATTGACCCATCCGCAAAGTGTGTGCAATGTGAGGGGCGGATGGAGTGGACAACCCTAGCCGATGTTCTATGCCAGCCAACGCCATGCCAAGACTCGGTCTGCTGATCTCTTGAGGCCCAGCCATCAGTCGATCCTCACTGGAGTCTGAGCCGGGGTAGAACCTGGGGTTTGGGCGTTTTTCTTAGGTTTAGATGCATATTCTATGCCGTTGGTATTTGGATGGATGCGCCACCCTTCGTGGTGGTTATTTATATATATTTATGCTGTGTGTAATCCTTGTATTCATGCTTCCGCGACGTAGGAGTCCCATTGAAGGCGTGGGCCGAATGACCCCTTCGTGTCCTTCTTTCGGGCATCATTTCATAGATGGCCCGAAATAGACGGAGGGCCCTGCTCATGGTGAGATGATCGCCATGGGAGGGGGAAAGTCCCCATATGTATACGGCCGAGGTCGTATATATTCAGGGAGCGTCACAGTGGTATCAGAGCCGTGATTTCGGTTGTTCGAAATCATAGCACTGGCCAAGCACTAACTCGTAGCACGTGGTTAGGAGGAGGCTAAGTCAATGTGTTGTTAGTCCTCTTTGATGTTTGGCTCGGTGTTAGGTTAAATTAAGAAATTGTAGCTTTAAAGAGGATGGGGCGACTGGAGGGCCCAAGATTGGAAGCCTAGCCAGTGTCAGTAGGTAGCTCAAATGACAAAGAGGGTGGTTCCATTGGATCGGGCGTACTCGAATTACCCTAGAACAGCCAACTCTAGGCGAAAAATGGTCAAGGGCAGGCCCACAAACCAACTCGGGCGCCGCTTGCCTTTTGTCGCTTTGTAGTCATGGTAGAAGAGCTAGAAATGCTGTCGGCGCCCGACCAGTCAGACCCGAGTCAACGCGGGCCCGCCAGGTCAACTCGGGCGCCGCTTGCTTTTCGACGACCCCCAGTCGAGGCGGAAGCACGTATAATGCAGCCGGCGCCCGACCGTATGCCGCGCGTATTTCCGCCGTATAATTATTTTTTTAATAATAAAATTTTAAAGTTAATAAAAAATTTTTGAAATTTTAAAAGTTAACTGGCCGTTTAACAAACCTTTTCTTGTCATTTGCTTTTGCCTTGCCTTCAGCGCTTCCGACCGCCTGAGCCGACGCCCGCCATCGCCACCAGACCTGCCTTTGCTCTTCCGCCCTTGTGCCTTGCGAACCCTAGCGCCTCCTTTGCCGTCTCCTTCGCCACCAGCGCCTCACTACCTGCCTTCTTACACTTTAACGCCAGCTATGGCTATCACAAAGAGCGCCCCGGACCCATCTACTCTGAGCATCGTGGAGATTTACGCCATGATTGCCAAGCACATGGCTACCGACCCGGCCTTTATTGATATACTGTTGGATGAGCTGGTAAATAGGTTTGAGAACAACGATAGGATTCCATATCCTATCTATCACTTCTCAGAGCCATTCTTGATCCGCTGAACCTTCGCTTGACTCTCCTATACTATTGTTGAGCAAGCGACATGGTCATGATGCTCATTAAATTCTATCCTCCCGAAAGCGTGAAGGCCATACAGAGGAGGAAGATATCGTAGTAGGCCTAACCGTGTTAGGGGTTTGGCCGAGAAGATGATCATCGGGGAGATTGAGCGCGCACACGGCAGCCCGGGAAGGGAGTACAGTAGCCTCGGGACGGCTTTGCGGGCCATTGATGGCAGAGCTATTGAGGTTCCCCCATACCGCTGGCATGAGGGTTCCAACAGCCTTTGAATGGGGAGAAATCCCCCGATATCAGCTTAGACTATCCGACCACCATTCGGGATAGATATGGGTCAAGGGTCACAACGGGTACCAAGTGAACTTAATCGCCGCATCGCAGCCCAGCTTTTTGCTCGATTCAAGAAGATCCGGAGGAGAGCCCGGAGGAACGGGAGAAGCTCGAACAAGAGGAGGAGCTGGACCGGGCAAGACCAGCGGGACCAAGAAGATGGAGGAGCATTCGGGAGTGGGCCGGGCCCAATCCCGACGCATCAGACTGTTAAGCACCGGAGGAAGGGTCTAGCCCATAAGACCGGCAACAAGACAAAGAGAAATCAAGACCGCCGTGGCTTTTGGGAAGAAGACGAAGCCCGACCGGAGAAAGAACGGGTGGATAGCTCCCGACCGCCCTGCTGGGGCTAAGACGGTGCCAAAGATCGACCGCCCGCCTGCGGAAGCCCGGGCACGAGGGAAGCCTCACGTGTACCGACCCTGCAGATCGCGGCCTTGCGGGAAACCGCAAGTTCCGTGGTCTACACAGCCTTCCTCGATCGAAGCTACCTTCCGTGAGGTTGGTAACGCAGAGATCGCAAGAACAGCTTCAAGACCATCTCCGCTTCCGCATCTTTTGCCATTTTGGCGCCCAAGAGGCTATTGAAGCCTACTTGGTAGCACTTTTGGTGACGCTTTAATCTTTGCGCCGATCCACGCAAAGAGGGTCACCATAATGCCTAAGGATTTAGCCCTCGCTCGCAGGATTCGGGGGGAGCATCCTTAGCATATTTGCGGGGCTCCGCATTGTAAATATTTTCTTGTTATATTTAATAAAAACTTTTATTTTGTATTAAAAGTTTAATTATTTTAGGTTAAATATAAAATAAAATGCTGACGTCAGCCTCAATAGAAAGGAGTTAAAAAGGGACTTTTAAAAGTTATTTCAAATGTTTCTCTTCCTTTCTCCTCCCTTCTAGCGCCATGACTGCCGCCGACCTTGTCGCCTGGTACCACGATGGGGAGCAATGGGATCCGCAAGTCCCTTTCGACCTGCTGCGACCCTTGCTATGCCAGCGCCTGGACCTCCTTGCCAATATGCAGCGGCATCCGGATTACGCCGGATTCCTCGACTTCTACATGGAGGATATGCTTCCTCTATGTATTCCTTTTGGGGATCCTCCCCAGCTGTATCTGGAGCGGGAGGTAGTCCGACAGATGTTGGGCGGGGACACCCATGCTTATGATGTCCTAAAGGGGAAACTTCGATGGGGTAAACACTTGCCAGTGGTCCAACATCAGGGGCGGAAATATCTGGAAGTCACTTTCGCCCTAGCCATCCTCATGGACCAATACGTTGAGGATGAAACTTTGCCCGTAGAGAAGGGCAAACTGCCAGAGTCTTCCGAGGAGGGGGACGACGAGCACATAGGTATGGGCGACTTTGCCCATTGGAAACAGTTAGCGGAGGAGTTACCACCGCGCCGTGAACAAGCTATAGGCTTGTCAGGATTAGACGGCCTTCCAGTTATCTATCACCAAGGGCAAGAGTACCTTCTCTTGGATGATATTATCTGGACGTATCACATGGTGGCCGGATTTCGACGCAAGCGCAAAGACCATGTACTTTACGAGCTTGCGGAGTACTGTATGGATGATTTTATCGACTTCACTTCTACTGAGCTTCCTCCAGAAGTGCAGCAGCTGCTCCAGTTCCGCCAGGAGACCATAGAGCCGGCGGAGACTCTATTACGCCTTCGGGACTTCGTGATGCAGGAGCCGGCTTCGCCGCCTTCACCAGATGCCTTCACGGCTATGGGACCTCACGTCCCAAACATCAATATGGTTGAGGTCCCCTCCGACTCAGATGATGAGGGAGAGGATTTATATCATAATCCTGCGCATAAGAAGGAGGAGCAACAAGAACTTAGGGAGGAAGAAGTCCCCATGGACTTGGATAAGGAAGTGGCTGCATCCGAGACCCCGCAAGGGAAGGTGCTGGGTAACCACCTCACCCGTTTCTTTTTGTCAGCCTTCCGACACGGGCAAGTCCTTTTCATAGCCCGAGATCTAGGGCCAGAGGCTGAAGCTTCATGGTGGGCCCTCCGTGCTCTCTCTACACTGGCCGGCCACAAGAAGCTTCCCTATCGTACGTTTACTTATGTACTCGTGCGACGGGATCTTGCCCTGACGGCCTTGGGTCAGGATATTGCGCCTTGGATGAGCATGAAGCTCCTCACGGCAGCCCCATTGGTCGTTGCCTATCCACCAGAGGTTGCATCTGTTGCGGCTGCCACAGTAGACCCTGGGGTAACTCTGCTGCGACACCGACCGCCTCCACCACCTCCTAGGGCCACGGATGAAGAGGGAGGACCTAGCTCCTAGACTAATTGTGCTACCCATTTCTTTTAATATATATATGCGTGTGATTATGAGATTTTGGATTGGCAAATGTTTTAGCCATATTGTAATATGGTGTACCTTATTTACTTATTAAATACAATACTGTCTTGATAAGTATAAGTGGATTGTTTCTTTTTATGACGTCCTCTTCAAAGCATTAAAGTTTAGAATATAGTGGAATTACAAAAATGTTCTCTATTCATTCCAACTATCTTGCAGAAGAGACCCTTTGGGAATATGAGGAGAGGATTACCGACATGGTTAGGAGGGATGATCCCGGACCACCAGAGCAGGACTATGGCCAGAGATATGGTGAATATCCAGAGTGGGATGAAGGCTATGAAATGGAACCACCGCCACCAGGAGAACCCTATGATCCTGACAAAGGGCTGGAGATAGTTAACATCCTTAGGGACAGAGCTTTCGAGGATCTGAAGATGACCCGTGGCCGCACAGGACTATTGGAATATGAGCAGCACGAGGCTTTCGAGGACGCCAACCACCACCTTTGGCAACTCTTCTATGCTCAAGGCTTTTCAATCTTCTCATTGTCAGCCCAACATGGGAATACCACCGGTGATTGTCCAAGCCCGGGCACGCTTATAAACTTCGTTAGAGCATGACGGAGAGTACCCGCTACGCAATCCTATACCCCTTCACGAACCCCTAGGCTTGGTCTCTTCAGTTATGTTTTCTTTGTTGCTGTTACGCTGTGTGCGAGTAAAACTTTAAATCTTCCACTGTATCATACCTCCTTTTTGTACCAACCCATGTATCAATCAACTTATTGTTGTACTCAACTTGAATGAAATAAAATATTGATTTCTGTTTGTATATTATCTTATCGCTGTTAGCAAATGTTATCTCAAAGCAATTATACATTACTGTAAATCTGCTTATACTTCCATGAATGCTCGCTATAGACGGTGCACGTAACGCCGCCTGGCAAACACCTTCCAACGCCAGTAGGCTGACACCTGAACAGGAATTGATGTTAATGAAAAGGCAACTCGGTGAATTACAGGCCTATGTATTGCATACCAATCCACCGCAACAAACCCAGGAGGACGGACCGGAATTACCTCCGCGACCATTGAGTCCACCTGCACAACAGCCATCTCCCCCTAGAGCTAGCCATGTACCTGCACCAAGGAGGACTCATGCTAAGCGTCACCGAAGTTCCTCTAAGGATAGCGCCACTTCCTCACATTCAACCACTTCGGTATCTTCTGGGTCATCGCTATCAGTCAGTGACCATGCGAAGCGTAAGGATAAGGAATACCATAAAACCGTTGATACAGCCATAACTAGTATATGGAAGAACAGGAAGTTGGCTCAGTTTGATGGGAAATCCAGAGGCGGCTTGAATGCAGAATCCTGGTTGGACGAGATGAAGGAGTTTGGAAAATCCTATGGAATGACGGAGAAGGATACAGGAAAGGTTGCCACCACCAACCTTACCGGAGCTGCCCGTATTTGGTGGAAGGGTTATGCCAGAGCTAAGCACTTGGACAGGAGCAGGTGCAAGTTCAAAAAGTTCGCTAAGGCTTTTAAATCGCATTACGTGCCTGGTGCGCACAAATGCCAACAGATCCAGACCTTTTACAGGTTAGAGCAGAAGGGCATGTCTGTTCAGGCCTACACTGATGAATTCATGCGCTTGAGGTTGTATGTACCAGGAATGAATGAAAAGAGGGCAGTAGAGGGCTACATTGAAGGGTTGGCCCCATCCATTAAACGAATGGTCAAGGCCATAGACCCAAAATCAGTAGCAGAAGCGGAAGCTAAGGCATTAAGCCTCGAAGAGGACACACCAAGGAACCAGTATCCGCGACCTGCTCCTTACTCGCAGCCACGGCCGTCCACACCATATAAACCTCGCTCACCCAGTCCGGGGCCCTCTCAGCAGAACTCTTACGGCCGCCAGGAGAAGAAAGTCACCTTTAGCAGATAAGCAGAACAACGCCGGTAAGGAAGTTCGGAGCCTCTTACAGTCCATTCCTAAAGAGGCCAGAGAACAGCTCCGTCGAGATAAGGCATGCTACAGGTGTATGAGGCCTGGACACTTCATGCAGAATTGTCCATATGTTACCCAGACTGCCCAGCTGGCCATGGCCGACCTCGATTGGGACGATCTTGAGTCAACATTACCTACGGATGAGGAGGCTCCCGAGTACATTCACGGTGCGTCTCATATTCTTGCCAGTATAGAAACTGGCAACGCTGAAAGTCAGCCTTCTGTTATTTCTACAATAGGCCAAGTAGACAGTAAGCCTTTCATAATTTTGATGGATACGGGTAGTACGCATAATTTTGCTTCTCCTAGAATGGCCCAGGTATTGCAGCTTGAAACATTGAGATCCCGACCTAAGCCAGTCACGCTAGCCAGTGGTAGGATCAGACACACTCATGGCCGCCGCATTAACCTTAAAATGCAGTTGTCAGGTGCACCAGTTGCCTTGGGTGCCGAGTTAATGGACATTGGCAAATATGATCTTATTGTTGTTATGGAGTTTTTGGCATCTGCGAAGGCCAACATAGACTGCGAGAAACGAGAGGTTACCTTCAACGCCGCTAATGGAGCACGCGTAACAATAAAAGGTGATCCATTCCACTCTGCTATCCAGTCTATGTCAATCAAGCAGTTAGAAAAAGCTATACGCAGGAATGAACTCCTTTGCCTCATTACACTTGCCTCCATTGAGTCTGACACTAAGCAAAAGCAAGTAATAGACACCTTGCCACAAGACATTGCCACCCTTCTTCGAGAATTTAGCGATCTTTTTCCAGATGAGATCCAGAAGCTTCCTCCTTTCAGAGGGGTAGAATGTGAGATAGCTCTAGAACCAGGTACTAAGCCTACCAGCAAGGCCCCGTACCGAATGAGTCCTCCAGAGTTGGCAGAGCTTAAGAAACAACTTCAAGAGTTACTAAACCTAGGTTTTATTCGGCCTAGTGTTTCACCATTTGGCGCTCCTATTCTTTTTGTCAAGAAGAAAGACGGCTCCTTGAGAATGTGTATTGATTATCGGCAACTCAACAAGCATACCATCAAGAATCGCTACGCTTTGCCGAGGGCCGATGATCTAATGGATCAGTTGCAAGGAGCCAAGTATTTTTCAAAGATTGATCTTCGCTCCGGATATCATCAGATAAGGATTAAAGAGGAGGACATCCATAAATCTGCTTTTCGCACTAGATATGGGCATTATGAGTTTACCGTTATGCCTTTCGGATTAACTAATGCCCCCGCAACGTTTATGCGGTTAATGAATGATGTTTTCCGACAATACTTGGATGATTTTGTTGTTATCTTCTTTGACGACATTCTCATCTACAGTAAGACTCTACAGGAGCATGAGAAACATCTTCGATTGGCTTTACAAAAGCTAAGGCGTCATCAGCTCTTCGCCAAGTTCTCCAAATGCAAGTTTGCCACTCCCAAGGTCGATTATTTGGGGCATATTATTTCAGCAGAGATGGCTCACTTCCGCCAAAGAACCACGGATGTAGTGGTCGACAAATTGTCAAAGATGGCTCACTTCCTGCCATGTCGAACCACGGACACCGCCTTCGACACCGCCTTGCTATTTGCAAAAGAGATTTTCAGGTTGCACGGGATGCCAAGAGTAATTGTATCAGACAGAGACCCTAAATTTGTAAGTGCATTCTGGAAAGACTTCTTCGCCACCATCCAGACCAAGCTTGATATGAGTACAGCTTACCATCCTCAGACAAATGGTCAGACAGAACGTGTCAATCGTATTATCGAAGATATGCTACGAAGCTATGTATGGAGTAAACAATCACAATGGGCGGATTATATTTATCTGGTAGAGTTCGCCTATAACAGTACAAAGCAGGAGTCTTCCAAGATGTCTCCCTTCATGATAAATTATGGCTATCAATGTCTTACTCCAGACACATGGCATAACCCTGTTTCTAAAGTGGAGGTCTCTCAACAACTCCTTTTAGAAATGCAGGCCTTGGTGGAGGAAGTTCGTGGTTACTTATTGGCGGTCTTGTGATCGTCGAAGAGTCTAGCGGATAAGCACCGAACCCCACGAGTCTTCCAGGTGGGCGAATCAGTTTGGCTTAAGATCAAAGTAAAACAAGCCAAGCTTAAAATTGGTAACTGTAAGAAGTTGGCACCCAGATGGGCTGGGCCGTTCAAGATTACTGAACGCGTGGGAGACCAGGCATATCGCTTAGACTTGCCGCCCCGCTTGAAGATCCACAAGGTCTTTCACGTGAGTCTTCTGAAACAACACACCCCTGATCCAGAGGAGGTTTTGGATACCCCAACCCTCCTAGAAATGACTGAAGAGCAGCTCGAAATAGTGCCTGAAGCTCTTCTTGATCGAGCTTACAAACAGACCAGAAGGACTCAAATGTTGCAATACTTGGTCAAATGGAAGCACTTACCAGTTGAAGATGCTACCTGGGTGATGAAGATAGACCTTGAGAAGCACTATCCGGACTTCATGCGGGAATCTCAGGGC
Organism: Isoetes taiwanensis; assembly: GCA_021234155.1. Classification (NCBI taxonomy): domain Eukaryota; kingdom Viridiplantae; phylum Streptophyta; class Lycopodiopsida; order Isoetales; family Isoetaceae; genus Isoetes; species Isoetes taiwanensis. The sequence goes on along the minus strand of JAJEKV010000020.1, from coordinate 1,709,285 downwards.
CGCACCATCAACGATGCTATCAACCCCGCTCCCGGCGGTAAGCTTGAAGGCTTGATTTGCCGAGAATCATGCTCTAGAGGGGTAGATGCATCGTATCTTATAATAATAACCGATGATGAGATCACCTTTGTGTTCTCTAGGACGTGGTGCATTGTTGGTGTTGACATGACCGCGCATTGCTTGGAAACCATCTAGTGGATAGACTTCGTTCATTTCGGCTATACGGGGAACTAAACCATTCCTTATGCCGCAATGAATTGCAAGCCATAGACATGATAGGTTCCCTTCTAGATAGATTTTCTTTTATTTATAGGGGGTGGTCCCTTCAACCACAATCTAATTATATTATTGATATACAGGTATATTGACATGTGCAGGCCAGTGAGCAGATCGTCACCTGCCATGTATAGAGGGTTGCTGATGACCCAACCTTTCTCGTATTGGTTTTCTCTACATGTGTGATTTTTGTCGTCCATGATGTTTTAAATTGGACTTTGGTCCTAAACTTTCTTTAATGATAAGTTTGTATAAGGCACTTTGGTGCTTGCACCTTGATATTTTCAACTTCAATGTATTACTGTCCGAAATGCTATAATTTCAACGTAATGTTATATTCTTAATTTCATTTTCTAATTGAGTGCTTTACGTATATGTATTCGATTAGCTAACCCCAATGCTGAGGACAACATTATTTTTAAGGAGGGGAGAATGTGACGTTCCACGTATTTATACGGTCTATGTCACGTATGTATACGGGACACGTACAAATACACGCACGCCCCCCCCCCAAAGGTACGCCAACATGGGATACGTCAACTTAATTGTAACCTAGGGGGTTACTTTAAAAGGGATTAAATTAGCTATGCTAATTTAACCATTAAAGTTAATAACCTATAACTTAGGAAATTAAGGACTAAATAGGATTAGTTAGGCTAATTACTATTTTGGGAAGGCGCCACCTGCCCCAATCGATTGGGGAGCATGGGGGTTTCCAAGTTAGGCTGTCAACCTGATCCCTATCCCTCTGTTGACTCCCACAATTCGACCAAAGAGGGAGCAGGAGCTGAGCGCCATCATACCTATCAGAGCGCCACCATACCAAGTCGAACCTGTGAAGCAAAAGCTGAACCCTCAACTCCCAAGAGATGGAAGCACCCCATGGTAACGAGTCCAGCCAGAACTCAGGTGGGTGGCTAGGATAGCCGTGAATTCTAGATAACGCCCCTATTGGGCCCTGGTTGTGTTTGTCTCTCTGTTCTCTTTGTGTTTCAATCATAGGAACTAACCCTTGATTGTAAAAGTAAGTTCTCTTTATATTTGATTCTGGTTCTTGCTCTGAAAGGATGGATTGTTAGTTCTTTGTCTAGTTTTACTCTGAAATGGGGGGGATTACGGGGGGTAGAGACCTCTGAACCATGTATTGTAGTATGCTCCTAGATAGCGCCCTGTAGAGTCCCATTAAATGCGGCATGTGCACAAGAGCCCACCGGGTCCTAGATGCTATGGTCTGGCTTAGCACAGACAAGGAACACAATGGTGAAGTGGGGGTGGGGTCTTGCACGAACATACAAGGCTCCTGAGACTCCTACAGTGAGCTAGGCCTGATAGCCGGTCACGTAGAGGGCCGGGTATGGGTCTGACACTCCCTGGGTGTAGAGGTGTGACCCGTATGGGGCACCTTGCACTTTGAGTAGATTTAGGGTGAGTAAGTCGGGTACGGATGCGGGGGTCGCTGATGCGGCACGTATTCTCTAGCTCACCCATGGAACCACTGTGATTCTGGAAGGGGACGCTTCCCCGACCTGCCTCATCGGACCAGGAGTCATGAACCTGGAGTAGGCTCAAAGGGTGATACCTTGAACCTGCGTCTCCGGAAGGCTATAGCGAAGCCATAGCATGAATTGACCCATCTGCAAAGTGTGCACAGGAGGGGCGGATGGAGTGGACAACCCTAGCCGATGTTCTATGCCAGCCAACGCCATGCCAAGACTCGGTCTGCTGATCTCTTGAGGCCCAGCCGTCAGTCGATCCTCACTGGAGTCTGAGCCGGGGTAGAACCTGGGGTTTGGGCGTTTTCTTAGGTTTAGATGCATATTCTATGCCGTTGGTATTTGGATGGATGCGCCACCCTTCGTGGTGGTTATTTATATATATTTGTGCTGTGTGCTAACCCTTGTATTCATGCTTCCGCGACGTAGGAGTCCCATTGAAGGTGTGGGCCGAATGACCCCTTCGTGTCCTTCTTTCGGGCATCATTTCATAGATGGCCCAAAATAGACGGAGGGCCCTGCTCATGGTGAGATGATCGCCATGGGAGGGGAAAGTCCCCGTATGTATACGGCCGAGGTCGTATATATTCAGGGAGCGTCACAGCTGTCTCCCAGAGTTATTATTGTACCTGCTCAACAAATTTATTGCAAAAGCTATGTCTGGCCTTGTTGCTGTTGCTATATGCAGTAAACATCCAATCAATCCCCTATATGGAACCCTTTTCATATATTGTATTTCTTCCTCTGTATTAGGGCACACCTTTGGCTGATCTTGTGACCTGGTACCAATGGTGTATTTGCAATATTACATTCTGACATATTGAATCTTTCAAGAATACCTTGTATATAATCTGCTTGGCTGAAACTTATGACTTTGTCATCTCGATTCCTCACGACTTTTATTCCCAAAAACTTCTTCAATTCACCTAAGTCAGTCATCTTAAACCTGGATTTCAGCAGATTTTTGCAAGTTCCCAAACAATCTACATTATTTGAAAACATTACACAATCATCAACATATAAAGCTATTAGGCAAAACTGCTCACCTTGTTTGAAGATGTACAAGTTTCCATCTCCATTTAATTTCTTAAATCCTTGCTCCAATAAATACTTGTCCATGCACTTATACCAAGCCCTGGGTGATTGTTTGAGCCCATAAACCGCTTTCTTTAGCTTCCAAATTTTTCCTTCTTCTTCTTCAAATGCTTTTGGAGGTTTCATGAATATCTCTTCTTCTAATTCAGAATTGAGAAAGGCAGTGCTCACATCCATATGATGAATTTCTAGATTCAAAGAATTTGCTAGTGTCAACATTATCCGTATGCTTGCCATTTTCACTATTGGTGAATAAGTGTCATTGTAATCCACTCCCTTTTGCTGGGAAAAACCCTGAGCCACAAGCCTTGCCTTAAACTTTCTTTCATTAGGTAGTTCCTTGATTTTGAACAACCATTTATTTCCTACAATGTTCCTGTTTTCTGGTTTGTTTTCTGGTTTGTCCACCACTTCAAAAGTTTCAGTTCTTATAAATGCTTCCATTTCTTCTGACATTGCTTTTTCCCATTGCTTGCTGTTTTCATTCTTTATAGCTTCTTCATATGTCAAAGGTGCATTACTGTCCAACACTGCCATTAAGGCTGGAGCTATTTCTTCCTCAAGAGTTTCTAATCTTTTACTTTTCCCATCCTCTTCTCTTCCAAGCTCATTGATTCTAATGCCTTTGTCTTCTAATTCTTTCCTTAACCTTTCAGCCTCAGACATCCTTTTTCTTTGTCTTGTGCTTCCTTCACCCTGTATTGGCATATTTAAATTGTTCTTCCCTTCAATATTTACACTTTCAGTTTTATTTTCACAACTTTCAGACTTATCAAAGTCTTCTTCATCACTGCTGAGTTCTATATCATGTTTAACATGTTCCTCATTATTATCTCGATCTGATTTTGCAAAATTAGGCTCCTTTCTATCTTTATATAATTGTTACTCAACAAATACAACATCTCTGCTTATTATTATCTTCCCTTTATGTTCCCCCTTGTTCGGTTTATTGGCTAGTCCATTGGGTTAGCAACTAAGAGATCTTGTGTTCAAGTCTCTGGGGGTCCGTCATATGTCCTCATGGACGCTGCCAATGTGGCATGACGTAAAAATACTATCTATCTATCTATCTATCTTTATTTGGTTCAAATAACCTATAGGCCTTTGCCTCTTCATCATAACCAACTAGGAATGCAACTTGTGCCCTATCATCCAATTTGCTTCATAACTCCTCTGGTATATGGACATAAGCCATACATCCATAGGTTCTAAAACCTTGATATGATGGTATTTTGTTTGACCATAATGTTTCTGGTATTTCTCCATCAATACTAACACTTAATAGTCTATTCTGTATGTAAATTGCAGCCTTCAATGCTTCTTCCCAAAGCTTATTTGGCAGGCCAGCATGCTTTAGCATGGCTCTAACAGCATTTAGACATGTTCTATTCTTTCTTTCAGCTACCCCATTCTGCTGGGGAGAATATCTATATGTTAGCTGCCTCCTTATTCCCTTTTCAGTACAAAATGCTTTAAATTTTCTAGAAATATATTCACCTCCCCTGTCTGACCTCAAACATTTCACTTTGTACCCTGTTTCTCTTTCTACTTCAGTGACATACTCCTTGAATGCTCTTAAAGGTTCAAATTTCCTTGACAAACAATAACATTTGCCTTCCTAGTAAAATCATCTATAAATGTAATGAAGTACCTTTTTCTAGTGGAGCTTCTTTTGTTGAGAGGGCCACATATGTCAGTGTGAATCAGCTCTAAAGGTTTCTCTGCTCTTTTGTGTCTTCTAGAGAAGGGAAGTCTCGTGCTCTTTCCTATCATGCATCCCCTGCACACAAAGTTATGTTGCTCTTCATTCATGGCATCAATATATCCGAATTTACTTAATGCCTTTACATTTTCATATTTGTATGTCCCAGACGTTCATGCCAGGTCTTCAAAGTTGGGACTGATGTAATATTTATCATTGGAATTGTTTCACATGTACTCATTTCAAAAAGATCACCAACTCTTTTAGCCAAAAAACAGATTTTATTATCCTTCACAATTTTGCATACATGCTTGTCAAATAGCACTTGGAAATCCAACTCAACTAATTGACTTACTGAAATCAGATTTTTGACAATAGAAGGTACACAAAGTACTTTTTCAATCTCTACTGGTTTTCCTTGCAAATCAAATAATTTGAGCATTCCTGCAGTTTCAACTTCCTTTATTCTTCCATCTCCTAAGCATATGCTCTTCAGTGAGCAAATCTGTGGAATCTAAGATTGTTCTTTCAGCTCCCGAATCTACAATGAAAGATGTTTTAGCATTATGTTTCTTGCTCAAGCAATTTGAAAAAACAGTGGTTACCTCTTCCTCGGAGTCTTCTTCTTCAGATTCAATTACTGCAACATTAGTATGTGCAGCCTTAGAGCCCCTGCCCTTTCCCTTATTCATGCTCCAGTTATTTGGCTTGCCTCTGCCCCTGCCTCTGCCCATGCCACTATCTTTAGGGGTTGGACATTTTGAAGCCACATGGCCTATACCTCCACATGTGAAACATGTTCTAGTATTCTTTGGACAGTTAAATTTTAAGTGTCCAACTTCACCACACCCATAACAGGGTCCAATCTGCCTGCCTTTGTCATAATTCCCCTTTCCTTTCTTGACAACAAGCACCTCAGCAGACTTCTCATCCTCCTCATTCTCATTTTCAATCATAAGCTTTTGTTCTATTTCAGTTCTAGCAATTTGCTCAGCTTCTTCCCTAGTTCTAGCAATAGTTCTAATAAGTGTGGCCAATGTCCCATAGTTAATAAACATTTTTTATATTGCTAAGATCTGATGATTTTCAGACATTGTTACACCAGCTGCCTCCAAGTCTGCACACAATGAATCAAACTTGTGGAATAATGTGGTCAAGTCCACCTTCTCATCATACTTTAATTTTCTAATTTCCTTTTCCAACACATCTATTTGAGAAGAGCTCTTAGTTTGATATGTCTTGATCAGATATTTCCAAGCCTCCTTAGGACTCAAATTTCTTAATTTTAGCATTATGCTAGGAGCAACTTTACACATAATTATAGCTTTGGCCTGACTTGTTTTCAACTCTTCACTTAGCTTATCACTGCTTGTACTAACCTCCTTTGATTTAGCAGTGGATTCTCCTGACCTTGCTGTTGAAGATTCTCCAACTGCAGTGCTGCTTGCTTCATTATTAATCTCAGCATTTGGTTCAACAATGCTCCACAGACCTTCAAATTGCAGGACCTCTTTGATTCTTTCTTTCCATATTTGAAATCCTCCAACTCCCTGCTCAAGAGTGTTGCTCCAAATCGTGTAGACATTGTGCAGTCCTGCTCTGATACCAATGAAAGGAATTTGATCAAATATTAAATTCACTATTCAAACATTAGATGTTACACATGTCATACACTTAGATAATATTGAAATCAACCATTAGTCACGAAACTCAATCATATACTCAGAAGACAAACTTTGATCGATCACAGTAAACAGCTTGTTATACTTAGAATTCTACTTATACACACTATGGGATCACCGCTTAGCAGTGATCCAAGAATCGGCACCTTTGGATCAGCCTGTCGGTTGCTAGATCCATGGTTTTGCAACCACCTGGCCGGTGACACTGTTCACCGAGCTAGGTTTATGGGATAATTCACAAAGTAAATATTTTACAACCTAAGACCATAGTCTTTAGGTATTTGAATATTCAATGACACATATGTTACCTTAGGTTAATAGATGTTCTAACATTTCCATCACCAGAGATATGCAAAAAAAAGGTATGGGGGGGGGGATGCCAAACCTGCAATAGTTGCTAAGCTGAGTTCCATCGAATATGCTCAAGTTAGAAAGTTCGCACATAGTTAGTCGATCGTATGCTTGGACTAGATTTCGGCTCCCAGCTATTTCAGGAATCTGTTCAATGCATGCCTAAAGATCATACTTTGCTTTTCACTAATCTTTGATTTATGTGTCTTTCTTGCAGGTGCCAGATTTTAGCTAATCTTCGATTTGTGTATCTTTCTTGCAGATACCAGATCATAATGTGCTTTTAGCTAATCCTCGATTTGTATATCTGCGGGATGTAGACGATCTTCATAAATCAATCGATTAAGACTCTTGTTAACAAATTTGTGTCCATTCTTAATGTCCTTTGCTTTCTAAGTTTTCCTTACATTGAAAGATTGTGGCACACAAAGGGCTTCATGTAATGCTTCCTCTCTATCTCTGTTTGAATAGCTCCCTATTCCGCAGCCAGCTCATGCACATACAAATGAGAATTTGCTTTTCCAGCTACTCTTTTTTGTTCTTTTCTGAGCCTGTCCTGGGATTTGAAGTCGGAAGACAAGACCAGTTCTCTACCTTCAACACTCTTCTACCAATTGGATACAGAACAAACTTAATATGATATTCCAACTTTGGCTCTTCTAGAACTAATATGGCTCACTATCTAGGTGGATTCTAGATTCTCCCTATTATCTGTAGGACTTCGATAGACATCAACACTCCTAAATCTCCAAAGCTTCTATTTAGATATTACAAATAAACCCGGCAATCCTTTTAGTGTGGCATCAACCCCATCTCACAACCTCTTCAATTAGAAGGTACTTCTCTATATGAGTAGCCCTGTCGAATTCATTCACAACAGCCAGTAGCTCATTTTCACTACCAGACAATCTTTACTCCAAATGGGTTTTTCCATGCCTCAGGCCGTTGTTTGCCTTTATGCAAGATCCCAGCGTCACGATTCAATCTTCTGTTGTTCGCTTCTGCCTGTCCAATTCCCTTATCCAGTTCTCCCTCTTCTGAGGAACCCATTCTTCTCTTTAGTCATTAGTTCCCCTTTTAGATTAGGGGAAAACTACAGAATACCCCTAACTTTTTGCAAAATTCATAGTATACCCCTAACTTTCTAAAAATTCACAAAATGCCCCTAAAAATTCACAAAATGCCCCTAAAAACCTATATGTTAGGGGCATTTTGTGAATTTTTAGAAAGTTAGGGGTATAATGTGAATTTTGCAAAAAGTTAGGGGCATTTTGTAGTTAATCAGATTCATCTCATTCGTTGGAAGATGACACCTTGTACAACAATCACATGCATTCTTTGAAAGCATTTGTAATTCATTTTCATGAAGTATTAGCATGTGAGTTCAAAACAAGAATATCCATTTGAGCTAGGGACTACAATGCAAGTAAATCTTCAAGAAATTGCAAGTGAATTTTTGTAACATGCCAAGATTGATGCTATGGCATTTTAGTTGATGTTGCCATGTGACAACGTGTTATCTCCTTTCTTAATTGCATGTCTCGATTTTTAGAAAATCCACCTTCTTATATGCAAATTCACCCTTGCATTTGTACTTATTTCATATACTATTTTTATACAATATCATCACGTACACACAACTTGATACAAGAGCAACTTTTACATCTATCCTCTATGACTATCCTCTAGGTAGCCATGGCGAGTTCAAATTGACTACTACACTAGGATTGTGTTTTCTCATGGCACGTGTGTGTTTTTGTGTCGGCATTTATTTTAATGAATCAATCTGTAATAACGAGGCTTCCTTTTAATGGATCACATAAACTCCCATGCACAACTTTTGTCACAGAGGATGACATTGAGCATTGCTTTATTGGTTGGTCTTATATGGATATAGAACATGCTCTTTTTCTTTTCACGCATAGTAAATGCATGTGCTTTGAAGGCAATATTCTAATGATCCCTCTCTACTTTATACTTACTTACAAGAAATTTGTAAGCAAGGCCACAGCAAATACTCCTTGGGTTTAAAACATGTGGAGTTAACCCATTTTAACATCCAAAAACGTAAATGTATTAGGAATTTCAAAAGAAATTTTGCCACTGGCACTGCAGAAATGTAGTCTACTTAGCCACTAGTTGGCAAAGTTCAAGCTTGATTGACATGATAAGGCATTACTTAGAAGTATCTGGATCTCTTATTTCAAATTTGTCTGTGTCCATATCACACCCACATATCACAATATAATGACCTATGAAATGATTTGTCTCACTAAATTTCATAACTCAGCCAGAAATTCTTGAAAGCAGCTATTTACCAGTAAAGCCTACATCAATTCTGCAGTATTCTATAAGACACAAATCACCCAGCCATCGATGACTGCATTGCAGCAAATAGCAGATATAAGCCTTAAACTCAAATATGCTATATATATTTATATGTATCACATGAATGATCGGACCTGAGATTCCTCTTGTCAACTAATGCTATAACACGGTATTAGTCTGATAACAACATCATGGCTAATTCCTCCCCAGATAGATCTCCACTGCACAAAGGAACGAAAGAAACACTGAATAAGTGTAATCCTAATTAGTGTACGGCTTGAACAACTTTGAAAATTCACTTCTAGAATCTTACATTTATAGTACTATTAGATCCATTGCAACCACTGAAAATACAGCGAACGAATGGGCTCTATGTGCTCTAAAAGTGTCTTTCGTACTTTTTAGGGTTAGCATACTATCCCAAGCATACAACAAATTCTATGTTTCTTGGGGCAATTTATATTCCAACCTCAAAATTTGAACAACATACTGTTCTGAAATGGATATCTGCTTTACACTATCTACATAGGGAAGGCCAAAGGAAGATATGTTTCTTGGAATTCAAAATTAAAGATACAATGTGGCTTGCACACATTAGAATTTGCCACCACTTCTAGGTGTACCGTTATTGCAAGGATACTGATCTAAAAATGCATGGATAAAGTCCATTTTCCTGTTAATATTCCTCTGCTTCTTTCTAATTCGAAAAACCATCCTAGGTTCATTAATTTTTTACTGCCAGCAAATTTACAGTTGTTTGCTCCAAATCAAACAAGATGAGCTTAATTGTATTATGTAAGAGTTTGATGGATAAAGATACTTCCAAAGTTGCTATTCAGCATCCCTTCCTTTCAGAAAGTCCGGACACATCTTTTTATTATACATTAACAAATTAAATTTCTATACGTAGTTCTTATGCAGTTATAACTTTTGGATATTCCAGCCATATGATAGCTGGCAACAATGACCAAATGTTAACAACATAGAAAGTTGTATACCATGTTCATTTGTATATGATAGAATTATTGGTCAAATAAGCAAATGAAAATGTACTTTGAAGTCCAATGCATGAGAATATATATTCATCTAGTTTCAAAAATATCTAGGCCTTGTCTCCAGAAGCAAGAATCCGTCTTACAGAACTCAAAACCATTTGTTAGTTTGCAGTGATTGAATTTTCTCCCCAAAACCATTTGTTAGTTTGATAATTTTTTCTCCCCAAAACATGTTCAACCACTTCTTTGTATTTCAAAAAGACAAACTTTGAAGATGGATGTGAAGCATTATCAACAACCATAGACATGCCTTGATATGTTGAGGACCTCTCTAATAGAATAGTGGTGACAGCCAATCGCAGCTATGCATAAAATGTCTAAATAGCAGTATAATTGTGAGAGTTTAAACTTTATCAATTCATTATTTCATGTCAAAAATACATCAAACATTGGTAAGCTACTGGGCTTCAAATTGGAATCAAGATGGTTTATAGTCCCATACTCTGAATATTGTCAATCATAATTATGAATATGTAGCATTATAACAGGGGGTTTTTTTTTCTAGTTTTGTACGTTTTTTCCTATGGTTTTACTATGATTTGAAGGGCGTATTCCATAAGGTCTACTAATCAGTACAAATAGAGTGCGCACCATATTTTCTTTGGCTTCCTCTTTTTTTTCATCAGTTTTCTAATGGTCTAGTTAGGTATGTAGACATCATCCCATGCAAACATCGGCCCGTTCTGTTTTAGGGCAACAAAAAGGGCTGCCGAATTCATCTGTCTCTCTGTTGGGGTCGTTGGCACGATCGGCTGTTGGATGGTTGGAACTGAGGCGGTCTAGTATTGAGATCATTGGAACTGAAGGCGGTCTAGTATGGTAGTAAGCAGATTATTTATGCTTTATCTCTGTTCATTGCTTTATTACTGGCATCCGCAGTGATTTTGATTGTGTTGCAGTTTGCAGACGCATATAAGACTCATAGGGTTTCAAACCTGGTGTTCTATCTTCATACCAAAGTATCAACACCCAACGAGACCTCTCGAGTGGTGGCCAGTGCAGACAGGGACTTTGCTACGAGCACCAAGTGGGGAAATGTTGCAGTCGGTGACATTCTGCTTGAGGCGTTTGTTGCAACAGGAGTTTCTTCTGCAAGTTCTTTCAGGCTCTGCTATTTGCTTGTAATTCCTCTCCGACTCTGCTATTACTCTCACAATCTGTGGCAGTGGAGCAGTACACAGGAAGGCTTTGCTATCTGTAAAAGGTCCGCAGGTCCTTTGGGTGCCATCTCCTTTTGACAGTGTGTATCAGAATTAGGTTCGTTGTCCTCGGCAGTTTCTCTAGGCGGTGGCCTTTATTTGCAGCAGAATGCTAGAGCAAGACTGTTCATCCCAGGTTTTCTTCCATTTCATCTCCAAGTTTCTATCTTTCTAGTTTCGCTTCATTCTTTATATTATGCCTAGACTTTCTTCTGCTAAGGTTGCGACTGCTAAGGCTGCAAAGGGATTGTTCGTCAACAAGGATGTTGGGAACAGCAAGCCCATATTCTCTTTCCCAAACAAGGAAACTCACTTACAGGATGGTGATTATATAACATTTGGGACCGCAATCTCTTCAGTACATACTCCACTCCATGTCCAAGGATAGTGAATGGCATGAAAGAGAATCGAGATTTACCCATATGCTGCTATATGGATGACCATGTGCATAACAGTCATCTCTGGTTCTGCTAAAATATGGAGTCCCTATGCTTGTTGAAGTCCCTATTGCTTGAGCAGCCCATGTTCTGGAACGTTTGATATGAAAGAGTTTGATACAAAAGAATTGGCAGTTTTTTTGTTTGGGTGGGGGGTTGGGGGTGTGTAGAGACTGATTATAATGTCCAGCTTAGTGAGTCCTTAGATTTGTTAGCCATGTTATTATCACGGGTTCGTATATGTCAATCAACAGCCTTTCTCAAATGTGCATTACGAGATGTGTCTGTGGAACCTAATGGCAATATTAAGCTATGCACAGTGGCCAGAAATGGCAAATAGGACACCACCACCAAGTTGAACACATTTGAGACTGTCTTTTGATAAGTTCTCTTGCAATTAAAGTTTGCAATAATGTTTAGAAGGCTGGCTTCTACAACTGCTGCTGCTGCTACATATTTATGTCAGGAAGAGACTGAAGCATTTCTTGTGGGAAGTACAAGCTTATGTGCAAAGCAAAGCCATGAAGATGCTTTGTTTTCCAAGCGGTATCTTTAGTACATATTGTCTTGGGTAACCAATTGTATCCAGTATATGGAATATGTAGCTTGAAGAAGGTAGGTATCAGTTATTGTGATTTGACTTCCCGGGTGGTTCATTTTATAGGCAAAAACTTTACAGAAATAGAAATTTTCATGATGGTCGTCTTGTCATTGTTAGCATGTTTCTAAATTCTTAGTTTTGTTGCTGCACTTGTTCTTTTCAGATTTGGTCTTGAACTAATGTTTTCTATTCTTCAAATGTGTTACCATTTGTCTATTATCTATCATGATATTTTGTCACACTTAATATTAGGACTTCAAATGTAATGGCTTGTTGTTAGCTCTACTACTATTTTCTATTATGATTCATATGCACTAAGGAATCTCCATGCACAGATATTATATGCACAATATTACATGCACTAAGGAAACTCCATGCACAATATTACATGCACCCCTACACCATCCTTAAGGCCCCGAAGGGGCCAAAATTTTTTTTAGTTAACACAAACCATTAACACGCAACTATCATTAATATTATCAACACAAACCATTGCATTTGACACATTTAAATTAAAATCCCCCTTAAACCCCCTTTGGTTTGGGTGCATATTCACACGGGGGGTTACGTAGGGCAACGAGAGCTGTCGGATGGGCATATTTGCCCTTTATTCCAAGATCTGGACCGTACGTAGCGATCCTCGTTTGTGGGGTATACATGTACAAGTTTTTGTATACTGTACATTAAGGTTTGCAAAATACTATAAGGTTTGAGAGCAAGCAAGCAAGTAGAGGTAATTAGAGCAACAAAGGACTACCTGGATCTGTATGCCAACATTTTGAGCTTTTTCAAATAGCATATTCACCCTTTTACCATCCTCTTCCAGTCTTCCTAGAATAAAAAATTTAGAGGAACAAAGAGAGACGAAGGTCACTGAATCGAATAAAAAATATCCATTTTGATTATGCATTCCAAATGTCTGCTATCTAATGCAAATGTTGCATTGTCATCCACAATTCTATTCTATTCATCCACAATGTTTAAAATGTGAACGACACCCGTTAGCTAATAGATCCAAAAATAGGCCCATGTTGAGTGTAGAATCTTTTATCATGATAAGTGGAACAGAGAGAGACGAAGATCACTGAATTAGATAAACAATATCCATTGCATTCAGAGTGTCTGCTATCTAATGCAAATGTTGCATTGTCATCCACCAGCTACCTGATGGATCCAAAAATAGGCTCATGTTAAGTGTAGAATCCCAAATAACAATAGGACATATAACAATGCTTCAAAAGATATGCTTGCCTTGTAAAAGCTCTCCATGGCAAGTATTGGATTTGCACCAAGTGTTATCGTCCAGAAGGCTACATCTATTGAAAATTGCTGCAATAAACGAGCCAAATCTATAGTACATATACTATATAAATACAAATAAAGAGAATGGATCAATGACACAAATAACAACAAAGATTTTCTAGATCATACAACTTGCCCCATGCACCAAAAACATACAGTATAGCATGCCCTATTGCATGCCTTCCTTCTGTAATATATATACTTTAGCCAATTATCAGATATTATCTACAGAAAAAATTGCAGATAATAGATTCTAGGCTTTAAAAGAATTGGATATCAGAACTGGATATCATTGTTTGCAAGCGTGATGCTAAGCTGCCATTTCAGTTGAAATGGATAGCTAAGAAGAGATGCAAATGGTAGTAAAATCTAAGTTTCAGATATGTTCCTATTCTGATGTTCGAGAAATGAAAGAGGCAAAATTTATTGCAAATTGTTTACCTGATGGAGATCCAAATGCTCTGCTCAAGCAATGACGGTGGATGGAGTTTTAACTACTATAGTCCAAGCATTTTAAAATCTTTCAACATAGTGTAATGCTCTGCTTTGAAAATCTGCATACCCGCTCCAACGATTCATGTAATTCTTGTGATTCTATCTGCTGCGATCCTACTTGCTTAATCTTTTTTTTGAGAAAATTATGTCTGCGATTCATCCTCAGCAGCTTAGCGAGCCAAAAACAAACACTGGCAAAAACACACAGCCAGTTAGACGGTTCGAACAGCGGTCGCACATCAACAAGGGTGATCGATAGTTTACTGCCCATAGCAAGTTTGGAGCAGTTTTTGGCATATTCCAGGCATATACTGACATATATCAGAAATATGCCAAAAACCCACATAAGCAAGGGATTGCCCCCTAGGGGCAACCCAAAAAAAGTATGAGACCAAATGTATATATTACTTGGAGTGTGCCTTAAGATGATAGCCTATATTAATTGGAGCGCGTCGTCGAGGAGATATTAAAGATCACTAGTTGGTTAATAAACATTTCCAAAATATTAAAGATCACTAGTTAGTTTATAAACATTTTCAAAAACTCAACAACAATCATCAACCTGGTAGAACTTTGCGTGGACAAACTTTAACCCTACAAATTTGAAAGAACAAAGAAAAATGTTGTTTTTTAAGCACAAAGCAAGAAATGGCCCCTGATATGAATAAGTCATGGAAATTGATCTCCCGAGCAACATCCAACCGTAACAAGCAACATCCATCCATAAGAAATATATTCTGAAATAGATAAAAATCGCAAAGAAACAAGAAAGAAAACAAGCAAGGACATTTAGCCAACGCAAGACAAGGTAAAATTGAAAGGCCACAACTAGGAAGCCATGACCATCAAGATTGTCCAAAATCCCTAGGTCTCTAGATGACATCAGTGTGGATTTTCGACATGGAGGTTGCCACATGGCGATCATAGGTGCTTCCAAGTTGCCAATGTGGCTCCTTTCACACTGAATTGCAAGAGGCCATTCAAAACAAAGGTCTAGCATTGATTATTGACCATTACTGCCCCTGTGGTCTTGAGATTTGACAATAAGTGAGAATGTGAAATAATGAAGTAGTATCCACATTGCATAACATGGGCATTGTGTCAAAAAGTAGTTAAATATTGGCAAATAGATAAATGAAGGGCCAGATTTCGTTAACGGATCACATGATTCAGGAATGGTGTTATGCATAATAGCATTCTTGCCATCTTCAACTGCCACCACCAGATCCATATGCTTTGCCGAAAAAGATCAATTGCAGTTGATCATATCCCGCAAGAACACCAGCACCTGCTACAGCACGCAAAACATTTGCTCCAGCGCCTTTAAACAAAGATTTTGGCCCTTCTTTGGCAACAATGTGCTTGAAACAATCATACGAGCCATTGTATTTTACACCTGTGCCAGAAGTCATCATCATTCGACGACGGATAGTATCAATGGGATAGGATGCTAAGCCAGCACCAATTGTAATACTCCATCCAAGTAGAAAACTTGCAAGAAATGATCCCTGTAGCAAAAATATAAAGTGCAAACTTAGTAAGAAACCCTGGAGAGAATAGCAGCTTATAATGCTTATAACTACCTCATACCAAAGTTAGCATTAACTCATTTACTAATCCATGTGCTAAATAAAAGAGAAGGTTATATACCTCAAGTGGTCCAATGATAATAGCTGGCTTCAAGGAATCATACATCCCAAAGTAGAGGCCTCTGTATACAATGATACCTAGGCATGATATGTTAAATCCACGATACAATCCAGCTATGCCATCTGAACTAAGTGTCTTTTTGTACACATCCACGAGGCCATTAAACTGTCTTTCCCCACCGCCTTTCTTTGCAGACTTGGCATCATTTGCTAGACGAGTTCGAGCATAGTCGAGTGAATATACAAAGAGGAGAGATGTAGCTCCAGCTGCTCCTCCAGATGCCATATTCCCAGCAAACCACCACCAATAACCATCTCTTTCCTTCTTGAAGTTGAAGAGCTTTTTGAAGTAGTCTTTGAAGGCAAAGTTTAATGCCTGCACAATATTTGAGACAATGTTACAACATGTATAACAATTGTAACAATATATATTCATAGTAAAAGTAAAATTTCATTCAATTGTTACTTTTATGAAACTGCACAATATGGCTAAACTATTACTTCATACCTGAGTGGGAAAATAGCGAATAACGTTGGCAAGGTTTCCACGCCAGAAGGAAATAGCTCCTTCATCGCGCAAAGTCCTTTGGAAGCATTCAGATATTCCCTTGTATGGTTCTGCAAGGCGGCCTTGCTTAATCATTTCATCCTGGTTCTGTATAAGCAGCTTAACGCGCTCAATTGGCGCAGCAGCAGTTTTGGCAACAGCAGCAGAGACTCCTCCCATGAGAAAATCTGTCAAAAAGTGGGAGGCTCCTTTCTCAGCAGGTGCTGGCACAAGGAGTGGAATGCCAATGGCCTTAGGTGCAGAAGCAGCATGAAAAAGTTTATCTGGCCATCTTTGTGTCATGAGAATTCTTTTCGCATGGCACACTGTCAGATCATCATAATAAGTTTTTGGTAGAACATGGGTTTGAGATGGAAGTTTTGATGATAGAACTTGCCCTGAAAGCTTCTGGACCACACTTGGAAATTTATAGCGATCTTCCATTTATAAAGCTTGAAAAGACCTCTGGCTAAGAACAGAATAGCAAATGTGTAAGTACAAGAGCCAAATCATCGTCCATTACAAAAAAAAAGGGATTGATAGAAGCTTTACGTTTAACCCTCTGAAACTTCTTCCTTCAATAACATTCTTCTGTAGTACATTACAGCATAATTCTTCTCACATAAATCTGCATACAATTTTAAAAGCTGTTATCCATATAGAAGAAACTCAAAAAGTGATGAATATCAGATGTAAACACAAATGTGTAGCAACAGGCTTCAAGAAGACAGCTAGAAACCTATACATTCTAATTTTTCATTTCATTTGATCCCAATGGCGTGCCTACACATAAATGTACATATTCTATAGCTAAGAACCATAGATTTTCATTTTTCTCATAAGATTGGATAGAAATTAGAATGCTAATATCCAAGAATATGAATATGATTTCGGGCATTAAAAAGGGATACAATAGAGCACAAAATGAAGCAGTACCTGCGATCCTTTGATCCAAACTGTGCGATGATGCGCATGAAGATCGGTCAAAGAAAGAAATGAGAAACTTGTATAGCAGTTAAACACCCGGGAAAATTATGATCTTGTTAGATCGTCCAGCTTGGAGCTTAGCTGTCCCTATTTTTTGCCCCTAAGGCAAACCCTAAGACATGGTGGGGATAAACCATGGAATATCCATTTGCTTTTTATGGGGACTATAAGATGTCTCTTGCCTTTGCCACAATGCATTAGCACCTTGATTCTTTCTGTTTCACGGTTCGGTTCCGTGTGTGTTCTTTGTATCACAACAAAAAAAAACAGTTCCTTTCCTTCAAAAAAAAAAAAGATTGTGTGCTTTTGGATTTCGTTCCAATCTCAATAGTTGGTTTTTGGTCAATGATCCTGTGGATATATTATGTTTCTTTCCTTCCATAGTATCACCAAGAATTTTGAATTTATGTTTAGATGATATTGTGTGTTGTTTTAGGGACAAATGAATGCATGGGAGTTTTTATCATCAAATGTGCATCATCATGCCTGCTGTCGTGCCTACTATCAGGGGATGTCTAGCAACATGTTAGCTATAGATCTACTTTTGACTATGAGTTGTTCATTTTTGCAATCCAAGCTTTTAGTGCATGCAATTTGTTCGGTCCCATGTGATCAGAGCCCTGATTTGCAAATTCAGCATTGCTTGTAAGGGGTAGATAACGCCCTGGCCAGAGGGCATTATGGGAATAAAATTCAAGGGCAATATGGCCATGGCCAAAATGGCAAAAATTTCAAGGGCAATATGGCCATGGCCAAAATGGCGAGGGCGTGCGGGCGCACGCCCAAGCCATTTTGGCCATGGCCATATTGCCCAAGAATTTTATTCCCATTAAGCCTGAGGGCCTGGGCGTTATCTCTTTTAACACCCTGCTCTGAGGGTGTTATGAGCCTTCGTGAAAAAATCCTAGGGCGTTATGACTGTTTTAGGCATAAAAACCCAAGGAGCGGAGTGTTAAGGTGTGTATACTTATTTCCTTCATCCATAAGATGTTGCAATTTATATTGCGACAGTACATTGTATCGAGTCTAAATAGGTATAGTTGGTGTGGCTAATCCATGGATTTGCTTCACTTGCAGTATTGATGATACTAGACAATCAGAAATAAATAAATAAGTAGAGCATGGTGACTATGGAGGAATAGAATAGAAACAATTGAAGGCGTGTATCTAGAACATCAAGTATGTATAATGCCAAGTCATGCACAGATGGTGCTCTTAGAAGTTATGGGAGCATGGAATTGAATGCTAATATCAAATAACAACTCATGATATCTCAAAAGCATGACATTTCAAAAGTGTATAGCTTTCATCTTCAATAACCTATAACTGACAACATGCACATAATCTCGCACCTTTGATGGTCTCATGTATACATGTAAAGCAAATGCTAGATCCATTAAAAAAATCAATTGTAGTAGGTTAGAAAAGCATGAATGAACTTTTTTCTTATAACTGAATAGAAGCCAAGGATAGTGGCACAATGTCTCAATAATGCTTACCTAGATTTCATTAATGCGAAAAGTTTGAATTTAATGGCGACTACATGTTGTATCACTTTCTGATATGTAAGATAATCATGACATAACAATTGCAGAGAAGATCAGAGAAATATTGGTTAGGGCCAGTCATGGTCAAGTATCCACAATGCAGTACATACACTTCTGCCACCCAAGAAAGATGTCAGATGCTAAAGAAAAGGAGTCCAAAACTGAGGGGGCATTATGCAAATTTTGCTTACCCACTTTTAGGAAAAGGAATGTATCATTCTATATATTAATTGCAAATCTCCTGCGGCCCATCATGCATGGGGATCCATGCGAGATGCTATCTTATGCAGCAAGTGAAAATATCTAACGAGGACCTCTGCCACAATTGTGAATAGCAACGGTGCCAATGGGCAAATCCTGATGAATGCCATGGTGAATCTGAAAGAATCCAAATGGCTCTCCTTGAAAAAGAACAATAAAATGCTCATCCAAAGGTAATTTTCCAGGAAAAGGGTTTGATTATTCTTGATCCTCCTCTATTAACTTTATGTAATGATAAATATAAATCTTTCCTCTTCTCTCAAAAAGGAGGGAAAGGGAATAGGATGAGCAGAATAGTGAATCTCGTGACATCAATTGTGAATTGTGCATCAAAGCCAAGGTGCAAATAAACACTTTTCCAAAAAGATCCAATCGACACTGTCATATACCTTTACAAATTCTAGTTTCAAGTAATCAATCTCATGAGCATGCCTTCTTGCCCAATATATGGCCTCATAAGGTGTAGCCATATTAATTAAAATACAAAGTTGTGGTAGAAAACCTGATTGTGTAGAGGAAAGCTTTTGGGCATATGTAGCAAAGATCTTACAGAAGGCAAGGGGTATCTGCACAACGGATATAGTGGAAATAGATAAGTGGCTTTTGTATTGAATAGAGCAACAAAAAGGTTACACATAGACAAAATTTATATGAATTGGACAAATGCATTATAGAGATCCATTTTACAGAAGCGTGTCTTTTGGACACGTCAGTAGAGAGGTTGATTGATAGTTATGCCACTACCACTATTCACGAGCAATCTAACTTATCTTGAGTGAGTGGCTTTGCCAGCAAATCTATTATCGTGTCTTCTGTTTAACAATCGAGCATGTTATTTACTCCATTCCTCATTTGCTCATGTATGAAATGATATCTAGTGTCGCGATATCTCTTGTTCCTAGCGTGATACTCGGAAGAATAAGCGAACTCCACTGCACTCTTGTTATCACAATAAAGAATGATGTGCTCTTCTTGTGAAAGCATGATTCTGCTTAGTAGTTTTCTTAACCATATGACTTTTATATTGTAGAACTAGAAACTATATACTCAGCTTCAGTGCATGATAGTGCCTTTGATGGATGCTTTTTGCTCTTCCAAGGGATAAGACAATTGCCCATATAGGATACAAATGTTGAAGTGGATCATCTCGTATCTCGCTCTCTAGCCCAGTTTGCCTCACAATGTCAATAAAGTTGAAATGAATCTCACCTATGCCAGACATCTGGAACTCCATGGAAAGTTGGCTCTTCACTTAATTGAAGAGAACAATAGAATTGGCCAGCAAGAAACATTCATCAACATCTAAAGAAACTATAACAAAGAACTCCTCCATACGATGCACATATAATTGCCATCAGCGGAGGTACTCCCAAACCTGAGACTAAGAAGGTAACCATTCATGCGATCAAATTCGGCTTTAGAGAACTGTTTCAAACCATATAAGGCCTTCTTGTGTTTACACGCCTAATTCTCATGGATAGCCTTCACAGAACTCTAGAGTCGAGCCATAGCAAATAGAGTTTGAATGATGACATTCACACCATTGGAGAAAATGTATCTATAAAATCAATACACCAACAACTTATGAGAACCTACATGCAATAGACCATGCCTTAAAACAGTCCATTTGAACTGCAACATTGCACTTGAATTTGAACAGCCATTTTAGTGGCCAACTTTTTTCCAGAGTGGGAGAGGAGTGAGTTTCCATGTTCCATTCATCAATAGAGAGAATCAATATTCGGATTACATAACTTGTTGCTATTGCTTGGCATAGAGATAAAGTTTCTTGAACTGTTAATGGTTCTTGAGAGTCTTCATCGAGAGGCACCAACCAATAAAGTGATCGTGTTGAATGACCATTCCATTGCCGTATGGCTTCCTTGAGCACATCAACAACCTTAGAGGCAAGATAAGTTTTTCTACCAGATCTGGTTGAGCCTTGATTTGGTTCATGAGGGTCCACTATTTTAGGAATTTCAGCAGTAATGAGCTCCTTCCTCTTGCATGATCTTCTATTATGTTGCACTTGTCTATGTGAAGGGCCTAAAAGATCAAGGTCAAGAGGAGGTAGATCAACAATATCTCCTATGGTTTTAAAAAGGTTTAGTTCAAAACAGCAGCAATATCATGGGAGGGCGGAGTGGTATAGTCACACTAAGGAATGAACTACAATCGTCTTATTCTTGAAGGGCAAAAGTGTATTCCGGAATACAATTTTGTTGTTCTTGGAGGGCAAATGTGTATTCCAAAATACACTTTTGCGGTTCTTGAAGAGTAAAGGCTAGCACTTGTGTATTCTAGAATATACTTTTCTTTGCATAAAATGCTTGGTTCTATTCTGGAATATGATTACCTTTTTACTTACACGTTTAAGCTTTTTATCTCAGCCAAAAGAAGGTCATGACATGTCAGACATGTTTGATGGACCAACTTAACGTCGAAACTTGGGAAAGGTGCAGGAAACTTTATCCCGTTGCGACTTGTGACAAGCGTATTGTTCAGTACGCTCCAAATTTTGAAGGATGGGTACATTGCCTTAATAAACGACTTTTGTTTTATCCATGTGCTAAATTCACATTCTGTTCACAGACCAAAAATAAAAACAAAAACAAGGACCTTTCAGAAGGTTTTATGCACCTTGTGAGGTTGGCACGGGAGGAAAGAACTTTGGCAGATGGAAGGACCTTAGAAGCAGAGCCGTCCGATTTTGAATCTTGTTGTGTTTCACCAGCATGCAAGCCCACCTTGTGGAGTCCACATTCAAGAACCATTTCGGATCCCCTGTGCAAGCAGGTTACGAGAACATGGTCTGGTAAGTATTTTAATTCTAGAATACAGTCGTTTCTTCTTTGCGTGTTTCAATTCTGTTGACCAAGTTGCTTGCATGTTGACCTTTTTCTTTTCATTTTCTATTCCAGAATATGATTCATTTAGTTTTCTTTACTTTGTTGGTTCCTTGTTTTGTTTTTGTTACTGACTGTACTTTTATTTCTATAGATATCATACGAATATAAACTACCATGGTGGAGGACCCAGGTTGCTGAGCAAGGTTTAATATCTCCATGTTGCTTACTAGAGTTTCGATGGGAAATGCACCATGGAGCACTTTAACACAATAGCCTTCCAGAATTTTTCCAATGTCTTAGAATTTCCAGAGTGTTGCAGAAGCTGCAAGACCCTAGTGCACAAGGGAGAATAGTTAATCACTATCGGAAGCCACAAAAGATGATCAATCATGTCCTAGACATGTTTTCACGTCCAGGAGATTGGATATGCTTGATGCTTTTTCTGGCTCTGGTACAACAATAGCTTGTGCAGTTAAGAAAGGCCGCAATTGTGTAGCAGTGGATATAGACAAAGAAGTTGTGAACTTCATCAAGATGAGATTGGCTGCCTTACCCTACCTTACCAGATGAGCATCAAGAGTTAGGCGCCAAATCGTCATCTGATTATGCCAAGTTGACCTCTTCAGAGATACAGTCTCCGTTCAAACTAGCTCTTTAGATGATGAAGCTACCTTTGCATAGCTGAAATAAGTGGCTCCAACTACTATTCCTGAAGATATTATAGAAGTAGACAGGGGTAAGTCACCAGGAAAGGAGCAGGCGACAGAAAAGGACCAAGCAGAGACAAACAAAAAAAATGAAGAAGACTATGATTTGGACCTTTGACATATTTATTATTAACATTTAATTATTGTCAAAATTGATGTACTGAAAAACTTTAAATAAACAAGAAATTTATCGCGGCGGCCTTGGCCCCCGCGAACATTTCTCTTTTCCAAAATCATCATAAGGAATTTTTGTGTTAATTCGAAAATGGTGTAAAGAAGTAAAAAAAACCTCCCCAAAATTCCCTCATGTTCTAGGATTCTTTGACTATGAGGAATGTGGTTTGTGAAAGAGAGTGAATGGCCATATGATTTCTCATGCCAAACCTACTTCATATTCTACCTTATTTATACTACAATTACATCCTTTCTTATCTTATTCAGTACAAACCCTCATTTTACATAATTGGTAATAGAATGAGCATAATAGAAATTAACTTGTTAAATGTCAAATGTTTGCCAAATTTTATTTACTACTATACGTCCCAAGTATGAATGGAGAATATTTGGTATATGCTAGATGCTAACATACAGACGACAAAAAATATTTGGTATGTGTTGCATGTTAACATACAGATGACAGTGCTTTGAATTTCCTAAATGTTCATTTGAGATAGTACTAAGAGTTGGATAGCTTAATGGTCACCATGTTGTGTTTGCCGTCCTTATTAGCCAACTTACATATGAATACAATTGAAGCTTGTTTTTATTAATGGGTCCCTTTTGGCATAGGGTGTTGTATAAAAGGCATCAACCACCTGGCAATGTTACCTCAGACCAGTGGAGACAGCGGTTGGAGGAGTTGTATGACCCCCCAGGAGCAATTGCCGATGTGGCAGATCAACTAGGAGAAATACTACAGCTCTCAGAGGCGGACATCCACCAGGGCCTTAGGCATCTTGCTAATGGTAAAGCAAAGGACTTGCGGGAACTTCAGGCCGACCTGTTGAAATGGGGTGGGCCAGCTTTGCTCGGGCCTTTGACAGGGATAATCAATCAGGCCATCAGAGAGGGCCTCCCGCAGGAATGGATGGTTAGCAAGGTCACCCCTATTCATAAGACGGGAAGCAGGGATGACTCCACCAACTACCGTATGATCATGGTGAGCCCGTTACTCGCAAAACTTCTAGCAGGTGTGCTGGAGAAGAAGTTAACGCAATGGGCGGAGGAAAGTGGAGTACGTGCAGTTGGCCAGGCAGGTTTTCGCCCTGCCCACTCCACGAGTGATCATATTTTTGCTCTCAGAATCCTTATGGAAGCTAGCCGCAATGCACGACGTGACTTGTATTGCTGTTTCGTGGATTTTAAGACGGCATATGATACGGTCCCTCGGGACCTGTTGGCAACGCTTGCAGGAGCTACGTGTCCCACAGGATTTGCAGAATGCTATCTGCTAGCTCTATGACGGAATATATGCCACTTTGCCTGCGTCAGACCACCGGGTGAACAGCACCATAGGTGTTAAACAGGGATGCCCGTTATCTCCAACGCTTTTTGGGCTCTATATTGACAAGTTGGAGACCTGGATGTAAGGACACGGAGGTGGTGGCCCGCAGTTGCCAGAGGCATATACAGTAAAACAGTTGCTCTATGCAGACGATCTGGGCTTATTATCCCATATAGCTAGGAGTATGCAAGAACATTTGGATGCTCTCAGTCAATTCTGTGACATAACAGGAATGACAGTCAACCAGCAGAAAACCAAGTTGTTGCCAATCCTATCTGCGCAGCATGATATCCCAGACTTCTATTACAGAGGACAAAGGATGGAAGTTGTAAGGACCTTTAAGTATCTGGGAATCGATTTCTCTGCTAACATGCTATGGGATGACTGTGTAGAAAGAAGGGTCAGCACGGGATGGAAAGCCCTGTATGCAATGCAGAATAGCTGTTATAGAATAGATCTTTGCGATTGGGCACGCAAAGCACACCTGTTCCAAGCACTCGTGGAACCAGTCTTGTTGTATGGGGTGGAGGTCTGGGGACCAGCGGTTAGCAAGGGTACTTGGGATAAGCTAGAGAGGGTACAGAAGGCTTTCCTGACATACAGCCTAGGCGTCAAGGACACGGTGCCTTATCCAATTTTACTGTATGAGACTGGCTTTTGGCCCCTGCAGCATTCTGCTATGCGCAGGCATCTTGCGTATTTCCATAAGGTTGACAGAATGGATGCACAACGTCTTCCTCCCCGGGCTCTGTTATTGGCACAAGGGCCACAACGTCTGAAGAGAGTGTGGCAGGAGCATTGTAGGGGATGGTTCGCAAGATGGTCCATAGACTATCAACACATTATGGATATGTCGGATATCATGAGGCGAGCCGCTGCATTTGAATGAGCTTTCTTTGCCTCTCTGTGGGATGCGCCCACTCTTGCAAAGCCCAAAACAGAGCACTACCACACACAGGTCAATCCGTCGCTTGAACACGGCCCCCACCAGTATTTGAAGGCACACATCTCCACCAAGAAACGGAGAGCTATAGCTGCAATAAGGACAGGGTCCCACCATCTCAGAATTGAGGCAGCCACCGGGTACCGGATGGAGGCGGGGAATCCCCCCGGCATGAGAGATTATGCCAGTGCTATCACATGCAGATAGTAGAAGATGAACACCATGCTCTACAGGAATGCCCAGCATATGCACACATCCGAGCAGCTCATGCCGATCTCAGATGCTCTGAGATCGCAATTCATCAACTGCTGGCTTCGCCAATGGTGGCACGTCTTGCATCTTACATTCTGCAAGTCTCCACCGTCAGGGAGTCCCTCATAGCACAGGGAATTTGAGCGCCCAGATAGGGCCTCTCAACGCCTACTACAAGGGTTTTTCCTCCCACATGGGGTTTTGTTCATCGCAGTGGTAGAGACACATTGTACAGGGTTTTTGTGGTTTTCTTTTGTGTTTGGAAACTTTCCGCTATATTGTAAAACCGTCTCATAGGCCAGTTGGCCTCCGTGGACGTTAAAATATACTTCCTTCCTTCCTTCCTTTCTATTTTATTATGTTTATGATGATCCCATCGATCCGAGACATCGGATCAACATTCTAGAATGGGGCGAGCATGCATGTCTTGCATGCATGCATGCGGCGCATGCCCTTTCTGGTTGGGAGTTCGCTTTTTTAGGCGCGGTTCTGCATCAACCTCTCATCAGCGCTTCCTCTTCTCTCATCAGTACCTTATTCTCTTTGAATTGTTTCCAGGCAGGGGAGGGGCTTCTTCCTGCTTGGTTTGGCCAATTTGGCGTTTCTTTCATGCTGTGGCATGTCCTTTCTCGGCCTTGTCTCTTCTTTAGCCTTCATCTTGTGACCTTCGTCCTCGATTCTAGTTTGTTAAGGAAGTTCTCTGGTATTCGGGCGGTTTGTTGGTTTCATGCGAGCCCCATTCTAGAATCCCATCGATCCGAGACATCGGATCGACATTCTAGAATGGGGCGAGCATGCATGTCTTGCATGCATGCATGCGGCGCATGCCCTTTCTGGTTGGGAGTTCGCTTTTTTAGGCGCGGTTCTGCATCAACATCTCATCGGTGCTTCCTCTTCTCTCAGCAGTACCTTATTCTCTTTGAACCCACCCTCCCCCCCTTCTTTGTTTATTGTATTTGTCGCCTGGCACGCGTGACCAGCCCCTCCATTTGCAGAGGTTTTTGTTTTTTGTCGCGTGGCACGCGTGATCAGCCCCTCCACTTTGGGAGGTTTGTTTTGTTTCGTTTTGTTGTGTTGGTGATGTGAAGGTACAGGTTGGTGAGCGGCATCTGTTTCGACTTCTCCATGCGTGGGTTTTTGGGAGCGATTTCTATGCCTTACATTTGTCCAAGCCCCTTGCCGAAGGCTTATCACTAGGGTTTTTCCTCGAAAACCCGAAAGGGCGGGGTTTTTTAATCCCGGTGATAAGCTTTCGGTAGGTACACCAGCCACACATCTATTAGCATTGTATTTTTTGGGGTCCAAATGATATAATTGGAATTTCCTTTTATTTTTCTTGGGTAGTTCGCATGTGTGCGGCTACCCACTGTCCACCATTGTAGAAAATCTGTTGAGATGAATGAGAAGCCTATCTATCCGGGCGGTTTGTTGGTTTCATGCGAGCCCCATTCTAGAATTCTAAAGGTTGTTTAGGTGTGGCACCGAATTTCCAGAGGTTAAATTTCTAATGGTGGATTGATTATATCAACAGGTCCATATAATTTTATTTTACTAAGCATCAAAATATTAAGGCAAAAGTTTAGATTTTCGTGCATATTGTGCAAAATGGTTTAGAACCGGCAGTCTATCACACAGATATGCTTTTGAAAAGTTGTAAAGTTTTCCCTCAGAGGAGAGGTTGTATATCAATGGATTTGACCTGTATATAACACAACATGGATTAAAAAAGAAGGTTGGATCACTGATGATGCCAATTAGTGGTCGATTTTGGATGCTAAGTTGGATTTTGGCACTTAAAAGTTGCATGTGGAAAAAATGTAATTTTTTTGCCTTCTGCTTAATCCGTATGGCCGAATCTGTGATGGCCTAAGTTATATGGCTAGAAATCCATTGCCTTGCTCACCATGTTGCAACATTTGTTTGAACATACTAAAGACCTTGTTTACTTCGTCAAGTTGTGACGAACAGTGGATATTGATGGTCGTCCTCAGTTGCATGGAAACCTTGCTGCTTTTATTAATAGCTCTATCGAGAATCCTGAAGCTACCAATTGTGAATTTGTCGAGGCAAACAAAGACCAAGAAGATTTTTTTAGCCGTAAAATTGACGGGAGATATATCATGGTTTATGCTATAAAAACTTTGTGTATTGGTGATGAATTGTTCATTGAATATGAATACGGTAGACCAATACCGGAGGTCCTTTGATGATGTACTCAAATTACTCATATAATTTTCGTCGGAATGCACCCTTTTTCTTCTTCTTTTTCGAATTCTTCTTCTTCTTCTTCTTCTTCTTCTTCTTCTTCTTCTTCTTTTTCGAATTCTTCGAATTCTTCTTCTCTTGGAATGAAATTGCACATATTGAAGATAAATGTGTATTATATCTTCAATATATGCTTTGATTATGACATAAAATTTTATATTTCGTTCGTTATTAAATGCTTAAAATTTAACAAACACGGGCTCTCAATGTATGTATCAATCACGCATATATTTCGTTTAATCTGACGTGCAGGGTAGGCAAGTGGATATGAGACCACATCCAAGCGTACTGAATTGGCGACATCAAAAGTCATTGCGGATAGCAGAATTAGAATACATTGAGCAGTATGGTACAAACATGGGCACAACACATAATGAAGAGTACAATGATGAAGATGATGACAATGCCCCTATGGACGACTTCATGGAAGTTGAGGAACCCATAGCCGACATGTTAGATGCATTTGGCCCAATCTTCGACAACGACCTAGATGACGATATAAATACTCCTAACGATGGTCATGAAGATCACGTTTTATTGGAGGAGGCGCATAAAGCATTATATCCAGGTGCAAGCATATCTAGATTGACGACATCTTTATTGATATTAAACCTTCAAGCCAAATTCAAATGGAGCAATGCCAGTGTTACGGCTTTGTTAGAGTAAGTACAATTGCAATCACTTGACTTATTGAATTTGTAGTTGAATGTATACGTAAAAGGTACATTTTATACAGGTTATTGCAAGAAAAAACTCTCCCACAAGGGAACACTATGCCCAAAAGTCGACTTTGAAATAAAAATATATTGGGCGACTCTTTGGGTTTAGGCTACCATAAGATTCACGCTTGTCCAAATGATTGCATGGTATATTATCCGAATGACATCTACAAGAACACAGAAACATGCCCTAAATATGGTGCCTCTAGGTACAACGCAGATGCCAAGGGAAAGACCGTCCCGATGAAGGTGGTTCGCTACTTTCCATTGATCCCTCGCATAAGGCTATTGTTTCGATGTGAATCTCTAGCCGGCTCATGGGTTGGTGTGCCGCTAATGCGTCGAGTGACAATGTACTCGCATGGTTAGTATTTGCAAGCAATGGAAGCATATTGATGAAACATGGCGAATTTGGAAGAGAGCCACGAAATCTCGGATTAGGGTTGGCAGCGGATGGTGTTAATCCTTATGGACGTCAATCAACCCAGCGTGGTCAACTTGGCGATGAGTGTTGATCAACTATAATTTACCAGTGGTTACTCATGAAGACTAGCCATTTAATGGTAGTACTATTAGTTCGAGGATCGAAGAAGCGAGGAAAGTCTAGATCCATATCTGAAAATAGTTATTGATGAGCTTTTGACATTGTGGAGTGAAGGTATTGAAGTTTACGATGTCTCAAGAGAACTTCGTCTTTGAGCGAAGATTTACCTTGAGAGCAATCTTAATGTGGACAACGGCGATTGGCCTGGTTTGTATGAACTCTCGGACTCCAAGTGTCGGATATGCGGCATGTCACTTGTGTGGGTTTGAACACTTGAACTCGCCGGTCAAGCGGCATTGCACAAAAATGTCTATGCAAACTTCAAGAGATATATCGCCAATGGAAAATCGACTTCGATCGTAGGTCCAAGAGAAAAACATTGCGAATCAAGAGCCTCCCAAAAGGTTGACAATGAGAGATTGGGGTAACATGTGGGATGCTGTTGAAGGAAATAAGGTTAAGGGAATGAAGTGGAAAGCATCCTTCTTCCTTCTACCCTATTGGACGTAATTGAAGATCCATCATCTTCTTGATCCCATGCACATCTTTAAAAACGTTTGGCGTCTATTTGGAGGCATGTCACCGGGACGTAAGGACACGAGATGCAAAGACGAGAAGATCTACAAGAAGCTGGATCAAAATCTAAAGCATGGTTAAATGTCGAAGAAGGAATAAGGCCACAAGTGGATTGGATCGTGCCTAGAAAATGTATGAAACCCGTTCGAGAAGCGATCAAGGCAATAAAGACTCCGAAGCGGGGATATATGCATTCATTGCGTAATTGTTTCTCTAACGAAGGGGAGTTAAGCGGGTTGAAATCTCATGATTGGCATAAGATGTTGCGGTTTGTTATGCCTATTGTTCTCGAGGGTCGTCTCTGGCCGGCGGTCCACTACGTGCAATATGTCTCCTATCGAGTTTTCAGGTTAAATGCGGTTTTAGAAAACACTTTCGATGCTGAACTCTCAACTTTTTTCTTTCTTAAATGATATTTAGATGGATTACAAGGAAGGAGATACCGACAAATGAAATTGCGGACATGCGAACTAAGGTCGTTGAGGCATGTTGTATGCTAGAGAAAGAATTCCCAACAAGTTTTTCGGACATACAAACTCACTTACTAGTGCATTTAGTGGAATGAAGTAGAGCTTGCGCACAACAAATCCTAGATGGATGTTTTTTTATAGAGCGCTTTCGAAGGTCCTCAAGGACTTAAATGCGTCGAAGGCAAGGCCGAGGAGGGTTGCATGGCGAGGGTTGGTTAGCACGAGAGTCATTATTCTATGTCACCGGAGTTCTTGGCGATCTACACCCCAATGCTCCACGATTATGGACCGATGAAGACACTCCAACTATAATTGGAGAAGTTCGAAGGAAGACCCACGAAGAAATTGTTCACACTAGAAGAACAGGCAAAAGTCAATAAGTTTCTCATCTACAACTCCACTCCCATGGAGAAATGGATAAAAAAATACGAGGAAGAAAAAATAAAAGAGATGAGGAGAGAAGACGCTATCGACAAAAGAATCGCATAAACAACCACTTCCGGATCATCTAGGGGTCCTGCCAAGTGAGATAAACAATAAATGGCTGCTCGAACAACTAGAGATGGCAAGGCAGCGTGGCGAACATGTTTCTAGCGAAGAATTTGCATATGCTAAAGGCGTGTCACTATTTGTAAGTGCAACTTAATAGCATATAATTCCACGAGTTTTCGTTCGTTATTTTGAACATTTGTTCCTTTACTTTGTAGTATAATTCATATGCATCAATATGGTCTTCGGTGCTCACTTTTCGGCGACAAAGTGTGGATCATGGCAAACGCACTTATGATTGTGGTATATCAGCAAAGTTTAGTACGGTTTGCCCGGTGGTAGTCTGAGACCAAACCCAATCGAGGCAATGTTGGAATGGATTGGTACTATAAAGACTATCATGGAGGTTGATGTCGGTAGTGCATTCAAAACAATGTTGTTTGATGCGAATGGTTTGATCTTGTGTGTCTTGGTGCTCATGCCACGATACGCAAAGATACGAGTGGCCTGTATTCACTAGATTCAACTCGTCGGTAGATCGTGGTCAAGACACACTTTCGTGAGGGTTGAGCAATGTGAACAAGTATGTTTACTTGGATGCAATAAAATTTATATATGTCATTAACAAAGGAACTAATGTAATAGAGGTTTTGTAGGTCACCTTAGTTCCGGATCCTTTGCAAGATCGGTGGTGGTTAAGTAGTTCCATGTAAGGCTCGCTCCCGCCGCATATTTGAAGGTGAAGAAGAGATGGCGGTCGAATAGGGAGGTTGGGGGGGGGCAGACTATTGTCATGATAGAAGACTACCATCGATTGAACCTTCATTACTTTATTATGATTATATTTTCTTCCCACATATGAATAAGAAAATACTTTGGCATGCGAATTTGTGTATACTACAAACCATATTAGGCAACATTAGTATTGCAACTTCGAAGTTATCATAGACATTTATGCCAAGTTAATTGGCATCCTAGTATAGACCTATGGCTTGCAAGCGCCGATCAGGGCAGTCCTACATACAGTTGAGTACACGCTTTATGTTTAATTAATCATAAAATGTGAAGATTCCCTTCAAAATGCAAGATTCATATACAAAAATCATATATGTATTCCCTTCAAAATACAAAATTCATATAAAAAACCCATACACAATTCAAATACACAAAACAAAGTGGATGCCAGTGCACATCTAGCGGTATATATCAGCATCCAGTGTGATCCACTCGCAGGCTCGAAGGTGCTCGACGGTGATTTCCTCCACCCCGTCAGAACAAGCCTCCCGAAGCATGGAATCCAAGCCCTCCGGCGTGGTGTCTGTTTCCCCAAGGAATTCATGTACGAGCACTTCGCATGCCCCTGGTTGGTGCGGTGCAACTTTTGAAAGTAGGGCTTCAGCAAATGTTTCCCTTCCCAAAGGCCCCTATCCTCTAGCATACGGCCAAGCACAACGAGCTCACCATGCATTTCGGCGGGCACTTTCGAGCCCTGTATTGAGGGAAGGTTCCGGCCTCGATGTCGCGGCGAGGTCTTTCTTGCCCCCTATCACGCAGCTTTGTCATGGCTTGCTTGAACTCCGGCCTTTCTTGGGTTAGGTTCGTCTCTAGCCACTCATACTGGAGGCGATTCGAGGTGCTCCAACGGCGCTGCACCGCGGCCTCACAGCGATGACATCAAGCGGGCATGCATCGGGAGAAGCGGCCATGGCGGATGTAGGTGAGGAGCATTGACGAAGGAGGAGGAGGAGGAAGCCGGAGGGCTGAGGAGGGGCAGAGGGGCTGAGGGCGCGGAGAAGCCGGAGGACTAATAGGGCAATATATATGGCATCTCAGCATACGAAAACAAAACAAATTTCGTACGACGTCGCAATAGCCGTAAATGTCGTTATAGACGTCGTTAAACGACGTCTAAACGTCGTTAAACGACATCTGTACTTTTCAAAACGACGTCTCTGTTCCTTCAAAAGTCATCGGCCGGCTTTCATTTTTCCCATTTCTTTTATGATTTGAGTATTGCGCTACTCGCTTTGAACGATCCTCGGATCCTAGTTTTTCATTGCAGTTATTGTGAGAGTTTTTTCTTTATTGCTTTTGGGATACATGGCCATGGAAGGTATGCGGCGCTTGAACCGATTCAGGAGGAGATGAGGATTCAAGAGCAGAGAGATATGGAACCTGTCTTCACAAGTAAGGCTACACTCTGTAGTTTATACACTTTATTGTATTTTATCTATTTTCTAATCTATAGCTTGGTGTAGGAGCCGTCGAGGGCATGAGAAGGAAGGGAATCCTCCGTGAACCCCCTCCTCCACTCGAAGATGAGGACTATGAAACAACGATCCATCGGATGAAGGTGTTAAAAAGTATGTGATTGGTGAGAAGGCGACCAAATTGCTAGGAACCGTTGAGCTGCCTAGCATGATGAGGGGTGCTTCTTGAAAAGATGGTCGGGGTTTGGAAGCACCACGGGGAAAAAGCGGCATTAACATGATACTAAGCGTCGACATGGCTGGCCCCAGACATACTTGACATGGAGCTATGGTTTAAAGGGGATGGACAAGTGGAGGACTTCACGATAGAAACCATAAGCCAAGCTCATGAGGAGTATGCTGAATTGTTCAAGTGATTTTTTGTTCAATAAACCTATGTTTTGTACATTGTTATATTTTCTCTTGGGTACGATCTAGCATTGATACATGCATGAACATGATCTGAAGGCCCTCCGGAGGCTGCTTGCCCCAAATTTCCTCTCCCCAAGGCCCTGGGGACGGACGGGCGACCTCCCCTCTCCGGAATCGCGATCTGGCTCTGCCAATGGACTTAGAACATCGACATTGCCCTGGGGACCAAGTTCCGTGGCCAGAAGACCACCCGAACTCCAAGAAGCGCCAAAGTAGCTCACTTCCATCACACTCGTAGTCAATTGGCCTAGGATGTGCATGCGGGATCTTGTCGTGGGGCGTGGAGTGTTTCCTTCTTTTGCAAAACCCGGCCAGTGTAACTTGCTCCCTAGGGTAATTTTGCCATTCCGGACGATTTGGTGGTCGATTTGCCATTCCGAACATCCGCTGGTGCGAACGACAAAACAATCGCGGTTTCTACAAGGCCCGACATCGGGGCGCCCGGTTTGACAAGTTCTCCGGACCGATCTGGAATCTTTGGGACCTTCGAAGAGGGCCCCTGAGCGGAGGATCAGCGGTCGGATAGGGAAGGGCGCTCGGGAGGGTGGTCATTAGCGTGCGACCAGGGGGCTGCCGCGAGGGAAGGGCTGCCTCGGGAACTTTTGGATCCGCCTCACGGGGTCCGGACTCTCCCCTCTTGTGAGGGATCCCTGCAAGGTCCTGGCCTCGTTTGACTTGGGGAAGGGTGCGGCTCGGTTGCCACAGCGGGCTGCCCGCCGTTCTAATGCTAACCCTTTGACCTAGACCTTCTCGAAAATTCGAAAATTGGGCGTGTGCTGGAGATGAATTAGGGATCAGCTGGCAAAAATCGGAATTTATTTTTCGTGCAATGCATTAATTGAAATTACGAATGTCTTGCCAGCACCAAAAGCCCCGACTTCTACTTGCCACATCGGAGGAGGACAGGCCAAACTCCGCTCCGTCGGTTCCCCTTGCTCCGTATTCACCGGCTGGCGCTTCGGCCGGGTCCCAAGTGCAGCGGACCGGGACTCGGCCCCAAAGCGTAAACCCTTCTAGAGCACGGCAACCCCCACGGGGTTTTACGTTTTGGAGGCCCTCTCCTTGTCCGGTCGGGCGGGACCTTGCCCAGCGTGTCTTGAAGTGGAGTTGGGGTGTTGGCCTTGAGGCCGCGGACCCTAAAATCCCTCAGGGGCTGCTTGCCCCAAATTTCCCTCTCCCCAAGGCCACGGGGACGGGCCGGGCGACCTCCCCTCTCAGGAATCGCGCGATCAGCTCGCCAATGGACTCGAGCGTCGACATTGCCACGGGGACCAAGTTCCGTGGCGGAAGACCACACGAACTCAAGAAGCGCCAAAGTAGCTCACTTCCATCACACTCGTAGTCAATTGGCCTAGGATGTGCATGCGGGATCTTGTCGTGGAGGCGTGAGTGTTTCCTTCTTTTAAAACCGCCGTAGGTGTAACTTGCTCCCTAGGGTAATTTCGCCATTCGGACGATTTGGCGGGGTCGTTTTGCCATTCGGAGCCTCCCGGTGCCCTAAGCGACAAAGCAGTGCGGTTTCTACAAGGCCCACATCGGGGCCTTGTGGTTTGACAAGTTCTCCGGACCCGATCACGGAATCTTTTGGACCTTCGAAGAGGGGCCTGAGCGGAGGATCAGCGGCGGATAGGGGAAGCCGGGCTCGGGAGGGTGGTCATTAAGCGTGCGACCCAGGGGGGCTGCCCGGGAAGGGCTGCCTGGGGAACTTTTGGATCCAGCCTCACGGGGTCGGACTCTCCCCTCTTGTGAGGGATCCCTGCAAAGGTCTGGCCTCGTTTGACTTGGGGAAGGGTGCGGCTCGGTTGCCTACCGCAGCGGGCTGCCCGGCCGTTCTATCTAACCCTTTGACCTAGACCTTCTCAGAAAATTCGAAAATTGGGCGTGTCTTTGGAGATGAATTAGGGATCGGTGGCAAAAAATCGAATTTATTTTTCGTGCAATGCATTAATTGCGAATTCTGAATGTCTTGCCGCGCAAAAGCCCCAGACTTCTACTTGCCATCGGGAGGAGGACGGGCCCAAACTCCCGCTCCGTCAGTTCCCCTTGCTCCGTATTCTCGGCTGCTGCTTCGGCGGCCAGTCCCAAGTGCAGCGGACGGGACTCGGCCCCAAAGCGCAAACCCTTCTAGAGCACGGCAGCCCACGGGTTTCGTTTGGAGGCCCTCTCATTGTCAGTTCAGGCGGGACCTTGCGCCGTGTCTTGAAGTGGAGTTGGGGTGTTGGCCTTGGAGCCGGACCCTAAAATCCCTCGGGGCTGCTTGCCCCAAATTTCCTCTCCCCAAGGCCACGGGGCCAGGCCGGGCGACCTCCCTCTCGGAATCGCGATCTGGCTCTCGCCAATGGACTCGAGCGTCGACATTGCCACAGGGACCAAGTTAGTGGCGAAGACCACCCGAACTCAAGAAGCGCCAAAGTAGCTCACTTCCATCACACTTTCGTAGTCAATTGGCCTAGGATGTGCATGCGGGATCTTGTCGTGGAGGCGTGAGTGTTTCCTTCTTTCATAAAACCGCCGGGGTGTAACTTGCTCCCTAGGGTAATTTCGCCATTCGGGACGATTTGGCGGGTCGATTTGCCATTCCAGGAACATCCCGGTGCGAGCGACAAAACAATCACCCGGTTTCTACAAAAGACATCGGGGGCCCAGCGGTTTGACAAGTTCTCGGACCGATCACGGAATCTTTTGGACCTTCGAAGAGGGGCCCCTGAGCGGAGGATCAGCGGTCGGATAGGGGAACCGGGCTCGGGGAGGGTGGTCATTAAGCGTCGCAGCCCGGGGCTATTTGCCGGGGAAGGGCTGCCTCGGGAACTTTTGGATCCAGCCTCACGGGGTGGGACTCTCCCCTCTTGTGAGGGATCCCCGCAAAGGTCGGCCTCGTTTGACTTGGGGAAGGGTGCGGCTCGGTTTTACAGCGGGCTGCCCGGCCGTTCTATCACTAACCCTTTGACCTAGACCTTCTCGAAAATTCGAAAATTGGCCCGTGTCTTTGGAGATGAATTAGGGATCCGGTGGCAAAAATCGGAATTTATTTTACCGTCACAATGCATTAATTGCGAATTCTGAATGTCTTGCCCTTTGCAAAAGCCCCCGACTTCTACTTGCCACATCGGAGGAGGACAGGCCCAAACTCTGCTCGTCGGTTCCCTTGCTCCGTATTCATTTTGGCTGCTTCCGGCCAGGTCCCAAGTGCAGCGGACCGGGGACTTCGGCCCCCAAAGCGTAAACCCTTCTAGGCACGGCAGCCCACGGGGTTTACGTTTGGAGGCCCTCCTTGTCGGTCGGCCGGGACCTTGCGCGTATCTTGAAGTGGAGTTGGGGTGTTGGCCTTGGTGGCGGACCCTAAAATCCCTCGGGGCTGCTTGCCCCAAATTTCCTCTCCCCAAGGCCACGGGGGCCGGGCGAGGCGACCTCCCTCTCGGGAATCGCGATCGGCTCTGCCAATGGACTCGAGCGTCGACATTGCCACAGGGACCAAGTTCGTGGCGGAAGACCACCCGAACTCAAGAAGCGCCAAAGTAGCTCACTTCCATCACACTCGTAGTCAATTGGCCTAGGATGTGCATGCGGGATCTTGTCGTGGAGGCGTGAGTGTTTCCTTCTTCGCAAAACCGGCCAGGTGTAACTTGCTCCCTAGGGTAATTTAGCCATTCGGACGATTTGGCGGGGTCGATTTGCCATTAGGAGCATCCCGGTGCCCGAGCGACAAAAGCAGTGCGGTTTCTACAAGGCCCACATCGGGGCGCAGCGGTTTGACAAGTTCTCGGGACGATCACGGAATCTTTTGGACCTTCGAAGAGGGGCCCCTGAGCGGAGGATCAGCGGTGGGATAGGAGCCGGGCTCGGGAGGGTGGTCATTAGCGTGCGGCCAGGGAAGCCCGCGGGAAGGGCTGCCTCTTTTTTTTTTGGATCCGCCTCACGGGGTCCGGACTCTCCCCTCTTGTGAGGGATCCTGCAAGGTCCTGGCCTCGTTTGACTTGGGGAAGGGTGCGGCTCGGTTGCCACAGCGGGCTGCCCGACGTTCTATCTGCTAACCCTTTGACCTAGACCTTCTAGAAAATTCCGAAAATTGGGCGTGTCTTTGGAGATGAATTAGGGATCGGTGGCAAAAATCGGAATTTATTTTAGGTGCAATGCATTAATTGCGAATTCTGAATGTCTTGCCTTTGCAAAAGCCCCGACTTCTACTTGCCACATCGGGGAGGAGGGACAGGCCCAAACTTCGCTCCGTCGGTTCCCCTTGCTCCCGTATTCTCAGTAGGCTGCTTCGGCCGAGGTCCCAAGTGCAGCAGACCGGGGACTTCGGCCCCCAAAGCGTAAACCCTTCTAGAGCACGGCAACCCACGGGGTTTACGTTTGGAGAGCCCCTCTCCTTGTCGGTCGGTAGGGACCTTGCGCCCGTGTCTTGAAGTGGAGTTGGGGTGTTGGCCTGAGGCCAGCCGGACCCTAAATCCCTCGGGGCTGCTTGCCCCAAATTTCCCTCTCCCAAGGCCACAGGGCCGGACGAGGCGACCTCCCCTCTCAGGAATCGCGATCGCTCGCCAATGGACTCGAGAACGTCGACATTGCCACAGGGGACCAAGTTCCGTGGCAAAAGACCACCCGAACTCCAAAGCGCCAAAGTAGCTCACTTCCATCACACTTTCGTAGTCAATTGGCCTAGGATGTGCATGCGGGATCTTGTCGTGGAGGCGTGAGTGTTTCCTTCTTTTGCAAAAACCGGCCAGGTGTAACTTGCTCCCTAGGGTAATTCGCCGCCATTCGGGACGATTTGGCGAGGGGTCGATTTGCCATTCGAGCATCCCCGGTGCGAGCGACAAAAGCAGTGCGGTTTCTACAAAGACATCGGGGCCCAGCGGTTTGACAAGTTCTCGGACCCGATCACGGAATCTTTTGGACCTTCCCGAAGAGGGCCCACGAGCGGAGGATCAGCGGTGGGATAGGGGAGCCGGGCTCGGGAGGGGTGGTCGTAAGCGTGCGACCAGGGCTTTGCCGAGGAAGGGCTGCCTCGGGGAACTTTTGGATCGCCTCACGGGGTGGGACTCTCCCCTCTTGTGAGGGATCCTGCAAGGTCTGGCCTCGTTTGACTTGGGGAAGGGTGCCGGCTTCGGTTTGCCAGCGGGCTGCCCGACCGTTCTAATACTAACCCTTTGACCTAGACCTTCTCAGAAAATTCGAAAATTGGGCGTGTCTTTGGAGATGAATTAGGGATCGGTGGCAAAAAAATGAATTTATTTTTCGTGCAATGCATTAATTGCGAATTTCTGAATGTCTTGCCCAGCACCAAAAGCCCCCGACTTCTACTTGCCACATCGGAGGAGGACAGGCCCAAACTCGCTCCGTCAGTTCCCCTTGCTCCGTATTCTGGTTCTTTGCTTCTCGGCCCGGGTCCCAAGTGCAGCAGACCAGGGACTTCGGCCCCAAAAGCGTAAACCCTTCTAGAGCACGGCAGCCCCACGGGGTTTTCACGTTTTGGAGGCCCTCTCCTTGTCGGTCGGTAGGGACCTTTGCGTAGGTGTCTTGAAGTGGAGTTGGGGTGTTGGCCTTGAGCGGACCCTAAAATCCCTCGGGAGGGCTGCTGCCCCAAATTTCCTCTCCCAAGGCCACAGGGGCCGGACGAGGCGACCTCCCTCTCGGAATCGCGATCTGGCTCTGCCAATGGACTGAGCGTCGACATTGCCACGGGGACCAAGTTCCGTGGCGAAGACCACCCGAACTCCAGCCAAAGTAGCTCACTTCCATCACACTCGTAGTCAATTGGCCTAGGATGTGCATGCGGGGATCTTGTCGTGGAGGCGTGAGTGTTTCCTTCTTTTCATAAAACCCGGCCAGTGTAACTTGCTCCTAGGGTAATTTCGCCATTGGGACGATTTGGGGGTCGTTTTGCCATTCAGAGCCTCCCGGTGCCCAAGCGACAAAAGCAGTCGCGGTTTCTACAAAGGCGTGACATCGGGGGCCCAGCGGTTTGACAAGTTCTCGGACCCGATCTGGAATCTTTTGGACCTTCGAAGAGGGGCCTGAGCGGAGGATCAGCGGTGGGATAGGGGAGGCAGGGCTCGGGAGGGTGGTCATTAAGCGTGCAGCCCGGGGGGCATTTGCGGGGAAGAGGCTGCCTGGGGAACTTTTGGATCCGCCTCACGGGGTGGGGACTCTCCCCTCTTGTGAGGATCCACTGCAAGGTCTGGCCTCGTTTGACTTGGGGAAGGGTGCGGCTTCGGTGCCACAGCGGGCTGCCGGCCGTTCTATCTTAACCCTTTGACCTAGACCTTCTCAGAAAATTCGAAAATTGGGCCGTGTCTTTGGAGATGAATTAGGGATCGGTGGCAAAAATCAGGAATTTATTTTAGTGCAATGCATTAATTGCGAATTTCACGAATGTCTTGCCGCTGCAAAAGCCCCCGGCTTCTTTGCCACATCGGGGAGGAGGGCAGGCCCAAACTCGCTCCGTCGGTTCCCCTTGCTCGTATTCGACCGGCTGCTGCTTCGGCCCGGTCCCAAGTGCAGCAGACCGGGACTTCGGCCCCCAAAGCGTAAACCCTTCTAGAGCACGGCAGCCCACGGGGTTTACGTTTGGAGGCCCTCTCCTTGTCGGTCGGTAGGGACCTTGCGCCAGGTGTCTTGAAGTGGAGTTGGGGTGTTGGCCCGGCCAGCGGACCCTAAAATCCCTCCGGGCTGCTTGCCCCAAATTTCCTCTCCCCAAGGCCACGGGGGCCGGCGAGGCGACCTCCCCTCTCAGGAATCGCGATTGGCTCGCCAATGGACTCGAGCGTCGACATTGCCACAGGGACCAAGTTAGTGGCGAAGACCACCGAACTCAAAGCGCCAAAGTAGCTCACTTCCATCACACTTTCGTAGTCAATTGGCCTAGGATGTGGATCGCGGGATCTTGTCGTGGAGGCGTGAGTGTTTCCTTCTTTCCAAAACCGGCCAGTGTAACTTGCTCCCTAGGGTAATTTCGCCATTCCGGACGATTTGGCGGGGTCGATTTGCCATTCGAACCTCCCGGTGCCCGAGCGACAAAGCAGTCACCCGGTTTCTACAAAGGCCGACATCGGGGCGCCAGCGGTTTGACAAGTTCTCG
Organism: Isoetes taiwanensis; assembly: GCA_021234155.1. Taxonomy (NCBI): domain Eukaryota; kingdom Viridiplantae; phylum Streptophyta; class Lycopodiopsida; order Isoetales; family Isoetaceae; genus Isoetes; species Isoetes taiwanensis. Next base: position 1,669,201 of record JAJEKV010000020.1, on the reverse strand, counting down.
GGACCCGATCACGGAATCTTTTGGACCTTCGAAGAGGGGCCCCGAGCGGAGGATCAGCGGTGGGATAGGGGAGGCAGGGCTCGGGGAGGTGGTCATTAAGCGTGCGACCCAGGGGGGCGACCCCGGGGAAGAGGCTGCCTCGGGAACTTTTGGATCAGCCTCACACGGGGTGGGACTCTCCCCTCTTGTGAGGGATCCGCAAGGTCTGGCCTCGTTTGACTTGGGGAAGGGTGCGGCTTCGGTTGCCACAGCGGGCTGCCCCGGCCGTTCTAATCTTAACCCTTTGACCTAGACCTTCTCAGAAAATTCCGAAAATTGGCCGTGTCTTTGGAGATGAATTAGGGATCCGGTGGCAAAAAATGGGAATTTATTTTTCGTGCAATGCATTAATTGCGAATTCTGAATGTCTTGCCCTTTGCAAAAGCCCCCGACTTCTACTTGCCACATCGGAGGAGGACAGGCCCAAACTCCGCTCCGTCGGTTCCCCTTGCTCCGTATTCTCGGCTCTTTGCTTTCGGCCAGGTCCCAAGTGCAGCAGACCGGGACTCGGCCCCCAAAGCGTAAACCCTTCTAGAGCACGGCAGCCCACGGGGGTTCACGTTTGGAGGCCCTCTCCTTGTCGGTTCGTAGGGACCTTTGCAGCCAGTGTCTTGAAGTGGAGTTGGGGTGTTGGCCTTGAGCCGCGGACCCTAAATCCCCTCCGGAAGGCTGCTTGCCCAAATTTCCTCTCCCCAAGGCCACGGGGGCCGGGCGAGGCGACCTCCCCTCTCGGGAATCGCGATCTGGCTCGCCAATGGACTCGAGCGTCGACATTGCCACGGGGACCAAGTTAAGGTGGCGAAGAAGACCACCCGAACTCCAAAGCCAAAGTAGCTCACTTCCATCACACTTTCGTAGTCAATTGGCCTAGGATGTGCATGCGGGATCTTGTCGTGGAGGCGTGAGTGTTTTCCTTCTTTTCGCCAAAACCGGCCGTGTAACTTGCTCCCTAGGGTAATTTAGCCATTAGGGACGATTTGGCGGGGTCGATTTGCCATTCGAGACCTCCCGGTGCCCGACGACAAAAGCGAGTCGCGGTTTCTACAAGGCCGACATCGGGGCGCCCAGCGGTTTGACAAGTTCTCGGGACCCGATCACGGAATCTTTTGGACCTTCGAAGAGGGGCCCCGAGCGGAGGATCAGCGGTCGGATAGGGGAGGCAGGGCTCGGGGAGGGTGGTCATTAGCGTGCAGCCGGGGGGGCTGCCGAGGAAGGGCTGCCTCGGGAACTTTTGGATCCGCCTCACGGGGTGGGACTCTCCCCTCTTGTGAGGGATCCTGCAAGGTCGGCCTCGTTTGACTTGGGGAAGGGTGCCGGCTCGGTTTATACGGCAGCGGGCTGCCCGACCGTTCTAATGCTAACCTTTGACCTAGACCTTCTCGAAAATTCGAAAATTGGGCGTGTCTTTGGAGATGAATTAGGGATCAGTGGCAAAAATCGAATTTATTTTCGTGCAATGCATTAATTGCGAATTCACGAATGTCTTGCCTTTGCAAAAGCCCCCGACTTCTACTTGCCACATCGGGAGGAGGGGCAGGCCCAAACTCGCTCGTCGGTTCCCCTTGCTCCCGTATTCTCGGACTCTTTGCTTCGGCGGGTCCCAAGTGCAGCAGGGACCGGGACTTCGGCCCCAAAAGCGTAAACCCTTCTAGAGCACGGCAGCGGCCGGGGGTTTCGTTTGGAGGCCCTCTCCTTGTCCGGTCGGTAGGGACCTTGAAGCCGTGTCTTGAAGTGGAGTTGGGGTGTTGGCCGAGGCGGACCCTAAAATCCCCTCAGGAGGGCTGCTTGCCCCAAATTTCCTCTCCCCAAGGCCACGGGGGCCGGGGCCAGGCGACCTCCCTCTCGGTCAGCGATCTGGCTCGCCAATGGACTCGAGCGTCGACATTGCCACGGGGACCAAGTTCCGTGGCGGAAGACCACCCGAACTCAAGAAGCGCCAAAGTAGCTCACTTCCATCACACTTCGTAGTCAATTGGCCTAGGATGTGCATGCGGGATTTTTGTCGTGGGGCGTGGAGTGTTTCCTTCTTTGCGCCGCCGGCCAGGTGTAACTTGCTCCCTAGGGTAATTTAGCCATTCGGACGATTTGGCGGGGTCGATTTACCATTCGGAACCTCCCGGTGCCCGACGACAAAGCAGTGCCCGGTTTTACAAAAAGACATCGGGGGCCCAGCGGTTTGACAAGTTCTCTCGGGCCGATCTGGAATCTTTTGGACCTTCGAAGAGGGGCCTGAGCGGAGGATCAGCGGTGGGATAGGGAGGCAGGGCTCCGGGGGGTGGTCATTAGCGTGCGACCGGGGCCGTTGCCCGAGGGGAAGAGGCTGCCTCGGGAACTTTTGGATCGCCTCACGGGGGTGGGACTCTCCCCCTCTTGTGAGGGATCCCTGCAAGGTCGGCCTCGTTTGACTTGGGGAAGGGTGCGGCTTCGGTTGCCACAGCGGGCTGCCCCGGCGTTCTAATGCTAACCCTTTGACCCTAGACCTTCTCAGAAAATTCGAAAAATTGGGCGTGTCTTTGGAGATGAATTAGGGATCGGTGGCAAAAATCAGGAATTTATTTTCGTGCAATGCATTAATTGCGAATTCACGAATGTCTTGCCTTTGCAAAAGCGCCCCCGACTTCTACTTGCCCACATCGGGGAGGAGGAAAGGCCCAAACTCCGCTCCGTCGGTTCCCCTTGCTCCGTATTCTCGGCTGCTGCTTCTCGGCCGGGTCCCAAGTGCAGCAGACCAGGACTCGGCCCCAAAGCGTAAACCCTTCTAGAGCACGGCAGCCCACGGGGGTTTCGTTTGGAGGCCCTCTCCTTGTCGGTCGGTAGGGACCTTTTGCAGGTGTCTTGAAGTGGAGTTGGGGTGTTGGCCTTGAGGCTTGGACCCTAAAATCCCTCGGGGCTGCTTGCCCCAAATTTCCTCTCCCCAAGGCCACGGGGGACGGGCGGGCGACCTCCCTCTCTCGGGAATCCGCGATCGGCTACTTGCCAATGGACTCAGAACGTCGACATTGCCTGGGGACCAAGTTCCGTGGCCAGGAAGACCACCCGAACTCAAGAAGCGCCAAAGTAGCTCACTTCCATCACACTCGTAGTCAATTGGCCTAGGATGTGCATGCGGGGATCTTGTCGTGGAGGCGTGAGTGTTTCCTTCTTTAGCAAAACCGGCCAGGTGTAACTTGCTCCCTAGGGTAATTTAAGCCATTCGGACGATTTGGCGGGGTCGATTTGCCATTCGAGGAGCATCCCGGTGCGAGCGACAAAGCAGTCTTGGTTTCTACAAGGCCGACATCCGGGGCCTTGCATGCCCGTGGTTTGACAAGTTCTCAGGACCGATCACGGAATCTTTTGGACCTTCAGAAGGGGCCCAGAGCGGAGGATCAGCGATTGGGATAGGGGCAGGGCTCGGGAGGGGGTGGTCATTAAGCGTGCAGCCCGGGGGGCGGCGCGAGGGAAGAGCTGCCTCGGGAACTTTTGGATCCCGCCTCACGGGGTGGGACTCTCCCCTCTTGTGAGGGATCCCGCAAGGTCGGCCTCGTTTGACTTGGGGAAGGGTGCCGGCTTCGGTTGCCACAGCGGGCTGCCCCGAGCCGTTCTAATCTAACCCTTTGACCTAGACCTTCTCGAAAATTCGAAAATTGGGCCGTGTCTTTGGAGATGAATTAGGGATCGGTGGCAAAAATCGAATTTATTTTCGTGCAATGCATTAATTGCGAATTCTGAATGTCTTGCCTACCAAAAGCGCCCCGACTTCTACTTGCCACATCGGAGGAGGAGGACAGGCCCAAACTCGCTCCGTCCAGTTCCCCTTGCTCGTATTCTGGTTCTTTGCTTCTCGGCGAGGTCCCAAGTGCAGCAGACCCGGGGACTCGGCCCCAAAGCGTAAACCCTTCTAGAGCACGGCAACCCACGGGGTTTCGTTTGGAGGCCCTCTCCTTGTCGAATTCGGCCCGGGACCTTGCCCGTGTCTTGAAATGGAGTTGGGGTGTTGGCCTTGAGCCTGGCGGACCCTAAAATCCCTCCGGGCTGCTTGCCCCAAATTTCCTCTCCCAAGGCCACGGGGCCGGGCTGAGGCAACCTCCCCTCTGGGAATCCGATCGACTCACGCCAATGGACTCGAGAGCGTCGACATTGCCACGGGGACCAAGTTCGTGGCCAGAAGACCACCGAACTCAAGCCAAAGTAGCTCACTTCCATCACACTTTCGTAGTCAATTGGCCTAGGATGTGCATGCGGGATCTTGTCGTGGGCGTGAAGTGTTTCCTTCTTCGCCAAAACCGACCGTGTAACTTGCTCCCTAGGGTAATTTAAGCCATTAGGACGATTTGGCGGGGTCGATTTGCCATTCGGGCATCCCGGTGCGAGCGACAAAGCAGTCGCGGTTTCTACAAGGCGGGCACATCGGGGCGCCCGTGGTTTGACAAGTTCTCGGACCGATCTGGAATCTTTTGGACCTTCCGAAGGGCCCCTGAGCGGAGGATCAGCGGTGGGATGGGGAACGGGCTCGGGGAGGAGTGGTCATTAAGCGTCGCGACCAGGAGGCCTTGCTGCCGAGGAAGAGCTGCCTCGGGGAGCGTTTTGGATCCCGCCTCTGGGGTCCAGGACTCTCCCCTCTTGTAGGGGATCCCACCAAAGGTCTTTGGCCTCGTTTGACTTGGGGAAGGGTGCCGGCTCGGTTTTACTACAGCGGGCTGCCCGGCAGGATTAATCTTAACCCTTTGACCTAGACCTTCACCGAAGAGATTTCCAGAAGAATTGGCGTGTCTTGGGATGAATTAGGGATCCAGCTGGCAAAAAATCGGAATTTATTTTGTTCTGTCATTAATTGCGAATTCTGAATGTCTTGCCCTTGCCAAAAGCCCCCCGACTTCTACTTGCCCACGCCGGAGGACAGGCCCCAAACTCCCGCTCCAGTCCAGTTCCCTTGCTCCGTGTTACCATTGCTTGCTACCGGCGGAGTCCCAGTGCAACAGACCAGGACTTCGGCCCCAAAACCTAAACCCTTCTAGAGCACAGCAGCCCACGGGGTTTCACGTTTGAGCCCTCTCCTTGTCGGTTAGGGACCTTGCGCCCGATGTGCTAGAGAACTAGGTTGGGGTGTTGGCCCTTGAGCCTTGAGACCCTAAAATCCCCTCAGGGCTGCTTGCCCCGAATTTCCTCTCCCCAAGGCCCTGGGGACGGGCCCAGGCGACCTCCCTCTCCGGAATCTCAGTCTGGCTCTGCCAATGGACTCGAGCGTCACGACATTGCCACAGGGACCAAGTTCCGTGGCGAGAAGACCACCAACTCCAAGAAGGCGTAACAGCTCACTTCCATCACACTCGTGAGTCAATTGGCCTAGGATAGCCCAGATGCAGGGATATTGTCGTGGGGCGTGAGTGTTTCCTTCTTTGTAAAGCAGGCCGTGTAACTTGCTCCCTAGGTGAATTAGCCATTCGGACGATTTGGCGGGGTCGATTTGCCATTCGAACCTCCCGGTGCCCGAGCGACAAGCGGTCGCGGTTTCTGCAAAGGCGGGCATCCCGGGGCGTAGCTGGTTTTGTGACAAGTTCTCCCGGACCGATCTGGGAATCTTTTAGGCCTTCCCGAAGGGGCCCACGAGCGGGGAGAGATCAGCAGTGGGATGGGAACCTTGGGCTCAGGAGAGGTGGTCATTGGCGTGCAGCCCGGGGCCAGCTGCCCGAGAAGGGCACCTCTCCGGGAACTTTTGGATCCCGCCTCACGGGTCAGGACTCTCCCCTCTTGTGAGGGATCACACCAGGTCGGCCTGCGTTTGACTTGGGGAAGAGGGTGCCAGCTCAGTTTGTACAGCGGAGGCTGCCCGACGTTCTATCTTAACCCTGACCTAGGCCTTCTCCAGAAAATTCCGAAGGGTAGTAGTGTGCTGGAGATGGATTAGGGATCAACTGGCAGAAATCAGGGGTGATTGTTTTCGATGCAATCATTAATTACGAATTTACAGATGTCTTGCCAGCACCAAAGCCCCGACTTTTACTTGCCACATCAGGAGGAGGACAGGCCCAAACTCGCTCCGTCGGTTCCCCTTGCTCCCGTATTCTCGGCTGCTGCTTCACCGGCCCGTCCCAAGTGCCAGCAGACCAGGTTCGGCCCCCAAAACGCAAACCCTTCTAGGGCACGGCAGCCCACGGGGTTTCACGTTTGAGCCCTCTCCTTGTCGGTCGGCGGGACCTTAAGCGTCATCTTGAAGGTGGAGTTGGGGTGTTGGCTGGTATGGACCTAAAAATCCTCCGAGGCTACTTGCCCGAATTTCCCTCTCCCCAAGGCCCACGGGGAGACCGGGGCGGGCGACCTCCCTCTCCCGAATCGCGGGCTGGCTACGCCAATGGACTGAAGCGTCGACATTGCCTGGGGACCAAGTTAGGTAGCGAGGAAGACCACCCGAGGAACTCCAAGAAGCGCCATGACTCCACTTCATACACTCGTAGTCAATTGGCCTAGGATGTGGATGCGGGGATCTTGTCGTGGAGTGAGTGTTTCCTTCTTTTATAAAACCGACCGTTAACTTGCTCCTAGGGTAATTTAAGCCCATTCCAGACGATTGTAGGAGTCGATTACCATTAGAACCTCCGGTGCGAGCGACAAAATAACGCAGCAGTTTCTACAAGGCCCGACATCCGGGGCCCTTGGTTTGACAAAATTCTCCCGGACCGATCTGGAATCTTTGTCAGGCCTTCCGAAGGGGCCCCACGAGCGGAGGATCCCAGCGGTCGGATAGAGAGCGGGCTACGGGAGGAGGTGGTCATTAGCGATGCAGCCCGGGGCGCTGCCGAAGAGCTGCCTCGGGGAACTTTGGATCCACCTCACGGGGTCCGGACTCTCCCTCTTGTGAGGATCCACCGCAGGAATCCTTCGTTTGACGGGGAAGGTGCCAGCTGGGTTGCTTACAGCGGGGCTGCCCGACCGTTCTATCACTAACCCTTTGACTGGGCACTTCTCGAAAATTCCGAAAATTGGCCGTGTGCTGGAGATGAATTGGGGATCCAGCTGGCAAAAATCGAATTTATTTTTGATCACAATGCATTAATTGCAATTTACGAATGTCGCACGCCCTTTGTAGCCCCGACCCCACTTGCTTGGCGCCGGAGGAGGACAGGCCCAAACTCCGCTCCGTGTCGGTTCCCCTTGCTCCCGTATTACCGGCTGCTGCAGCTGCCGGCCCGCGTCCCAAGTGCAACAGACCCGGACTCAGCCCCAAAGCGCCAAGCCCTTCTAGAGCGGCAGCCCACGGGTTTACGTTTGGAGGCCCTCTCCTTGTCGATTCGGCGGGACGCTGGCGTGTCTTGAAGTGGGTTGGGGTGTTGGCCTTCAAGTATGGACCCTAAAATCCCTCCGGAGCTGCTTGCCCGAATTTCCTCTCCCCAAGGCCCTGGGGGCCGGATGACGACCTCCCCTCGGGTCAGCGATAAACCTTATTAGTTTCCAGGCTTGTCGACATTGCCGAGGACCAGTTCCGTGCTTGAAGACCACGAACTCCAAAAGAAGCATGGCGACTCACTTCCATCACACTTTCATTGGTCAATTGGCCTAGGATGTGGATGCGGGGATACTTGTGGAGTAGGCGTGAGTGTTTTCCTTCTTTATGAAGTGGCCCAGTGCTTAACTTGCTCCCTAGGGTATTTCCGCCATTCGGACGATTTGGCAGAATTGATTTGCCATTCGAACCTCCCGGTGCGAGCGACAAAACAACTGCCCGGTTTCTACAAGGCAGGCCTTCGGGGCCCAGCGGTTGACAAGTTCTCGGCGGACCGATCTACAAGTCTTTGGGCCTTCCCGAAGAGGGGCCCCCTGAACGGAGGATCCAACAGTCGGATAGGGAACCGGAGAAACTTCGGGAAGAATTGGTCATTAGCGTGCAGCCCGGGGAGCAATACGTAACACC